>OU426851.1:12134919-12137419 GCA_911387685.1 Dolichovespula media | reverse complement strand
CGAGATGCCAATTAATCAGCAGATACCGTAAGCTCGTTTCGCTCGCGGCACTTTCGGCCTCCTGAGTTTTCGCGATATCGTCCTATAACGGCGACTAGGGTTCTTTTCTCTCTCCTTTAACAGGTACTTCGATAGCAATCCTTATACATCGAGGGTTTACCACGTTGTTTGCCACGTATAAACCACCTGGACATCTCGATTTTCGAGGGTCCATGCAAATATATATCCGTTGATAAGGAAACTACAGCTGCTTTCGTTATACGTAGGATATATGTTTTTAGCAGCTCGTAATGGGTCACGTGGAATACCGAAGCGTGATGAACCTTCATAAATGTGAGAGATGGTGCCCAAATGATACGATCCAAGTTCGACAAATTTCAAAGAGAGAGAGAGAGAGAGAGAGAGAGAGAGAGAACTCGTACCACTAACCTAATTAACTCTCTAAGCGGTAATATAGAGCTCGGTAGTAGCAACGACTTTTGTGAAAGTTTCAAGAGACTTATCGTATTGCTAGGATATATGATATATATATATATGTATACGTAACTTTATACGTATGCGGACAGTATGAAATGTTGGACGTTTCACGTGAAAGCCCAGCACGATTTCCTGATTTGGATAAATAATCTTTTTAACGGTGTGTATTCGTGTCCTTCCTATAAATTTGTAATACCGTGCATCGACTGATAGCCGTGGGACACGCAACCTACTCGAACCTAGATTAGGTTCAATAAAAGAACATTGCATGAGGTGATATTTCCGCTTAGGAGAGTAAAAAAAAAAATAAAAAATTCTTTCTCCTTTTGTATTACTGTATTAAAGTGCGTGTGAATGGTAGGTAGCATCGTGTACTACATACACTTGCCTGAGTAGTTCGAATTTACGAATTATCAGATTGCTATATATGAGAGTATCTTAGTTTTTTTTTTTTTTTTTTTTTTTTTTTTTTTATATATATCGTCACGATGGAGTTGGTTTACAATAAAAAAAAAAAATATATATATATATATATATATATAAACCAATAAAAATTTCTGTGTAAGTATTACGGCAAACTCGAATCGATACTATGGGATTAAAGAAATACGAAATTATCAATAACATCAAGGTTTACTTTATTATACTATAATATTTATAGTTGAGTAGGTACTTGGAACAAAGTTGGACACAAAGTATGGTAAATGAGTTATGGCACATGATATGTACAATTATGGAGGATTCTTTCCTTCTCCTTGTTTTACATTGCGCGCAATTTGGTATAGTTAGAAAACGGATATTAGATAATATTGACTCGACAGAGTTTTTTCCTTTCACTTTTTCTTTTTCTTTTTCTTTTTTTTTTTTTTCCTTTCGTTTTGCCCTTCTCATCGAAAACCCTGCCCCTCTCCGTTCCTTTCTTTTGTCCTTCCTCCTGCCCCCTCCTTTTTCTTTACACTTTTTTTAGTTTTATATTTTGTTCGCGATGTTGTCTATCGAATGGTTATTATAAGGATGAAGATCATGTTTGTCGTTTATTCATTCATCGCTGAAATCAGACGAGAAAGCTCGAAACAGACGATTGTAAGTTTAGAAAAATATGTCTCCTTGTTATGGGACAACACGAACGAGATGTCAAATTCTCCATGAAAATGCGTTTATATATTTATGTGGATACATTAGACTAAAGCGAATAGAATTTAACTAGTGAATTAATTATTATATAACAATTTACAAATAGATTTACAATTCTTCAATTATTATTTACAGATTATTATTGAAAGTGCCTACGAATGTAAGACAATGCAAGCTCAATCGAATGAAAACAAATGTTTTTAATAAGGATAACGTGAAGTAGGCGAACTACCATTTCGACAATTGTTTCGCTAATAATTTTATCGTAAACCCTTTAGGAGCTTTTCTCTCCAAGTTGCACGCAACATATTTACATATAAATCTCTACAATGTCAGGCAATTAAACTAATACTTTATGATATGTCTTTATTATATTATTATATCGTTCCGCAATTATAGTCTTACTCATAAATGGTGTTTCAATTACTACGCTGTGTCGACAGTAAACGTTTAACGATAATTCGAAGGAAAAAAGAGTGATACCTACATGGTATGTATGTATGTATGTATGTATGTATGTATGTATGTATGTATATATATATATATATATTTATGTACAATACGTAATATAAATTTGCGAGGAAAAATTTTATTTCTTCGTCGATGTAGTTTCTCGTTATTAAATTGCTCTTTTATAAATACTCATTGTCAGAATGTTTATAACGTACTTCAACGTCTTATGCGTCTTTCTATCGTCATACTTAGCACGCTATATCGAATAACGACAGAAATGAACGAACGTAAATTGTTTTCTCGCGGTAAATTTTTACGTAGAGATAGAGAGCACCTATGAGTAAGACTTTAAAGTTTAACAATTCATTTTGGCTTCATTTTTAAATTTGTATAAACATTTAAACTAATTACCGATAATAATTATTTATACTAATTA
>OU426851.1:12104919-12129919 GCA_911387685.1 Dolichovespula media | reverse complement strand
AGAAGAAATAGATCGGGATAAAGAAAATATATGACGAAGAAAAATCATTCTCTTGAGAATTTTCACGGCCAGCCCTGAAATTCGGTCAGGGGTTCAGGTTTCGGCTCGAGACTAGGCAACTGGTAGGGTCAGTTCTGCTGTCACAAGCCACCCTCGGGTCAATGCTGGGCCGCGAACTTCATCCTCTTCTGCTTCTGCCGTTGATTACAAAACCAGACCCTTACGACGTTCTTCTTAAGGTCTAGCTTCTCCGCGATCGCGGCAATTTTCTCACCGGATGGCCTTGGCTGTACCGCGAAGTATGCCTCGAGCGAGCGTTTTTCCGGCGCGGCGATGCTAGTCCTCTTACGTTTTTTTTCACCGGCCGGTAATACGGACGGTGCGTCAGGATCGCGCCTTTTGTTTTTCGCTTGTGCCTCGGCCTCCTCGAGCCAGGCTTGGAGTATCGGTTTTAGGGCTATCATATTGTTATGTGAGAGGGTCAGCGATTCGAAACGGCATATCGTCGATTGTGAAAGTGCACCGACACCTGGTAACTTCAAATTTGCCAATGCCTTGCCTACGTCGGCCTGCGTTACGCCCAATTTGATACGTCTTTGCTTGAAACGTTCCGCGAACGCCTCCAATTCTCTTGGATCAGTGTCGGCGTCGGGATGTAGACCGGCCGCTGCTGCCGCCGCCGCCGCCGCCGCCATAGCCGGATGATGATGAGCGGGATGCGGCACGCTTCCACCTCCGCCCCCAAGGTTACCGTGATGATGGTGATGTCCCATCATTCCGTTCATTCCACCGTACACCGATGGTCCATGTATACCCGCATGATGACCCGGACCACCACCAGCTCCCTCGGACATTGGCGTCAGTGTTGTCATCGAATTTGCCGGGTCCAACATGTCCAGGCTTTCCATTCCAGGGTGACTCATCTGCAACAGATAATTTATGTACTTTTAATTCGCGTTCCTTCGTACTCGACGGAACTTGAACTCGTCACGGCTCGCGTCGTTAATCCTCGATGATCTTTCTCCCAGTTTCATTTCGATGTTTTTTTTTTTTTCTTTCCAGGGAAAGTTTTCATCGAGTTTTCCGACGGTCGCCGTTTTTCCTTTTTTTTTTTTGTTTTTGTTTTTTTTTTTTTTTTCTTTTCTTTTATATGATCTCGTTGAGTTTATCCGGAACTGCAGGATAGAGATATGAGATATAAGATTCCAACCGAATTTCTCTTCTATTATCTCAATGATCTGAAAATAGACGTTCGATAATGGAAAGCACCGGGGAGACGATCGATCCGAGTACTTTCACAATTCGTTTTCATTTTGACCATTCAATGAAGTCGATCGAAGTTAAAAAGATTTGGCGTGAAATCGAAAGTAATGTCAAAGGCTTATTACGACAAATTTTATGGGTAAGCGGAGAAACAACGTTCTACGCTTGATCTACGAATTGATTTCCTTACGTTTAATCCCGATCATTATTTCTTAATCAAATCGATAGTACGAATCCTATTAAAATTATTTTTTTACATCTGCAATCCCAAATTAATCGCGTCGTTTTTAATACGGAACTTAAAATATATTAAATGAGTAAAAATGATTATGCTGTGCCATTCACCTGCCATTAACTATGAATGTTTTCGAAAAAAAAAAAAAAAAAAAAGAAAAAAGAAAACTGCTCCGATATTCGGTAGACTAAATTAATTATGCATTACGATCGGATCTATTCGCAGTGCGATTAATATTATCGGATTATTTGGACTATTTGTGACTATGTCCATGATTGCTTGTATCATGGTTGTGGCTTTAAATTTTCAAACTATTAGTTAATAATTAAACGGCCGCGCTTTTGTATGCATGCCCCGGTTTCGGACGCGTCAAACGATCATGAAAGTTCGTAATTATCTTAAACGTCTAACCACTTGGATTCTTGGTCTCGTCAACGAGATAAATGCATACATACATACATACATACATATATATATATATATATATATATATATATATATATATATATATATATATCTGACGAAAGAAAAATCTGTGTAACGATAGTAAAAGGAAGGTCGCACTAAAATTCGAATAAATGAATTATCTCGATATCTCGTGATAAAGAAGAAATATCGATATCGTTTCGATGTGAAACGTCAGTCAAGATTAACTATCCTCGCTCAGGAGGTCACGATAACACAGAGAGAGAGAGAGAGAGAGAGAGAGAGGGAGGGGGAGAGAGAGGGAGGGAGAGAGAGAAAAAATCAGCGTAAAGCGCCAAAATAACGTTGTCCGGAGACAGCAGCTTTTCAAGAAATCGATTGTCACGAGTCTGCGCGTGTCGATTTACGAACGTATTATTAGTCGAACGTTATCGTATCATTTTCTTCTCTTAGAAACTCGAAATATTTGTTATGGAAGAAAATCTTTTATAGAATAAACGGTCGAATACTACGACGAAACATAAGACAGAGAGGAGGGGGAGAGAGAGAGAGAGAGAGAGAGAGAGAGAGAGCGAGAGAAAGAGTGAGAGAGTGAGAGAGAGAGAGAGAGATAGAGAAATTGTTGTGGTAATACTTATTTTAAACTCGTTTTAAAGAATTTAACGTAATGGACGCTTACATTATTTACATTTTTTACTACAGTATACGTGAAAAAGGAAGAAAGTAGGAAAAACAAATATATGCGTGCGTTCGCGTATTTAAATGAAAAAAGAAAGGAAAGATGGAAAGAAGAAGAAGAATGAAAAAAAAAGACGGATACATGAATAACGAGAGAGAGAGAGAGAGAGAGAGAGAGAGAGGGAGAGGGAGAGGGAGAGGGGGGAGTGTCTTAGAGGGAGAAGAAAAGAAAATGTATACAAGGCAGCGCACACAATTATGCAGCACGTGCCACGAGCGTCGTCACAGAGCGCAGCAAGCGCGACCCCTTACAAATTATTTATGAGCTCCCTTCATATTTTTCACCGCTCTGAGTGGCGCTACCCCCGTTGTGAGTAGCACCTCGCATAAGGTCTTCCTTCCTCTTCCTCTTCTTCTTCTTCTTCTTCTTCTTCTTCATCTTCTCCTCCTTCCTCTTACTCCGTATCGCTAGGCTTCTTTGAAAATTTCGCGTCGCTGAGTTTCTTTCTTTTACGTACGTCTCGCGTAATCGAGTGATCCTCGATCCCTATTTTTTCTTTTTTTTTTTTTTTACTTCTCGCAATATTTCTTATTTGATTGTATCCTCGAGGAAGAATAACAAAAAAAAAAACAAAGAAAGAAAAAATAACGATATGTCTGCACGAACTCGAGACACATTCGGAAATAAAAGATCGATTCGTGAATTCTATTAACATTCTCAAATTTATTTTCGGAGCTCAACATCGTTAAGCGCCAATACTCCGAATTTGTTGTTAATAATTGTCGAACGTGGTTGGATTTAATGAGGAAACAAATTGATATTAATTCGTCAGAATCGTTTGATTAAATATTTTCATTGTCAAAGACAACGCATAACTCTGAATGTTTGGGATTTGATATCGTCCATTTATGTACGTACGTATCTGCGTGCATACAGGTATATATAGGTATACATATAAAGCGCGTATACGCGGATCGAATCCAATGTGTTTTCACGCTGGTAAGTTGAGATAAATTGGGCAAAGAATAAGGTCGGTACTGCATCGGTGTGCAAACGGTGTGGTGTAGAACTCCGCGGCCTAGTTTTACATCCCAGGGATTCGAGCGAAGAATAGAAAATTCAAATATCCTGTTCAGATATGAAAAGGATAAAGTACTTTTAATGGATATTCTCGTCCGGTAAGATAAAACGATGAGAACGAGCGTGCGGAGCGAGCGAGAAAATTCTATAGCCAGCTTTCTCGTCATACATAAAAGTCAGGGCGCGCGCGCGCACAAGCGAACGACGGAATCGGCTTTACAAAAACGTGAACGTGAGACCAGATATAACTCTCTTTCTTTCTCTCTCTCTCTCTCTCTCTCTCTCTCTCTCTCTCTCTCTCTTTCTATATAAATATATATTTACACATATATTCTATGTTACTACGTGTACCGACAGAAAGACTATTTTCATTGAATAAATACAAACAAACATTATTATTAGTATTATTATTATTATTATTATTATTATTATTATTATTATTATTTCGTTGAACGCTTAATGACTAATAAACATAATTTTATTGGAAAACTCTCATGCCATTTTCTTTTTCCCCCTATTTAGAAAGGATGAACAAACTCCACGTAAGAATCAAATTAATCATTCCACTCGACTTGGCCCTTAAAGAAAACAACCATTTTCATTTCTTCGAAAATTTGTTCTAAAGAAAAAAGATATAGCAATGACACGTAGGAGGCGTAGAACTTGTAACCTCTGAACCGAATAAAAATTGATCGAACGATGTCGCAAAAATAGAAAAAAAAACAATGCGATAGATCGATGTAGAAAAAAATAAATAAAAATAAATCGAGTACCTTTCACATCGTCTTAAAGAAATTATTTTCATACGTATCGATCGCAAATCATCGAAGTATTAATTTATGATTTTGTTATTAATGAAACGTTAGGGACATAAGTACGTACGTACGTAATCTCAAACGTGTTCCTATAAAGCTTCATTTTTATTTTCACCTTCATAAACACGAAGAACGAGTAGTATCTCGTGACGAGTGCTCGATCGCAAACAACTATTCTCGGGAGAATAGAATAGTACGATGGTCTTCTACTACGAGCCGATGGTACGAGTTCAGCACGAATTTTCGCGGGATAGTTGTTACCCAGGGTTGCGAGAAGGACTACGATAGAGCCGCCAGAGAGAGTTTGACGGCAAATATAGAGTGGGTAAGGGACTAGGGAGCAACATAGTGAGCGTAGGGCCCTAGAGACTCGCTGCAATATTTCATCATTAGACTGACACGATGCTAGGGTTAGTCGTCTCTCTCTATCTCTATCTCTCTCTCTCTCTCTCTCTCTCTCACTTGCTCTTTTCCTCTTTTGGTCCAGGGCTATACGAAACTCGTTACATGCGTCCGTGAACGTAATACGTTACCAGTTACACCACATTGCCGCAGGGATGGCAAAATCGTTGTTATTGAATTCGTCAGCGTCACAAATAAAAACAATGTTTATGGGAGGCTGGACCATCTGTAGTAACACTAGTGGGGCGAGAGAGAGAGAGAGAGAGAGAAAGTAGAAGTCGAAAAACGGGACAGCGTCTGGGTACTTAACGATCAACGAGCGTGCTTACAAATGAGGGAGGAGGTTGAGCCGTTGATCCCGTCAAACGAATAGAATAATAATTTCATCCTTTTTTTTTATATTTATTTGTTTTCTCTTTTCTCATTAATAACGACAGGATTACAATTTCTATCAGACCGATAAGATAATTCTCATTGTAAGGATTAAGGGAGTACTTTGAAGAAAAAAAAAAAAAAGGAAAAAAAAGAAACGGGAAAGAAAAGAAGTACCTTGAGTTGATGTTATACAATATAAATGGTATTAAAGTGATAACGGAGAATGTGAAAAAGAGAGAGAGAGAGAGAGAGAGAGAGAGAGAGAGAGAGAGAGAGAGTTTAAGTACAATCGTACGTAATAAAAATCAAATGAATATACTGGAAGCTAATAAAATGATTTTCTCTTTCTCTCTTTTTACCTAATAATTCGGACGAAGTCTCAACTTCACGGGTATACGTTGTCGTAAATCCGTGAATCCGATATATCCGGGAGTTACACGGAATGTATTTTTAACCTTCGCCGTACGAATGCGATCCACGATCCCCAAAGTTTATTGTATCCCGCAGAGAGCATTACAGGTCGTCCCAGAGCCGGGATATTATACAAGGAACACCCCTACGCGATCATTCCGGGTCGAAGCACATTGGTTAGGGCACCCTCTTACCATCCTATTCGTTTTCTCTCTAGCTCTCTCTCTCTCTCTCTCTCTCTCTCTCTTGCTTTCTCTCTCTCTCTCTCTCTCTCTCTCTCTCTCTCTCTATCCATCCATCTATCCATCCATCCATCTATACATCTATCCATCTATCTATCTATCTATCTCTCTTTCTTTTTCTCTTTCATACACTCTCATAGAGCCTCAGATTGAGCTCAAATTAGCATAAACACCGCGAAAGGAGCATTCGACAAATTGAAGACCAGAAGTTGAATATTGGCGAAGCCACAAATCATTCTCCCTCTCTCTCTCTCTCTCTCTCTCTCTCTCTCTCTCTCTCTCTCTCTTTGGTACGTACGTACGAGCATTTTAACCAGTAAAATTGCTTCTGCATTACAAACGAAGTCGCTGAACGTGGCATTCACGGCAATAATTAAATCGGACGAAAATTAAAATTTTCACTCATTCGTCTGTCTATTATTTAAACTCGCCGATGAACATACTGCTTAAGTTACATTTTTCAACAGTAACGATTAATTATAGAACGCGATAAATGTCCGGGCCGATTAATTATTCTCCGCGATTTTAACTCACTGTCGGAACTCGTTTCATTTTATTGTTGCATGTGCACGAACATCGGGGACCACAGACGATTTCGTACGTATGTATGTGTGTGTGTGTGTGTGTGTCTACTACGTGACTTCACGTACTGTACATTTGCTGGGGGGGGGAGGGGGCCAAGTTCGTCATTAAAGCAATCGTTATATCGATGAATCCGAGCCGTTACGAACGAACGTCCATGTTAATAAAGTAACGTTATGCTCACGTTTCTTTTACGATACCCATCGAGTAAACTGAACAGAATTGCGCTTTATGTCTTTCTCACGATACTATCTTCAAACGGATCTCGTGGTAATTTGTATAGAACGAAATTGTGAAACTGTTATGATTTATTAATGTCTTTGGATCGAAAGAATTTTTGAAGAAAAAACGTCAAAAGTCATTTTGGACAGAGCAAATAGATGGTACAAAATATTGTATACGAAAGTAACAACGTACTTTAAGAAACTAATAATATTTGAGTATTGCGTTATGTAAAGACATCGTCGAGTCAGCGAATGTTTGAACAGATCGTAGAGCAAACGTTAGTTTACTTTCAACGATTCTTATATTATTTCTATAATAGATAACTATATATAGTTATACGTTATTTTTATACGTATTTATGTATAATTGTATCAAATTATGTAATTTCAGATATTTTAGATAAACAATCCAAACTGTTATCAATTTTGTTATCCCCTGTTATATCGATCATAATCCAAATTTATAGCTAATGTATAATGTAAAACACGCGATAAATCTATCTATTGTCTATTTATATGCAACGTATTAAATACATTTAAGCCAAAATAGTATGAATATGTTAATCGACGATCATTGAAAATCTTCAAGTTCGTTTATATCGTAAATAGTAAGGATATAAGTTTTCGATAGATAGTATCGTATTATAAGATATTAAATATATGTCTATTAAATATATAATAGGTTATTAATGTATTACTTTCTTTTTCTTAAGAGAAACGAACGGAACTTCTCGACAAATACGATATATTATTTATCGATATATTATCTTGATCGTATCGTTCACCGACCGTTCTTCTTTTTTTTTTTTGTTTTTTTTGTTTTTAATAATAATCAAGAGCAATATGTCGTTTGAAATGAATTCGTATTAATTTGATAGTACGAATTCGTTCGACTTCCTTGATATCATGAATTCGATCATTTTTAGAAAATTTCCCGGCCAAAAAATGTTAGGATCTTATATCCATATAAGGGGCGAATGTATTATAGCATAAATGCAAACTCACAAAGAGGTGTGATTGTACCTGATGATGCGGCCGGTTATTTGGATGGGGGGTTGGCATGTGAGCACCGTGATGGTAGACGGAAACCGGATCGTGTTTCAAAGGCATCGGAGTGCCCGCGTTGTGCTTTCCCAAATCCGCGGCTAATGCCTCCGCCCTCGAAAGTAAGCCGTCTTGCAAACCGCTGTTCAAGCCCCCGAATAAGTCACCCTGAAACAGAAAGCATGTCGTGCGTGACGATAATTGAAGATGGGATTTCTTACCTACGATCGATCGATGGACAGAACAAAATCCCTGGACTAAACTAGATTTTGATAAATGAGCTTGTTAAATTTTTCCAAATAAAAACGACGAAGAATCATCTTCGACCAACGTGAGAAAAAATAAGTCACGACGTTACGATCGTTGTCTTGGATTTTAATGAAAACAACGATGCGTTAAGAGGGAGATAGAGTCATTTGGATTACCTCGAATTCTGCAATTCGTGGAATATTTTTGATGTTATTCGATCGATACATCGATTATAAATTATTTTAAGTAATGGTATTTCCATGATCAGATCGTATGAATGATTGACGTATATAAACGTTGCTACGTGTTACCTGTCAATTTAAGATATCATACGTACCGTACGTACATAGGTTTTACCTACAAAATATCAAATATTCGTTCGAGAAGACATTCTCATTTTTTTTTTCTTTTTTTACATTTATCAACTTGTTAAGACGATTAGCGAGAGCGATGTATTTCCTAATATCGATATATTTCTCAAGTATTTTTTGAGCGTTCATTTCGAAATCGTAGACGTTATCTAAAACGTCGACACACAAATATGAATAAATATTGTATATACATGTAATCCGTATGTATCGTATGGCTTTTCATCCGCTTTTAAAACTATCCTATCGAACAGCATCCAGACAACGGACTGCTCGAGTATTCTACGGCAGCATGGCCGTGTACGATCGATATTCCGAAAATAGTTTCTTCTACCGAGACTCGAAGTGGTCTACTACGAACCTCTTCAGACTTTTCGATTTTGGTATAAAAACGTTTCTTCGCATTTTAAAATAACGCGGAACTCTTAATTCATCCTTGATTATGTTACAATAAAATTTTCATCGTATAATACCGCTAGTTAAGATTTCGACAAACAAAAATAAAAAACTCAGTCGTCTCCTTAGTTATACGTAACAATATTAAAAAAGAATTCGATAGTAAAGCTACGTGTTCCAATATTTCCATAGTGTGTAGCATTGTTGACACACTTTCGACACGTCATTAACGCGTAATCTACTAAATGATAGTAGCCACGTTTATTTACCAAAGGAAACGTATTCCCTCTGTTCGAAATATAAACCGTACAATATTATCATACGTTAAAGCGTAACGATATCAATTTAGTAATCGCATTCGAGACATCACCTACCCCCTAGAATATTCGCAAATCGAATTCATTCGTCACAAGTTAACCAGGAGAGTTGATCCAAAAGATGGACACTTAACCAGACGACCCAAGGGATAGTGGACGCGACAGTCAACGGTGTTAGTTATGAAACTGGACGATGGCAGGGGCTCTCTCCCAGCTCCCTCCTATGTATTTCCAAGTAGCACGATTCGAACCCTCCCCAAAAAGTCAACTTTCAATGCCAATGAAAATGGCATGAAACGTGAGCTATAGAAGATCGCTGCACATATAAAACACATTTGAATATATTTTCCAAAGAGTGATGATAAGTATGAAAAGGGTGAAACGATATTAATACTTTCACAATAGATAATAATCTCCAATGTGTGTGCGTGTTATTTATTCTTTCGGACATTTTAAGGGCATAAAAAAGACGATCGATACCCTTTGTCAAATTATCGATTTACGTTCTAACCCGATATAATCGCGTTAACACGCGATTACGCATGATCGTACGCAAGAAAGATCGCGAACATTAACTTATCGATATATTCGAATATATTGTTTTTTTTTTCTTTTTTTTTTTTTTTTTGCGGACGACCAAATGTGATAAATCAATCGTTAAAAGTCATTAAAAAGAAATTTTCAAATTATCAAGTTCCTCGAAGGACCGATACGTTCTTCCTCATACTTAATACATTAATGTCATCGTGCTTATTGATTTATGTACTCACGCCATCTGAGATCATTAATTTTGATTGTTTCTTGCTTGCGAAAGGATGAGACGTAAAAGGGATGCACTGGAACGGTAGCCGACGTGGCGTGATATACGTTCTTTTTCTTCCGAACGTCAAGGGTTTGTTTCATCCATTTCGATAGGGGTTCTCTCTCTCTTAATAACGTTTATGCGTTGGATTCATGGTCGCTTTTTACCCGGATACGCTTCTATATAACGTGGCAATCGATATTATATGGGACATTTCGCGTCAACTACATCTGTCACTCGTACCTTCGGACTCGCAAGGCTCGAACGTCGTTCGAAAAAGTACGGTGCATTTTCTCTTTGACCAAGAATACACCAAATTCGAGAGAAAAATTAGTTTGTGTCAAGGATTCTTCTTTTCCCTATCCAAATCTTCCTCTCCATCCTTCGTACCTCCGATATTTATTCTATTAAAAAAAATACGAACAAACAAATTATATAATAAAAAATATACAACGCTAGTCGAACGTTTTACAATTAATTTTAAGCCGGTGAAACGAAATAAGCGTTAACAAAAACTTATATACGGGGGGGGGGGAGGTTAGTGAACTGTCTTGCCTTACGTTTATTGGCTCTTTTTTTATAATTTATCAACAAGAAACATTGACTCTGTTTTTTATGTAACAAATCTATAACTCCACGCTTTGATAGAAAGAAAGCCCATTATATTTTTAATGAAAACGTTTTCATTGAAGTTTTCGAGTACAAAACAATTGTTGAAATTAACGACGCTTCGTTGAGTGTTACTGCTAAAATTTATTATATATTATGCGAATCGCTTTCATAAAATGGGGAAAAATTCATCGATAAAATACCTACCAACGGGGGACAAAAGCATTCTCGTTAATAAAAGAGAACCGTTAACGTGTATGTAGTCGGCCTCTCTTTTATCCAACGAATTATGAAAAGTTTAACATCATAAAGCGATATTGCTGATTTTTCTTTCTTTCTTTCTTTCTTTCTTTCTTTTCTTTTTTTTCTTTTTTCTCTTTGCATTTTATTCACCGTATTGTTTCAAAACTCGCTAGTCACAATATTAAACTTAAATTGGTCGGTACCAACTGACGTGCGGAAAACGAGTCTTCAATGTTAACCTCTCGCTCCGTGGAATGTAATTAATAATTTAAACACGCCGATGAAGTCAATTCCCATAACGTCGTTTCCATAGAGTTAAATGTAATTACCAATAGGCAAAGATTATGATATTCTTTTCTCTCTCTCTCTCTCTCTCTCTCTCTCTCTCTCTCTCTCTCTCTCTCTCTTTTGAAAATAAAAAAAAAAGATTTATTCGATAAGATCACGTAGAATAGTCATTAAAAACTCAAATATTTTGTTCCTTATATTAAAATATCAAAAAATTACGGAACACAAATTGTTTTCTTTTTCCAGCCACGCAAATCTAATGAAAAAATAATGATTGATTCTTTTCTAAATTCGCAAAAAAAAAAAAAAAAAGAAAAAAAGAAACGTTCACAGATCGAACGAACGGACCAATCCAGAAACAGAAAAAGTAACGTAATAACTGCTGGTCGCGAGTTCGAAGTTTCTCAAGTCGACCTTGAAATTCTATCGAAGAGAGAGCGAGCGAGAGAGAGAACCACCAACCGATCGTTTAGCGACTCTTTCTCTCTCTCTCTCTCTCTCTCACTCTCTCTCATCGGAGGCTATTGTAACGAGTCCAGCCGACGAAAATTTATACGCATGAGTTAGTTATCAAAATATCGTTAGCACGATGCGCGCGCGCACTCGCTCGGTCGGTCGGTCGGTCGGTCGGTCGGTCGGTCGGTCGGTCGGTCGGTCGAACAGGACGGACGGGGCCAAAGGTGATTCACTGCTCCTATATTCATTACGAGCGGTAACGTCCGCATTGTACGATCAATGTTTCATGCGAAAACCACCGTCGTACTCCGGCGCTTCGATTATTTATGAACTCCTCGTGTCTCTTCTTCGTCGGATACGAGCCGCACCACTACCACCACCACCTCCACCACCTCCACCACCACCACCACCACCACCACCACCACCACTACTACGCTACCTTATATGCCCCGTTCGCTGCCGTCTCTCTAGGTTGCTGAACCGCCGCCACTTTTTCTAATCTCGTGGCGGTTCAGCCGTCCCCCCCCCCTCCCACCCCTTTGCCGTTCCATGCCTCCTCCTCCTCCTCCTCCTCCTTTCTCTTTCGATCATCCCTAGATACACTCCGATTCCCTTGGCGACATCGAGTCCTACGAACGCGAAAAGAAAAAAAGCGATTATCCGAACGGCGCTCTTATACGAATGGGAAAAGCTTTACATCCGAACGAGTTTATTTGTCGAGTATATTAAACCAGTGTGTGTGTTTGTGTGTTCGTGAAAATTATTCAATAAAAAGCGATTATTTAATAATACCATATCGCGGACCATTAGAATCGTCGCGAGATAAGGACAATTATTTCGATCAAAATTGTTATTAAATCAAATCATATCGAAAGATTAAAATCGATTGAACAGAAATCTAGGGAGCTATTCCCGTAGAAATTAGAAGTGGATCGGAGACTCATCGTTTCTTCGACGATCTATTTACTTAATTCCAACTTCGACATTACTCAGAAACCAAGCGATAAATGCTAGCCATTTGCGAGAGAGACGTTGTTAAGAAGAAAACAAATGCCCCGCCCTTGTGAAAGTGTTAACAGGGCTATAAATCGTGAAGGAGCTTTTGTTTCAAAGGACCTCGATTTCCTTTCTTCTTTTTCATCTTCTTCTTCTTCTTCTTCTTCTTCTTCTTCTTTTTCTTCTTCGAATGTAAGGCTTGTTTAGGGTCGGTCAAAGCACCTGAGATGATCATATACGTTCTCTCGAATCTCAGGAACGATCCTTCCTATCCTGCAAGAAATGCCAAGGACAGAACGAGAACGATAGAGAGGAAGATAGAGAAAGAGAGAGGGGTAGGGGAGTGGGGTTAGGAGGGAGAGACAGAGCGAGGGCAAAGATACAGATTGCTCTTGTTAGAGCACGTGGTTAACAGCTCGTAGAGTTGTTTAGCAAACTTTCTCTCTTCTTCTTCCCCTCCATCTTCACGTTTCGCTTCTCCACGTCGCCGCGGTTAATAGAGTCATTTTTCTGAGCTGCCTCCGCAAGAGGCAGGACCCCACACGCAACGCTGCTAAATACGTCTTCCGAGTGGAGCCACCGTTAAGGATTAGCCAATTACAATTGAATTACCGCACCCTGTCGGAAGTTCAGAGCGAGCCGGGAGTTAATTTATCGGTGCCCTCCCCCCCCCCCTTCTCGCCGATGGCGCCCCCACGATGAGGTCGATTAAATGAGGACGATATATACTATCTGTTATTAAATGGATAATCGTAACGATCTCGATCAAGCTTCTCAAATCAAAAATTTTAATATTTCATGCCCTGCGAACGTTCATATACATCGTCGAACCAACCGAGAAAAACCAATTTGTTGTATGTACGTATTGAATGTTTTTAATGAAACTTAGATCGGTTTGGTTCGTTATTTTAATTAGTATAGAACCATCTCCTTGGAAAATTTATCGTAATTCGATATATATATATATATATATATATATATATATATATATATATATATATATATATATATATATAATTGATGTTGGTTATTGAAATCTGTTTACGCCTGTCGATTATCGTTTCGTGGAATTATTCGGTTGCCGATCGAACAATCATCAAATTTGCATTAAAAGCTAGCGCCACGTTGTTATGCACGGAATGAAGAGAGAGAGAGAGAGAGTGAGAGAGAGAGAGAGAGAAATAGTTCCCCTATTTATTTTGATTTTCTGCGTTTAACCGTTTTTTTTTTTTTTTCTTTATTCCCAATAAGAGAAAAAGAGACGGGCATAGGCGATATATATCGCGCATAAGCAGTTTGACTATCCGAGTGAATTTACGTCATTAATTACCGATCGAATCGTGGTTAACGCCGATCTGAATACGGAGCATACTCCGGGACCGACGAGTATCGGATATCGCAAATTGGGACGATTACGTTATTTCCGTCCGATAACCTACATCGCGGAGTAGTCTGAGCCATGAATAAATAAATTCTTCCAGAAAATCTGACGTCTGACACGAAAACAAGCAGACTGTTCAAATTATCACTTGCATGGCGGAGTACCTACTGTCTAGAAAGGAATATTATACCGTTCTTCGTTATAGCGCGTTTAAAATTTGCTTAACTTCCCCCACCTCCCTCCTACCCTGCCACCCCTTCCTCCTTCTCCTCCTCCTCCTCCTCCTCCTCCTCCTCCTCCTCCTCCTTCTCCTCCTTCTCCTTCTCCTCTTCATAAGGATCGGATTCAATTAATACAAAATTTGGATTTACATCGAACTTAGTATCGAATAATAAAAGCTGTTCTTACATACACACACGCACACACACACACACACACTCTCTCTCTCTCTCTCTCTCTCTCTCTCTCTCTCTCTCTGCCCCTTCGCTTCTCTTCGATCGATATCGTCGCAGAAAGAGAAATGAGAATTCATATATAATATATCTGCGACATTTTCTGGGGAAAAAAAAAAAAACAAAAAAAATGTAATCAAACAATTTCCAATCAAATGTCGCGGTTGTTCCGTCAACTCAAAACGTAAGATTAATTCATTAGACGTTAAGAAAAGATGGTAGAGTTTTTTGGGGTAACACGAATTTTTATGGACTTAACAAAAGAGAATTAAGAAAAATTTATTCAACGAAATGGAGATTGCTCGCTATTGCAGGTTGTCTAATGCATCGGTGGAAAGCATAATTGACACTTTGGTTCTTTTTATGACACTCAAAACTATCCCTTTAGTTCGTACCAGCTCATTGTATATCCGAATTATCAATTTACCTTAGGCCATAGAGTCATAACCACGAGTTAGGGAGTTTATGCGAACCCAACCACCGTAATCTACGTGGCTCTTTTAAGATATAAATATCGTCGGACATTTTCTACACAACAACGAATTCTCTGTCTTACGTTCAGTTTGGTATTTTTTTAACTTCTGTTTCTTATCTCACGATCGATCAAGATCGATCTCAAAATCGATCAAGAATTTCCTCGAAAAAATTCTTACAAATTTTTTTTCCGAATGAACCTAAATCTTTTTGTTTCGTTTATAATGACCAGTCGATAAGAATTTTTTGAGATCTTACAGTAATAAATAGAATATAACGAAACAAAAAAAGGTACCGTTTGAAGAAATAATCAAAGTCAACCTCGTTAGATTATCTCCTATCAAATATTTTCTTTCTTACCTAACAGTCCAATCATAATTTTCTATAAATGTATATTTCCTTGTTTTATCGTAGATTTTGAAAAAAAAATGGAACAATTTTTAGAGAACATTTTAATCGTTATATTTCCCTGTAAATTAATATTTATTATAAACATGTCGTTGTCGTTGTCGTTGTCGTTGTCGTTGTCGTTGTCGTTGTCGTTGTCGTTGTCGTTGTCGTTGTCGTTGTCGTTGTCGTTGTTGTTGTTGTTGTTGTTGTTGTTGTTGTCGTTATTGTTATTTATATAATAATTAAGAGATACGTAAGGATTATAATGATCGAAAAAGGGAGGAGAAGGAAATTACTTTGTAAAAAAAATTATACAATGCAACTGTTGTGTATAGATTAATAAAAAATGATGACAAGCGATAGAAAACCTTTTACAGACGCTGTACGACGTCGTTGATACGACCTCTTAAGAAAAAAGATATTTCTTACTGTCTGCTTATATATATATACATAACGAAATTGTCGTACGACGATCCCTATTTAATGTTAGCCGGACATATTGCGAAATAATTCGTAACGATGTCAAGCGAACTTATTCGCAGACATCGAGACTAATCCAATAGTAAGTATTACAAAATTAAATCATCAAAGAAAAGGAACCGAGCTAAAAATTCGACTAATTTCTTTGCCCAACTTCTATTTATTTTCCCTTAACAAATTCGGATTTATCTTCCTTGAATATTCAACATTTCTTAACACAGATTTAATAAGATACTCACGTTATGCCTCGGTGACCAAGAATTGCACATTATGGATGCATCTTCCAATATACGACTCTGCAATATCAAAAATTTCTTCTTTAAAGAAACGTAACATATGACATGGGCAAAGAACATGGAAGAATGTCGACATTATTATTGATTTCTCTCGAATAAAATACAGGAGAATGAGTGAAAGGAGGAAAAGAAAGAAAGAAAGAAAGAAAGAAAAAAAAAAGAAGAAGAAAACGCCGTAATTCTATAAACGAGATTGATGTACGATTAACAATAATTCGAACGAAAAATAGATTCGTTCGCGCTTCGATAGAATCTAGACACCGAGGTACGGGCAAAAAATACTCTCTAGTCATATAAAGAATCGTCTACACTTTACGACCCCATTGCTAAATCCAAACCTTTTCCCGACGTCCTTTCTTCTCGAATATAGATCTGGCGCGACGGCGAACGGATGGAGGGAAAAATGTACAAAAAAAAAAAAAAAGAGAGAAGGAAGAAAAAAAAAAAGAAAAAGAAACCGAAAATCCTATCCATCGCCCGATAAAAATTACGAGCGCCGGAGTCACGAGTCGATAGAAAAAAAGAAAAAAAAAAAGAAAAAAGAAAAAAGAAATTCTCGAGATAAACATCTCGTCGTCATTAACCCCCCTGAGATCACCTCGAACGACAAAAAATTCCATACGATCGACGATTTATCGAATTTATCGATTGATTGATAACCATAAACGAAAATACGGATCATAAAAAGCGAAAGGATGATGAAGGAAGAGAGAGGAGAAAAAAAGAATAGAAATTTTCGAAGAACGATAAATGGTTCCAGTCATTATTATCCTTAATGACATTTAATATGAGTTTAATGACCGACGCAGACGAAATATTTTCGATCCCAACGATTTCCGAAGGAAGCGAACGCCGGAGGATTTATCTGTCAACGCGACTTAATATTCATCCAATCTGCATATTTCATTTCCACCGATTGCATAATATGTATATTTAAAGCGAACAGTTAAGATTGACAGAATCGGGGCAGAACGGCGTCGCGACGCCGTCGCAAATTAAATGAGTCATTTCGGGATACGCGCACAGAGAACTAGGTAATTCAATATCGTCCTTATTAAAAAAGCGTCGGGTAATTCTCCGTTCCCTGTCGTTCTCGTCCTCCCCTCTCTCTCTCTCTCTCTCTCCGCCACTCTTCTTCCCTCCCCTTTCCCCGATGTTTCCCCTCTTGCTCCTCGTTTCACTCGCCCGACTGATGACGATGATCGCGTTATTACAATGAAGCGCACATCACTCTAATAGATCAACGCAGCCAATCAACCTGTGTCACGAACCTTCTAGACCATTATCGGGGATCATCGACTTCTGAAAATTTTTGTTATTTCTCTCTCTCTCTCTCTCTCTCTCTCTCTCTCTCTCTCTCTCTCTTCTCTATCTCTGTCTTTGTTTTTTTTTTCCTTTTTTTTTTTGTCAAGTACAGTCACCTTTTATTCGTCAATATTATTCGTTCTCGATGTATTATTTTTGTTGTTATTGTTGTTATTATTATTATTATTATTATTATTATTATTGTTATTATTATTATTATTGTTATTATTATTATTATTATTATTATTATTATTATTATTATTATTGTTATTATTGTTATTATTGTTATTATTGTTATTATTGTTATTATTATTATTATTATTACCTATTTATGCTTTCTCTGATACCTTTAAAGTACGAAATGTCTTTTCAAGCATTCGTGGGGATGGATCGAATACGCATAGGCCTTATGAGACTTTATACATAAATTGTGCAATCGGTAGTGCATTTTGCCTAAAGTAGAAATTGAATAAATTACTAAGCTATTGTGGTGATTATTATTATTATTATTATTATTAATAGTAGTAGTAGTAGTAGTAGTAGTAGTAGTAGTAGTAGTAGTAGTATTTCCGCCATCAAGGGAAAAGAAACGTAATTAAATATATTATTTGTCTTGTTATCGTTTTTTATTCCACGTACTTGTGTCGTCGTTTAAAGAAATCGTTTATACCAACTTGTTCATTCTCATTAATTTTTAAACACACCTCGTCACGATTAAAAATATGTCACGAACCAATCTCAATAATTTTTATCTATATATTTAATACCAACATATCGTCATTTTAATTTGAATAGTGTCGACCAATGAATGTCTCATTATAAGTTTTCCGAATATCGATACTCGCCTTGAGAGTTCAATCTTTAAACGGAACTTTATTTAAATTCGTCTATTTGAGCAGTTTTATATTTATTCGATTGGCATAATTAATAATATATCGCGTACTGAAATAAGAAACTGTTTACTTTTTTTTTGCAAATATAATGTTATAGTAATATTTTATTATCTCTCATTACACGTAGGACATTTGCATCGCACTGTCGACGTATCTTGGAATAATTTTCGATGGGGAAGGAGGGAGGGGGGGGGCGACGGACCGACAGAATTGTCATTTCGCGCGACGTTTCCGAGTATATCCCTTGAAAGCGGGATAGAAGCTGTCAGGAGAGGTAGGATAGGATAGGATGATTGTCAGGAACGCGCGTCGTGTTTCGGGCTCTACGAATTTTCCATCTCACAGTGGTTTTACCCCTTTATCTTTACCGATCTAACCGTAGGATTCGCTATGATCTATCAAGGAAGAAACGTCGCTTTAAAAAAAAAAAAAAAGGAAAAGAAAACGTATATAAAATTTCTTTTTCATTCGTGATTTACCCTTCGTTCGATTTGATTTACTTATTTTATTTTCTTTTTTTTGAATTTGTAATTAAAAAAAAAAATTATATCAATAATGTTTAAATGAACGTTAATGTAAAGGTAACGGAAACGTTATATTATTACACGAATTTTCACGCATATATTATACGCGAAAATGCATTTAAACATTGATACGTTGTAATTATGCAAGTACATACATATATATATATATATATATATATATATATATATATATTTTTTTTTTTTTTTTTAAGGATTAGGAAAGAACTAGATCTCAACGAGAAATGAAAATCAATTCACAAATCATTTCGATCGTATACATTGCAGACTTTTTTTATGATCTAAAAGATAAAACTCGCCAACGGTAGTATCTAACGTCACGTTAATACTCTACAAATATTCGAATAGGTCGTACAAACGTTTCTCCATCTTCTACGAACGAACGAACGAACGAAAGCCATGCACACGAAAATGTGTATACCTTCACCTAACACACGTATGAATACTATATACACCTACACGTTTCTATGTACGTATGGATAGATCATAGATCGCTCGTGAATGTTTATCTGTGTGTACGTGTGTACTTTGGTACTTGCTGTACACATCGATGGTAAATACAAAGATCTATCGAATCGTCGGTGTGTTGTGTATGTGTATCCATTCACACACGTATATATATATATATATATATATATATATATATATATATATAGAGAGAGAGAGAGAGAGAGAGAGAGCTGTCCGTCAGTCATTACGAGTACATCTATTTGCTACATATACATACATACATACATGTACACATACATATACGCTAGAAGGCACAGGACAGAACACTTGCGAGCGAGCAAACAGCCGCGACCGGATCAGTTAGCCCGGCTAATTGATTTTCCTTCGCAGTACGAGCTGGTAGTAGTAGTAGCACACGGTATTGCGACGCACGCTACAATATTGGGAGACAGTGCTGCGCACAACGATCAAATCCAATCGGAAACTCCCGTTTGATTATCAGAGAACATGCATGGCCGATTGTAAATCAACCACAATCGTGTTTGGGAATGATTTTCTTTTCGAATACGACGAAATTCATTCTCTTCCTGTTTCTCTCTCTCTCTCTCTCTCTATATATATATATATTCGGTTAATTTTTTTTCTCTTACCTTTAGCTTCCAACGCGATAAGAATTTATATCAATTTTTTTTTAATAAAAAATTATACGTCACGTTATCTATCTCATTGTATTTTTTGATCAGGTGCAAAAGATTTATTAAATGAGTGATACATCGAAATTATTCTTTGGAATATATTTACAGGACAATACCGCTCCGCGTATCGTATTTTCAATTCGTAAAATTTTCAGAGAAATCATGGTATTTACAATGTATCCGACACATCCGAAATTCGAAGAGATCGAATCGCGTGTATATTCTGATTGTGAGAGAGGAGGATCGATCAGTAAATTCGGCCATTCCCTTGTTTAACCATGGTAGAGAATGGTGCGCGCTGGTGCGGCCGCAACAAAAGGTTCTTCTAGTCGATAAATCCAATCCGAAACTCACGATTGATTGCCAGGAAATACATCGGTAGAATTCTATATTATATACGCGCCGTTACGAATACGAGTACGTTCCCTCCCGAATTTCATCGCTTTCATGTATGTATGTACATACGCAGCGGATACTCATATATATACCGTATATGACGAATATACATATGTATCTACCCCGACGATTTCTGTTTAATGTCTACGTTTCACCGTTTAAGATTATAATCGATGAAATGATTAATAAAAATAAATAACTATTTAACCGTTGCGATACTGGATATATTTATTCTATTTAAATTATTCTTTAATCTTAAAAAAAAAAAAAAAAAAAAAAAAAGAAGAAGAAGAAGAAAAGAAAAGTTCGTAGAAAGAAGTATCGTCGGCTAATAAATAAATGATTATATAAATCGTCATCGAGTTGGTGAAATTCGGTTTCATTGTTCGTTCGTTCGTTCGTTCGAAATTCGAGTTACATGGGCGACGTCTTAGGGTATAATCGAGTTTAAAATGAAATAAAACAAAATATCGCAAAAAACACTCGAGGACCGAGCAGGGGTCTTCGATCGGTCAGAGGTTCCTGAGAAAGTTCCCTTCGTCGGAAGTTCGGCTGATAATTATCTAAATTTACCGGGGACCCGGAGTCAAAGTGTGAAGTCGTGTTCGAAATCTTTCTGCACTTCGAGGCTCTCATCCGCCGGTTAATAACAAATGAGGCTACGTCTCTCCTCGCCTTTTGTTATAATCGGACACACTTGCCCTCTCCCGGTTACTGTCAACCATTCTATATTATTCAACGGACTTGTTTGAGCCATTCTAAACACATCTCAAGCTCACTTTCACTTTATCCTTCTAACCTTTGTTTTTGTCGTTTCACCTTTCTTCGTTAAAATCAAAAGTCATAGGGACTTTTGAATTATTCAAACATTTTCTTAAAATTTATATTATATATAACGTGCATAGGGTTTTATAAATTCCCGTTCAAATATTTCAGGTGGCATGAACAACACGTTGAAATAAGCGTCGTCCGAACGTATGCCCCGATATAATTTATTTCTCGAGTTATACGTAGACGACGATTGCAAGAAAATATTCAAAGTGCCGACTAGTGCCATCAACAAACACGTTACCGTACGCCGTAACATTGAATTTCTCATTCGCTCGATTAACAAATGCCCGGGTACTCTTCGAAAGTAGTCACAAATACATTTTCTCATATACCCCGTGACATTATTCACTTTCACCGAATACACAATAATTTTTATTAATGGCTCCAAAAGTAAAAGTCTTACTAGTCGAGCTTATGGCGATCATGCGATGGGTGGTAGACCTGGCCCGTTCCATCGAATTCTCTAAGGACGTTATTCAGGATTGCTCACACTGTACGAAGGAAACGAGTTAGAACGCCGTTGCTTATAAATCAAAACTTTAAACCATTTATATTCAGGGACACATATCGTGCAGCGAGTTCATAAAGGTCGTCCCGTAAAAAAAGTCGAGATAAACAAGTCTCATTTAATCGAAAGAAAGTACGGTCTCCCCTGAAAGACTGTCTCCCTCGCAATTCCTTCTCTCGCATTATCGGACATTTCCAAACATTTTCTTTAACCGTCGCCTAACTCAAAAACTAAGATATATATATAGGACATACGTTCATATGACGTTGTTGTCTACTTAAAGTATTGACATTCATTTGTGAATCATGTATAATATATACACACATACATACATACATACATATATATATATATATATATATATATATATATATATACACGTATGCGTGTATGTAATAATTTCACGTTTTTCGTTTTACGTTATATCATGTATCACATACGTATACACGTACATATACATATCTCAAACAAATTCGCCGAGAGATTTTCACCTTTTATATCTCGAATAATGCAAAACCCGAGTAGAAGCCCGTTAGATGCCGTCACACTTCTCGAGAGTTAATTCGAGTCTCAAAGAGAAGACGTTTTAACGCGAGCGCAAGTAACTCCGGGAGTAAATCTTTTCGATCGCGTTAGGTGCAGTATAGGAAGGTAAAGGATAGGATGGTAAGAAGGGGGGAGGGGGCGGGGTGGTACCGTAGGCAGCAGACAGACGGATTTGCGTTGACTCCGTCTCATAATTATTTCAAGAGAAAAACGCAAGCCTCGGCGAAGCGCGAAGCGCCTAAGAGCTCTCTAAAGAGAATTTATGAAATTTTGTAATGTAATATTCTGATTCGTAGACGCCGCCGCCACGGCGGCCCCGGCGTACACTCCTCGTTAACTCTTTCCCTGCTAACGATTTTTTTGCTTTTAATGCAGAGAACGCCATTATGTGATTCTAGAAAACGTCATTGCGCCGCTCGGCGATTCAAAGGAGGATATGAAGTGAACTAATGCAATCTTGAAAATTCAGAAAGCGACAGTGGCAGGTAATCAGACGTTGTAGATACGGGGCGAGAGCAGTTTATCAGCTTTCACAGTTGGAATTTCTAAATGTCGAGAATTTTCCCTCCCCCCCCCCCCCCCGTCCCGTCCCTCACCACCACCACCCGTCGAATGGCCAAACGGCAAACATTTTTCACGAGGTGATCTTTCACGTTTTCGATCTAAATCGAGAAATTAATAGTGGTACCCACTCCTCGGTTGATTCTCAAAATGACGAAACGAGCGAGAACGATAATAAAGCAAAGTCAAGCAGCGAACCAGTTAACTCCTTCATAATTCATTGGTGCGTTTACATTAACCCTCCGCCTTTCGACATTTGATAACGTAAACGCTAATTCGACAATCAATAATGCACGAATCGTTGAAATTATCGCTTGAATCTGGTATACTTATTAGCCATTTAGTTTTCTACGAGTATCATCGTCGATTTACATGTAGATTTGAAATTTGAATGTATGACTTATGAGGAAAAGAAGACAAAAAGACGAGAAAAAAAAAAAGAAGAAAAGAGAGAGTAACGTTCAAAGATCCCGACATCGTCGATCCTTCGACGTTTCATTTAACCAACGAGGAAAATATTTAAATCGTTGAACGTTCGGTCCGTTACACCGTTTAGAACGAAGTCATCAAAATCGAGGCTCGGTTCATATGAAAAATCAGTGATTTCGTAGGCATACCGTACACATATATCGGCGCTAGCCACGCTCATTGGCTACGTACTGTTCCGCCCCCGCAGCCCCGCCAATCAGACCGGCCGCTTTCTCTCATCGATCCACGCCATCCACACTATACTCAGCCGCCATGCTCAACTTGCCTGTTCCGGCTATCCTTCTCCGACCATATATACCTTCACCAACGTGAAATAGCGAACATGAGCGAGGCGAAGGGAAAACGAAAGGGCAACCGATCGAGAACGAAGGAAATATTTCCGAAAAAAAAAACGCCCGATACGATTGCTTCGACGGATGTAGATATTTTCTCTCTTCCTCCCTCTCTCTCATCCTCCCTCTCTCCCTCTCTCCCTTTCTTTCTTTCTTTCTTTCTTTCTTTCTTTCTTTTCCTTTTCACGATGTTTATACACGACTATACATATGTACGTCTATGTATATATCTCTACGTTTACACGATCGATGCTGGGAGAAAGCTTAGAATTTCTAACGTAATTTCTCTCTGTCTCAGGATTGAAATCAAACGTCGTTGTTATATTTATTATATTAACAATGTTCTCGTATATATATATATATATATATATATATATATATCCGATGCCACGTTTTACAGATTTATTCCTAGGTTTTTATTCTTTTTCGTAACGAGGGAATTGAATTAATTGATAATCGTCGTTCGAGCTCGTCATTAAGCACGCTCCGTTAAAATGTTTTAAGGGATTGTGAAATAATCGATAACAGTACTCGAGAGAGTTAACGTTTAACTCCTGCACTTTTCTTCCTTCGAAATTCAATGGATTGTTGTTAAGTATGATAAAGCGAGTTTCTTGCGCAATCATTTCCCATCCATCATGTGTTTCTTCGTCAACAGGCGGGGTGTTGATTCCCAGACCATAGGATCGACTTTTCTTCCTAACTTGGGAAACTGTAGAGCAACGACGACAATTAGGATAAAAATTGACAAACGAGAAGGACCGCAATGAACCGTTCATGATTGATGGTTTCTCCATAAAAATGATTTTTATGAAGACGTTACACGCGATTAAATGTTTACACATTTTAACTTATTTGCTCGCTCGAAGTTTACGAAAATTTTCTATATTTTATTACGATCACAAAATAGTATATCGTATTTTAGTCATGCGAGACAGACATTCGCATGTCAATTAATGTAAAAAGACAACCGATGATACGCCAAGATAGGAAAGAAATAATCATGTCATTGCCATGATGTCTATACATCGAACATAACCATTCAATGTCCAATTTAATATTTATCGTCAAATGTAAAAGCGTAAGCAAAAGGAAAAAGAGAGAGAAACGAAATGATTGTTTCGTCTCTGAAGTCCAACGAGTGTATCGATCGAGTGGAAAAAAAAGTTCGTGTAAAAAAAAAGAAGGAAAAAAGATTCGGGAAAGCAACGACGAACGACTGACCCCCTATCGAACCGAGAGTCCGAATAAAAAAAAATAAAAAAAAAATACTTTCGACGCCATAGACGCATCAATTTTCATTATCCCATTTACCCCGACGAGTAGGCCGAGAGAATCGTCAAAGAGAGAGAGAAAGTGATTCCGGGACTGTCAAAAATGGTCTCCGGTGCGGTCGAACTTCCGTCTGGTTAACAGGCAGTCTCGTCATTACTACTGCCGCTATAACGGGCGTACACAACGATAGAAAGAGAGACCT
>OU426851.1:11842419-12102419 GCA_911387685.1 Dolichovespula media | reverse complement strand
TAATAAAGATTGAAAAATCAGTTAAAACTCAATTAAGAGAGGTGTCGTAACATTTGAACAAAACTTGCCGAGTAAATGATCGACGATAAACGATGACGTTGGTGTGCCATCTTGTTTGAAGAGTGACACATATCCTATAGGCGAATGTTTGTTCTACCCACGCATTATGTCCTCCTAAGTGCTCGTGTTCGAGCAGGTGCACAAGCAACCTCTCTCTCTCTCTCTCTCTCTCTCTCTCTCTCTGTCTCTCTCTCTCTCTCTACCTCTACCTCTTTCTCTCTCCCTATCTTTCTTTCTTTTTTTCTATCTAGTTTTGCCCTAACTCACGTTCTCGTAGGAAGCCGGTGTGTGTCACGATACAATCGTGGCGTAAACATATGGTCATAATAATAGACTCTTGATTTTGATGAGGGCCGGGAGCTCCCTACGTGTATTCCGTGATTGCTTCTCTCTGTTTCTGTCACTCCCCTATGACCAAATGAACTCACTCGAACCGTTTCAAGTGGCCCACGGGAAGAAAACAGTGATATTTTTTTTTCCTCTTTTTTTGACAAATTAAAACAAACAAACAAACGTTGAAAAAATAATCCATCCTTCTCGATATTCAAGATTTAAAACTGGATTGGCGTGATATAATAATTTCAAAGCTACGAAGCACCAGTTTTAAGGATCGTCCTTAAAAGTCGAAGTAATAGTAGAGTAAAGCGTTAAACGAGCCCATTACTGTATGTATACAGTATAGTTCGCCTTTATACATTGTCGATAATACACGGAGTACACGTTCTTTCGCTAATGCAGCACCGATATTATAAACGTTGTTCTCGTACTTTCGTTTAGGTTAACGATTTATAAGTAAGTTCGAGAATGAATAATGGACGATGGATGGATGATGGGCGCGAGTAAAACATATAATCAAAGTATCGACGAAATACTCGTTGCAAACGTGTCATTCTTAGTGATCAACAATATATTTAAATCGTACGTGATAAATATTATTTATATTCCTCCAAGTGAATATTATAGCTTGATATTGAATTCACGATTGTTTCGATTATTTATCAGCGTAAATAAAATAATTTCATCGCCATCGTACATATATATATATATATATATATATATATATATATATATATATATAGTATAGTATAGTACAGTATTTTAATGTACATATGTATCTAAAATGTATTTAGAAGTTGTCTCTAAATTCTGTAAGAATTATTCTCCATGAGCGTAAAGAATAATGCATTCGTCGATTCTTTATCCTCGTAACCGACGATCTGCATAGAGATCGGTAAAGAATAGAATGGAGAAACTAAAAGCGATAAAAGTACGATACACGGTATCTCTACGGATCCGGCTGTACGGCGACTAAGAGGAATAATGTATAGACGGACATTCACAGGGAACAAACCGGCAAAGACTTGTTGGTTAAGAGGGTATTTTTAGTACTTCTTCTAGCGCCGTGTGGAACAAATCGATCGGTCTTACTCGTCAAAAATTGATTCGCTTGTTTCATAAGAAGTGCTGACAGCGTTACTTCCCAATGGCACCGGACCTTATATCTTTCAAGTTAATATATTATACACATTATCTTTGTGATCTGTCGATGGCGAATCAAAATCGCGAACCTTTTTATTTTCTCCTCATATCGTTTTCATTTCGATAGATCGATCAAATCGAGAACTTTTTTAACGTTTCATTTGAGTAATAATTTAGATAATCGTTCGATTTCCTATTTTGCTTTTTTCCATTTTTTATTTTTTATTTCTTCAAACATCCTCGATCAACGATTAGGATTCGAAGATAGATCGATACGTAAACATTATTATTAAGCGACACAAACTGTTCGATGTTACGTGTTTTTTGTACGCGTAAGAAAACACATATATCCTAAGTAGTATTAGACGTGAGCGAACTCTTGAAACGAAGAATTGCAAAGTTCAGCTGGAGTTTGGTTAGGGGGATGAAGATCCTCCTCTTTTTTTTCATGCGGTGATGTTTCCCTACAAACCAAATACCGATATCCCGAACACGTACGCGAACCATTCTTTTTTATTCGTCCTGCTGGAGGACCACGTTTAAGACATCAACGTGAAAAAAAAGAAAGAGAGAGAGAGAGAGAGAGAGAGAGGGAGAGGGAGGGAGAGGGAGAATAGAAAATATCGGATATCTCGAGATATTTCGGATATCTTATTAAATATTAATAACTTTTTGTCTTGGAAATCTTCGTTCTTACAATTTCGAATAATTTACTTCGAATTCCCACATGATCGAGATTGACCGGTTGTTTATCGAACCAGCGATACGAACCAACGAACGAACGAACGAACCAACGAACGAACCCTCTTAACTACGTTAATTAAACGAGACCATCGTGTATGATATTTTGTCCTCGTTATTCAATGGTACGTCATAATTGGGCTTTTTTGAAAAAAAAAAAAAAAGACAAAAGATATATAGGAAATAGCATTTAGAAACGAAACAATTATTTTTTGTTCTCTCAATGAATCTCGAAAAGAGTCATCAAAAATGTTTAACCGAAGAAATTAACAATAAATTATTCCTAACTACCAATTGTATACCGTCTAGACGTTTAAGTTGGTCGGATAGCATAATCGGAAGTCGATATTCGGAGCTCGAATCCTCGTGAAAGTGGTGCACCGTGCTAGCTCCCACTAATGTGTATCTTAACTCGAGGGGGTGGCGAGGAGGAAGGGTAGCACCCTAACAAATTTAGGACTCGTTAAGTTCCACTCGTTGTTCTTCGTCCTCGACCCTCCGACATATCGTTCGCAGGTACACGCTCGTATACGCGCTTAACCACGAAGATAGAAAGAGGGAGAGAGAGAGAGAGAGAGAGAGAGAGAGAGAGAGAGAGAGACAAATATAAAAGGAAAGAGAAAAGGGATAGCAACCGTGGAGAAGGGAAAGCCCCGTAAGTATTATTGTAATTATACACTTAGGTTTATTTCCTGCGTGCCCGCCCACTCGGCAAGGACTGATAGCATTATATACTGCGGGGGTCCCTAATAAAAATAATAATAAGAGTGTTAAACCGCGGCGGAAGCGATGTTCACCTTTTCATCGTCCTCTACCCTAACCACGCACTACCCTGAGCCACGATATGTAACAGAAGAAAACACCCTGTAATGGAAGAATACATACATATGTATCTATGTATGTATGTATGTATGAATATATGTATGTATGTATCTATGTATGTATGTATGTATGTATATATGTATGTATATATAGTGATTGTATGTTATATATTCACCTGTCCCTATAAAGTATTGTGCGAAACTCCTCGATCGTACAACCTGTTCCTAGCTAGAGTTTATCGTCGAAACAAATATTTTTATCTTTCGCAAAAATGAATCCAGTTTTTTTGCCGTTGTTTTGAAAAATTATATCGAAATTAAATTGTGTTCTTATATTCTTATATTCTTATATTCTTGTAATAAGAGTTAAGGTCGATAAAACCGAAAAAAAAAACACTATATATAAAACCACTCCAGAAAGCATACGTATATGTATACATACATATATATATATATATATATATATATATATATATATATATACACACTTGTACGAACGGCAATGTGTGTGTTCACATAAAGCCATATGTATGTGTTAGCCTTTACATAGAGTACAGGTGTACATAGATTTATGTATATGCTCGAAGCTACAGTGTGACGTAGATAACATGGCGTAGAACCCTATACGGTGATCCTACATCCACGTACCGTGAGGTTTTGCGTGGCATTTGGTGGATACCACAAGGGTCGTTCGGGACACCTTCTACGACGGTGTGTATATTCGACATTGCGCGGATCGCAAATCAGTCGTAAAACCTAGCCGCGTTTGAAACTTTACGGTTGCCTAACACTTCCCGTGTGAAAGTATAGCGACGGATGTAAAAGTAAGATTCTAAAGCGAAAATTTGCTGCAAAAAACATCGAAGTCTCGTTTCGAGGAAACTACTTTCTTTGTTCTCTTTTTCCTTTTTCTTTCTATCTCCCTTTCTTTCTTTCTTTCGTATAAAATAAAAATCGATTTTACGCGTATTTGAAATATAAAATAAATAGCTTCGGTCACGTTCCGATTACTCAGGTTTTCAGCGTCACCGTTTCGATAATATTTATAGTATGTTCGACGTAAACATGTTATCGCGACATGAATTTATTTCAAATTTGTCTAAAAATTGGCCGTGAAAAAAAAGTAAAATGATATTTCTTGAATATGTTCAATAACATTCGAGTTAGCGTTCAAAATTTTCGTTTTAGAAAAAAAATGTATTGGAAATTTTATGAACGTTGCCCTCAATCCACCCTCGATGTACGAATAATCGTGCGTGACTACACTTTCTCTCTCTCTCTCTCTCTCTCTCTCTCTCTCTCTCTCTCTCTCTTTCTCTTTCTCTTTCTCTCTGTCCCTCTAACCCTCCTAGAGCAGTGTTAGTTAGTGACTACCACTCGAAGACCCTTCTTTACCAATGAACACACGCTACCACTTATTTCTTTCCCCAACCTGAACCATCCCTCCGTCCACCTACACTTTAGTGTCGCTCCAGATACTCCAACTCGTCGAGACTAATACGACCTCGGCACGAAAACGCGACCACCGATGGTAGCGACGACCGAGAACGTTCTAATAAGCCAATCGAGCCATCGAAATCCCTTCCATCTAATTCAATAAAATTTCATAATTCCTTTGCGATAATATAAATCATCGTCGTTACCTATCTACACCCAAATTGTAACTTTACAATCAAATCTTAATCGTGAAATTCATATCGTATAACTATCGCTACAATTTTATATGAAAACAGATACAGATAAATGATCGATCGAATTCACTATTCTGAATTCGCTAAATTCAAAACTATCGACAAAGGTACTTATTAAATCTGACGATACATTATCGGCCAGCAAGTCGGAGTAGCAGTCAAACTGATTTATGCACGAAACTGTTCCGTGCGCGCACTATCGTTCCGAATATCGGCTTATAGAATTAATACCACGAAAGGGCTTAACGTGTTGTACGCCTAAGCCAATGACAAACCTCGTTTTCTCCGGGAAAAGAAATCTATCCTGAATCGATTTCAATCGAAAGAGAATAATAATAGAAAAAGAAAGAGGAAGAGAGACATTTACATTAAGAAAAATATCGAAATAGGACGATTTCTTGCGTTTAAAAGAGAAAAACGAAGACGAAGAAGAAAATTCTTGCTCTCTCTCTCTCTCTCTCTCTCTCTCTCTCTCTCTCTCTCTCTCTCTCTCTCGCACACACACACACACACACACACACACACACACACACCTTCCATTATTTTCAATTTGTGTAAATTAACGTTTCCGTTCTGCGCATCTCCGTGAAGGACAATAAATAAGGGGCCAAGCGAGTAGTAAATATAAATCAGGAGTGATTGGATGTAAGTGGGGAGCGTTATGTGTCCCCAGCGTCCCGTGTATGGGGTCGACCGCGAGTATTCTATAGTTGTAACGTAGTAGACACGTACGCAGCTTTCTCTCTCTCTCTCTCTCTTTTTCTTATTTGCTCTCTTTCTCTCTCTCTCTTTTTCTTACTTGCTCTCTCTATATCTCTTTCTCTCTCTCTCTCTCTATCTCTATCTCTTTCTCTCTCTCTCTCTCTCTCTCTCTCTCTCTCTCTCTCTCTTTCTTTCGTGATGTCTCTGGTGGTAAAGTCGTAGAACGATCTATGCTGTATCCACGTAGTTCGCATAGTTCACTGGCGAAAAGAAAAAAAAGCTCGAGTACTTTGGTTGATGTCGACGTGTCTCGCGAGTACAGCATGCCTGTATCTCTAACTGTGTAAGTGTATGTACAATAGAAAGAAAGAAAGAGAGAGAGAGAGAGAGAGAGAGAGAGAGACCGATTCCCATTTATCACGTACCACCATCATTCTTTCCCTTTCATTTTAATCCTTCTACCTCCATTTCCTTCGCCAAACGATGTATTTCGTCTGCCAAACGATATTTCGATATCCCTTATCCAACTTGCCAATTCTTCGTTGTAGAGATCAGCATTTTATAAAATAAAAAAAAAGAAAAACAGACAGAAAGAGAGAGGGGGAGAGAGAGGAAGAGGGTGTGTATGTGTGAAAGAGGGAGAGAGAGAGAGAGAGATACAAACGATCGGAACGTCATTAATTCATCGTCGTTCGTCTCGAGGTACATGTAAAAAATCACCGGATATTGAAAACTTAATCGACCTATATTCGATAGCGTCGCTACGTTAATAACATTAGACCTTTCGTCTCAACGACGTTTCTTTATTTTTCTTTTTTTTTTTTTTTTTCCCCCTACTATCAGAATGACAGAGCGAGTGGAACCGAATGTTATAACAGATGTGTTAATTCGTATCGAAGAATACTTTTTGTCTCGCATTCGACGTGGATAGAAACGCAAAGAAGTAGGATTCGGGGAGGGGGATAGGGACTATCGAGAAATACATAAATATTCGAAAGATAAGCTCGGATGAAAGTCGGGTTTCGCAGTCTTTTTTGTCTTGATATTATATTTCTCTTTTTTCTCTGCTTTCTCTCTCTCTCTCTCTCTCTCTCTCTCTCTCTCTCTCTCTCTCTCTCTCTCTATCTATCTATCTATCTACCTATCTATCTATCTATCTATCTATCTATCCATCTATATATCTATCTCTTTCTATCTGTGCACAGGTGTGCACTTGCGGCCGGGGACACAGGTGTAGGCGGGAGAAATTATCGATTATGCAATCTCGTGGCCCAGCATGGGCCAGCAACTCGTACGCCCGCGCGAAAAGAGACTTAACGTTCGTATAACGTACTAACACAAGTGAATACAAACATATACGTACATACGCACACTAGTTTTCTTAGCTCTCCTCTTTCTCTCTCTCTCTCTCTCTCTCTCTCTCTCTCTCCCTCTCTCTCTCCCTCTCTCGCCTTTACAGTTTCGTAATACATATAAAATAGTTTTAGTGCATCTCCATCGGATATCACCGACGTTAATTAGCTTTTCCGTATTCTCCTCGTCGGCGACACCAACGAATAGACTCTATCGTCTATGACAAACGTGACGATTCAATCGGATTTTTCTATTGTCCCTTGTATCTTTGCATTTTTTATTTCGCGAGAAATAATCCAGACGCAATACAGATTTTACGAGTGTCCCTTTGATCTATCAACCATTCGTCAGAAGACGATTCTCACGTAATTAAAATGATAGAGCCGATATTATCTCGAATACGAGGCGACAATAGAAATCGTCGATTATTTGCCGTAATTGGTTTTGGATATTTTATTGAAATTTCATTACGTCATCGAAACTATTTCATTCATTGTCTGGGACCGGCCAACGTCTGCCTCTCAAAATTCATGTAAAAACAGTTAAGTTGATTAAAATTAATAAGCCAGCATACGAACGTTATGATAATGTTGATTCTTTAATGAGTTGCCCAGTGACGTATCGTATGGACCGCGAGAGTACAAGAATTTTAATTGATTTCATATATATTTATGGCGGCTACATGTCGTTACAGTGATGACCATTCAATGCGCATTAATGCCTCGTTTGTTGTTTAATCATTGAATAATTCGAAATTATATTATTTTGCAGCATCGCGCGTTTAATTAAAATGTTTATTTAAACCGCCGCGAAATTGATTACAGTTCTTTAGTATTAATAAACGATCGCGCTCCGATAGAAATTTGTCAAATAAATAATATATGCGCGAACCATGGCGAAGACCGACGCGAAACGAATATTTGCACGAACTGATGGATCTTCATTTTTTTCCTTAATTTCTTTTCCCTTATAAATTGTCCCTCGTCAGTTTCATCGGTGAGAAAGAAAACAAAAAAGGGAATAAAATGAGAAAAGAAATACTAATAATAATATCTCTACGATCTATCTTCTTCTTTTTCTTTTTTTTTTTTTTTTTTTTTTTTTTGTTATTACAAAATCAATCGTCAATTCATGTTCACAGTTCACAATAAAAATTTATAATTTATACATTGTATAATTTGTATCAAACGCTTGGCCAAAAAAGAAAAGATTATGTTACAGAAGAATGATATAACGATTTCATTTTCGATATCTTAAAGAAGAGAAGAATGTTTCTCTCTCGTCTCAATAAAGGTCGTTAGTTCGTCCTCGACTAATGCGTTTCCACTGCGAAAAAAACGTTTACTTTCGACGCTTAATTCGCGATGACGACGCAGTAAACGTAGACAGGCCAATCGATAATCGCTTCGTCGGAAAGTGACCAGGACTTGCGACGCACTACGATTGCCTTTATTTTTCGTCGTTACTTTTTATATCGGCCAAACCAACGAGCACGCTTACCCACCAATAGTTATAATTTATCGAATTTCTTAACTCATCTCACGGTTCTCGGCATGCCTCAAGGATAAATCTTGTTTACAGGAATTCTTAAATATCCCTTACAGAATTTATCAACTACGGCGTCTTCCAAACGAATAACTTTAAATCGTCGCGTAAACGTAACGCCTCAGATTAACTTGACTACGCTTATTTGCGAACGAGCGATTAACACACTTTGAAAATATGAAAAACGATGAGAATACGTGACGAGAATTGAAAAAAAAAATGGTTCCTCTCTCTCTCTCTTTCTCTCTATCTCTCTCTCATTTATTCGGATCCCTCCCATCATCGATATTCCGTACGATTCCTTGGAAATGTAAAAGTTCGGAAAAAAAATAACTCAGTGATATTCATAGGTCCTCGAATAATTATCATTTGAACGATGAATACATAATCGATCTAAAATATCAATTATCGTGGGCGTGGATAAATAATTGATGGATATCACGATGGTAAGAGAGAAAAGAGACCGTGTTTGCGTAGGATTGGGAAACGAACGAGGAAAGAAATGTTATATATTTTTATCGCAATTAAGGATTAACGCGTGAATTAGTTCGACGAAGAAATAACCTTACGGGGATTTATCAGAAAAATTAAGAGCACGAAGAAGAAAGAGATGGGGTGAGAGAGAGAGAGAGAGAGAGAGAATGAAGAGGGGGTGGAGGAGAGGGGGAAAGAGAGAAGGGGGAGGAGGGAAGAGGCAAGAAAAGCGATGAAAAAGGACCCGAAGAGAAAAATCAAAGAAAAGAACGATTACGTCGGATTCGCGTTATCGGGCGTAACAGTACGGCTGTAATCTCATCTAGGCACTCAGCTCGTAGCGACGGTTTTTATCCTATTACGTCACATGAATAAACTAAAGACCTGCTGTGGAGGTCTCCGACGTTCGAGGAGGGAGAAAGGAGAAGAAGTAGAAGGAGAAAGGAACGTCGTAGTCCTGTACGGTGGTTCCGCATCGGGGCACGTTACTCTCTCTCTCTCTCTCTCTCTCTCTCTCTCTCTTTCTCTCTCTCTATCTCTATCTCTCTCTGTGGAACCTCATGTGTTTCGAGTCGCTGATCTTTCGAAGCAAAGGATGTATCTTTTTCTTTGTCTCTCTCTCTCTCTCTCTCTCTCTCTCTCTCTATCTCTATCTCTATCTCTATCTCTATCTCTCTCTGCTTTCCTTTCTTTCTTTTTTTTCCCCGATCCGTCGAGAAACATCTTTCGTACCGGCAAAATTGCTGAACTCCACGATTGATTCCGTTTAGATAGAAAACTCTGCTACCACTTATCCTTTTTTTTTTTTTTCTTATTTTATTCTTTTACCGTTTCCTTCATGTATGCGGGTACCAGTTACGAAAAAGGGCTTTCTTCGTTACCACGCTTTTCGGCCCGCTGCACTCCCTTGAATATTTCATTAGGGAAAACACTCGACGATAAGTCGTTCTCCACCTTTTTTACATTCTCCTCCTCCTCCGCCCCCTCCCCGATCACCGATCTCGGGTCGAAGAGAAAAGCCAAAATAGATTTATGGAGTCGTTACGAGTCGCACGTTCAACGCCGCGCGATTATATTTATTTTTACGAGGAAAGATGATTTTTATGCCCCCTTAATGGGAGGTCGTAGATTGTTCTTGTTCTTATATCGGATATTAAGTTAAAAAACGATATGATCTATGAATTTCCCATTTATCCATCCCTGAGAATGATTTTTAAATGATCGTCTCGACGGATTCGATATACACACGGAGGAGGCACTTTAGACGGCACTTGAAATGAACGATGACTGAAAGTGAAAAATGATCGAGTGCAATGATATTTATTTAACTTAAGTTAAGTCAGATATCTCGTTTTATCGGCTCGAGACCGATCGAACGATCGTTCGATTCTCTTCTTATCACATCGTCGAGCATCTTTCTTTTCATACGTACCTATAACGTTACGTCGAACGGATGTTATTTGTATAAACGGCAAAACGTTGTGTTATGATAGGGAATAAAACAGTATGGTTCTCGAAGGAATCGATCGTTACAAGTCGTAAAGAGCACAGAGAACAGAGGACAGAGGATGGGAAAAAAAGAAAGAAGGCAGAAAACGAAGGGTAAGAGCTGGCGTGTGAATTATGTGACGCGGGAAAGTGCCTTAGGCAGAAGAATAAGGAAAAAAAAACTTTTCTATGTGCTCCTTTCAACTTTTCAAATGTTTCGATGAGGACAAACACCGTCTCTCTCTCTCTCTCTCTCTCTCTCTCTCTCTCTCTCTCTCTCTCTCCTTCTCTGTTCCTCGACGCGCGATAAAACGGACGTGGTGGTCATTCTCTAAATGCGATATTAACATGTACATACCAAATGGGTCCATGGAACATGAATTCTATCATTTGAAATTATTGAAAATGGGCTCTGATTGGGTTTTATCATTTACGTCGACTTTACACAATTACTTTGTTTGTTCGATTAACGCATTCTTTCTTATTAAACTTCGTTAAGAATTCACTTTATTGTTGTTTCTCTAACAAGAAAATCAAACGTATCGAAGAATCGGACGTTTACGTTACTCAAACTACTCTTATACGTGACAACGATTACGTAAGTATATACTTGTTATCTTCGTTAAAAAAAAAAAGAAAAAAAAAAAAATAAGTCAAAATACTTTACGTAAAAAATAAAAAAAAAAAAATAAAAAGAGAAGAGAAAACAAATCTTTGTGAAGGAGAAGTCTCTCGAAAAAAGTCAAGCGCACGAAGAACAAACGATTGTTCATATATTACGACAATGTTAAATATAATAATTTCCAGGTTAAGCGGAGAGCCCATTTTCCTTATACGTCGAAACGTATCGGTGACAATCGAAAGAACAAAAATACAAAACCCTTACGGACGATAATAATTCGGATGGGAAGAGATGGGAAAAAAAGGGCTGATAAACTCACCGTGGGATTGGGCATACAGCGTCGCGGCGGCGGCGGCATCGGATCCGGCGCGGCACGATATGGTGGCGGAGAATACCTGCCCGAAGGGAAACAACCAGGGGCGGTGATCGGTGCCCCATGGAGTCCCTTGCTCCCCATCATCTTGTCCGGCGAGTACATCATCCTGCCGCTGCCGGTGATCGGTTTTCACCGATTCTCTTTTACACCGCACGCGCGCGCGCGCGCCCCCCGCGCGTTAGGCCTAAAACCGGCGGCAGCTCGTGATAAAACGATCGCACCAACACCGACGGCCGCTCATCAATTGTCTTACGAGGATTCTTTGCATCTGTAGAATATCCGAGATCGAAAATCTACAATTCAAATTCCTTCTCTCTCTCTCTCTCTCTCTCTCTCTCTCACACACACTCTCTCTCTCTCTCTCTCTCTCTCTCTATTTCTTCTTAGCTTCTATCGTTTTTGAGACTGTTCTATTGATTTTTTTTCTTCTTCTTCGTCCACTTCCTCACGTCACGTGGCCAAGTCCCGCATTCTCGATCAACGAATTAGTCCGTCCAACCGAGCCAACGTCTGCCGAGACGTTGACTTAAACTCCTGCATGATTCACACCACGATCAATTAGCCGATCTAGCACGATCATCGAAATAATCACAATGATAATAAGCGACACCTTTCTTTACGTTGATTCTTACGATGAATTTATTCACTGTTCTTTTGTCACCGAACGACAACCTTCTCTCCTCTCTCTCTCTCTCTCTCTCTCTCTCTCTCTACCTCTCTCTCTCTCTATTTGTCTTTCTCTCTCTCTCCCTCTCCCTTCTCTACGTATATCTCGAAAATCGATCGTTCGTGTTCGCTCTCGAACACGGTTATACCTCGAACGGTTGATTAAGATCGACAATGATTTTTTATTTATTTAATTATTTATTTATTTTTCGTTTTTTAACTCGGTCATAAAACAACGTTAACACAGCGGAGAGTAGCGAATAGTCGGCTCGACGGGAAGCCAACGGGTCGAATAATATAAAACCGTGGGATCGCGCAGGACCACGTACGTGGATCTTGTCCTAGAGCTCCGCACTTTTTAGCGCTGACTGGCCGGCAAAGAGTGCTCTGCGGATGAACTCTTCCAGAGAGGGGGTTGGAGTGGGCGAAGGGTGCTCCTCTAAGGGGTGGTTTACTCCGGGTGCCCAGTAGTGGTGGGATGAAGACTACGGGATAGAGCGCGAAGGGGTGGTTGTCAAACCGCAACGACGAACGGAAGGCGGGGCCTAGAAACGTTAGCGCATGCGTTCGATCCCTTTAGTATGGTCGGCCATCTTTCTTCCTGCCTTCGTATGGGTGTCGCTAACCGCGACCACCCGTTTCTCTGTTCGCATCCACCTCTTCGATCCGACACCCCCGCCTTTCTCTAACGTCTCTCTCTCTCTCTCTCTCTCTCTCTCTCCCTCTCCCTCTCTCTCTCTCTCTCTCTCTCTCTCTCTCTCTCTCTCTCTCTCTCTCTCTCTCTCTCTCTCTCTCTCTCTCTTGAAACTCCAACCCCATTCCTGTCGGAACCCTCCACCAAGAGATTACTATGAGGACCAACCAACCTTACCCCGTTCCGGTGTCTCCTCGTCGACACGAGGATGCGGTCTTCTACCTACTTTTCTTACCCCACCTTTTGGCTCCTCTTCGAGCACGCGAGATCCGGTCGAGCGATCTGACTGTACCTACCAGCCTAACTATACACGTACCGAGTGCGTGACTTACTACTAACAATCGTATATACTACGGTTCGATTAGTGTTTAACTCCGAGAGATTCTTCAAGCGAGCTTTTTACCGGAACCCATCGCGTTTATGTACTAATTTGAATTTTCTTTCGAACACGGCTGTAATAACGGAAGAGAGTTAATCTCGATTGATTAAACGATCGAGAACGATCAGGGGAAAAAAAAAATATTCGAAGGCCCGTCGTCCATCCTTCTTCTTACCAATGGGCTATCAATTATTTATCCAACGGATTCCAATCTCGCACGATCGCCGGCCCTTCGATAGCAATCCGAGCTCTGAGGGTGAGCAATTTAGGCGGGCCGTTAAGCGACTTATTCGTCGGCTTCCACGGACGGCGGTCAAACGTCGTTCGTTATTTTCATCGGGAAGGCAACCTTAGGGAATAGCGACGCTTCCAAGTTGGAAAATGCCAGCTAGAAAGAACAGGAAGGACAGTGCCGATGCCGACTGTGGTGGATGGAAGAAAGGATGAGATGGGAGAGATAGACTAAAAGAAAGAGAGGGAGAGAGAGAGAGAGAGAGAGAGAGAGAGAGAGAGAGAGATAAATAGAAGGCGGAGGAGAAGAGAGAGCCTCGACAGCAGTCGTTTTCCGAGGGATGTTGGCCGGAAGGTTCCCGCGGGGCCTGTGTTATCGCCTCGGCAGGATGACCAGCCCGCGTTATCAAATATTAAACCTACTTGCACCGGCAGCCTATCCTCGACAAGGTATCCAAAGCCTCCCCCTTTTCGTCCTCCTCTAGCCTCGCACCAACCACCACTGGCTACCGCCAAAACCTACACCCACTTTCAACCACCCAACTATCAGGAGAGAGAGATAGAGAGAGAGTGTGTGTATGTGAAAGAGAGAGAGAGAGAGAGAGAATCGTACACTCTCGTCTATCCAGTCTATCCGTGCTTACTTTCTTGCTATTGTATTGTTGCCGTTGTCCTTGTTTGCCCGCAACAACGAGAGAAATCCACACTAGGCCCGCGAAATTGCTTGCCCGCAACCGTTTCCGCTGGCCTCGAGGTAAACCGGTAAAAATTGATTTTCGAGCCCGCCAAGGAGATACACAACGCGACGCGAAAATTCGAGTGCTAAGTCGTAGTGGTTCTCCACCTTGGGGTCCTAAAGTTTTTTTATTTCTATTTATTTATTTTTTTATTTTCTGATAGAACGACAAAATTTCAGAAGAAAATTAACTGACAACTACCATTTAGTTTAATAATCGACAATATAGACTTCTTATTTACTATACTCTTTATTTCTATTTCTTGCATTATCGTTTATTGTGTTTATTTTGTATTATTTGTCTCCGTTATTCTGTTTCCTTATTCGTTATTTATTCTCTATTGAGTTACGTTTATTCTTAGTAAACAAACAAACGGGACATATATATATATATATATATATATATATATATATATATATATATATATATATATATATATATATATGTAAATCAATTCGCATGAAAAATTTCAATTTGCTGACCTAAAAAGCACATTCGCCTGCGAGAGAATCATCGTAGAATAATTTTTTTCGTTCGTCCAGCACGATGTTTTCGATGTCAAACCACGCATAAATTATGAAGCAACTTTGATATGGACTATCTTTCTAATTACAAGCCGATACCACGTGATCCAAGGTAGCAACAACTTCGTGGTAAAAATAGCGGTAGGATGTCCATCACGTTTGGAACGTACAACGATGAAAAAAAAAAATCGAAAATATTCGATAGCTACGTACGTATAACATGGTGAACTATGGAAAGTGTACCGTGAATAGTTCAGAAAGTATCGTGAGCGTTGAAAACCGCAACATGCATCGAAAGACTGAAATCCAAGTTAAAAAAAAAAAAAGAACAAATATCAGGTAGATGTCGATAGTGAAGTTGTCGAAAACTTCGGCTTCTAAAAAAAGTTTGCCATGGTATATTGATGTAAAGAGAGTGCTTACAAAAGTATATTCTAAATTAAATATTCATTGTTTTCAGACTTTAACATATATCATATTACATATATTGTATATTTGAATACACATACATTTTATTCCTTCTTAATATAATTTATATTTTGTTCGTAAAAATTATCTCTTTCTTTAAAATTTTTCCCCTCTTTCCTTTACCTTATTTTTTTCTTTTTTTTTTTTTTTTTTTTTTTTTTTTTTTTTTCTATGCAAGCTCCGAATATTTATCCCTATCTCCTAATCTCGCTTTTGATGACAAAGCAAAATGTGTCCTGCGAATGGAGTCGACGTGGCACAACGTGGATTCACAACGCCGACTGCCGCGGCTTCTGAATTAGCAAGAGAGAGGGAGAGGAAAGAGAGAGAGAGAGAGAGAGAGAGAGAGAGAGAGAGAATAATAATAACACAGGTTCGAAATAAACCGACGTGGTAGTTCGAAGCGAGCTAAATGAAAGTTACCCGGGAATTACACGGCTGTAATACCGCATATTTCCAATCAAGCTAATGAGTATAATCGGCAGCCGTTAGCTGCGGGGTCTGTGGGTAAGTCCGCCCTGAAAATTCAAGGGATTCGCGTCCTGTCGTGTCGCGGGTAAAGGGTAAAGGTGAAAGGGTACTCCGGGTCCTACGAGTACACTGTTACAAAACGAAGAAAACTTTTTTTCGAAATCGTTGTGTTTTTTCATCGACGAATATCGACTGTCTAATGAAAAATTACTATTATTTCGAAATCACATTGAACTCGCTGTTTCTAAATATCCTTTTATATTTATAAAATTAGGAATAAGTTAGTATCGTAATTGTGATTAGTCGAAAAAGAAATTTTTTTTCATATTTTTTTAATGATAATATTCAAATAGGAATATGATTTGGTTCTCTCTTTCTCTTTCTCTTTCTCTTTCTCTTTCTCTTTCTCTTTCTCTTTCTCTTTCTCTTTCTCTTTGTCTTTCCCTCTCAATGATAAACTTCAACGAACAGACACGTGACAGGATCGTTTAAGCTCTCTGGTGATTATACGAATTGGAATTATGGTTATGGAAATAATGCAGATGATCAATGACCGCACTCGGACTGCGAGCGTAATAAATCAAACGAACGCTAGATTTCATTATGATTTGGATAGATATATTGATACCAGATTTACAGTGAACGAACTCGGCTTACAATTAGTATACCTCTATATCGACATAAGCAATGATTTTCTACATACGTTCAAAATCTTTCGTCGAATCGAAAAACGTAGGTTTCCGACGATCGATAGAATAAAAATTATATTATCGAGGCCCGATAATACAAAGTGTTCCATCTAACTCTGAAAAATATCCGTTGCACTTGATAATACGAAAAAGAAAATGTTAAGGAGAAACATAGTGTTCCAGGCAATGGGGGAAAATTTTTTTTTTTTTTTTATTATGTACAAAATTGTTTTCAACGTCATTCGAATCGTAGAATTTATTATCCCTTTAATATTATCTCGTACCGTCAAAATATCTCTGTATTTCGAGTACTCGAGTTATGGTTGAAACATCCTGTACGTATGTATGTATATTGTATTAGCTTTCCGTACATTACATACGATGTTGCATTGTTAGGTTAGTAACGTATAACGTGATCGCATTGCATGGATCAAATCAGAATTTTGTTTGTCCATTTCCCGACTATTTGCGAATTTCATGTCTTGATCGGCTTAAATACGCGTGTTTCATCTGCTATTCCTTTATATAAAGGGTTTATCTTGCGTATCTCTCGCTGGACGATAATCAGATTTATCGGCCAGAGAAGTATTTTCAAATCCCTTTACTTTTTTTTTTTTTTACTCCATACCCACGGCCCACGGATAAACAGCTTTCGAAGGACGAATTATTTACTGTTCGAGGCGAGCACGTTACGCTCCGTTTCAAAGAAGATTCGAATCCATCTCATTCTGCATTTCAAGTACATGTATTCGTTTCTTCTTGATCAATCTTCTCTTAGCTATGAACTCTTTATCATCCTATATATATATCCGTATCGGATATGAAACCTCATGAACGTCCTCGTATTAATTTAACGTCTCTTGACAAAAACATATCACTTAACATTCAACCTATTAACTCGAAGAACCATCCCTATCGTTCGATGGGATTTAACGTTGAATCTTTAACGCATATTTTGTCCTTCATAAATCATCGATGCATACCACGCCTTGTTAAGAGTCGATTCCAACATTTAATTCTTCCCTTGTTCTACGCATCACACACGCGTATACGATCAATACTCCGATATTACATTATTCTTTGAATTTTACAATTCTTTTCTCGTGTTTTGATGGAACATAAAACTCTTTTTCCTAATAGATTATATATGATTTATATCTACCGTCATTTAAACGAACGAGAGTATCCAAATTATTCGCATTGCGAAAAATCTCATAATGCTGTAATGCATTTTCGCCCGTAATGAATATTTTCAATAAACACGAAAGCGTAAGATAGCTTAAAAAATTATAACACATTAATACAAATTAAAAGTAAGAAGTAATTCCGTTGAAGCGACACGTAGTGTTTGATATAAGCAAAAGATTTTAATCGAACGTCAGCGATAAGATCGATCCAAGCGAAACTCGACTAACACATTTGGCATAGTTTATTACCAATATGAGACGTAACTTTTAACTCAAGATGAGAACAATCGTAATCCCATCCGAGGAGTCCAACGGTCTTTCCACTTTAGGCCACCACCGGCGATAGGACCGGCGATCGAAGTCGTCTGGTTTTGCATCATGGTAGAAGGGCGATCTCATATGTGTATATGTGTTTCATGTAAAACATGCCTCGAGCATCGACAGCTAAGTTACCTCGTGACGACCACCCCACTCCGCCCCACTTTTTACCACCCTCAACCTCACCTCCCACTCGCTCTCTTCCACGTTACCACGTTGAACCTATCCGAACGTGGGCACGGTTTACACGTCCATGTACCTAATGTTTACAGTGTTAGGTCTATTGGATTAGGCCATACATAAAGTACCTCGTTCTCTCTGATATGCACGTATGTGCATATCAAGAGCTCTCTCTCTCTCTCTCTCTCTCTCTCTCTCTCTCTCTCTCCTCTCTCTCCCTCTTTCACATACACTAAACACACACACACACACACACATACACTTGCCAAATGACCGTGCCGCGTGATCGAGCGTGCTTTCATTAGTCGAGCTCGACCCCCGAGAGATGATCACACCAAGAATCAACGTCGTTCAAATTTTCTACCTCTCATATCATTACAATAACAATCCTTTCAATTTTTTCTATTCTCTGAGCTTTTATTATAGTGATCTTACTATTATTATTATTATTATTATTATTATTATTATTATTATTATTATTATTATTATTATTATTATTATTATTATTATTATTATTATTATTATTATTATTATTATTATTATTATTATTATTATTATTATTATTATTATTATTATTATTATTATTATTATTATTATTATTATTATTATTATTATTATTATTATTATTATTATTATTATTATTATTATTATTATTATTATTATTATTATTATTATTATTATTATTATTATTATTATTATTATTATTATTATTATTATTATTATTATTATTATTATTATTATTATTATTATTATTATTATTATTATTATTATTATTATTATTATTATTATTATTATTATTATTATTATTATTATTATTATTATTATTATTATTATTATTATTATTATTATTATTATTATTATTATTATTATTATTATTATTATTATTATTATTATTATTATTATTATTATTATTATTATTATTATTATTATTATTATTATTATTATTATTAATTATTATTATTATTATTATTATTATTATTATTATTATTATTATTATTATTATTATTATTATTATTATTATTATTATTATTATTATTATTATTATTATTATTTTTATTATTATTATTATTATTATTATTATTATTATTATTATTATTATTATTATTATTATTATTATTATTATTATTATTATTATTATTATTATTATTATTATTATTATTATTATTATTATTATTATTATTATTATTATTATTATTATTATTATTATTATTATTATTATTATTATTATTATTATTATTATTATTATTATTATTATTATTATTATTATTATTATTATTATTATTATTATTATTATTATTATTATTATTATTATTATTATTATTATTATTATTATTATTATTATTATTATTATTATTATTATTATTATTATTATTATTATTATTATTATTATTATTATTATTATTATTATTATTATTATTATTATTATTATTATTATTATTATTATTATTATTATTATTATTATTATTATTATTATTATTATTATTATTATTATTATTATTATTATTATTATTATTATTATTATTATTATTATTATTATTATTATTATTATTATTATTATTATTATTATTATTATTATTATTATTATTATTATTATTATTATTATTATTATTATTATTATTATTATTATTATTATTATTATTATTATTATTATTATTATTATTATTATTATTATTATTATTATTATTATTATTATTATTATTATTATTATTATTATTATTATTATTATTATTATTATTATTATTATTATTATTATTATTATTATTATTATTATTATTATTATTATTATTATTATTATTATTATTATTATTATTATTATTATTATTATTATTATTATTATTATTATTATTATTATTATTATTATTATTATTATTATTATTATTATTATTATTATTATTATTATTATTATTATTATTATTATTATTATTATTATTATTATTATTATTATTATTATTATTATTATTATTATTATTATTATTATTATTATTATTATTATTATTATTATTATTATTATTATTATTATTATTATTATTATTATTATTATTATTATTATTATTATTATTATTATTATTATTATTATTATTATTATTATTATTATTATTATTATTATTATTATTATTATTATTATTATTATTATTATTATTATTATTATTATTATTATTATTATTATTATTATTATTATTATTATTATTATTATTATTATTATTATTATTATTATTATTATTATTATTATTATTATTATTATTATTATTATTATTATTATTATTATTATTATTATTATTATTATTATTATTATTATTATTATTATTATTATTATTATTATTATTATTATTATTATTATTATTACTCTTACTATTACTATTACTATTAATGTTATTACTATTATTATTATTATTATTATTATTATTATTATTATTATTATTATTATTATTATTATTATTATTATTATTATTACTCTTACTATTACTATTACTATTAATGTTATTACTATTATTATTATTACTCTTACTATTACTATTACTATTAATGTTACTATTAATGTTATTACTATTATTATTATTACTCTTACTATTACTATTACTATTAATGTTATTACTATTATTATTATTATTATGGACATGACGAAGATTACAAGCATAAACTTGATAACAATATTATATCGAACTTTTACCAGAATTGTCAACTGCCATTTAAGAGATCAGTCCAGTTCTTCGGTATTTTCTTTTTTTTTTTTACTTTCTTTATAGGAAAAAAAAAATGAAAATTCATTTGACAATCAACGCTATAAGAAAGATGATACTTCGAAAGAATTGGACGTTCTTATCCTCTTAAAAAAGTTATAACGAAAAATTGTGCTCGTGCGAGCCATTTCTCTCGTTCGTTTCTTTTCAACATCCAAACCGTAAGGCGCACGCTTTCTAGCAATTGGCCCGGCCAGTAGGGTGGAAAATCGTGAACGGAGATATGAACCCGCGTTCTCCGCATATAGGGAATTTCCTCCTTCGTATCCCGGCAGATTGAAACATTGCTCATTCAAGAATCGCAATGATCGTTAATCTTGCACGAATTGCGCTGCCTCTCTCTCTCTCTCTCTCTCTCTCTCTCTCTCTCTCTCTCTTTCTCTCTCTCTCTCTCTCTCTCTCTCTCTATCTATCTATCTATCTATCTCTCTTTCTCTGTCTGTCTGTCTGTCTGTCTCCCCCACTCTCGATAATTACAAGACAATGTATAAGCTTAGAAATTAACTCCCTAACTGTCAACACTGCTGATTGTTCAAGTAGATTTCCTTACCCATGTTACTATTACTGGTAGTTAAAATAGAAAATATCATCCATTTGATATAATTCAGTGTATTACTTTTTTTATTACTATGAATTAAAAAATTGAATATCATTACCTTTATAAATTGGATAGGTTAGATCAGCAGTATAGATATTTAAAGCATCTAGATTCTAAGAGATTAGCATTGTTAATAGCTTTTTCTTGCCCCACCCCCCTCTCTCTTTCTCTCTCTCACTCGGGCTCGTTCGCTCGCTCGCTCTCTTTTACCAAATTAAAATGAAATTCTCAATAATAAATAGCATAAATTATATTTTCCTTATCGAGCTATTACAACATACTATAAAATAATTAACATTCGTGTCTAATCTATTATATAAAGAAGCTTACAATAACGCTACAGAGAGTGCAATTTTTTGATTGGCCGAACAAGCGCCTCCTTCTTTTTTTTGAACCATTGCGTAAATCTTCGAAACTCGGAACGTAATCAAATCGCGGCGGTATTGGCGTGGCCGAGAAGGGCTCGATTAAATTCACGGTTACGCGAAAGTTCGCGGCAATTGAAACGGAAAGCGGGTCAAACTGGTTTCAGAAAAAGAAGTAGAAAAGGAGAAAAGTAGAAAAAGAAGAGGAGGAAGAAGAAGAGAGAGAGAGAGAGAGAGAGAGAGAAGATAGGAGGAGAAAAGGTAGAAAAGAGAAAAAAGTCTGGATCGTAGGGAACGCGAAAAGAATCCACGGGAGAAAACGACTGAATGTTACGTCGGCGGAGGCGAAGTGTGAGCGGGGTTAGGAGGATGAGTGGTGTGGAGCGAAGAGGAGAGGAGAAAGACAAGCGAAAGAGGAAAGTCGAAACCCGCGCCGAAGAAACATAGGAGCGCGTTCGTTCTCCACCACTGTACAATACTACACAGGCCGTGGAGGAGGGAACACGGCGGGCTTTTTCTCGAGCACGTACCTAGATATATATACATATATATATATACACACTACATGTAAAGAAAGAGAGAAAGAGAGAAAGAGAGTGATGTGAGCGCGCGTGCGTACGAGCGAGAAACACGCGAGCTATGGGCCATTTCGCACGTACGTTTCACGAAGCAGAAGAAGAAGAAGAATAAGGAGGTGGAGGAGGAGTATGAGGAGGAGGAGGAGGAGGTGGAGGGGAAGAAGGAAAGTGGGAGCGAAAACATACACGAGAAAGATAGAGGACACGTACACGCTTTATACATACATACACGAGCGCGCACAACATACACACACACACACACACACACAACACACTTAGAAAGAATAGTAGTAGAGACAGAGAAGAGAATACAGACACATAGATCGTATACTTATGCCGGTGCTGTGCACATAAAGTTAGGGGGCCGCGCGTTCTCTCTCTCTCTCTCTCTCTCTCTTTCTCTCCTGCGCTGCCGCACAAGAATAAGAAACACGGTAGCATACATAAACAAGGAGGTTGGGGATGCAGCAATTTAAAACGTACCCCGGAATTCCTCCCAACGGGGCCGTAGAGCGGCCCTCTATATTACGAATTCCCTCCTCTTCCTCTTCTTTCTATTCCCCTCCCCCTCCCTCTCACCCTTTCTTTTTCTCGTTCTCTACGGCATCCACAGTACGAAATTTCGGTCGTGCAAGAAGATCGAGACTACTTGCGATCGCATAATTTCTTTTCGATTTCATCTCGCCCATCAGAATGCGCGTGTGTGGGTGTATGCATATATATATATATATATATATATATATATATATATATAGCTATATATATATATATATATATATATATAGCGTAGTAGTCGTCAGTAAAAAAAGAAAAAAGCAAAATAGAGGAAAAAAAAATGATGATGAATGAATCCATAAACGAGCACGATCTGCGTAAAGCTTTTTTCCACGCGAATTATTAAAAACTCCTCCGCGGCATTGTCGAGTTCCTCCCGATAGATCCCCGGCTAGTAAGTACAAGGCCCCCGTAATAAACTTTTATGAGACGTCAAACCGCGTATAATATCGAAGTGGAAATCCTTGGCTTTACATGATGACGCCCATTATGCAGATCCTACGTCGTCGTCGTCGTAGTCGTCATCTTCGTCGTCGTCGTCGTCGTCGTCGTGGCAATGCCGCGGATAAGTCAAATAGCGATAACAAAGGCGGGAGGGAATTTGAAGTTGTGCGGCTCTGAACGTTCTGAAGGCAGGGCGATTGGCTGTTTGAACGGCGGTGTCGCCTCAGGCTGCCGTGTTTGCAGACATAAGGAAGTCGAGGTCGGTCGGTTCTCTCTCTCTCTCTCTATCCCTCTTTTTCCCCTCTCTCCATCTCTCTCTCTCTCTCTCTTTTTCTTCCTTCGTGAAGTGCGCACACGCGACGACTTTGGACTCCAGAGAAAGAAAGAGAAAGAGAGAAAGATAGATAGATAGGTAGATATAGAGAGAGTAAGAGAAAGAGAGAGGGAGTGAGTGGATGGAGAGGGTACAGAGACGAGGGAGTTCAATTGGTGGCGGCAATCCTAGTAATGTACCCGTGGGGCTGTGTCAAAGTGCCTTCTAGAAGAGAACGATGTTGCATTCAGCATTCTAAAACTTCTTTCTTGCTATACGAAAGGGCCGTAAGCTCGGGAGAATGAAAGAAAAAAAAAAGAAAAAGAGAGAGAGAGAGAGAAAGAGAAAAGAGATACTCTTGTTCTTTTACTAACGAATTTATTCCAATTCTCTGCACATAACCATTCTTCATTTTTGTCTCCTTCCAAACGGGACTGTCGAAGAAAATAATTTGGAACATCGAGGAGAATGACCAATGGATGACTTTGGAAATTTGCGAACTCGAGAAAAATGATGCCGTCGAAGGTAGACTCGATAAGAAAGAAAAGTTCAATATTTCTCAACGTTCGCACCTTCCTCCTCGAAGTATGGCAAACTTTTAAAAAGGCGACGATCTCTTAATAATACATATACATCGTGGTGGTGGAGGCGACCGGTAAAACAGTTATAAAAACAGCGGTAACTACGTTAGAATCAATTATTTAAGATGCAGAGCTCCGTAAAGAGAGAGTGGAGCAGTCGTAAAGGGGGTGGAAGAAGGTAATGCCGTTCGTGAAAAGATGCTGGTGTCTCAAGGAGGTTCCTCCAGGCGGAGAAAGATAGAGAGAGAGAGAGAAAGAAAGGATAGATGGAAAGAAAGAAAGAGAGAGAGAGAGAGAGAGAGAGAGTGAGAGAGAGGGAGAGGCAAAAGGTAAGAGGTAAGATGGCTATCGCGGGGATTATAAAGGCCATAGTTAAAAGTTGCTTCGACTATCAGGGGACTGGCCGGCCGGAAACGAAGTCGAGCGTTATTGTGAGACCGATGCTCTCTCGTTACGCGTGAAATGTGAAAAAATTTGAAAGACATTTGATAAACCTTTGTGAAACTAGCCGAAATTCGAGAGAAAGAAAGGATCGATCGTGAATCGCTTCCGACCAATTGATTAGATCTTACTCTCCTACTTTAAAATGAGCTTAAATCTTGACAACGACGAGGAAGAAGACGTCAACGACTATGACGTAGTGATCGTTGGTGCTGGTTTAACGGGACTTAGCACAGCGTACAATATACTTCGAAGAAAACCCTCTTTAAATGTACTGGTCGTCGAGGGAACCAGTAATGATTCATTATTTTTCTCATATTGCCAATCGAAGCAGCGTATATCCTTTCTTATAAACGCGAATGTATATCTTATATATTTACGATTACTACAGATAAAGCCGGAGGACGGGTTTTATCTCAGAACTACAGCGAGACCTTTTACGCCAGTTTTTTGCAAAAACGTATCACTCAACTTATCCGTACTCTTAACATAGAAACTTGCTCGAGACAGAACGCGAATGAGAAAAATGTGTTTTTTACGAAACACGGTCCCGTAGAAGAATTTCCAAGCTTATTCGCAGCCGAAATTCGTTACTTTATTCGAACGGTAATTATTTATTTGGGCCATTGGTTTGTAGAAATAACATTCAAGTTTCTTAATCAGATTAGACAACTCCGATTAGACGAGACCTTACCGATGTTCTTTCTTTTTGATCAGATTCAAAAGAACTGTTTAAAACCGTGTTTCAAAACCTACGTCAAAAATAAGATTACGCGTAAATTAGCCGTAACCAGCGTAGATCAATTACTGAAGGAACTTGTGTTCTTCCCCTATGCCAGATCCATATGCAGTTCACTTATTTATTCTACATGCGGTAAAATCCAATTCTGGCATTTTAACTTTTCAACCGGTCCCATTTTCCCTACTGGATCTTTCTATCGTATATCAATTTATTAGGAATGAGAGACCTTCGTAAGATATCAGCGTTATGGATGCTCGTAATGTTAAATGGTGCGGGTGGATTGCTCGATCGACTAAAAGTAACGATGGGCGACGAGAACCGTTATTTCGTTCAAGTTATTATTAAATATTCTTACAATTGAAACAGTTATACATTCGCAACGTATCGATAATATCGCGATATTTTTTAAAATTTCAACGAAAAAAAGAAAAGATTACCCTGCTTGACACAGGGTGGAATGACGCGATTAACCGAAGAATTATTGAAACATATACATGCTGAGCATGGTGATATAATTTATGATGAAATAGTTACAAATATTCAATTTAACGAAAACAGGGCTTATTGTTATACTACACAAAATTGTTTCAAGTACGTTTAAATAATGTTATCGTTATATATATATATATATTATTTATAAAATTTATTAATATTAATCATCGTACAAATATTAGATTTATATTTTCGATTATATTTTTGATTGACTTTATTATTAGATTAATATTTTCGTAAATATATAACCGTGTACTGGGTATATAGATGTGACATCGTAGTAATAGCAGTACCACCCCCGGAAAATTCTCAAATTTGTATAGAACCATATTTACCTCCACACGTATCTCAATCCCAAACATTATTCCTACATAGCGATAACATATTTTTCAACGCACTTTACAAAAAACCTTTTTGGAGAGATAAGTACAACGGCAATGTTTTAGCCACATTAGAATCCAATACTATCTTAAATATCGCCTATGATGCAACCTGTAATAATCTAAAAAGAGGAATTATGGCTGGATTTCTTAATGATACCAATGTCATATCGACGACATCGAAATTGCAATTGTTCGAAACGCTAAGCCAATGTTTTCGAAATAACGAAGCGAGACGTTATATTAATTACAAAGAACTTGAACGCTACCCGAACGACGATATAGTTTTTAAATTAGAAAGTGGTTGGCCTATGAGCGTTATGCAACCATCTCATATATTTAATCATGTTGATCATGTAAATGCATCCAACGATAGGTACGAGTATTAACATTGATCTATCACTAATGTACATTTTTTGAAGTATTTTAAAGATAACCATTATTCTACAAGAATTCTCTTCGCTGCTAGCGAATATGCTAAAAAATGGCCTGGAATGATAGATGGTGCAATCGAGATTGGCGAAGTAACAGCGTGCCTGATACTTCTAAGACTTAGACCACAATCTTTAGAGACTGCTGACATGATAACCATGTAAGTTTTAAATTTATCAATGTGTCATACAATCTCGACTATGTAATAAATTTAGATAAATATTTTGTTCAAAAATATACCAGATTAAATCACGATATTTTACCTCTGGTACAGATCGGAAGGCGTCACCATCCAGACAACGTTGCAAACTGAAATAGCCACGATGCAATATTTCTGTTTAGCAATAAACATAGTCGTCTTTTTTTCATTTTTACACATGGCATATAATAAATATTAAAGGTGATTATAAACTCGCTAACTAGATCAAATTAATTTCAATAACCTTTATTTTTTATGAAATCATACATAAGATTCAGGAAATTCAAATGTGACATCCCGACCAGTCAATTTCTTATAGACAGAGGCAAAAGTATCAACCTAAAAAAGATAACAAAGAATTTATGAAATTGCAAATAAGGTTGAATATATAACAACGATACAATATATATTTAATGTGTGATTTAATCACATGACTAAGAAAACGAGAACATACTTTATGCTCAATATTTGTCTGTTCATTCTTATCCAAATGCACTTTGATCAGCTGCTTGCCTTCTGCTTTAACGCGTATGCGTTTGCCAACTATTTCTACTGGATATACCAAATCTTCCAAAAGAGCATCATATACGGCAGTTAATGTACGGCTATAAAGTTAAACAATATCATATATTTGACGTTAGTGCACTTATAACATTCTTACATTAGACACAATTCCAGCAATGCATTTTCATGATACAATAATACTGATATAAAAATATTTCTATATAATTGTATTTACATTAATACGATTAATAAATAATTATATCACCTTCTTGGCCTCTTTTGCTTATTCTTCGTGCGAGTTTTCCTGGTTGGTTTAGGTAAGATTTTTCTTTCGCCTACAAACATAACATGTTTACCTGAGAACTTCTTTTCCAACTCACGTACCAGCCTTGTATGAATCTTCTGGAATGCTTTCAACTTTGGCATTGGTACATAAATAATAATTGACTGAAATAAAAATAGAAGACGTTAATCAAAGTTTCATTAAAATTAAATATTTTAATCCTTTCTCAAGTATCACATATACATATATACAAAGGAAATTTATGCGCGCAGTAATTATATTAAGAAATACTTCACCTTCTTATTATTGGTCTCGATTTCTCTCGCTTTAGTAATATAAAGCTCTCTCAGTTGTGACTTTAGATCACTATTCATTTCCAGCTCCAAAAGAGCTTGTGAAATACTAGCTTCAAACTGGTCGGGCTCAGCGCCACCGCTTTTTATAATTTTAGCGTTTGCCGTGAACATCTGAAAATAATTAGGTTATGTTACTATCGATACAAATTTTACATTACCAATTTAAAAGAAACTTTACTAATGTAATAAAATATTCGAAACGCTAATAATAATCTTTTTAAATCACTAGATAACACTTCAAAACAACGATATATATTATCAAACTAAAATCTTTCGGACGTCACACGGTATGTAACATCCATTAGTATCAACTTGCTGAACATGCCATCTGTAAAAAATATTCACTTTCGTATCACTTTAAAGAATTTTTAATCACATTCACAGAGTAATTTAATGTTCTTTTTTTAAACTTTTCTGTTAAATCAGAAGGAAGCTCTAAAAAGCACATACCTTGACGGTTTCACGACCGCATGAAAGAGAAGCGGAAGAAAGTGTGAAACATAGATATGCAACTACCATAAGACTATAATTTCCTCATTTTTAACATATGCTCAGGATTGGTGGATTTATCGAGCGCGAAACGTCAGCCAATAGTTTATGAATATATTTTTACAAGCTTTTATAAAGAAAATCTTTATAATAGATATATTTACTTTTCTATTTATTAAGACAAATTTATATAAAAAATGTTACAAAACCATAGAAGTATTGTTTTATAATACGCTTATACGTATATGAACAGGATGATCGATACCGTACAAGAAACGTAGATCGCAGATGCATTGATTACTAGGTGGCGGTATAAACGAGTTTCTCGAATTATTCGAGATACTGATCTCAAACGTTATACACTTGGGCTGTCTATTGTATTACATTGAATTGTTCTTGGTACCACTACCGATAAAGATAAAAGCTGGTTACGAAATATTATAAAATATTAAGAAGTGTGTAGGATGTAAATTTTCTCTCAATGATGAATTGTATATTAATATGTTAAACGATTTATTTTTGGATACATTATCGATATATAATCACTCATATTAAAGGCTTACAAAGCAAGAAATATTTTATGGTCGGCTTATTATGATTGGTGTTTATACACCGCGAACCGAATGTGAATCAAAACTTCTTCGTTATATAAATATATATGGTGGTTATATTTGTTTCATTGAAACAGTAAAAAATGAGTTCTGGGTTCATATCAGAAGCTGAAATAGCAGAGCAAAGGAGAATAAGGCAAGAAGAATGGGACCGTGTACGAACAGCTGACCAACCTTTAGGTTAGTACCGTACAAGTTATTCAATTGTTCTTTATTTATCAAGTGTCATATGCCCATCAAATTTAAGTAGTCTATTAACTCTATCTAATGAAACAAAACTTTAAGAGAAAATTAGAACTTTAAAGTCGACATAAAATATTTGAATTATCAGTAAATTTTTATTCGCTTTCTCTTCAATTGTATACTCACAAAATATTTATAATATAATTTGTATAGAACAGTAAAATAATGAATATTTTATCATGTTTTTCAAATAATAGATGATTATATAAGACACATGGTTATAAAAATTAGAAAAGTACGATAATATAAGATTTACTTTCTAGAACCTCCCGAAGAATCATATGATCCTAGGTCTTTGTACGAACGGTTACAAGAACAAAAAAACAAGAGAGATGCAGAATATGAAGAAGCGCATAAACTTAGTAAGCAGACATTATTATTTTATCAAATTAAATTTATTTTGAATGACATTGTTATTATTGTTTTTTTAGAAAATATGATAAAAGGATTGGATGATGATGAAGTGGAATTTTTAGATTTGGTTGATAGAACTAAGTTAGAAGAGGAACGTAAAAAAAATCTTGAAGAAGAAAAAGAAATGCGTGACTTCAAAGCTGCCGTTGCTTCATTACAAGAGAAGTCATTGGATGAAAGATTAAAACAAGAATTAAAAAAACCTCAGATCATCAACAAGAATATTTCTAGTAGCAGGTAAGATATTAAATCAAAATACATTTATGCTATATTCCAATTGATCATTATAATTGCAAATTAAGTATTGCAAATTTTCTTATAATTAATATTTATTCCTTCAATTTTATTGTTCATCAAAAAAAAAATAAACTAATTAAATAGTCGCTTTAAAATTTTATTAAAAGATCTACTTTATCTTCTAGTGGTCGTAATTCACAGTTAAAACTACTGGCAGGTGTAGTTGTGAAAAAGTCAGAAAAACCAAAGTTGAGTAAGTTGAAATGAAAAGTTATAAAGTATAATACGAACATTTAGTTAAAAAATTGCTCATGAATTAATAATTTAGGTGAGAACAAGGGTGTCAAAAGAAAATTATCTTCGCCAGAACCAGATAAATCTTTAACAAAGGAAGATGACTCTCATTTACAATATCCACAAATATTAAACGCAGAATCAAATGTGCTTGTGGAAAACAAAAATTCATGCGTATCTAACACAATGATAAATCATACAGGAGGAATGAAATGTATCGGTATTTTACCAGGACTTGGTTCTTATGATGATTCGAGCGACAGTGACTGTAGTTCGGATACCGATCAAGATCCAGAGTTAAATCAATCTAAATATGATCTTTTAGGACGTAAAATAGAAGCTCCGAAAGATAAGGAGAAAAGCTGAATGGAAAGTATAAATAAATTTCTTTTTTTTTTTTTTCAAATAATGAAATGAGTGGCATTTTATTGTAACTAGTTGTGAAATCAGAAAATATAATAACTTAAATTTTTAATTTTGAAAATATTAAAGTTCCAATATATCATGCGTGGATATCTACAAATTGAATTATTCTCATAAAAAGGTCGTGTGATTTTTATTTTTATTTTAGCTATATATTATATGTTAATATAATAAGATTAATTAAAGAATGAACAATGTAATTATATGGGGGTATAAATGTATTAAGCAAAGACGACCAAAAAATTTACATTCCTATACAATCGATAAATGGTTCTAATCTACATTTTTCCTAATTGGTATTAATAGTACTTTACTTCAAATTGTTGACGAAATATCGTCAATGAATGATTTATGTATATATACATATATATATGTATATATGAGCCGTTTTTTAAAACGGTATATATGCGATCTTTATAACGAGATATTTAATGTTTTGTAATCTAAAATATTTAAAATATTGTTAAATGTACTAATAAGCTTGTTTTATGCTTTTAATATTTCTAATATGCTTAATTATATTATGTGTGGCCGATTTTATAAATATTCTCAAAGTATAACTGTTTTTGTTAATTGCTAATGAAGACACACTATTTTCCAAAAAAGAAAAACAAGTAAAAATCATGAATAATATCAAATTTAAATTTATATTATAATTAAGAGATACTTTTTGAAACTTTATTCTAAAATAAATAATGACAATTATAGAATAAAGATGTATTGAACATAAAGATTTATTCTTTTGACAAATATTTTTGAGAATACTATTATAATAAGTTTAATGAAAAAACAACTTTGAAAAAAATGAGAGTACATTGTAAAGGATAATATTAATAATTCTTATTCATCTTTTAGTCTTCATTTGGCTTCGTACAAAGTCTCCTAAAATATTCATCATGGTGAACTCGAGGTATATAAGGTAACAAACTCAACATTTACTACTATAGGTTTTGAATTGGTATATAATAGGAATAATGTTATTTTGCTGAAATTTTTTTGACATTACACATGTCACTATAAGTTATAGTATGTTCTTGAGTTGTAACATTTTGAATGTTTTTATAAAATACATCGTATTTTTTAATTAGGCCAGAATCGAAGTCACAAGCTCATATATTCCGCATACATAATGAATGGATTTATGTTAGTATAAACAGGCTTATAACCAGTTTCAAAAAGAAATTCATACAATTTCAGTTTTATCTTGAAAAATTTATTTCAAACCATCTATTACTAAGATTAGCATTAACACATTTTATCAGTTGAACTAATACCAGTTGAAGAAAAACAATTCATATATATTTTAGTTGTATTGTACATAAATTAATACGTAGATATTTTATTCTTACTGTTTTATAAGCTATTTTCAATGTATATAAAATTTTAATTTGCTTATGTCCTTATAATAAATATTTAGCTTATACTGATTACTAAATAACATCCGTAATCTACCACTACAACTTAATATCTTTTTTGAAATTTTCTTATGTTGTTAATTACTTTTGCAATAATAAATTCGTAGTATTCAGTTCTACTTAAATTTTCTAATATCCTAAAGCCACATTTACAAATAAAAACTTTGTAACGAATCAAGTTCACCATAGTTATAACCTTAATTGAAAATCGATCATGTAACAATTATTTAATGAAAAACAGCCAACTAATTATAATCCTGTGCAAATGAAGACATTTTGTAATATGCTTCATTTTATTTTTGTTCTCTACGTATATACAAAATCCTGCTGAACAAACGTATATCTCGTACGTATAGATTTGTACATATATATATGTATGATGTGTGTATATATATATATATGTATGTATGATATATATATATATATATATATGCATAAGTAACCCCCGTGTAAAGCTAAGTTCTTATAAAATATATTATGCGAATTCATGTTGTACAAAACAATGAATTAGAACAAAAAATAATTTTAGATTTCAAAAATTAACGAAACTATACTACTTTCTTTTTATAATTATCAGAAATCGTATTGTTCCACTGTGCAATATTTAGCCGAATAAAATAATTTTCAAATTTCGGTTTCATTGATTTAAAGAACAAAAAGTAGCTGTAGCATGCCTAGCAGAATACTTATACATAAAAAAACACTTTACAAAGGTAGAACAAAATCATGTAGGAATATCATATTATAAAGGGGTTACTTTTATAGTCATACTCTCGATAGACATAATAATTTCATTCTTTTTTATACGATGCTTGTTTTAGGGCTATTTTATCAACAGATCATTTTATCTTATTCAGATATTAATTGAAAAAAAAAAAAAATGGAAGGAGATACTTTCTATATAGAGACAACATTTATGAAATATGAAAATCCACAATTTTTGTGGCCTGTTCAACAATTACATCCTAACACAATATTAATGTCACCCGTGTTTTTATTACCATCTTGTACATATACAGCTTCGATAGAGCATAATGGTCGTAGTATAATTTTAGAATTTGATTTTGACGAAAAACGATTTGATGGATATTTAAATGTCGTATATTCTCTGTTAGATTGTTATCAAAAGACACAAATCATAAATGGGACCAATAAATCAATCATATATCAAAACGTGTCTTCATTTTACAGCAAATTTGATTTGTCACTTAAAATCACACATATAGTTCCTGTAACTAAACAATTGCCCAATTTCAAATTAAAACATATACAAGAAATAATGAGACATATAAATTCATTACATTTTAATTCAGAATTAAGCGATTTAACAATTTGTGTTGAAGATACAGTATATCCTGTGCACAAATGTATACTTGGAGCACATAGTCCTGTATTTGAAAATATGTTCACATTTGGAATGAAGGAACAACAAGAAAACAGAGTTTATGTAAATGATTTAACAACAGAAACATGTACCTCTATGTTGTCTTATATATATACTAATAGACTTGAAAATCTAGATAATATTGCAAGCGAACTTATTTTTACAGCTGACATGTATAATATACTAGACTTGATAAAGTTATGTAAAGATTCTTTGATCAAGCAAATAAATGAAGAGAATGTATTCAACATTCTTGTTATTGCAGATAAATTACAGATAAATGATCTAGAGTTACTTTGTCTTCAATATATATCACAATACAAGACCACTATTCATTCAAGCAAGGAATATGAAGACATAAAGAAATATCCAAATATAGTAGCAAAAATTTTGGATTACTTCATGGGCTAAAAATAATTTATTGTTTTACCAAAACCTTAGTGTACGAAATTTATATGAACAAAGTTAAATAAATTTTTTTTACCATTTCACATATTTTGGATTTTCAATTTTTCTACATGATCGATAAATAGTTCTTATTTACATTTCTTTCTATTGGTATTAAAAGTACTTTACTTCACATTTATTGTCAACGGTCTAACTTTTAGTTGTCTAACTTTTTTTTCCAAATGATCTTAAATATTGTATAATTTATGGCTGGATAAAGAAATGTTTTAGACAGCAGTTTTTTATTTTTTAGCGTAAAACAAATACTTAAAATGAATAAAAATGAAAATTGTTTTCTGGGAGAACATCTTATATGAAGAAAAAGTATTGTATATTATACGTTTGATTTTTCGAAAGAGAACGTTATTTCCGAATTTCTATTTTATGAAAATCACAAAAGATAGTAATGGAAAGGAACTGCCGAATTATTTTATGATATCTCCTCCGTACGTATATATGGTTTAATTGGATTTTTTTTTAAATAAATTTGTAAGAAATTATTTCTTTAATATAGATTTCTTGATATTTTCATCGAGTACGGATATTGTTGAATTTTAGGCTTTAATTAACAACTAAATACTGCTGTTCATTAAAAAAAAAAATGTAGTTTATTTATATACATACACAGAAATATAGAGGGAAAAATATTATTCATTTTAAACAGAAATAAAGTTTTTACTTTCGGCCAGATATTTTGTATAAAATCTCTACTATGGATCGTAAGAGAATTTTTCGGCGGGCTTCTTTTGTTTTTCAAGTTGTACCACATATTGTATAGTATGCTCCCATTGGTTGTTTCATCGTCATGTGATTCGTCAGTCTGTATCGGTATGCTTTCCGTTAATGCCACGTTCATTGGTGCCGTAGTTGTTCGTGATGGCGCGTCTTTTCATGACGTTTTAACGCTCCAAATATAACCTTGATTGAAAATCGATCATATCAAAAATTATTCGTTGAAAAACGGCTGACAAATTATGATCATGGACGAATAAAGACAATTTGTACTAATCTTCATTTTATTGTTTTCTACGTATATGCTTGCTGAATAAAAGTTGTTCCGTACGTATAAATACTATGACGTATATATTTATGTACAAGTAAACCTCATATAAGGTCGGCTAATTCCTAAAAAATATCGTATTATGTAAATTCGTATTATACAAAACAAAATTAGAATTAGAACAAAAAAGAGAGGCTTAGGTTTTAAAAATTAACAAAATTATACTATTTTTCTGTTATAACTATTAAAAGCTTTATTTTATTCCATTGTGCGATACTTAGTTAAATACAACAATTTTCAAATTGTTATTTTATTGAGTTAACAAAAAAAAGCAACTGTCATATGTCAATTAGCAGAACAGTCATACATATAAAACACTTTACAAAATTATAGCAGAACTATGTAGGAATACCATATTATAAAAGGATTGCTTGTGTAGTCACACTGTGTATGGTTACCGATTTCATTATTTTTTATACGATGCTTGTTTTAGGGCTATTTGATCAACAGATTATTTTATTTTATTGAGGTATTATTTGAGAAAAAAATGGAAGAAAATACTCATTATATAGAGACTATGTTTATGAAATATGAGCATCCAAAATATCTATGGTCCGTCGAAGAATTTTTTGATGATACAGTAAAAATGTCACCCATGTTTCTGTTACCATCTTGTTCATATGTAGTCACAATGATGTATCGAAATGATGATCTTGTTTTACAATTTGATTTTAAGAAGAATTATTATGGTGGATATTTATTTGTTATATGTAATATATTACATCTAGAACAAGCAGTACAGATTATAGATAAAACCCATAAAATAATTAGATATAAAGATCTGATGTTAGATGAAGAAGATTTTGATGTGTCACTTGAAGTCACTCATATATTTCCTGTGACTAAACAATTGCCCAATTTCAAGTTAAAACAATTACCAACAATAATGAGACATATAAATTCATTATATTTTAATTCAGAATTAAGCGATTTAACAATTTGTGTTGAAGATACAGTATATCCTGTGCACAAATGTATACTTGCAGCGCATAGTCCTATATTTAGAGATATGTTCACAATTGGAATGAAAGAACAAATAGATAAGAAAATTTATATAACTAATATAGCAAAAGAAATATGTAACTCTATGTTGTCTTATATATATACTAACAAATTAAACGATTTAGATAATATTGCAAATAACCTTATTTTTATAGCAGACAAGTATAATATACAAGACTTGGTAGAATTATGTAAAGAAACTTTGATCAAGAACATAAATGCAGAGAATGTATTTGATACTCTTATTATTGCAGATGACTTACGTATGAAAGATCTAGAATTATACTGTCTTCAATATATATCACAAAATAGGAAAAGTATTTATTCAAAGAAGGAATATGAAGATATAAAGAAATATTCAAATATAGTAATCAAACTTGTGGATTTCCTAATGAACTAAAAATACTGTATTATTTTACCAAAAACTTAGTGTATTATATTAATAGAAATAACTTTCAATAAATTCTTTTTTACTGTTTCGTATTTACTGTCGAATATCAATTTTTTTCATGAATCTTACAAATCTAATAAAGAAAATATCGATATTTTATAATTATACCTATTCGTACACTTTGTAATATTTCAGGCGATATTTTATTAACGGCGTTTATAATTTTCGCTTATAATTCTTTAAATTTCAGTTTTATTAAGATTAGTATTACTTTTTCTGCCTACATAGTATACTTCGCTCGTTAATATCTTGTTAATTATTAATTTGAAGCCTATACTCATTTAATAGTTTTTTAAAGATAACTAAATAAAATATATAATTTAATAAGAAATTGTTATATATTCTATAAGAAAAACTAAAAATCATTCAATTTCCGGTTAAGCCGGAAATCAAGTGTTTTATTTTGTACTCCTAAAATATTTTACAAAGGAAATTATGAAATTTTTCTTAATGTTTTTTTTTTCCCCCTATTGCTTCCAACAGAGGAGATATTTAACTGACCCTTAATTTATAATTAACCATTTCGTATTTATATACGTGCATTCATTTTTGGGTCGTTGGGCTAACGGGAAGATATTTATGGTAATTTGAAACATTATTTTCTCGTATTTGTTACTGTAAGAACTTAGACATCAATCTTATAGATCTCTAATTCTGATTTCCAAGTAATATGACTTTATTCTCTTTGATGTGTGTGTGTGTGTATATATTATATTTTATATATTATTTAATATTCAAAAAAATAAATAAGTTTGTTTTCAATTAAACATAATAAATTGTACTGACATTATGTCAAATGGAAAACGTAGTTACTAAAACTAATTTTAACTGACAGTCATTGTATTCTTTTTTCATTGAATAGTGAATAATGAAAATTTCTTTAAAACGACAAAAAACCATTTTAGTTCCTATTTCCTATAGATGGCACAATCGTCTCATCTTTTGTACTTCCAAACGCAACACAATTGGTATCTTGCTTGAATCGAGTAGTCATTGGTATAAGAATATAGCCTAAAAGAGTTTTTTTCTAACGACTAGACTGTAAATTTACTTACTTGATGTATTAGCAGCTTTATATAGACATATTTCACACGGAATTTGATACAGGTATGCATTTAAATCAATATATACAATATATACATAATATACATACACACATACACAACTACATACATACATAATAATATATACATACATACATAGATACACAACTACATATACATACATCATACATATATATATATTATGTTGTATATAAAATAACATCTCTACATTTCGTACGATTAACATATTATTTTCCATAATATTTATGTATTTATTATATTCTACATTTTACTTTATAAAATATTATTTAAATAATGTAGATTAGTGAGACATTCTTCTTTATAAAATTAGTTATCCCTTTTAGATTTGCTCCTTCAAAATATTCTAAAAACTGTATCGTAATTTATTTTATTTAATTGATATAATCTATACGAATTATTTGTTCTAATAGTAGCGTATAATCATAATAAAAAAATTATGATATGTTAAGTATATAACAATATATATGCTCATATATTATAACTGTGTTTACTACATTAAAATCCTATATATGTAAATTACATTTATTATATTAAGAATAAATTGAAATTTATAATTTTATAATTTAAAGAACAATAATGCGATGAATTAGTAATGTTTATTGCATATAATTCACATCAAAATATTTCTGATACCTTGGTGGATAATAGATTATTTATTTTTAGAATAAAATATATACTGTTATATTTTATCTTATCTATACATATAATCTTTGCTATTTTGATATAAGAAAAGAAATACGTTTATTTGTAGCCATTTTCATCTGGTGACATTACAATGGCCGATTCCAGTGATTTGGATCGGCAAATTGAACAACTCAAGAAATGTGAAATCATAAAGGAAGCAGAGGTAAAAGCTTTATGTGCAAAGGCTCGTGAAATTCTTATAGAAGAAAGTAATGTACAACGAGTTGATTCTCCAGTGACAGTAAGTTTTAATTGACTAGAAGTTAAAAATATCTAATAAATTGTCATAAAGTATTACATATAAGATACTTAAGTATATGTGTGATTAAAATTATTATTAATTGTAATTTATGTTTATAGGTATGCGGAGATATTCATGGTCAATTTTATGATTTGAAAGAACTATTTAAAGTAGGCGGTGATGTTCCAGAAACTAATTACCTTTTCATGGGAGATTTTGTTGACAGAGGATTCTATAGTGTCGAAACATTCCTTCTTCTCCTTGCATTAAAAGTAATATATTTATAAATTTAAGAGTACATATTTTATTTGTTTTTACATTTCCAATGTATTTTCAATATTATTTTTGAAAAATTTTGATTGATTTTATAGGTACGTTATCCTGATAGGATTACGTTAATAAGAGGGAATCACGAATCAAGGCAAATTACTCAAGTCTATGGATTTTATGATGAATGTTTACGTAAATATGGTAGTATTACAGTATGGCGGTATTGTACTGAAATTTTTGATTATTTATCGCTGTCAGCAATTATAGATGGGAAAATATTTTGTGTTCATGGCGGTTTGTCTCCTAGTATTCAAACTCTTGACCAGATACGCACTATAGATAGAAAACAAGAAGTGAGTAATAGTAATGAAATATTTAATTCTTTTCTTATTATAAGACTTATTTGTTTTTATATAGTTTTGTTATATTAGTATTTCATATTTACATACATACATATATATATATAAACTAATAAAAACTATATTTATTTAAAAAAGTGAATCAAACTTGTATATATGTTATGGAGAGAATAATATGAAATTTTTGTACAGGTTCCTCACGATGGTCCAATGTGCGATCTACTATGGTCTGACCCAGAAGATACTCAAGGTTGGGGAGTCTCACCCCGTGGAGCAGGATACTTATTTGGTAGCGATGTTGTAGCTCAGTTTAACTCTGCTAATGATATTGATATGATATGTAGAGCACATCAATTGGTAATGGAAGGTTATAAATGGCATTTCAATGAAACTGTTCTCACAGTATGGTCTGCTCCAAATTATTGTTATAGGTATAAATTTTGATCAATATGTGTATGGCTTTGTTGTAATACACTTTAAAAAATCTAGTCATTTTTGTATATGTTATATATATTTTGTTTATTTATTTTTAGGTGTGGTAATGTGGCGGCTATATTGGAATTAAATGAACACTTACAAAGGGATTTTACGATCTTTGAAGCAGCACCGCAAGAAAGTCGAGGAATACCTAGCAAGAAACCACAAGCAGATTACTTCTTGTGAATTGAACATTATGAAATTCAATTCTGCATGTTATCATTCTAAAATCACTGACATAGGATCTTTAAGTTTTTCATAGGTAATATGTGTGTGTTCATGTTATGGCACCACAGGTATTTCCAATTTATACGAAATCATCAAATTTATTTTTAGTATATTTTTATGGCTATATATAAAAAAAAATGACAATTATATTTATTATTGAATACTGAACAAAATTATTTGCCAAAAAGATTACATAGAAATGACAACATATGTTTAATATGAAAGAAAACTAATACTCACGATAAAATAATCGTGCTTTACTTCATTATTTTGCATCTATAGAGACTTCAATAACTTTTTTGTAAGATATTAGAACAAAAGTACATTGAAGTTCCCGCTACATTTTTTCAGAAAAAAAAATAAAATAAAATAAGAGACACATTAAAAAAGCCATACAAAACTTAATTCTGTATCCGTATAAAGATTATATTTCTTAATTAGTTTTTCTATACCTTTCCAATCAATGCATTCTTTTGTGTATACCATTTGTTGATAAGTAATTTTTTTTGGATGTACATGTCAAAGGAAGTAAAATACACGTTAAACGCTTAAATTAATTAAATACTTTTATTGATATAAAGTGTAATCTTTAGTCTTAATAGAACTGACTGTAAGTCTAACGAAAACACTTTATTGCATAGAGCAATTATAAATGATTCATTTTATATTTATATTATTTTAGTAAATTGTAAATCTTTCATCAATCTTTAAATAATAGAAATCAAACGTTATTTGTCATACATGTTTTTGTAATAAATATGCGTAAATATCAAATTCCGTATAATCATGAGTTATATCGTTAACTAATTTTATTTTTTATCAAGACTGTTAATGTAAACGGTACAATATGGTAAAAGAGGAAAAAAGGAAAAGAGAAATTGAAAAATGTTAAGAAATGTATGAAATTTACGTATATCAGGATTAAATGTTTTATTTAATAAAACCGTTTATAGACGGATACATTAAACCCGTTTCATTTATGCATGTAAAAATTAGAAATTTATGTGCTTTGTCCTATTTATAATTTCTTGTTTTAATTTACAAGTTTCATTTTCTACCTCCTTTTAATACTGATACATTGTACGTTACTATATTAAATGTTTCTTTAGTTACTTTTGATTTAGTGAACCCAATAAAAGTCGATAATTGCATGTTTATATTACTTGACGTGATTCAAATGTAATCGTCATTTTATTTGAACATGCATATAAAAAAAAAAGAAAATTAAATTATCATATACATCTATATACATTTGTCATAAAGTATACGTAAAGGATAGTAATTAATTTGAATGTAATCGCATATCCTTAGAATTACTTCCTTCGCCGATTATATTTTCATCTAACAACTTACGACTATTTCCCAGCATTATTATTATATTTAATCCGAATATATTAGATAAATATTACATGTACGATGTTTCACGTTGTTATTTATTTATAAAAAAATTTATTGGGAAGATTTCGAAGACGATGGAAATAAATTCAATTGCAGTATTTTAATATGTAAAATTATATGATAACGTCAGATAATAAGAACACATATATTTTCTAATGTACAGCTTATCCCAGTATATCAATTGTACGAATTTCATGTGATGCTTCTCACAAGTCGTGGTAAAATTGTGTTCAAGAAATTTTTTGCAAAACAGGACTTATTTACATATATTTATATTTCATTTTAATTATTTATTCGGATGGGTTGAACTAATAAACTTGTCATTTGGATGATTTTTTATGCTAATATATATCGAATTAATAACATTTTTCGGACCCTATATATTGAAATATTATAATTATTATTAAATTTTCATGATTGAGAAATCGTTCAATTACATACCTATTTGCGGCAACGAATCCATGTTGGATTTAAGGACGCTTTGACATGGTATCAGCATCAATTTTTTTTTTATTACAAGTAATAAAAACATTTCTAATAATAATCAGCTCTATTCAAAATATTTATCGATTGCCAAAAGCGCAATTTTCATGGTGCAATATTTACAAAGTGGGGTATCGCCACGTTAAGAGATATTCGGTAAATTAAAATTAGAGTCCGTGGTATCTTTGCGGGAAATGGGAGGGTATTACGTATATAATATCTTTTTTGGGAATTTTCAGATCTTATTTTTGTGATATCAATACTTTTCCCGTGAAATTTAGGAAAAAAAATTATATGCTCTATATAGAGACGATGCTGTAGATAATTCAACGTGCAGAAGATGATTCCGAATATTAAGAGAGGGAAGTATTGATATGAAAAATGCATTTCACAAAAAACGCTAGGGTCAACTGATTCCAACAAAATTTTAATTAAAAATACAGCTGGAATCTCACTTTCAAACAAAAAATAATATAGAGGTTGGAATGAGTGGAGTAATTAGAAATCTCTTTTGTTACAATGATTGTTTTAATATAAACAATTAAATTTTGAACTCGGTATTGATTATACGTAACATTAACAAAAACTGACGCTCAAATGACTTTGTCAATTATCGAGTCAGTTCTCTTTCGTATTCCGACGAATAAACATCGAAATTCTCTCTTTCCATACGGATAATCTTAAATAATTTATAATTTCATTTGTTTTACATTCACTTGAAGAAGTGTATTTTGTACTTAGAGTATAAGTAACTTGTATTTAAAGTATAGTTTACAGAATCGCAAAGTAGAATCATTTTGTTGATCGCGATAAGAAACTCATCTTTAGTTTCTTATTTTCGTCGACATTTCTCATCATTTTGGGACAAGATGCACATCGTTCAAGGATCAACCAAAACTTAAACTAAATAAATTTTTGTAAAAATTTTGTGTAAGAATGATATTTTGATAATCGGATCTTATAACAATGATACTAATAATTTTGTTTTTATTTTTCTCTTTTAAAACATCATTGTTATTGTGCGAGAAGCAATGATGAAATCGAGCGTTTGTATCGCTAAAATAAAGTAACCAAAAAATCCCGATATAGAAGCAGTGTTTGCGTTTCGCAATTTAAACGACAAGCGTACTTGGATCGACTGCGTGCAATACAGTCGTTAGAATCAGTGTTTGTTCGCAAAGGTTGTTTTTTTTTTAACAGTCGTACCGACTGTATTTATAATACAGGACAAGCAGAGTTTCGCGAATTAAATTCTGTGACCGTCCGTTAATAAACAACTACCGGCTATTAGAGTCAGTGCATCGTTGATGAACATCTCAACCTAACTTCGATGTCGACCTACCTCGTGTTTACCTACCAATCGACCAATTTCAATTTCAACCTAAATCACAGATGAACATTTTGGAACCATCGTAAGTAGTAAGTGAATTTTGTTAAGTGGTAAGTGAATTTTTAAGTTTCTCCGATCATTATTCATTCAATCTAATCGAAGATTAAAAGATCCGAATCGGTACGCGCGATTGATTGTAATTAATTAATAGAAGAACATTGAGTGACCATGAATAATTTTTCTTCGAAGATTTACTCATGAATGATTCCTTATTTTTTTTATTTATTTATTTATTAGATCAGGATAGGATCTTCTTGTTTTATACGCTGTTTATAATTATTTGTACTTTCCAAAAATGTGTAGATGCCGATGTATCTTATTTTAATTAAAATCGTATATTTTGTGTCGAGATCCGTGATTTTAAGGATAAAGTTCGAATACCGACATTAATTTCTTACCAATCTAATGGTAGACTTACGAGATGATCGTAAATTTTACATTCGCCGATCTACATGATCGATATGAATGTTCCATTCAAGAACCACAGAAATTCAATTAGATAAAAGCAGGCAACGAATTTGTCGGGAGAGTACGAAGTATTGCCTAATTCCAGGCGTCACAATCTTTGATATTTTATTATAAAGAATATAAAAATTCTAAAAGATCGTTCGACATCTAATTTCAAAGAGATTAATCGATATTAGTCGATGAAAGTTTAAGAAAATTTCTAGTTTCTCCAAAGAAACTTATGAAACGAGTTCCAACTAATTCATTTTGTCTTCGATGTCATCCGTTTTCACTCTTTTTTTGTTGTTATAAGTCCACAACTTTTGTAATAACTATTGCACAGGTTGTACGTGCTTTTAGATTTTTTTTTTTTTTAATATATATTTTGAAGCATCCTTCCTTTTCAAATACATTTAAAAGAATATTAGAAATGTAATACTATCGAAAGATCATCGAAAATATGTCCCATTGAAAGTTAAACCAAAACAAACAAAAATAGATATAAGCGAGAATTTGCAACGAATCAATACGCAAACCCATAGATATTTTTCGTGATCAAGAGCTGCTTCACGAAAATCCTCAAATTCTTTACCACAACTCGTCGAATTTAGAAAATTAGAAGTTAGAAAGTACCGTGTACATCAGTAATGTTCCGTCGCTCGATTTATACACGCGAACTCCTCCCTCCACCCCGCTGTCCACACGTTCGATGGCGTGGAAGGAACAAAACAGACGGTTTCGTCGAACAAGATCTAACATAACCGAACGAAATATCTGATCTTTCTCTTCGTAAGCGCGATAAGACATAATAATTATTAATATAAAGTTTTTATCTCGTATATTATCATCAAATAAAACATGTTCATAAATTTTTTATCATCATATGCGTAGGGGGGCATAAGGAGATTCACAATCTTTACCAAATTTGTTCAATCGAACCATTCTACAAACGACAATGTTATATATATTTCTGCAAAATGTATTATTTTAGTTTAACTACTGCTGGTTGCAGTAACTGATCCACAAATGTATAACGAGCAATAAAATAAAGGACATTTTAGGATTAAAATGATAATATAACGATTTCTTGATTGATTCATATCATTTTATTTCGATCAGAATGCATAACCCAAATAACTTTATTGTGCACTTGCAGTTGCAGGTGCCGTAGTAGTGGTTTGAGCTTGCTCCTCTCGAAGGCGATCCTTCTTGAGTTGACCCATGAAGGATACCTTGTCCGCGGCTGTCTGGAAACGACCATGACCGAACTTCGAACTTGTATCGATGAATTTCAAATTGATCTTTTCCAAAGCGGATCGTTTCGTGTGCACCAATAAAGACTGAAAAAGTTAATATAAAGTTATTTTACTTATGACATGATCATAAAAAATAAAACTATCTTAGAATTAGCATATTAATCATCAGTCCTATCATTATATATCATAAGTTTGTCAATAATTATTTGGCTCGAAGTATCTCATCATATTAGTTACTACATTGATTTTAGATTTACATGAACACAAATATATCGTGCTTACCTTACGAAGCGTGATTACACGTTTCTTGGGACCCATACAACAACCTTTTATCATAATGAAGTCATTATTGACTTCACCATAGTGCGGAAAACCACCCATGGGAGTAATGGTTTTTTCAGTAAGATCATACTCCGTTGAAGCATTGTTTTTAATGATCTGTAATAAAATACATAAGTAATCAAATAAAATCAACGATTATTCATGTTTTGAAATGAAGATTCTTATTTTTATATAAAATTGTTGCTTTCATTGGAGACCTAAAATATAATATAATATACCCTAGGTACTATGACGAGAAATCATTATTATAGCCCATTTTTTTTTAAATACGCAACATCACTTCCATCAAAAAGAAAGATTATTGCAGGGAAATGGGCAATGTCGGATTAAAAAGTTTGGCTTCTTTGACAAAAAAAAAAAAATGAAATAAATTACCTTGCCATCCTTTGTGTGGATGCCTTGACCAATGCGATAGATTTTTTTGTTCATTTCGGTCCGATGATGGTATCCCTTTTGTCCAGCTCTTGCAACAGTAAATGAAACGCGGCTAGGATGCCATGCACCAATGCAAGCCACTTTCCTTAAACCTTTGTGAGTTTTGCGTGGCAACTTCTTAGTATGCCAACGAGATGTAACACCTGTTAATAGAAAATATACTAACTTTAGAAGAATAAATATATATATATGAAAATACAGATATCATATGCACATATTTGAAATTAAAAATCGTGATTAAAATAAAGGACGTCAGAAGGAAGGCAGCAACATGATGGTATCTTCAGATTATCAGATAATAACACATCATGCTTTATCATCACAGTCCAAAATGTGAGTAGTTATGAATTAATTTAATGATATAAATTTATTAATGTAATCACGAAAGAATTTACGCATTATTCCGATAATATACCTTTATATCCCTTTCCTTTAGTAACTCCAATAACATCTATCATCTCATCCGGTGCAAATACATTACTAACAGGTACAGGTTTTTCCAAATGTTCACGAGCCCATTGAACCTTTTGTTCGATAGTTCCTCCATTCAATTGAATTTCCATAATGTGAGCTTTCTTTTGGCGTTGCCTTAATAACTTCATCTATTTAAATAGTACACTTTGTTAAAGATTAGTTATTTCTACGTAAAGTTACTGAAAATATTAAAAATATTTATAAATGTGTTACCTGCGTATGAGCAATGATTCGGACGACTTTACAGTACTTGATAATTTTCTTAAAATCTTTTTCTATAGATTTACGACCAAGATCATCTTGCCATTTTTTAGAAGCTTTAGTGAAAGCCTTCTTCTTACTCTTGTACCTGCACAGAAGTAATCAAAATTCCTTTCCATGTTTCTATGTGCGCATCCACTAACCACCTGTAACGTGTCAATCTCTTCAAAATGAGCGGAGATTGAACACATTTCTCAGACAAGCCGAAAAAACAAGCCATTAAACAGCTTTGTGGCTATATCCGAAATATTGCTCTCATCTAATGAGCGGAGAGCTGATTTGAAGATAACTTTAGTTCAAATTTGACAAAATATATATATATATATATATATATATATATATATATATATATATATACACACATATTAATGAAATTACAAGTCTTATTACTCATACCAGTTCTTGTAGAAGCGTCTACGACAATCTTCGGAAAGATGCTCTGCCCATACTGTTGTGAGGGCACGAAGACCATGCGGAGTTTCAATATACCCGACAATGCCAACAACGATCATTGGTGGTGTTTCAAGAATTGTAACTGCTTCTACAATTTCTTTCTTATTTACCTCTATAAAACAAAGAAGTATAAATATTAAAACTTATATACAAGTACATTATATTTGGTAACAATAATTCTCTTGCAATATTTAAAAAAAAAATCTGTGCCAGACATGGTTTGTCTCAATTGTCATTGCCCAATGGGCTACAAAGAGCTTATGGAATATGTCGTGCTTCCGTATATTTTTACAAATGTAAAGTACAGAATTGATTTACGACATCGCGGATAAGAATATACTGCACAAGATCAAGCAGCTCTCGGACCGCTACCAAAACCGACCGATACATTTCTGTATCTATCAGATAATGGAAAATGTCGATAAAAAAATATATATATATACAAAAGAATACAAATTATAATGAGGATTAATAGCAGAATAAAAATATATATATATATCTTTTATATATCCAACATATATCGTCTTTGCAAAAACTTACTTGATCCAGGTCTATCAGCTTCTCGAACAACGTGCGTCATACCAGCTTTATATCCAACAAAAGCAGTTAAGTGTACAGGTTTGTTTGGATCATCTTTAGGAAAAGCCTTAACCTTCCCTCGATGCCGCTGGGATCTCTTTTTCGGGTAGAATCCCATAGACCCATGGCGAGGGGCACTGAATTTCCGGTGTGACTGAAAAAACGATCGGATATTAAGATACGTAATAAATTGAAATTCTTCATTTTCTTTTCTAACATAAATTCAGACCGCCCTAGAATAATATCTTCATGGTTTCTCAGATATAAACCATAAACATTAATTTCTAAATCATCATATGAAATTACACAATTTTTGTAACATGCTCATGGCGTAGTAGATACGATATATGATACGATATATGATCTGTGCACTATTTAATCTAACTATAAATTAGTTAATAATATAAACAGAATATAAATAATGCATTTGTAAATATTATATTGAAACAAATTATTTAGAATCTATTGAGATGCAATAAATATACATTGATTCGAGTTTGTATCAAAATGCCTTAAAACTTACCATGACGGAACGAACGAAGCAAATGGAGGAAACGTTATAGTAACTTCCCTTATATACTCATGGTAATAAAAAAATGTCTCTAGGAAAAATTTTGTAATTTATCAGGCAACACTGATTCAGTCAATTCCATTCGAAAATACTGACCAATCAAGTATTCCACTATATAACATCGTATTCGTAATTGTAAACTATGCGAACGTATGCATACCTATAACTACAAAATTTGGCGGGATTTATAATTGCTAAAAATTATAATATAAAAGATTTGTAAAAAATATTACCTTAGAATAAATCGCAATGAGAAAAAACGTTGAAACATGTTTAATGAATTAGAATTATACAAAAATTTAATTACCATATTAACAAGTTATTCATTCAAAATTTTGTAATATATTTCCACACTATTATATTAATTCGGATAATAGAAATGTTAAATAAGGTATGACAGGATGTGACTCTGCATCAATTTTATAAAATTATATTTACTTCTTAACTATTAGTATGAATCAGTTCTCACAGCAACTGTGAAATGAAGTGTTTCTTTTCACGTATTATTAATCTTTCAAAAAATCAAGAGAGAAAAGCAAAAGTTTGGAATAAATTACATCTCATAAATTATACGATGTTACATCAAATAGAACATTTAAGAATTCCCATAAAATGTACAGATACGATTAAATTAATTTTAAATCGCTCTTCACAAAGTTCGTATAATAATTCGTTTTTATGTACTAATGCTAATTTCAATGTACATATTGAAGAACAAATGAAGGAAATTTTTAAATTGAAAAATTCTAATATTAGTACATGGATCGTGGAGGTTAATATATCATAATACGAATCTAATAAGATTATAAAAGAAATTATATAATTAGTAAATATATTTATTACAGAATAAGGTGCGGAATCTATGCCATACATATATAGGAAGTGAAAAAAAACAAAAACAACATATTTTACAAGTGCTAGCTTTAAATTATGCGATTAAACATGATAGTGTATTGGAAAATGCAAAAAAACTTCTTTGTACACAAGTATATGCAAATTATTAAATTGTTCACAAATTTATTGTTTAATTATAAATCATCTAAGGAATTATATATTTTTTTTTGTTATAGTTAAATAATGAAAGGCAAATAATTGTTCATGAAAGAACTTTAAAAAGTATTCTTATACCACAGTATCAATGGTTATTTATTATCATGGGACGTCTTAAACATGGCGTCAAATTTTTAGTTGACCTAAGAACAGACATTTTAGTAAGTATTAAAAAATAAATAGTTCTATAATGTAAAAGTAACATAAAGATTTGTCTAGGAATTGATATCAGAAACGAGTGATAGCGACAAAAATTTTGTGATGCAGCAACTAAATCTTACGCTCAAAGATTTATTATTATTATGGTTTTCGGTAGGATTTTTGCATTTAGAACGAATAACATGGGAGTCCTCTTGTGATATATTACAGAAGGTATATGCATAAATAAATATGAATGATATAATCTATATATTAATTTTATATATAATATTTATTTTTAACGATAAGGTTTCAGATTATGAAGCAATACATCCAATAAGAAATTGGGTAGATTTAAAACGAAGAGTTGGACCATATAGAAGATGTTATATATTTATGCATCCATCTATGCCAAGAGAACCTCTTGTTGTCTTACACACAGCATTATGTGATACTATTCCAAGTAAATTTAGTCCTTTATTGTCTACTATATATATGCATTATATTGTTAACTATCATTATTATAAATAAAGAATTATATATATATATATATTTGCAGATAGCGTAAAAGGAATTGAAGAAGCAGAACAGAGAATTCTGGGAAGAGTAGGAACACAAGTAACATATTTAGAAGAAGATAAATCAAAAATAACAGCAGCAATATTTTATTCAATAGCGTCTACTCAAAAAGGCTTGCAAGTAAAAACATATTTTAAATATTATGATTATTTGAAAAAAATAGGTATTAATATAGATCTAAAATTTTTTAGGGTATTGAATTAGGTAATTATCTAATTAAAGAGGTAGCTAATCAAGTCGTTACAGAATTTCCAATGATACGTGAATTATCTAGTTTATCTCCTATTCCTAATTTTAGAATATGGCTATTGGAAAAGATGAAACAAGGTAACGGGTGGAATTTTTTTTGGTGTATACATACATATATATGTATATAGATAAAATATCCATCTTTATTACAGACATATCTTTCGTATTTACGTTAAAAGAACAAGAATCTATACAAAAAATTCTTCAATCAGAAGATATATTTACAACGTTAAAAAAGCTTTTTAATAATTCGTTATGGATAAATGACGAGCAATTATCGGAATTATTTAAAAAGCCATTACTTCGAGTATGTGCATGGTATTTGTACAAAGAAAAACGTCGTAGTTATGCCTTAAATAACGTTGGTATGTATTCTGTAACACAGGATGATATTCTTGTATCGATTTTTATTTTTTATCACATTTTGTCATAGCAAATTTTCACTTGCGCAATGGTGCTATCATGTGGAGAATAAATTGGATGGCTGATCCTTCGCCACGAGGTATTGCAAATAGTTGTGGCATAATGGTAAATTACAGGTAACATTTTAATAAATTATTTTTCTAAGAAAAAAAGAATGTAAAAATAATATCAACATAATTTTTTATATTTTTAGATATTATTTGAACGAATGTGAAAGTAATAGTCGAAATTACATTGAAAACTATTTCATAAATGCTTCCGAAAATGTAATCAACCTTGTGACACAAACAAAAACAAATGAGAATGTCACTTGATAAAGATATCTAGCAAATATCATACATATTAAACAAGTCGTTTGAATAATGGTGTACGGTATTATCAATAGGATCGAAATTCTTAACAAAGAAGATTTTTATTACTCTTCAAATTTTATATTTTTATTAAAGATTATTAAATTTGTTCATTTATACAATAGCTGATTCCTTTCCAGCTTAAAGACAGCACAAAGGTCTGCAGGCAGATCTAAAACAAAAATAATAAATAATTTTGTTAATTATTTTAAAGAAATTAATTCTTGTTCTATTTTATTATTATTTTATTTACATCTAAAGAGCAAAATTTATAAAGGCGCATTCAATTTTTATTTATAATCGCTATAAGAGACAATGCAAATTTATTTTGTACCTGTAGTCAAGGCTGAGTTTGATGAAAGTTTGTGGGAAGATGAGGTCTACTTTCTAGTTTTGTATAATCCAGATGGAATTCCTTAGCTACCTTCCTCCAGTTTTGCGCATCAAAATAATAGTAAGTACCACGTTCGTATGTCGATGTTTTTTCTACAAGTCCTAATCCAGGTGCTTGAGTAATCCACACTTTCTCCTCCATGTGATATCTCCATTCCCTGCTGTACCTTGATAGTACGAAGCCAAAATATAGTTGCATAGTATTTTTTTCAATATCTTTAAATCATTTGATATGATACTTCTGGCTTTACTTACAATTCTGCTGCAGCTGCCAGTTGGAGGACATCCCCGACATTTGTATAAAACATATAAAATAGTAGATCATCTTTGTATCGATTTAGTTTAACTGGTGCTAACTTATCCCTAAAAATGCATTACATATATGATTAAAATAAAAAAAGCAAATAATTCGATAAATCTTAAAATTATAATCGAAGTACCTATGTGTGTGTGTGTGTGTATGCACGCGCGCGCATGATTTATAAAAGATAAAAAACTAAATAACAAAACCTACACTTCAAACTACATTCAAATCATATAAAATATATCTAACATTATAACAATTAAAATACTACCTGATTGCTGCATTAATAAGATATTCTGGTGGTACGTGAAAGTCGATATCTTGTGGTCTACATGGTGTTTCTGCCCAAGGACCACCAAAATTTTGATACAAATTTTCAGGAGAATTAAGGTTTAATCCTAATGCTGTAAGATCCTGTCCTAACGCCAAAGATACTAAATTTGGATCCGTTTCTGCTGCTCTGATAAAAGTTAACAGACCAACCATTCCAAATTGATCTTTCACCATACTCGCAGGTATATTTGTCACCTTCCCTATAAGAAAAAATTTAATAAAATCATTATACAAAGAAGAAATTTATTAAAATTTTATATTACATGTATATCATAATAATCATGTGATAAGAATCACATGGTAACAATTAATAAAAGAAAATTTGTAAATGAAACGATAATTAATTTAAAGAATTCATAAGCTAACAATGATAAATTCACTTTACATCGAGATTCTTTGTTTACCATCTGGGGATGTTTGAATGCCTCTTTTAGATGACTGAGATTTTTCAGACCCAGGTGCTCTGTTTGCTTGCAATACATCCTGGCCAATTTCTGGACCTAGACCAACGGATATACTTTTATCTCCAGAAACACTTCCACCTGGTGACGGACCTTCTCTGTTTTGTGTGCCTGGTAAAGCAGGAAAATCTTCTGAACTCATAGTAAATTCACTCGACTCTGATGTTGGTTGCTTTACCATTCCAACTGTAATATAAAATAATAAAAAGTTACTTTTAGACTTAAATCTTTTAATATAAAAATTATGTGAAAATATATAAAACAATTTGTATTTTAGAAATATTGGTAACATTTAAAAAATATATTTCTATAAATGCATAAAATCATTATTTACATTATTTTGTGATACATATTTACAGTATTTTTTACATAAATGTACAGTAGAGAGTTATTCCTAATTCATTATCTAACGAACACTAACCATAAGGTTGTTTTCCAGGCATGGGACTAGGTTGAGGCATGGAATCACCCTGACCTCTATTTGTCAAAGATGGAAATTCCGAAAGATCTAATAGAGGGGGTGTACTTGTATCTCCACCTCCACCACTTCCAAACACAGAATGGAAATTATTAATCGCACCTTGAGATCCGTAGTTGCGACTTGGAGGTATACCAAAACTGCCCATACTACCCATTGGATTTGAGGTTCTGTAAAATAATACTTATATATCATCTACGTATTAAAAATATAAATATTTTCACTTTTAATAAATCACAAATTTGAAATTTGAAATACATAAGTGAAATAAATAGTACAGAATATAATATTTTTCTTCAATTTGTCATCTGATCAAAATATTTATTTGTATTATCAGTAGAAGAACGCTATGAAATACTTTCTATAGAGATAGAAGATATGAGACATTACCAAAAAATAAATCTGTTATAATGATGATATATCAATTAATACATCTAACCATTTTATTCTTATAATCCATCAGTAAACTTACCCAAGAGCAGGCATTGTACGTCTATCTGTGAAAGCCCTTTGTCCAAACAGCCCTCTGCTACTCATAGGAGAGAGCTGTTGTTGTTGGGATTGATGACTGGTCTGTGTGCCTCCTGATCCTGTTGCACTAGGATAAACGTTGGTAACCACTACCACAGAGTTCGCTGTGCTTGAGGTACTTGCAGATGAGCCTGAGAACATGCCCGATGTGGGCGTGACATGACCAGCAAGGGTCGATGAATTTAAGCCCCCCCCACCACCCGCGCGCGAAGTAAGGCTTGTATTCGCAATACTGCGTGGAGGCTGCTCAAAATTCAGGTTGGCCATAGCCCAGTGGCTCCAATATATAATACCTGCCAGGGCACACCAACACACTTTTGTTTTATGTCAATTACCACAACCACTTTGTTTGTATACTGTGACACACAAGTTGTGCAATTGCATGGGATCCATGAAGATCCATGACAATATCTCGTTGTAATAACCTGTAATAATGAAACAAAGACTAAAACATATTAATTACAAACTGTTTACTATAGCTTAATATGAGAATTGGAAATTATATTGATATAATCTAACTTAAAGCATAAAGATTGAAATAACAAAATGTTCACTGATGAATATAATTTTTCTCATTCATTTATCTGTTGTTGTCCAGTATGTAACTCATATAAGGAATCTCTAACATAATATTTTAATGAATACATAAAATATTATTTTAAAAATATTCTAAATCTTCGGTGTATTTATAAGAACAAGGATTTGAATATTTTGAGAAATAATCTGGAATTACTCTTTTTAATAGTATCAAGTCAAGATTCCGTTGACAAGCACAAAGAAGTGAGCAGGTTATAATCCATGCAATGTGAAAATATGAGAATAATGAAAAAGACTTTGAGACTGTTACCTGTTGTACTTAATCTGATTGTATGTCACTGAGGGCAGAATACAATCAAATTCATAATAAACAAAGTAGATGAACGTAAGGAAAAAAAACACAAAAACTTCGATGTTGACTTGGAATGAATGTGATACGAAGATATTATTGTAGTCAGTTTTTTTCACAAAAAAGAGACTTTTACATGGACGGGACCAGAAAATTCACGACTTTGTACACATCACAGCACTCTTTAGTAATAGATTACTGTTTTGTCAATCAGTTTCACAGCTTAAACAACACTAGATACACGAATTTCTGCCATATTAACAATTTCTACAAACGTGTTCAAATCAGCAAATAATGTTTATTTTGTAAAAATTCATATATGAGACGAGTAAATTCCAATTATATCGACTTTAACCGAATAATAACAAATTAATAACATATTCCAATTTCGATTATTACTTCTCCATATGCTGATCTAAAAAGAAAATAAATGGTTCTACATTTGACTAACAATTGTTGAAATTTCTAGGGTTATTTCTTTACACGAAATTTCCGAATGTCGTAAGATAACGTACAAAGAAATCTAGTATGTTTAAGTCAAAGACCAAAGAATTAAAAGTTATCCAATCATTCTTATGCTTACGATTTGTTTTTCGTAACTAAAAAATAACTTTTAGAACTTTTCACCAATGACAAGATTATTTCTTCAGATTATGTTGTATTCTTTTTTGAAAATATACTCTTTCCACAAAATAGTGCTTTATCTAGCTTTATTTTTTTCTTAATATTTCTATTGGTCAATGGTAATTTGTGTTTTCTCCCGGTAAGCAGCCATATTAGTTCTACATTAATTTAACAAAAGTGAGTGTTCCGTGCGTGAAATGAAATTATCACCGTCGTGCATCAAGTTGAGCGTGTATTGTACCAAGTAAGGTTACATTGTTACAAATGACAGTGGCACTTGATCAAATGCGAATACGACTTAGAAGTCATGTGAACGAAATGCATGGAAATATTAGGACGAATACGTCTTGTTGATCTCTATCAGTGTGTACAAGTACATCTTTTTTTGTGACACTTTATGAATGTGGTCAAAGCAAGAGATCATCTTGCGGGGGGTCTTGGCTGGGATTACCAAAATCTGACTAGACCAAAAAGTCGCCTTACTGATAAGGTATTCACTTATATTATTTTTCTCTCTATTGTTTTTCATACAATAAATATATATTTCAAATATTAATGAAGTATCCACATTTTTGCGAAAATCTATATTTATTTTCTATTTATTTATATTTCTGTATTAATATAATACATATATAAACATATATTAGGTATTGCCATAAAGAATGTATGTACAAAAGATCTTGTCAAAATTTGTAACAAATTATATGCGAGTATATCAATGTATACTGTTAATATTTTTATATAAAAATCTTATATTTTCTAGCTTTTTATATCAAGACTGCCAATCTAAGACTGAACTACTGATGCATGGGATAATTATCTTTAATGTCGAGCACGGACAGCATCAATGGGAAACTGTTTTTCTTGTTTCAAGGTGCCAATTCCACCAGTCACTACGGAACAATCAATTGTATTGGAGCATAAAGACGGTAGCATCTTCATAATGTTAAAATAAAATTGATATAAATTGATAAATAACTATCCTACGAATTTATTTTAATATAGAAACAATGGAACTAAGAGGATTATTCCCAAATTCTTGCCAACAAACTGGTCCACTCGTGCCTGCAGAAACACATGTCAATGGAAACAGGAAATCATTAAATACTGTACCTATGCTTAATAATGTAGGGTCAGATAATTGTGGATCCATGCCTAGTATACAAAATAACTTACGTTTGTCTCGAGGATTTTATGCACGATTACCTCCATTAGGCCGTTCAGGCACTTCTTCAGGTCTTAACTTAACCACAGAATTTAAACAGCAACGAGAACCATCAGAAAACAAATTGAATGCATTGTTTGACCAATATAAGGTATGTTGTTTATAACTTTTATGAAAATATAAGATTCTATTTTATTTCAAATCATTTGTTTTCTTTAAAGGATTTACATGAGGATGTAATATTAGCTGATGGAATAGAAAGGCTTTGCAATGATTTGCAACTATCCCCAGACGAATTTAAAGTACTTGTTTTAGCTTGGAAATTAAATGCTGAACAAATGTGCCAATTTACACGTCAAGAATTTGTAACAGGGCTGAAAGCTATGCGTGTTGACAGTATACGTGGTATTCAGGCAAGATTACCTGAAATTGTGCAAGAGTTAACGGTCAATAGTGATTTATTTAAGGATCTCTATCGATTCACATTCCGCTTTGGTTTGGATGTTACCTCTGGTCAACGAATACTGCCAGCTGATATGGCTATTGTCCTTTGGCGACTTGTTTTTACAATTCGAGAACCTCCACTTTTAACAAGATGGTTAAAATTTCTTGAATGTCATCATGTTCGAGGTATACCTAGAGACACTTGGAACATGTTTCTGAATTTTGCTGAAAGCATTGGAGATGATCTTGGTGCTTATGATGATGCAGAAGCATGGCCAAGTTTATTTGATGATTTTGTAGAATATGAAAATGATCAAATGAACCAAAATATTACTAAAGATGACATAATGAAGGATGCTTCTATTAATAAGGCTTAAAATATCTGTTAAAAAAAAAAAAAAAAAAAAACATTTATTGAATTAAAATACAGTCATATATCTGGCTTTTGAATAGAATCTTCTAAAATGACTTAATGGTATATAGATATATGTGAAGAAACGGTAGGATAACATTGTGATATTTATGAATATTTTTAATCAGTGAATTAGAGAAATGACTAAATTGTACATTTTTTATTCAAAAGTGACATTACATTTCCAAATACGAATAGGTGTATTTTAAGTTATGTATTAATTTATTAGTAAAGGGTTGTGAATTTTATACACAGAAAATTAAACGATAAATTCTTTATTTGTTGACAAATTCATGCCAAGAAAGATGGTGTAAAGTAACAATAACTTACAATACTCCGTGTGAATTTTATAATTTTCAAAAATCTGTATAATATTACAGAATTGTAACATTATAATTTGCAGAAATAATTATATGCCGAGGTATAATTTTTTTTACGAGATATTTTATTTATTGACAATGATAAAAAATAATATGTATTGTTAAAAACTGCATTTTGTTACATATTTTTATGTAGTAATGCCACAATTTGCATTTCAAATATCTTTAAATAATAATCTATAATGGTTTATAATATATCTCTTTTAATATGGCACATATAAATAAATTAAAAATATTTGACGAAAGTGGAAAGCATTAATAATATAGTATATAAGATTAATTAATTGATTATAAAAGTATACTATGTTTTTGACAAAGGCAAAAATTACAATGATTATAGAAATATCTGAAGTATATTTGGTTAGATACTTTATCATTAAATTTTACCAAAATTATTCCAAATTATAATAATTCATAAATATTCGATAAATATTGGGCAATTATTCTCTTACAAATGATTTTCAACTTCGTTATAAATATAAAGAAAATTATATGATGCAATCAAATTAAAAAAATATATATATAAAAAATCATGTAGTTTTCCAATTATATAATTACACACTTAAATACTGTATATATAAGAAAATTAAAAATAATGTGAAATTATTAGATAATCTACATGCGCCAAATTCAAATTATTATATAAGAGAATAAACAAATTTATAGTAAATATGAAAAATGAAGATTCTGTTCAAAGGACCTTTTGCATAAAAAGAGTTTTAATAAATCTCTCAATCTAAATTTGTGATACAGTGTGTACAAGTCTATACAATCTTGGATTCATTAATATTTCCTACTGATAAAAGAGAGCAAATGTAAAGGAGTAAAGTATTTTATATTAAACATAGATTCAAAAATTTGTCTGGTTAAACATAATATATTTTATTAGACTAGAGTGTATAATGTAACTCTATGCAAAACATACGCATGTATTCTAGTGTAACACATGTCCATTATGAATTGTGGTTTTTAATAGTTATTTCTAGAAATTCTTTCACATAATGGAACATAAAAGATTATTAAATCAGGTTCCTATTTAGTTTTTATATTTTTTAATGCACTTACAGCAGTACTAAAGAAGAAATATTACTTTTTATTATTGTTGTAAATTTCTCATTAATTAACAAGATCTAATGAAACAAATAATATTCTAATACAATATGATTTTTATAATGTATTATGAATATGTAATATAATCTGAGTATATGTGTCACAGTGTATCATGTCAGTTTAAAAAATTTTACGAAGACTTTTATAAATTATTAAGGAAACATTTCATGCTTTATTTCATATAAAATTGTGATATATATATATTCATATTAAAATCAATTTCATGGAAAACAAAAATTATTTTAAAATTATGGTTATCTAAAAGATTAATTTTTTGCAATGTACTTTCTTAATATTATGCTTTAACATATTCACCGTCCTTTCGTCCACAGTACCTGATACAGGTACAATATATGAATACACCGAATATATATATACATATATATACACATATATATACATATATATATATAGGGATTAATGTTGGATATAAAGCGAAGCTTACACAGAGATACATAAAAATAATTACATGTTATGAAAAAATAATTGCAAAAATGAAAGTATAGCTTTATAATTCAGAGAAGATAACTATTTAAAAAGTAAACTATGTCAAGAATTAGGATTAATAGATCCTTTTTGCATATTATGAAGCATTGAAATAATATGTCTGAAAAATAACATTGCCTTGTAATATCTGTCTAAATTATTATCGATTATTATTACCATTGCTGTCATAAATGAGAAATGTTTCTTTTTTTAGAATCTCTGTGTAAGTTACACTTAATTTGTATGAGGATTATATTAACACACATGAATGTATTGCTTAACCTCAACAGACGCACACATATTATTAACAATATACTATTAAAATAATTTAACTTAAGCTTCAACTTAAGTTGAAGCTCTTACTTGACTAAGGAACAATTCTATTTCGTATCTAATGATCGCACATATATAATTTCTATTTCTTTTAATGCTTCCACTAAATTTTCCTAAAATATCCTAAAATTAAATAGAATTACTTTGATTGTGATAATTTTAAATCAGATTGGTCACATTTTATAGAAACGTTGTCATTACAAAAAATAGGTGTGATAATTAAATAAAGAGTCAAATGATATTTATAAGTAGGATTCAAGCATTGGTATGATAGACTATTTATAATGACAGATGTACATTTCTAATAAGTCGTAATAAATTCATTTTAATTCTACAGAAGGTATATGTGTAAATAGTGCACAAATAACAATGCTTTAATTCTTTAAATTCTCCCTTACGTAAAAATCAAGATTTTATATAATCACAAAAAACTTCCATCTAATTTTATAATATTTTATTGATAATTGTGTTGATATTATATTAGATATTGTAAACTTATATCACAATCGACAAAATGTATTTTATGTTGTCTTTGATAATAGTTTAATACATACATAATAGAATATAATTAGTGATATATAAGGGTACACGATGATAAATAAATTCAGCATTAAGGTAAAAAATATTTTTTTCTAAAAAATAATAATATATATATATATATATATATATATATATATATATAAGGAGTTTTATTTATATTATTAATTTGTATTCATTAAGCTATACTTATAAAAAGTAAAATATTTTAATGATTAAACTATATTATTCTATAATATGTATATATATATATATATATATATATATATATATATATATATATATATATATATATATATATATATATATATATATATATATATATATATATATATATATATATATATATACATATTATATGCATTTTTACTGAAAAATGCAATGAATATATATTACTTATAATGTTTAAAAAATTTATTGTGCTTGTATAATATGAAAACAGATTATATGCTTTCTGGTACAAGAAATTAGTTTTATTTATTACAATACGCACTTCATCAAATACTTCAATGCTTATATAGAATTAAAATAAATTTTAAATGATTATAAATAGGTAAATTAATTTTATTCATAAATTTTTTAATTTAAAAAAATAATGCACTAGAAAACTACGAATTAAAAGCTACAAAATTTTAATTATGAAAAGAAATAATAACATGCGCGATATATTATTATTTTAACATGTATTTTAAATTATTAAAAAATATAATAATTTCATTCGTTTTTCTGTTTATTATATATATAACTATATATATATATATATATAATTATATATATATATAGTTATATATATATATAGTTATATATATATATAGTTAGAATATTTGGATGCACCTAAAACACTGGATGCATCTAGCAAAATCCTGCATCGACATGTAGCGCTATGGCATAGCGGACGACGCTGATTGGTCGATATCGGGAATAGACACCAATTATATACAGCGTATGTTAAAAGACAAGATGATGCTGTTGCATCCCTACATAGTGCACTAGCCAATCGTAAGCGGTGAATCTTGCTTTTACACGCTATAGTTTTGTATTTATATGTGATCTGTAGTACAAAGCTACGAGAGAGTGGAGTAGAGTGAGTAGAGTAGTCAAATATCGTTCTGTTAAGAAAAGGCTTGTTGAGAAATTCTCTAAATTTCTATTAAGCTTCAAGGAACGGTGTAAAACGACCAAGTACGTATATTTATTATTATTCACAGAAAATAGTAGATAATATTGATATAAATAATAACTGTAATGTATTATTATTTACGCGTGAGAATGTTTGTTTTCTTGGTACGAAACTTCTACTTTACACTTACGCAGTTTCACGCAAAGAAAATTCATGTACGCCTCTTCGCCATTTTGTTTATTCGGCCTGCTTTTGGAGGGAAACCAAGAAAGACATTTAGTTGATTAAAATTAGTTACTCATATACATATTATCGTAATTCTGCTTGTGTATGTGTTATAATTAATCGTGAGTTATATATTGATGTAATCATATATTCGAATGAAGACGATTGCGTCTACTTTATTTTTCCGACTAACGCCATTTGTCAACAACGGGGTATATTGACCCCACATACATACATATCTAATTATTATGAAGCGAATAATATAATAATATTCCGTAATTTTAGTAAAACATGGCTCGTACAAAGCAAACTGCCCGTAAATCTACTGGAGGAAAGGCACCCAGAAAACAACTTGCAACAAAGGCAGCCCGTAAAAGTGCACCTTCTACTGGAGGTGTAAAAAAACCACATCGTTACAGGTATGAATAAAGAAGCATTATAAAGTGCATTATAAATTGATTAACATTATTATTGTACGAGAAAAATTATGTATTTACTTTCTTATTTTTGTATTTAATAACTTTGTTTTATTTTAGACCTGGAACTGTAGCACTTAGAGAAATCAGAAGATATCAAAAATCTACCGAGTTGCTGATAAGAAAATTGCCGTTCCAACGATTGGTTCGTGAAATTGCACAAGATTTTAAAACTGATTTGCGTTTCCAAAGTGCAGCTATCGGTGCCTTGCAAGAAGCTTCGGAAGCATATTTGGTCGGATTATTTGAAGACACAAATTTATGTGCTATTCATGCTAAACGTGTTACTATCATGCCAAAAGATATTCAGTTGGCACGAAGAATTCGTGGCGAACGTGCTTAAATTACAAACAACTTCGCAATTTTTGTTTCGATTCATTTTATTATCATGTCCTGGGACATTATCTTACAAAGTAATTAAACGCATTGCAGTTCAGTTCTTCCCACAAATATTCACTAGAGTCTACACTGCCAAGCACTATAAGTAGTATAAATGGGGAAATATAATCTAGGTTTGTCTGTTCTATTACATGAATCATTAAAAAATATTTAAAATTCAATAACAGACAATTAACTTCTCCGATTACGGTATGTGAACATGATTATAGTGGATTAGTGTTTGTAATCAAACTTATATCATTACACATGAGCAATAAGTGATAGTAAACATTTTGATATGTAGAAGATCAAGATTAGGATGATAGAATATGAAAACTCATATTTTTACAATCTTACAAGATTTTTCATGTTAAATTAATTTTCATACATTTAATGTTGCGTCAAAAGAAACATAAATTTATGTTTGGAAAGTATCTTGCTATTTGATTGAAATATCATTAGATTAAAAAATTTTGTAAGTATAATATTTCGTTAGTAAGCAATATTGTCACGTAAGGAAATTCGATTTGCATTTACATTTCATAATTATTAGTTTAATAAAATAATAATAATAATATAATAATAATAATAATAATAAAATTAGTGAGTATTTCTTAGTGTTTTATTACTGTTAACTGTCATGATTATAGACATTTATAATTTCATGTAATTACATATATAAAAATTTAAATAAATAACCTACTAGTGTACAGAAAATTATTACATTTAAATGTAAAATTTATTTTTTACGTTTATTTTAAACGTAACAATTTATGTTTATTTCATATAAATCCTAATTAGATATTTTCAAATTTACTTAATTTATTTTTCCTTTAAATGAAAAAAGGAAAAACAAATTTTTTTTATAATTTTATTTTTTTTTTAGCGATGAGTAATGTCAACATAATGCGTTACATGTATTTCTTTAAATGGAACATGTGTCATCATTTATTGAAAAAAGTAAATGATACAATCTTGAATGTATTTCATCTAATAAATTCATTGCGCAATGTCTATGACGAAATCAGGGGGTAATGCACATAGATTTCCCCCCCACATCAAAAGATCGGCGACAGACAAGCGGCAGGGGTAGCTCCCGATTGAAAGCTTTGACTGCTAATCAAGAAAAAAAAAAGTAAATCCTATATTTACTTTCTCTTTCAGTCTTTTTTTCTTCACTTCATTCGATTTCATCCGTTTCGATAAAAAAAAAATTGTAATTTCAAAAATAACGTAGTAGCGAAGAAAAAAAGATGCTTATCTTTTCTAGAATCATCGTAGGCGTAGTTAGTAAGTAAGAAAGTAAGTAACATGTCGAACCAGAGACGCGTATGCGTTTAATAAATCGTCACAGGCTCATAGCTTTGTATTTTCTAAATGTAGGAGGGTAAGCCAATCAGATGGCTCGTATCACAAGACAAAATTCGTCGTCCAACGTCCGATTGGATGGTCCGTACCGCGGGCTTACGTGCCTCTCGCAATTTAATTTCTAGGGGGTAGGGACAAGGGAGCCCGTGACTCGGAGAGCGTCCACTGCCATCGAAGTACAAGGAAGCGGATAGCGTTGGCTCTCAGCTTCTTGCGTAAATTTTCCTTCAAAGGGTGAGTAAAAGCTTTTCGATTGATTTTTACGGAGTGTCAGCACGTATTCGTGTTTTCGCGCGATAACGTCATGCTATCGATTATGTCGAAAGACATCCCGAAGGTAAAGAAAAAAAATTTTAATTCTCGACTGCACTAACAAGAAGCCTATCGCAAGAGCTTGCCTCCATTTTGCGATTGACGTTTCGTAGTAGGAATCGTTCACGAGCCTGACTGGTACGCCAACTAATTCTTGCCCGTCTCTCTCTCTCTCTCTCTCTCTCTCTCTCTCTCTCTTGATTTTCTTTCTCTTAGTTTCAATTACCTCAGTCTTATCGATATTTCCAATGATCGATGCGTTCAAACTCTTTCACTGACAATCTTTTCTAGTCAGTTTTCTCGCGATCATATTCTCGAAGATTTTTTTCGATCGACAGCGCGTGGGCTTTTCCACGCTAAACCAAGCGAGGGACGAAAGTTCGTCCATTGCGCAACGCGCAGAGTTCCTCCGTGCGTGCTTCCTCGGAGCGCGCACGGTAACGGATCCTACCCCCACCAAACATAAAACCCCACCACACTATGATTTCCTTTACTCCGATCTTCCCCCACCATCTATCGACTCCGTCGCTTTTCAGTTTATACCAGTTTCTACTCGCAAGTGTTTATGTTTCGCTGACTGTTTTTCTGATCTTCGATCATTACTGTCAATTATCGCGGTCTCAACTTTTCTCTATTGTTATATTGTTTTAAGTTCTGCTCGCACAGCATTACCATCCGATCTTTACATTTTTATTTTTTGTTTAATAATTTAGAGTATTCCTCTCTTCGAAAACGTTTTTATACGTTATATCATGACGCTTCTATATGTTGGATTTAATTACAGTTGTGCATTATAAATTAATATCATTGTGAATGTGTGAAAGTTAATAGAATAGGATAATAAAAAGTACGCAAGAGGAGAAAGGAAAAGTCGTTTTGGGTGTGTCATGAAGCGCGATTAATATATAATAATTGTTCATAAAGTTATTTTTTAATAATACATGATTGTTCTTTTAGATTAAACCATGGCACGTACAAAGCAAACAGCCCGTAAATCAACTGGTGGGAAAGCTCCCCGCAAACAATTAGCTACAAAAGCAGCCCGTAAAAGTGCACCTTCTACGGGAGGTGTTAAAAAGCCTCACCGTTATAGGTATAAATAAAAATTCAATTATATATAACACACAAGTATACATTAAACAAATTATTAAAGAAATTATATTTGTTTATTTTAGGCCGGGTACAGTAGCTCTTCGAGAAATCAGAAGATATCAGAAATCTACCGAGTTGCTAATTAGGAAACTACCATTCCAGAGATTAGTCCGTGAAATTGCACAGGATTTCAAAACTGATTTACGTTTTCAAAGTGCAGCTATAGGTGCTTTGCAAGAAGCTTCGGAAGCATATTTGGTCGGATTATTCGAAGACACAAACTTGTGCGCTATTCATGCTAAACGTGTTACTATTATGCCGAAGGACATCCAATTGGCTCGACGAATTCGTGGCGAACGGGCTTAAATAATAACGTGTATTTCCCATACATACTGTTTATTATTACTGCTATTATTATTGTTCGTAATTATTGTGGATGATACCTTTTCATTCCAAGATACATGTTATGTTGTATTTCACAAAAGCATAGAAACTATAAGACACTTACCCTTACGCGTGCGTACAATTTCTCATATAATTAAGTAAATGATTAGATAAAAAAAATAGTATCTTTTTAAATATTAAGAAACATTTGGAAATTAATTTCACTTATATACGCACGAAATATTTTAAAATATGTAGTTTTAATATCTGATTTCAGAAGAATTATCAATACTTTGGAAACGTTTAGAAAACATTAATAAATAGGAGTAATTGGTATACTGATAAATGACTGCTGAAAGATTTACTTTATGAATAACCAAAGTAAATAAATATTGCTAATTCTTTTGAATTTACAGAACAAAAGGTTGAGGCAATGATAATTCTTTTCTCATTATTTGCCTACTATTAACATTAATATCATGATAACATCATTATTATTATTACTATTGATATAATATACAGAATATGTGACTTAGAAAATAAGAAGTTTGTCATAGTGATCTGATGTAGTACTTGTCATATTAGTCTTTTGATTGTATTAAAAACATGAGATAAAAACTTGAGTATTCAGTGTATATGTTAAAACATTTCATAAATAAATCTTCCAAATTGTATATGTATGTTCATAAAAATATATATATTTATATCTTAATTTATATTATTATTTTAAAAAGGTGATAATGAATAAATTTCTTTATAAAATGCATATTTAAAAAAATTCAATTATTGGATAATTTTAGAGAAATTTTCAAATTCATTTATTAATTTATTGTCAATTATCTTACATCATTAATTCATTATTTAACTTATTTTGTAATGAAGTTTAAAGAACCAATCTGAAAATAAATTAAAAAGTTTTATTTATATACCATCTGTACATAAAATTAACTTTTTTTTTCTTTTATAGTTAGATAAAAATAATTATTTATAAAAATCGGTAGAACCCCCAATCAACAATCGAACATTGTATAGTAATGTCAGAATAATAAATAGACTACAAGTGAAATATATAGTATATGCATACTCTCTTTCTCTGCTCTCTCTCTCTCTCTCTCTCTCTCTCTGTGTTCTATGTCGCACGTGCGTGTGTGTTGCGTGCTGTATGTAGAAACACATGAATAATATGTTTTTCTTACGATAATCTAGTACTCGTGGAAGCACTAAACTATATCAATAAATTATTATATTCGAATTTTTATTAAAAAATAGTGTTCACATAACTTATTATTACGAACAATCAAGAAAAAAGTACTGCATATATGGATAACAATTAATTCTAACTTTATAGTCTACATTTACAATACAAAAGTTTTATGTATATTATGTATATATTATATAATGTAAATGTATAAATATAACATAATTCACCTTTAAATCCAATTGCATACACCTTTGTGAAACATGAATATACAGAGATTAATAAAGTACTGAGAATGAAAAACCATGTTTTATAAATCTTTGCATATATATATATACTATTGTCACGAATTATATTTTTAAAATTTGGATTTATTTATATAATGAACAAGTATACTTCTATTGAATTTTGAAAAGATTAATTTTAATATTTATAACTATTTATATTGCACTTAAAATTTCTTTTAATCTTATTATGTCTATGATTTGATTAAATATTATGAAAAATTTATTCATATAAATAAATTCTCCATTAGAATTACCACCTTTAGAATGTCGTATATATAGACTTAAGTGACAATAATCTCTGTATATGTATAACATATTCTAATTATAAACATGGTATTCAGATTAATAATAATATAAACATTAAAAAATCACAGTCTTCGTTGACGATACCGTTGTGTAAGAGAGATAAGAATTTGTGCTACAAATGGCCATAGTATAAGTAGAGTAAACATTCGTGGCGAACATTCTGGAAAAGGCCACCATTTTGGATAAAATCGATTGTTATTTTGTTCCTATAACATATAATTTACATATAAGTTAATTCAGTATCTCAATAAATATATATTTACTATATGACATTTTTATATTTAACATACTCTTAAAGGCGATAGTGCTTGAAGCGCTTGACCTTCTAAACTGCGAACTCGTGCGGTTATTCGATCGAGATCTCGTTGTAAATTTTGCATTGTTGATGCTATTTGGCTAAAAAATTCAGCATTTATTTTATCATCTTTCCTTATTCTTTGCCGACCTCTTTCTTGTTTTGTATCTACATTTATTTCAGTAAGATCATTTGTCTTGACATGACCATTAATTAACTCTAATGAATTTTCCTTTGTAGTGTTTTGCTGCTTGTTTGCGTCATCATCTGAAGTATTAAATGTAATACTTGTCTTCTGAACACTTACAGAAGATTTAATGGCATCTTTTTGTGTTCGATCTGGGGCAGACTATAAAAAATATGTATAATAATTTGTCATTAATATTCGTTTTTATTTTTGTAAGAAAACAAAAGAAAAGGGTTTAATACTTACTTCAACTGTATCAATAAATTCTTCTTCTTCACCATCCGTATCAGGTGGTAAGGGACTTGCACTGTGACTGCTAGCTGGACTTGTTTCTAAGCTACTTGTTATATGTCTCGATGTATTGCAAACTCTATGTGGCGATGTTTCTCTAGATGCTAAATAAGTTTAAGAAAATATATAAGTCATAAAAAGAAATATTAAAATAACTTAAAAAAAATTAATATTATATTAAAGTAAAAACGAAAACAAACCTAAAGGAGAACCTGACAATGGTGAACTTGGCTGTGTACGCATACGATCTAAAACTGGTCCAACGAGCAACTCTAAATCTTCAACAGGTACACTCTCATAAAATGAATCCAAACTACCCAAAAAAGTTGCTACATTGTCTGTATATGACATTGTTTCAACTATCTATACCATAAGAATAAAAAAATTGTCATATGTTTGTGTAGAAGCACGTAATGTATTTAAAACTTCCACATACTTTTTTTAATTCTTCTACATAATTGTTCATTGCTTCTGTACGACTCATATTGCCTAAACGTTGCCAAGCATCCCATTTTGCTTTTTTTATTACCTCCCAAAAACCTGGTTTTGGTTGCTGACATGGTCCTTCTGTAGCTTGTTTGTAATAGGAATAAAAACGAAGCATGATTTCATTGCTAGGTTGGTAAGCTCCTGAAATAATGATTTTTATGTAATATAATTAAACCTAATGAAATTTATTTTAAAATACTTATATTTATAATAATAATATAACTATAATTTAAAAATATATCAAATAATTTCTTATATTAATTTTAATTATTTAATTATTAATTATTTTCTATATGCTACTATCAAATGTAGAGGTATCAAAAACAGTTTTTATCTTTTGACCTTTGGTCAATAAATAATGCTTACTGATAATGAGGTATTCACTCTATACAAAGTAGTAATAACAAGTTGAATCATAAGCGCATACCATCTTTTGACAGAGAAAACAAGGTATAATTTTAATTTTTCCTTTATTTTGTGTCATATTATATATGAAATATTTCTAGAATGTAATTCGCATATTATCATAATAAATGTTAAATAGACCAATAATAATAATGATAAATTTTCAAATGAAATGACTAATAATGGTTATTAAAGATCTCTTTATAACAATTGATATTATTATCATTTGACATAATGAACTTTAACTTGCTTAACTTATATAACGGAGACGTGTATTTGCATTTTACATTTTCAAAAATATGAATTGAGATTAAAAATAGAATGAAATACATTTATACTAATAAATTAGTAAGTAAAGTATATATTTTTTCCTATTTTGTTTCTGATATATGTATATGATATATTATACTTTCTTTTTTGTTATATAATTAAATATTGTTTAACACAAAAAATTATTTAATTAAATCATACTTCAATTGAATTTGTATTCAACTAATAGGAAAGTTATGGTATCTTTCATAAAGACTGATTCATGCACCCCACATTGTTAGAAAGTGAAGTGAGAACATTCACTCATCTTTGTAGTATATATATATAGAATGTATTCTCACTTCCCATTGATATCTCTCTCACTCAATAATGATCTATAGTCGATGCTTATAGAAGAAAGTGTATATCATTTTAGAATTATTATAATCTTATAAGCTTTATAATTTTATTTCCACTATCCCAAAATAATAATAAAACTATGATGTAGCAGATTAATATATTCAAACCTTTGATATAATTGCTAAATGCATGAAATTCTATTTAATAAATATCCGCTAAGTTATTACTTTTTATCTTGTATGTGTATATATATATATACACATACATATATGATATATATATATCTTATATAGTGATAATATTTCTTGTATATTATATATATATATATATATATATATATATATATATATATATACATATATGATATATATATCTTATATAGTGATAATATTTCAATATTTATATAAACTGAAACTATCTCTTGCCAACAAAATTTAATGAAAAAATTGATTCTTAGTTTCTAATATAGTTACCAGTAAAGAAATATGGATATTTCTTGGTATATGTGTATATATATGCAGATTTATTCACATTTAAATGTAAGCATACTATACAGTTGACTTTCTTATCCATAGACAGAGTCAATGTTCAAGGACTCATTAAAAGCTGTTATATTATCAATGCATTCTATATAGATGCATAATGAATAGTTATACTTATGAATAAGGAAGCAATAATGAGATTTTATCAGAAAATATTGTTCCATCGTACTTATTAATAATTATCCTTACATGAGATTTTATTTAATTATAACGTAAACGAAGCAATTTATGAGATTATTTCATAATAAAAGTCCTCTTAGCATTTGTTTTTTTATTCCTGACGATTGACGTCAATAGACAAAAAACGTATGTATTGTGAAAAGAGTACCATTCAAATTATCAGCATCATAGTTATCAGTTTCGTAAACTTTTTATTATAGGTTGTAACAAATATGAACAACGAAATTGAAAATGTTATGCAGCAGACTACTAAAAAAAAGTAAATTTTCACATTGTTTATACTATGCGATCAAGGACAATGTGCTTCGTTCGATCTGCCGTATGCGTAGTAGTAGATACTCGTTAATTTGGAGCTAATGGATAGATCTACGTATGCTACGATCGCTGAATAAATTACCGTTTTTTGGCAAGCTCCTAATTACGTTCACAGCCGCGTTAAACTTCTCTTCCGTCGTCATGTTAAAAACTTTGTTGTCAGAGCTCCCAAAAAATTGTACTTCGCTTGTTATGTTCCAACGTTTCTGTTGTCAATTTTCCTTCTTGATCGGAGGAATGACGACGCACACAAGTTTGAAGATTTAAAGGGCAAAAATTCACAGGATAACTTGCAAATCAACGCACGGAAGAGAAAAACTGCTGTAAACTGTGCGAGACCCCGCCGTCCACGAGTGACAAATTACCGATTAGTGATTGGCGATCGTCCGGTGATCGTACAAGTCTCCAGCCTTGACGCATGCGTACATCACCGCTTTCTGTCGGATTATGTGACGGTGCGGTTTTTTAATCGGCGTCCGCGCGGCCCCGACTGTCGTGGAAATTACTACGAACGCGTTTTCACTGTTGAGATCGTACAAATAGCTGAAAGAAAGGCTTGAAATATTTCATCTAATCTTTTTTTCTAGAATGTATCTATATAATGATAGTATATTTTTGATAATCATACTTAATAAAATACTATGTACTAATAAGGACTCGTTACATTTTTTATTTTTATTTATTGATACGCTCATCGATGTGTTTCAATTTATTTTAATCTACATTTGCACAAACTTGTTATTCTTGCGTGACGAACCAATAGCAAATTTATTTATATTTTTTTTTACTGATATTTTTGTAACAAGTTTTTTTTCTCGTTTTAAGGTTCGATTATTGATAGACTTAAAATTTAAGACATTGAATTTAAGACATTAAAGATTTTGTTGTAAATTATAAGATTTATTCATAGAAGAAAACACAACAACACAATTACAAATACATAGAAGTACAAAATTTGTATATTGTTACGATCAATTAAGTATCGCTATATTAACTACTTCATAGTTAGTAAACGCAAAATTTAGCTAATATTAATTAATTAATACCAAGCTATTTTAATTCTACTTTTTACTTATAAAAATACAATTTTATACTTATAACTGAATCTGTAACTATATAGTTTTCGCTTACTCTTTCATTTCACATTGATAAATCTCACATAGTTACATAAAATTTAACACAAATATAATAATCATTGCATCATATTAACAAAATATATGGAATGACTTTTGACTTGATAAAACCAATAAAGAAATATTTAACGAGACATGCCTTTAACTTTTATATGTATAATTGTAAATTGGAAAATGAAAGCAGGCATTTGTATTTTATATAAACGAGAATTATATACTTTCGATCATAGCAATGCAATATTCTATTGCACTGATATTTCCTTATAAATTAGTAAGGCACTTTTATTATAATTTTATTATTTAAGCATAATCAACTTCAAAAATAATTCTCTTAAAATAGATAACAGATCTATGAGTTAAAATCTAAAGATATCTATGTTAAATTCAATGATTCAATTTGTAAAGAAAAATTAGCAAACATCATTTAACTTACTCTAGTAGTATAAAATCAAATCTTAAAAAATAACAATACGAAGTGTTTTCATCTGAGTTAACTAATTGTACAATGTGCAGGAGTTAGCTTGTTCGTTTTCATTGAATGAGCAGCCTCTGTTGATGTTGTACCTGTTGAAGTTAAAGACTCTCTGCGTTTAATTACTGGAGGCATGCTTCCTGTAGTATCCAAAAATTCATCCTCATCCGAATCAATCTCTTTATCTTTAACATTTCCAAACTGTTTTCTCGGTATTATTTCACGTATATATCGTTCGATCATATTTTGATTGTAGCCATTGACATTATCATTGTTCGTTGAAAATGGTGAAATTTCAGTTGTTTTTTTTAGTCCGTTATTATTTTGTTCAATGTACATTCTTTGAAGTTCTGCCAAAGCCTCGTCCATAAAACGCACATTTGGCTGTTTACGGTCGATTATATCATTAAGAAATTCTATGGATTTAGCATCTTTTACTAGCTCATTAGACTTATCTTTTGTTATTTCTTTATTTAATGTAGTAGTAGTAAAACCCATAGGAAAGACAGACTTTTGTGATGCTGGTTCGGTATGCAATGAGGACTTATATATATTAGGCTCTTCGCTTACCGGTTCGGTAGAATACATTTTGTTATAATCATATAAAAATCCTCTACGAACATCTAGCTTTTCTTCCTTCATTTGTGAAGATAACTGAACATTTGTTTTTGGAGCACTAGAAACATTCTGTTTTCTTTCTTGTTCCATGAATTGTTCACTCTGAGCAGGAAGATTCCTCCATCTTGCGCTATTCATTACAAGTTGAGCTAATTGCTGAATTGTCTGTTTGGGTACTACTTTACGAGGCTCTTCTGGATTTATAGCATGCGTTACTAATTTAGCTGGTGTAGATGTATCACATGGTACATAGCACGGTTGAATATTTGGTTGATTCAACTGTCGTAAATATTCATAATGTTCACCTTGGCCAGCAAGTAAATTATCATCTATTATTTTTTTAAAATTACTTTTATTTGAATTTGCAGAGTTAAAACGACTTGTAAATGGTTCTGATTTTTGTCGTTCTTTTTCTAAGAAAGCAGCTGTAAGTATCATTGCTGCTGTTGGCTCTCTTTGTGTAAATAATTTTCTTCGTGCATTTAAACTTTGTCCCATGCTTTGCTGAAGTCTTGCATTCTCAATTTTCTCTTCAATTTGTCTTTCTATTTCTAAAAATCTAGTCGTTTCAACTATTAATGTATCTATATCAAATTTCATGTTTCCAACTTCTTTAGCAATACGTCTTTCTGCTGAAGATTGTGTTCGTGTTTCTGCATTAAAGACAGGTTGAAATCCCAATCTTTGTTGAGCTTTGACAAATGGAGATTGCGATACAGGTCCCAATTTCGACCAAATTGTGCCCGGTTTTTTTGATGGACTGGTAATTGGTGAAACAATACCAGGTCTGGTCAATATAGGATTCTTATTGATCAACTCTATATTAGAACTTGGTATTGTACAAGGTACACGACATGGCTTCGGAGGAACTAAATCCAATTTTGGAGGAACCATTCCTGGTTTTGGTGGTGGATCTAAAGATATTATAGCTGGTTCTTCAGAAGATGGTTGATTTTGTTGTTCTTCATCTGTATTATTACTAAGAACTTTAGTATGAACAACATTTAATAAATGATCTAAACGACTTTCTAATCTACTTTGTCGATCTCTATCTATGTCTAAAAATTTAGATACCATATCATTTTGTGCTGCAAGTATCTGAAACAAAATTATAAAATAAATATACATGATATTATGTACATAAATGTAATCAAATTAATAATGAAAATATTAATATAAAACCTTATTAACAACATCATTTTGGGAATTAATTGCACTAAACACAAGTTGCTCCAGCTTCTGTGCCTTCTTTTTTCTCAATGGAATGTTTGGCATGTTTTCTGTATTTACAGCTGAATCTTTTAATTTATTATCATTTTCCGATGGAATAAGTGAGTCTATTGAGCAGTCCAATAAAAGGCTATCATCATTACAAGTTGCATTATTTGTTACTACTGAAACTTCAGGATTTGCTTGAGTAAAATTATCTATTTGTGATGAACGATTATATGTCTCATTTAAATTATGCAATTTTGTTTCGTTTTCTGTTTGACAGAAAGCTACATTTAAATTTGGTGTAACATCTAATGAGTAATTAGCAGATCCATATTGTTTTGCATCTATTGTAGCAGATATTGGAACAGTATCTTGATAACGTCTGTAAGTACCCGATGCTACATTTTGTCCATAAATAATTTTTTGTGGTTCTTGTGGCATTGCTCTGTTATTTGTCATTGTAGTTTGATGTAACTGGTTATGTTGCCTTAAAATATTAGGATTCATAATAGGTAAAGTAGCGGTTTGTGTCGCATCATTAATAAAGTGTGGCATTCTTTCATGATTTATATTATTTTGAAAACCTAAACTAGGAACAAACATATTTTGTTGCTGCATTTGATTCCATATATGGTTTTGTAGGAAATTTTGATTTTGTTGCATATTTTCTTGTATTATTTGATTTTGTACATTCTGTACACTATTTTGATATGGAATATCCCCAGATGGATAACTAGAAAATATGTTTTGTCTATATTCTTCACGAATTGGCTCTTCTATAGGAGCAGAAATGCATTGATCCTTTGTTTTCCCTTCTTGCATAGAAGTATTAACAGCGACATCTCTTGTAGGAGAAAGGACACCATATGGACGAGCTATGATAGTTTCATTTGATTCTGGAGAATCAGGGTATTCATATTCACCTGATATCATGATTATAATTTAGACAATTCTGAAATATTTTTATATATCAAATTAAAAAAAAAAGTATTCTTACGGCCAATTGTCCATGTTGGAGAGAGAGCTTCTGTACGAAGAAAAGTTTGTACTGGCTCTTGAAACTTATGCCGCATTTGTAGGTTCTTGGATGATTTTACATCCTTCGAAAGAGATTTTATATTTGTCGCAGTATCTAGAAAGATATATATATATATATATATATATATATATAAACAGAATTTCATTACTATAATAAAATTAAAATTGACTATCATTGACACTAACCCACTGTATCGATTCCATTATCAATATTGTTCTCTAAGCGTTTGCTTTTGGAAACTTTGTCGATCAACTCATAATACTGTTCTACATCAGCACGAGTACCTGCTTTTTTGGCTTCACGATAACATATTAATACTTGTTTCATTCTTGAACGACATTGATTTGCCGAAACATTATATCCTTTTTTTTTCATGTATCTAGCTACACTCTCCCATATGAGTTTTGTCTTTGTAGCATATTCAAATTGCTTTTGCACTTGATTGTCCGACCATATAGAAACCAACAAAGATGTGCTTTCAGGCGTCCACTTATACTTCGATATATTCTCGGTATTATCCATATTTGATGAATTTGTAATAGAATTTATAGGATCAACAATGCGCTAGACAACGAATGAAAAATGATAGTCACTACTACAAATGGATCAACAGGTTGTTGATAAAAAAATGAGATGGGCGTTTCGAGAACGATCAATCGACTTGCACAATCTACGATAGACTAACCGACTGTCTCCAACAAGAGTGTTCAAAATTTAAAAGAATCGTTGTACAATTCTCTGATTGGATAGATATAGATGTTTCAACTGGTCCATGAGTTCTGCGCATTCGTTTCTGCGCATTATGCGCATTTCTTACGAAATTAAACGAGATATCGAATACACCATGCTGTATGTTTACAGTGGCGTAATCCACTTATTTTTACGCAATAAAGTTTCTAACGATGCCGTCTAATAATCGAAAATCAAATATTTGTAGGTTTTTTTTTTAAATCATGATAATCGATCGAAACGAGTAATTCGATTTGAATTTTTTCTTCATTCTTTTTTTTTTAATTAGATTAATTTTATACATATTTATACAAACAAATTCAAAATTATCTACGATTACTTTATCGATACCTAATCCAATAAATTTTTAATCAATCATATATACGATATACTTTTATATCGAAAATAATTAACTTTTCATTATAATCAATGACATGGACGATTTTACCTTTTACTTAAAATTCACGAAACCTCTGATTCTTAACCTACCAAATCTCAAAGGTAAATTTATTTCACTCTATTACCGTCTTAAATTCTGTTAAAAATTGTATGTATACATAGATCGTGCAATAGCTGCATTATGGTTGAACAAATTGACTGAAATAAATGAAAGTATTCCGCAGGATAATCTTCATGTTGAATATTTGAAATTATTGTTATTCGCACTGCAGAAGAACAATCTTACAGGTATTTTTACAGAACATCCACCTGAAGGTTTACTTCCGCATCATCCGGAGATGAACACGGTTTGTAAATAATGAAATTATGTTAAAAAGTTTTTCACCGAGCAGCAATGAATTTGTTTATTGTTTTATTAAATTTTTAAAAAAAGTACACAATATGTATATAGAATATGTGGTTTCTAATGTATCAAGACATTATATATTTGTATTAGTCATACAATTTTAATCTAAGAAAAAAAAAATAGAACAACATATATACGTTGTATATAATGTACTCTGTCAGGCAATGGATATGATAAAATTAGTAATTCCAACGAAAAAATTGTCTTCTTCCTTTCCTTCAATTTATACTGTAATAGGAGGTGGTATGTCCGAATTCGCTGCAATTCAAGAAATACCGAATTTTGGATTGCATGGTTACTATGCTATATCTAATGAACCTTTACCATTGTATGTATATTTCTATTAAATTTATATAGAACTACTATTATTCCATCAGAATTCTTATTTGTAAAATAGGCTTGCTTAAAAAATTCATAGGTGGACACAGAATAAAACTGGACTATTAAAAAATAGTGGGAAGGTAAAAAAAATATCTCGATTTAAAGATTCGCTTGAATATAAAATGCTCAAAGAAATTAATTTTCGACAAACTGCATCACGAAATGATAACATCTCGAATGAAACGGATACAGAAGAAGAGTACTCTTTACAACAATTATACATATTGAATAAAAATAATTATTTATTCATTTAATTGTAAACTGTATTTTTTAGAAGCGAAAGGAAGGAAATATCAACGAATGAGACAAGGCCATGCTGGGGAACAAATCGTTATTTTGAAAAACTTTTACATCAGTCTCGTTAGTAAATTTATTGCTGTATATAATTCTTGCCAATAAGTTTATACTCATCCCTTGTTAATTTATTTTTAGCTCATATTGCTACAGATCTTGAAGTAACAACAGCAGATACATTATTGCATATACTTAAAGATAAACAATTAGATAAAAAAGAAATAAAGGATGATTCTTGTGTCTCCTCTGTGAAGAAAAGACAATTTGAAAAGATGTCCAATTTGACACCTTCCATGTAAGACATCATTAAAATATATATTAATTTTATTGCAGAATTCATGATTTGATTTTTCTTCTATTTATTATAATCACTTTTTTTTAGATATGAATCAGGATTTGATAGAATACAATATCAAAATGATAGTGGTAAGGCAAATTAAACGATGTTAGAAATAAAAAATTATATTATTGTATCTATAGATTGTCTTAGTAATTTCTATGAATATTGTAGAAGAACAATTGCAACACTTAAAACAAAATATTGGAAACGATGGCATAAATTGTTGTAGAAGAAATAATAATATTTCAAGTAAGAGATTCAGTAATATATATACAATAATAAAATATATTTTAAATAAACTATTTGGAAGATATAAATTTATTTAGGAAATAAATATAGAAATAAACGGAAAAATGCAGATGCCCATGAATCCTCTGTTTTGTCAAAGAGCTGTTTTTTAAATCCACATTATTGTTCCCGATTGTAGCAGATCTTTATGACTTTTTTTTTAATGTCATAATCAATTTATCAATTATACAAGATATAGAAACATTAAGAAAATAAAAATTCTAAATTTAATTAAATTTTACATTTTTTGTTTATTTATTTCTATTCAAGATTGCAATTACTTTGAATTGTACAAAAGTATCTTTTGTATGTTAAATGATATTTAATTCTTTTTTGTCTCATTTTTTTCCTTCTGGAAATTTATTCTCGCATAATATTCTATTATAGAAACAATTTTTGTGCAAATATTATGTTGAGATGTAAGTTTTACGCTAATACTGGAGTTATTTTTTATATCTTACAAAACTTGTTCCTCTACTTTTCCTTTTTACTTCTAGAAATTATTTGTGCAAACAAAGTGTTTCAAAAGATCAAATTCCCTCGCATATTCGCTCAGCTCTTTGAATGACTTTCCAATATGGATATCGGCGATTTTTATAACGATCTTTATAGTATTTAGCTGTCATGATGCATCGTCTGCACATGCACCTAACATGAGGATCATGTTGGTATACCCTCGATTATTCTAGAAGTCAGTTTCAACATTTATATATTTTTTAGAGAATTCTAATCTTTTTCGTTTATTCATTTTACTCAGTAATGATTTTTTCCTGGTTATTCTACATTTATACCCTGCTCGATAGAGCACTAGTCCAAGACTGAATCGAATATTACAGATTTACCTGAAAAAAATCCTCCTACGAAAAAATGTTATTCTACATTTTCTATTTATTTTTTCATTTAGATTTACTCCTTTTCAGGGGTATTATAATTACCAAGTGTATTTTTAAATGTTTTTTCTTTGTAAATTTTTTTTTTTGGTATTGGTTTGTAGTTTCCCCAAGTTTAATAAACAACCAATCAAATTAGAGAAAAGTTATTGGTTAGTATTAGGTTATTGGGTTGTTTCTCGATAGGTTTTGAATCGGAGATTACACAAACGTTTGCAATACAGTCTGGCTTGATCTGGCGGGAACTATTTCTATGTATATTTGTGTAGAATTAAAGTTTATCGTTTTGTGTAAAATAATATTAAATATTTTGTAATGAATTTATATTTTTACATGTCCAGGTATATTATTCTATATTATAGTGAAAGGAGACATATAGTCAATGTCATTAAGAATTAATTCAATGTTAGGATTGAATGATAATGGAAAAGTTTATGTGGTTATTGTTTTCTGTCATATAATTTGAATGATTTTGTTATCGTTGTTACTTTTTCTAATTATAAGATGGCAAAAGAGGAAAAGATTAGAAAAAAGAGAAAAAACGTGGAATATGAAAATGATAATAGGAAAAAATCGAAGAATTCTTCTGATGACGCTTCTACGCGGGAAGTAAGTATTTTGAAGTTTTAACGTAGAATGAAAGAAAAAAGTAATAAATAATAATTATTATTAAAATAACCATTATAAAATTTAAAATCTAAAAGAAATTTATTGACTAATATATATGTATTGCAAGCGATAAACTTATACCTTTTTATTTTTATTTTACAGTATAGTGTTGGTAAAATAACAAGAATCGCTATGCAGAACTTCATGTGTCATGATGCTATGCAAGTAACATTAAATCAAAATGTTAATTTTATCGTGGGAAGAAATGGAAGTGGTAAAAGTGCTATATTAACTGCTTTAACGATAGGACTGGGAGCTAGAGCCAATGTTACCAATAGAGGTGTATCTGTTAAAGGTAAGTATATAATAAAGTGTTATAAATATTAAAGTTAAAGTGTATATACTGTAATTACTGATCTATTCAATAGATTTTATCAAGAAAGGTAAAAGCGTGGCTGTTATAGAAATAACATTGATTAATAGAGGTTGTATGGCTTATAAACATGATATATATGGTGATTCAATAACAATTATTCGATCTATAGGCAAACGTTCTGGATATAAAATTAAAAATTGGCAAGGTATGTACATCTTCGTTTTTTTAAATTTAATATAATGCAGTAATCATTTGTTCATTATATCTGTTTTATAGGTGAAGTTATTTCAACAAAGCGAGATGAATTAGAGAGTATATTATATGCAATGAACATACAAATAGATAATCCAATTTCAATATTAAATCAAGATGTGTCCAAAACGTTTTTAGTTTCATCTAAGAGTGAAGAAAAATATGAACTATTTATGAAAGCTACACGCTTGGATGTCATTGGGAATAATTATAGAGAAGCAATAATTTCTAGCGAAGAAGCAAGTAAAAAGTTGGTGCAGGCTAATGAGGTATGCATATATTTTTTTCTTATGTTATCAATTTCTAATAAAGCTAAAAATAAAATTAAGAAATTGTATAGGTATTGCATAAGACAAAAGAAGAACTCGATGATCTTAAAGAAAGAATAAAACTGTTAAATGAAGTTGATGGATTAAGAGAGAAATTAGAAGATTTACATATGGAATTGCAGTGGGCTATTGTAAGTTAATATTATATCTATTAAAATCTTTTTGATTTATATTTGAAATTGTATATTTGAAAACTTTCAAAATTAGCACTAATAGAGATAATAAAGTATTCTTTAAAATATGTACTTTACAATTTAGGCGATATCAGAAGAGGCTAAACTTCAACATTATGAAGAAAATCTGCAGAAGTGTAAGCAGAAAGAACAAGAACTTAAAGAAACTGCTGGATCTATGGAAACCAAAGATGCAGAAATTACTGAAAAAATGACGTAAGTACAAGATATAATATATTATAAAAAATCATGTTTATTTCATAATTTGTATTTAATATTATTTTCATTTTGTAGGCAATTACAGAATGAAGTACAAAAAGCAGAACAAGAGGTTTCGGATAGTTCCAATAAATTCAAAGATGTAAAAAATAAATATATTACTGAAAAGGAGACATATTCTGCTAAAATAAAAGAATTGCGTACAGTACAAATAAAAACAAAACATTTGGCAGACGATATTAACTTACTTCGTAAAGAAATTCAGCGGTTAGAATGGTACTATGATTTCATATAAATAATATAAAGTAAAATAATATATATTTTTATATATTTATTATATATATATATTATATATAATAATATAACATATATAATATAACATATATAAGAAAAAAATTATATTTATAAATATAGTGGAGATGATAAACAGGATGAACGAAATAAGATGAAGCAATGTCTTGGTGAATTGCAACACAAACTTGATGAAGTTGAAGCTATGCTACGTACAAAGAAAACAGATTCGATGCATTTAGAAACAAACAAAGTGAGACGTTCTCAAGAAATACAATCAAAAAAAATCGAAATAGATAGTAATGAAGTTCGGATTCGTATGTATGAATATTGTAAACAGATTGAATGCACTATTATTTTTATATCGTATAATATATTATTTCTTATCGCTGAAAAAAGGTAAACTCAAGCGAGAATTACAAGTTTTAAAGCAGCAATCTGATAATGCATTAATCGTGTTTGGACCAAATATACCGCGGCTCCTTAAACGTATCGAAGAAGAGTATAAAAAAGGACGATTTAAACAGAGACCTCGTGGTCCTTTAGGTATGTTAAAATTATTTAGTTTAATTACTGTTCATTTTTTTTTATATATAAGATATTCAAATTATCTTTCATACCGAATGTTTTTATATGTTCGATCATAATACAGGTGCATATGTAATGATGAAGGATCCAAAATGGATTCCAGCTGTGGAAAATTTTTTGGGTGCTACTTGTTTCAGTACATTTTGTGCAGATAATGGCGAGGATGCCAAAGTTCTAACTAAAATCATGGAAGAAGTTTTTCTTAATGAAAGAACACCTCAAATAGTCTATAGTAAATTTTTCAGTAAAGTAAGTCCGGTAAATGTGACAAAACATATAAAAAAAAGTAATATAGATTATAACGATATAAAATTATTTTCAGATTCATGACGTTAGTCAACATTGTACTCGTTCGTCTAACTATTTCAACATGTTAGAGGCAATGGACATATCGGATCCTGTTGTAGCAAATTGTTTAATAGATCAATGGGAAATCGAGTGTGTATTGCTCATTCCAACGAGTCAAGAAGCGTGCGAAATTATGTCCGATGCAAATAAAGTTCCACGTAATTGTAAAAGAGCCATAACTCAGCAAGGCGATATGTTTTATCCAGATCCAAATTATCGAACTTACGGAGCAAGACGTGGAATAAGGGCTAAGTATCTTCAAATATCCACTACAGAGGCTATTCAGTGAGTATATTTTTTCTACGTACATATTTTTCATAATATTTTATTTTTTAGTAACCATTGAAAATATTTCATAAATTGTCTTTTCCGATAGCCGATTAGAAGAAGAAATCGCTATTGTCGAAAGAGAAAGAATTGCTGGTATGGAATTATATAAAAATTTATGCGAAGAGACAGAACGAACACAACGAGAGTTAGCGGATGTTAATGCCAAAATAGCGAAATTACATTCTGCACGAGACAAGTATAAAACGGCAATTAATGATTTTACAGATAAGATAAAAGCGAGCGAAGCCATATCTGTAACCGTATTTGTAAGCATAATTTAAATAATGTGGTAAATCACTAAGACATATAAACTAAGACCAATATTAAAATCCATTTATCTTCTAATTATAGCATACTGAATTAACAGAGTTGGAGAAAAAATTACAAAGTGAAAAATCGGATGAACAACGTTTAAGTATAGAGGTAGAACAATTGGAAAAGAGTATTAATAATTTAGAAAATGAAGTTAAACATTATAGAGAATTGAGATACGGCTTAGACTTGAAAGTCAATCCTTTAAACGTAAATTATTTATATTATATATTATTTATTCGATATCCTTCTAAAGAGTTATCTGTATCGTTTATTTCTTTTTTTAATTTTTATTTGACAGGAAGAAATTCGTCGACTTAAAGATGAAAAAGAAATGCTTTATTTGAAAGATCGTCAAGCAATTCGTACTTTAGAAAAAATTAAAGAAGCTGTACAAAGTGCCGTTGCAGAATTTGAAAGTCAACAAGAAATAACAAATGAGGCGATAGAAAATGCGAGCAAATGTTGCCCAAGGATGAATACAGCAAGGTTGAAACTAGATTTTATTTATTGTTATTATTTTTTTCCTTTTTTTTTCTTTTCTTCAAATATCACACAAATTGTATACGTATATTTGTAAAGTTATATTTTACTTCTAAATAATGTTATTTTATAGATCGGTGAATGAAATTAAGAACTTGCATAAAAGTTTAAAATTGAAGATCCATGAAGTAGAACAATCGTTTGATTCTAAGGAAGAATTGTCTAAGAAGTTAAAAAGCATGAAGGAAAAATACAGTAACGTAATTGAATTCTCTTCTGTTATCGAAGAGAATAATAGAGTAAGTTATCTGCAGAATTAAATTTTTATTTTGACAATATACGTCGACGAATGATACTTTTATTTCTTTTTTTTGAAATTATACTTATAGAATCAATTGCGACGTCTTAGAAGCCGGAAAAAAATGTATGAAGATATGAAACAAGCTATCGGCGTTAAAGTTAAAAATTCTTTTTCTACTATATTAGCACTTAGAAAATATAAGGTACTAAGATATATATATATAATATTTTATCCTACAAATTTCATTTTGCCCGATTAACTTTGATCTAACGAAATCACTATTTTATTAGGGTAGTATAAATATCGACCATGTACATAAATTACTTACATTACAAGTAAGTCCTCAAAATGATAATCAAAATTCGATCACCGATACTAGATCGTTATCTGGCGGAGAAAGATCTTATTCTACGGTTGCTTTTATGTTAGCTCTTTGGGACTGTACTAACTTGCCATTTTATTTTCTGGATGAATTTGATGTATTTATGGTACGTTGATCATTTTATATATAGAGTTACGTTTTTCATAGTTACTATATTTGCTTTTACACATTTTTTTTTCCAGGATAAGGTAAATCGACGAGTGATAATGGATATTTTATTAGATTACACGAAATCACATCCCCAATGTCAATTCACTTTCCTTACGCCATTGGACACGTCAAATATTTTGGCAGAAGATTTTGTGACGATACATCAGTAAGTGTAGCCTACGTTATTCCTTTTTTATTAAATTACACAGAATTGATAGGTAAGTTTTCCAAGTTAATTATATTTTTATTCCTTTTTTGTAGATTAGCTCCGCCAGAAAGAGGGTAACGGAAAATTTCTATTTTTTATGAATTTTCTAAAAAGTTATATTTTTTTGTAAAAATATGAAAAAAATTAAAAAAAAATACAATGTCAGAAAACGTAATTATTATTTAATCGCCTTATTTTTGGTTTGGAAAGATATTACCACGTTCTACATTCAAAGAAATTAAGTCATACGAAGCATAAAAGTCCCGCGAAATATATCGGGGAGGAGGATATGTTTACTGTAAGTGGATCAAGGTTCGGGCCATTGCGTGAATTTGGTTCGGTAGGAGTTCCCGAGTAACGTAATATTTTACTTTACGCGCATTATTTGCGACGCTGCGCGTACGTGTCGCTGGGTGGAGGTATGAGGCGTGGTTGCGTTGTGCAATGATTGGTACTTAGCGTTGTCGGAGAAAGTATTCAAAGAACGGTGCCCGTGAAACGGGACCGACCGAGCTCGTTACTCAAATTTCTACCTTCGTTTCCTTTTCACGAAATCACCTAAAGAGATATTAATTAAAGTCGTAAAACTTTTGATAGACACCGCTGCTTTTTTATTTTTTTAACAAAATGAACGCAACATATAAAATATATATGAGGATAAGGTAAAAGGGCAATGGAAGAATCTAAAGAGAAGGGCAATTTGTTTATATAGTTGCTAAAAAAAACAAATTTATTGATCAAACATTGTTCCTAACAAGAGACGAGTAGAGAGATCGGTTCAGTGATAGTAGGCCGGGGCTGCTTGTGCGTACGCGACGGGGGTTGCTAGTTTGGCTACGGGTGCGGCGTAAGTGAGAGGAGCGGCGAACTTGGCGACAGGTGCGGCGTATGCGAGGGGAGCGGCGTGGGCGACGGGGGCTGCTGCAAGTTTGGCTACTGGTGCGGCGTAAGCGAGGGGAGCGGCATGAGCAACGGGAGCTGCGACGTGTGCGGCATAGGCCAGAGGAGCTGCGTGGGCGACTGGGGTTGCGACGTGAGCTACTGGAGCAGCTGCTACGGCCTTGACAGCGACGGTAGCGGGTTCTTTGCGTACAACGGCGTTGAATCCGTTTACGGGGTCAGCGGTGTAGTCAACGGTGCGCCTGGAGCCATCGGCTTCGAGAAGAGAGTAGCTACCCTGAACGATATCGCCGTCACGAGTCTCCTGTTGGCTCTTAGCATCGCCGGTCAGACTGTCGTGCACGTCGTAAGCGTAGCTGTATTGGGGATGCGGATCGTAATCGGCATCGACGGCTTTAGCTACTACAGCCTTGGCTACTGGAGCCACCGCAGCTACTGGAGCCACCGCGGCTACTGGAGCCGCGGCATAAGCCACAGGGGAGGCTGCTGGGATCAAACCGGCATTAGCGGCGGCCACGAGGACGGCGAGGACTACGAACTGTAATAAAAAATAGATTAATTAGTTAAAAGATGATACTTCGAGTATTCAATTTATTTCGTTCAATTGAACGATTCTCTCTTATTTTATATGCGTATGCTTAGTGCGTTTCCCGAATTCGTGTGTGCCAAACGAATCGAAATGCAAATTGACGTATCGCTTTCGAATAGATTGCATTCGCGACGATATTCGATGGATTACGATTGCTCGCTTCGTGTTACGAACGATCTCTTTACTTTCTTTCACGAAGACAACGACGATTTACGCGACGTAATAATAAACGAAGAGAGAAAGAAAGCGACTAGTATTCACAGCTCTTCGACACGCATAAAAGCGTTCTTTCGTTATACCTTGAAGGCCATTGTTCTTCGAGTGGATTGGTAGATCTGTCGATCTGCTAGTTTGTGATGCGAATGATGCTATGGATGGATGGTTTTCGGCTTTTATACTCGACGGAGTAGGGCTCACGGGGCTGCTGACGTAACCGGGTGACGGTTCTTTCGACGGTCAACCGATTCGCGGCCACGGAGCGATGCGAAATTGAGCAAGAAATCGGACCACGCCCAACGCACGACCAGCCGGCGATCGTTGGATCATCGGCACCATGGAGGAACACCATCGTTTCGGACTGGGCCACGTCCTTGCTACGAGTTACTTAATTGTATCGTAGGCTTCTCTCCCAAGTCTCGCCTTTCTTTCTGACCTTGTCATTCAATCCGTTTATCCGAGGTATTTATTTACCAGTTCCATCCTTTGTCCTTCCATTTTGATCCTACATATCCTTCGAACTATCCGTCATTTCTTTCTACCCTCGTAACATTTTCTACATTTCACTTTCTCCTTCGTACAAGTCGTTTGTCGAAGAAACTTTGATGAAATGTTCATTCCCTTTGCAACTGCACTCATTCAGATATATATATATATATATATATATATATATATATATATATATATATATATATATATATATATATATATGTACTTCAGATGCAATACGTACATAGCTACAATCTATTCTATTAGATAAATTAAAAGCAATGATACTTTAATTGGGAATTTTACTGTAACTTAATAATAAGGTTTCAAATAATGATATTATTATATTTCTTCGAGAGATCGAAGGCGAGATATTAGGATTACCGAGGTATATCCGGTATATAATTCGTCGTCGGTTAGTGGCCCACAAACTTCCTTCTATGACCTTGAGTACTCCCATACTTGGTAAAATCAAAGCCGACTGCTTTATTTGTTTTTTTTTTTTTTAGTCAATGTAAAACAGAGAAAAAAGCATAAGGCTATAGGACAAAGGACCCGATCGAAGTGGATCCGGATCCATATATGGATATATTGTCATACCTATCACACGTCGTTTTTTACGGATTTTATTTTGAAATTTGATCGAATTCTTGTTCGTTGCTATACTCGTAAGAAAAAAGAAACTCATGCATGCCAATTCGATTTGACGTACGCGGATATAGAAGGAACGTAATGTGATCTAGATGGATCTAGTTAAAACTATCTCCTCGCATTAAGTATTCAGATTTCGCTCGAGTTTCTTGAATCTTCTTGGGCGTATTGCCATGGCAAAAGGCGGTGAACCAGCAAAATCTTGATTTTCGATCGACACGTTACGATTTTCGATGGCCGCGGGCTGTCAATCGATCGGGGCGTAACACTGATTCGGCAGCCCACCTATCTTTTCTTTATGAAAGTGCTCCACTTATTTCTCGTGGTCCCGCCGGCTGTAACGTTAGATATGACGCAATCGAAGAGGTAGTTCGCTTGTTCAGGACATACCGGCTGACACGTTTCCTTCGAAACTTTCGCGACGCAACGTACCATCGTTTGCGATTTTTGATACGTGGCATCGGACTTGAAACTTATGTGAGAGCGACAAAGAATGGATATTCTTTCGATCTGTTTCTCGTAAAAATGCAAAGAAATCGGAAAGAAATAAAAAAAATAAAATTTGTAATTTTTTTTTTAAATATGTTGCGTTCTTTAATATGTGCATTTTCATAATAAGTTAAGGAAACTATGTTATAGATTGTAAAATATTCAATATAAAATTTCAATGTTATTATATAATATTAATTTTTTTAATTTTTTCATTTTTGATGAAATTCCTATTTTGATATAAATTATGTGGAATTAAAAAAGAGCCCGTATATATTACAGAAAACGTGAAAAATTAAAAATATAAGTTAATGTCTAATATTTTTCAACGTTCTTTTAAAGATATCAAATTGTCTACAAGTTTTTTTTCTTTATTACAATGCGTCTATACTCTCTAGTTAGCAGATACTTCAACTAATTATCAACGATCGACATAGAACAATATAAACTTATAGGATATTAGAAGATTATACTAATTTGACATATACAAACATTTAATGCTTCCGAAAATAATATATACAAGCATTTAGATCAAAAGAGTTGACACTGATCAAGTTCAAGTGCGGTTAACTTCAGTTGATATCAACTTGGCCGAACTTTCAAAGTTTGGTAGGCCGAAAGTAAAAGTGGGGGAAAGAGTAACCGCGCGAACTCGAGTATATAAACCAGCGGGAATCAACGTTGGACATCATCAGTCGCTTAGTCGATTCAAACCAACCAAGTCTATTCAACAATGGCCTTCAAGGTAGGTAGAGGATTGATACGGCTCTTGTTTTACAAACATCCGTGTCCAATCTTTAAGTTCGAACGTTAAAGCAAAATTCGAAGACTTTCTAACGAGTTACTTTTTTTTTCTTTCAGTTCGTAGCCTTTGCCGCCTTCGTGGCTGCTGCTAACGCCGGTTTAATACCAGCCTCCCCTGTGGCTTATGCCGCGGCTCCAGTAGCCGCGGTGGCTCCAGTAGCTGCAGTGGCTCCAGTAGCCAAGGCTGTAGTAGCTAAAGCCGTCGATGCCGATTACGATCCACATCCCCAATACAGCTACGCTTACGACGTGCACGACAGTCTGACCGGCGATGCTAAAAGCCAACATGAGACTCGTGACGGCGATGTCGTTCAGGGTAGCTACTCTCTTCTCGAAGCCGATGGCTCCAGGCGCACCGTTGACTACACCGCTGACCCCGTAAACGGATTCAACGCCGTTGTACGCAAAGAACCCGCCACCGTCGCCGTCAAGGCCGTAGCAGCTGCTCCAGTAGCTCACGTCGCAACCCCAGTCGCCCACGCAGCTCCTCTGGCCTATGCCACACCAGTAGCCAAGATAGCTGCCGCCCCAGTTGCTCACGCCGCTCCTTTCGCCTACGCAGCAGCTCCGGCTTACGCCAAGTTAGCTGCTGCCCCAGCCCTTAGTTATGCCGCAGCTCCAGCTTACGCTAAGTTCGCCGCTGCCCCAGCCCTCACTTACGCCGCCCATGCCACACCCATCGCCTATGCCGCTCATCCTGCTCCTCTTGCCAAGTTCGCAGCTGCCCCAGCCATCTCCTATGCCGCCCCAGCCGTCTCCTATGCCGCACCAGCTCTTTACCATTAAGTCCACTCTTGCCTCCACGCATCCACGTTGTTGTCGACTAAGGCCGAATCTTATTTATTTTTCTTCGCAGACTACATGTGACTGATTAAATTGAATTACTAATCTAATTATTTTTGACTCGTTTCTATCACAACCCTGATTCTCTCTTTCTCCTTTTTTTTTTCTCTTTATCTTTATATCGTTAGGTAAGTATATCTATATCGCTATCGCTGTGAGCAACATACATACATCATTTTGTCTCGCAACTCGCTTAGATGTTCGTAACTTCATAACTTAATTAGCTTTCTTGTCCTTGACCAAAGGATTAGGCTCTCTTTTCTATCACAAAATACTATCCATAGCTTAAGTTCTTTTTGACGATTGCCAAAATTGACCTACTTTCTCCATTTTTCGTCTGTTCTTTCTTGAACACCTTCTGACACGTGAAAGATACATTCCGTAATCCGACATCGTTGTGATCCACGTTACGAACGTCTACCGACGGCTTGAAAGGATCGTTAAGGTCGTACGTGCTTCGATTTGAGGAAGTCGTTGGTACATATGCGCCATGAAATTATACATTACTTTTTAACGGAGTTTGTTTATTAATCGTAACTTATGTTGTTTCAGGATTTTTGCTAAAAAGAAAATTCTGACAACTTATATGGCGATTTAGATAAATATAATGGATCAATGAGCGTTCCAATGCCGTACAAATATTATTTCGCGTGTAAATTTAATTCCAAAAAAAAAAACAAGTTTTCTCCAAATATTTTTCTTCATTGCAAACAAATGACCGAGTCTTGGTCGTTATTCAAATAAGTTATTGATATAATTTTGTCTGTTTGGTTTTTTTTCATATGGTTTTCCTCGTTCCTTTCCTTTGGTTATCCTTGGCAGAATAGTTATGGTCGCCATCTGAGGACATAAAAATATATATAAGAAATCCACGAATGGAAGATTGAGTCGAGAAAAAATGGTAGGAGAATTGAGAGACTTCACGTGGGTAGTTGTTGAGGACAATGTCGTTGATCGTTGCTGATCGCATGGGCCGAATTCGTAACCGAGAGAGAAAGGAGTCCAAATTCCGGGACACGATTTAAAAGATTGTGTAATCGAAGCGAAACGGAGCGCACTCGTATTTTTCGGAAGTATATATACATATGCATGCGGTGTGTGTGTGTGTGTCACAGTGTATGTACGCTGGTTACGAAGTTTAACGAAATTAACGACGATCAAGAAGGAATGATTTCTAAATTTCTCATTCACTCTAGTTCTTGTCACACATTTGCATATCGTTTCGTTATTCCTATTGTTCTGTTTTAGATCTGACTTTTTATATTATTTGGCCAAAGACTATATTTTATATTTATTTTCATCCTTGTATACCTGTGACCTACCGTTAGATTTTAAATGTAAAGCGTATTTAAATATATTTTAGTAGATTTATTAGACTTTATTAGACTTTAGCATAGATAACTAAACGGTGGGAAGTAATTAATTATATGTATATAATTATATAATTATATATAATTATATAATTATATATAATTATATAATTATATATATATATATATATATCCTCGAATACATTTTTATAATTAAAGTCAATAAAGAAATCCATAGTCTCCGGTTGCCACTCTGTTGATTTGGTCGAATACTTTGACAAAGTGGTCTACCAAAAAGTGAACCGGTTTCTCGAATGACTTATACGTACGTATGTATAATACGTAATATGGGGCGCGATTACGAGAAGGTACATAGTGACATTGGGCGCGGTTCTCCGATGGTCGCGGCTGCAGCCCTGGTTTATTTGGTGAAAGTCGAAACCTTAGGCTCATATTCTCTCTCTCTCTCTCTCTCTCTCTCTTTCTCTCTCTTTCTCTCTCTTTCTCTCTCTTTCTCTCACTTCTATCATGCCTCCCGTCGTACGCACACCTCTCACTACGTCTGCCGCCTTTTATCATGCTCCGTTTTTTTTTATTAAGACCATACCGACCGAATTTTTGGAGCAATTATGAGTTACGTTACGTTGTAATTGCAGGTGGATTATATAATAAATGTCCTGTCCTTCAACTTCGCAAACATTTTCTTTTCTCTCTGATGTCCTTGCAAGGTATTGTCCTTTAATTTAAGAAAGAAAATAAATACAAACTATTATTTTTTAATCCTTGTGTCGGATTTAGAACTTTCTTATTGTTTTTTAACAATGGAGGAGGAGGGAAATGATGGATGTGATATAATTAATATCGAATCAAATAAAAATATAATTGCTTTGTAGATTCGATAACGAAAAGTTGCTGTACATTACAATTCTTCACGAACGTGAAATTCGAAGTAGTAATCTTGACGATATAGTCGGACATCAACATCGATTCTATCTACTTATTTGTCTCTCTGTGTCCGGTTAACGTTGATATTATTACTTACTTCTTACGAACAGAGCCGCATCATATTAGTTATTAATTAAACAAATATATTATTTTTATATATTAATAAATATATTATTTTTATAAATATATATTTAAATATATTTCTTTTTATATTGTCCTTTTCAGTGCATATGAATATAAGTAACAACGTCGTGAACATGAATTTTTGTTAGTAAAATTTTAATTTACAAACACTGAATTCAATTATAAGAATCACGTTTGAAAACTCACAGACAAATTGAATAGCCGATCGTTTGGTAGTTTTTGTTCTTATTACGCATTTACCGCGCAACAAATAGTATTTGTCTAGCATAAAGACCGTTACGCGGTCAGCATGCGTAGTCGAAGGTCGAGGGGTATTACGATGTCGCATACTTGCTAGCATACGCACATTGTTTGTTGCGTAAAGAAACGTATACACGTCGACGTAACACATTTTGCGTAACGGTGAACCAACGATGAATTGGCTCCATGGATGAACGTGACAAGGCATCGATCTATCCATCGGTGACATTGATCGCCGCGCTTTTACTTTATTACACCCACGCTCGATCGTGTATTACGAGTGCACCACTCACTGAATTATGCCGATACAAACGAGGTGATTCTTTTTTTTCCCCTTACTTACGACGCAATCCGATTGTCTTCGAGAGGTCGCGAAAGTTACTTGTGCGAATTTCAAACTTTGGAGAAGGGTAAGATTATCGAAATAGTAATAATAAAAGTCGTTGTAACGAGTCTCTTTATTATTTATATATTGTATCGATGAAGTGGTATTTATTGAACGTGTATATAAATCATAATAAATTATAATATGATAATGATATTGATAATTAATCATTGTCACAAAATAAAATGTAAGAATAGTCGAAATCGATATGCAGTACTGTTTCAAATGACAATGATAATATCTTACGAGTAGATAATTTAGATTTAATGTCTGCTGGAAAACGTTCTTATTTTTTTAGTTCACGTATATTTTCATGAAATAAAGAAATAAGTAAATATGTTATGAAAGTGACTCGATTTCTCCATAAACAGAAGTGAATATTATCCAAGTCAATTTCAGTTCTTGTTTCGTATTTAATCATAAAAAATTGTTTGGTATATATTATAAAAAAGAAAATTATTGGCTTTCATAGGTGTAACCGTATGTATCATCGACAAAGCTTTTAATTGCCATGGGGTATAAAAGTAAAATATAAATTTCAGAAGATTACAAGCGATTTATTAAAAACTTAATAGTAACATATAATTCGATGGACAAGTCGTGTAAAAGTCGAGATTAGGCGATATATGTTTTAGAGGAGTGCAGATGCATAGGTGAGACCGGTAAGAGGTGCCGCGTAGGCAATCGGCGATGAGTATGCTGCCGTGTAAGCGGTATAGGTGGGATAAGTAGCGATAGTTCTTGTCGCCGGTAATTGGACTAATCCTCGTTGAGCATTCTCAGTCTGTCCTAATCGGAATTGAACCGGACTGGCGAGAGCTCTGACAGGTGAAGATCTCTGTTCCTGCTGTTCCTCCTGTTTTTGTTCATTCTGTTGACCATCTTCTTGTTGGTGCTGTACTTGTTGCTGTTGCCTTTGCCTGACTTGTTGCTGAATCTGCCGGCGTGCCTGCTCTTGTTGTTCTTGTATCTGTTTGAGCTGCTGCAACTGTTGTTGCTGTTGTTCCTGTTGGCGTTGTTGTTGCTGGCGTATCTGTTCGAGTTGCTGTTGTCTCTGCTGTTGTTGAAGTTCGAAATCGCGCGGAGCCGGTGCGTTCTTTAGTGGTCCCGTTCTAGCTTCGACCACTTCAACGTCCGAATCCGGACCGGTCGCAGGGATAGTTGGTGCAGCAGGTGCAGGTACAGGTGCAGCTGCAACGGATGGTGACACAGCGGGTGCATAGGGTACAAAAGGTGCGGCGATAGCAGCTAAGGCGGTGACAGGTTCCCTGCTAACGACCGCATTGAATCCATTTACGGGATCGGCCGTGTATTCGACGATACGTCGTGTTCCGTCGGCTTCGATCAAACTGTAACTACCCTGAACGATATCACCGTTTCTTGTTTCGTACTGAGCCTTCGAGTCACCCGTCAGTGTGTCTTGGACGTCATAGGCAAAGCTGTACTGTGGTTTCGCGTCAAATTCCTCCAGTTTTGCCGCAGGAACAGTCGCTAAAGCTGGTATAGCTGCCGGTACCACCGCACATTGCCCAACCACCGCCAACCCCAAGAATACAACGAACTGAAAGAGATGAAGAAAGAGTTAGGCATATTCTTTGGATTCTACCCGACAATCATTTTAAGCATATTAAGATATAACGTCAATTTATAGTGTTTTACGTATTAGCAATATAAATTGATTAGGATTCAAGGATTTTAATCGTTTCTTCGCCTTCGATCAGAATCATAGAGTTTCTTCGAACTTAGGACGTATCTTCCCTTACGTACCTTGCCAGCCATGTTTGTCCACAAGAAGATCGGCAGAAGACTGATGCCTCGGGGTAAAATCGGTGGCACTTTTATACGTCTCGGTTGCGACTCACATTTTCGTGCCATCTGTATACAATAACCCGCGAGAATTCCTTGCACCCAAAGCCGCAACACGTCAAAGCACCCGCCTTTACCGCCCCCACCTAATCTCTCGGTGATATCTTCTTTCTTCTTCTTTCATTCAACGACCTTCTCATAACCGTTGCGATACAACTTGGGCTTGCCCAGGACATGATGCGCACGTGTATCAACAAGCACAATGAGTATGCGCGCTTATGTTTCTTCATATCGAACTGTGCCGCATACACGCGACCTGTATGCCAATACACCAATGATCAGGAACGTTCCTTCTACACCGAGGTCGTTCGACGAAAGCAAGTCTTTCCAGTTGCACCTCAGCATACCGTCCTTCCTCTCCAAGCACCAATCTTTCGTCGATCATTAGGGTTGCTCGCCTCAACTCAAAAAAAAAAGAAAAATTGATGGCCAAATCGTGTCTTGTTTATTCGTCCTGCGACTTCAGTATCTCTTTCTTATTTTTTTCCTTGATTATCTGAAGATAATATTTCATATATTTAGTTAAGAATATTTAAATAGAACATTACATATTTTCTACGGTACTACAGTAGCATGTAATACAAATCAGAATCATATAATATTTTTCTATCAGACGCTTATTTTGTAAAGCCAATTTTTGTAAAATATTTATTTTTTTTATTCTTCTTCGCATTTTGGTTAGAATTCCTTTAGTTTCTGTTAGCGATCATCAAGAATCACTCGGAGTCGTACACATTGTATGCTAATTGAATATCGATGTAAGTCGATTTCGAGAGACAACAGAAGGTCGTTGAATAATATGCCCAATACCTACAACGCAGGCCATCGGAAAATTCGGAACGAGTGACGGACGGGCAAGGAGAGACGACTATTGTCGACAGAGAGGACGGTTTACATCGCTCGTAAATGAAATCCTACGTGGCTACCTATTTTTATCATTTAAAACGAAAAGAAACTACTAAATCGATTTAATAAAATCTTTCACTGCGCCAACAGCTTAGATCTTCCTGAATAGCATGGGCTATGCAACGTCTAAAAACCCAACAATACAGAAGAACGTGCACGAAGTCGGAAGAAATACAGTCCTTCACGCTCCATAATATTCTGATTTAATGTAAAACATACCATTTCGGTATGTTTTAAAAGGTTCTAGACATTTAGATCATGACTTTCATAGACAAAAGTTCTAGACATTTCGGTAGTTTTTAAAAGGTATTTTGATCATTACGTTACAATTTCAGGAAGCAGAGCAATAGATAAAAAAGTGGAGTACCGTGTAAACAAAAGAATTAGTACAGGAACGCGGTTTTTACAAAATTTTGGGGTAATCGTAAAAGATTTTCCAATGAAAGAGAGTTTCCTATTGAAAAAAGATTTATTACAAAAAAGATTTTTCTTTCATTGGAGTACATTTTACAAATCCGTACCGAATGCTCGAGGAATAAGCGCCAGTAAATTGAATATAATTTTCAATGCAAGGCACGTTTCTCCGCGTACTCTAGAAATATCTTTTGCGAAACAATGACGAATCGTCGATAGTTCAACGATTTTCTTCTTTAATATATGCTGGCAAGATAACAGAAAACAATCGAGTCTTTATATCGCAATAATTCGCACCGTTTTCGATTTAAAACAAAATACGTAATTGCGATAGTTTCATTTACATAGTTTCGGTGTTTAATAATTTCTAATTGATGATCCTTCGTCACATCATATCTTATAATGAATATAAAAATAAGTATCTCTTATAGATCCATTAGTTAATATTAATTATATATTTACGATTTAAATTATGAAAGTCATCCTATTTTTCACAGAAACATTTCATAAAGGCATGATTTTTCTTCGAAATTACTTTTATTTTCGATCGATTAATAATACAAACCAAAATTCTTCAGGAGATGTGTTAATCGATCTTCCTTTCTTTTTTTTCAAAAAATACTCGTCAAACAGCTTTAAATATTTTAACATTATCAAATAAAGGAAATAAACAGAAAACAGATGTATTATAATAAAATATCTTCTTTATTACACATACAAAATGTCAATTAAAATTATTAGTTATATACAATTCTACAAAATTTCTCATTACCGATGAACAGTAAAAAATCTCGAGACTTCTATAAAATATTGAATAAATTTTCGTCCAGTATATAACATTTTTGTTGTGATTTACTTATAAAAACAAAAAACATTGCGATGATTCGTGGCAAGCATTCGCAATATTTATCGCATACATTGTATCTTCATTGAGTTGAACGAAGGAATTTATGAATCAAGGAGATATGCAGAGATAAGCGTGACTAGTTGTATGGAGAAATAATGGTATCAGTTATATATTTGTATCTAGAATAGGTATAGTCAATGACGATAGGCAATGGGAGCAACAGGAACGATCGGTTTGATAAGGGCTACAGGTTCCCTGTGGACGACAGCGTTGAATCCATTAATTGGATCAGCCGTGTATTCGACGATTCGTCTAGTACCATCAGCTTCGATCAAGCTATAACTCCCGCTAACAACGTCACCATTTCTGCTCTCATGTTGACTCTTCGAATCACCGGTCAAGCTGTCGCTTACATCGTAAGCATAAGTGTATTGCGGATGAGGATCGTAATCCGTTACTGGAGCTACAGCAGCAACAGGTACTGGAATAGCTCCTCCGTTGCATAGAGCAAACGTTCCAGCTGCCATGAAGACAAGGATCAACTGAAAAGAAAAAGAATTTTTTATACCATTAATTCTACACATCGAACGATCATCTCTTTTGTGTTTATTAATACTGTGAGTGCAATAATACTGAGTACTATGTAATGATATAAAATTGATATAAATTAACAAGACTACCATCTCTTCCCGCATAACGTATGCAAAGCTCGTTGTTTTTGAAAGCGAATTACTTCGAATGCGAAAAGGATGAAAGTTTCACATCGCCTTATGAACACTTCCTAAGTGGGTTACGATAGAAGTGATCGGTGTATGACATGATCATCCGTGATTATTGATAAATAAAATCGATCGGTGTTACGTAATCCATAATGTTATTAAAACAACGTGCTACCGTATAACGATATACATTATATTATATTAATAAATCATATTTCAAAAGTCATTATTATTCTGATATACTTTCTATGATCAATTATATGATTACTTCAATTTATTTTTTAATTTGCAAATATTTTTAGATTTTGTGCTAAAAAAATAAAGAAAATAATGTAAATTGGAAGATTTGGAGGAAAAGAATTAAAGGATTTAAATGTTTTTTTTTTTTTTAGTTTTCTTCACAACTTTTATATTCTTTTTAATTAATTTATACTATTTGTATAGAAAATGTATTGTCGCGCAATATCTTATTAATCCGTATAGAATTCATTTAATCGCTTATTCTCACCTTGCTAGCCATGTTTTTTTACTTGAATGTAATCCTATGATTTCACAGATGTGTTTAGAGAAGGACTGACGTTCGATCGAGCGCTGACAATCGTATTTATAGGAACGACGGGGTGGTCATTCGTGAAACGTATGCCGCATCCCTCGTTGAATTGCAAACAGTTTGAAATGAGTGTACGTGACCTGGATCATACGAGACAGGAAAAGTTTTGCTTTCATTTTGAACTATTTTCGTATCCTCAAATGACCATATTATAATCAATATAATATACGCAAAAATTTTTGTATAAAAATAAACATTTTTAGTTTTTAAATCGACAAAAGATAAAAAAAATCAATAATAGAATAGTTTTGTAAATTTTCTTCCGCAGGATTGTTTATCTTCACATTTTCAAACGATATTATTTTTTTTTATAAATAATGTAGTTAAATACGACGTTCATTAATTTTTGATCAAAGTTACACCCAAAATCAAATATTTAATATTTAAATGGTCAATAATTTTTCTGTGCCACAGTATTGCTTTCGCCATTGCGTAACTGAAAGGTTTTGGTCACAGCTGCAAGTATAACACTTCCGCTATGTTAAGTTGGCCCGCACAAAGAATACTAATTGCATACACGATTTATCGTGGAACGCTTACGTTTTGATCGTAAAATTATAAAGTATACTAGATAGTTATACTAATTTTAACATACGTCTCAATTATAATTTTTTCTTTACTTCTACATTTTTCATTTTTAAATAAGTACAAGAGTTATAATATTTGTTAAAAATCTACTAATTAAAAAGATTTAATATATAAATCATTCATTCTTGGATATATAAAGAAAAAAACAATTTTTATAATTTTAAATGAAATCTAAAGTAAATTTGTATGTTGAATCTGCAAAGAGGTGAATGTATGTATGTATGTGGTGCTGGAAGCCTTTTGGCAGGGAATTAGCGCTCTCTCTCTCTCTCTCTCTCTCGTATAGTCAATCGAGATATTTAATTATTTTTAATTGTTAAGATTTGTTATGTTTTTATTTGTTTGTTATAGGATTAATAGTTTATATTAAGTTGACTAGTATATAAGATAATTATAAGTTAGTTGTAAGATAGATCTAGCTAGATATAAGTTAGGTGTAAGTGTAAGCATAGGTGTGGAGATTGGAGGGATGTAGGGGTGGATTGTAAGAGGTTTGTAAGAGGTTTGAGTACGCTCCTTTGAAAAAGCGCCTTCAAACCCTGAGGGGAAGAATAAAGTATCTATCTATCTAAGTAAATTTTTATGTATGTAACAAAGCCTATTAATTGAAATAATTTTTTTTTTGAAATATTTTACAAAATATAATACATATAATACAATTTTTAAAGAAATACAATGTCACTCAGGGATTTTATATAAATATTATAACATTCTTCGCGTATGTATTAATGTTATCTATCATTAGGGGCATTTTTTAACAATTAATTAAAATTTTACATTACTAGATGGCGTTGGTAATTTACCGACCAACAATTGAAAAGCGCGCGAAGTTCTATTATATGTTTATATTTTCTTTACATAGTAGTATAGCACGAGATCTATAAAATTATAAATGATTTATAATATACCTTATTTGTATACAATTTAACTTTTAGTGTAATTTACTTTATTCTATACATACTTTAATTTTTATACTTTACTCTTATACACTTTAATCAATGAATTAAAAACTTTATCTTTATATGATAAACCAATAAGAAAAAGGCATTCTATATCAATGGAAAAACACTAAAATATATTCTTACAAATATATTAGCTGTCAATCCACCACACTATACAGTTCAGAATTCTTTGTAATAAGAATAAAATATGGAATAATATAAACGAATTTCAAGTTTTTAAAATTAAAACAAAAAAGTTCGTATGTTACTTATTAATTAAAAGTTAGGGCCATGTAATTTTTTGCCTTTTCTTTGTAGGTGGTAAAGTTGAATCCTATAACACAAGGGTAATAATTTTAATAAAAAAATAAAGAAATGTAAATAGGTATAAATATATGTATATGAATACATCAAACCATACTTCATTTTCTTCATTAATTTCATGTTTGTTAACTCCATTACAATCAGTTTCTACTTTTGATATAGAAGTTAGACGAACTTTTTTCAATACTGATTTAGTTTCATGCGTGAATAACTTGGATTCTATTAAATTTTCTTGAGATACTTTTCTTTTTTTTTCACGTAAGTTAGTAGTACTTGTATTGTCATGTTTATCAGAAACCCTACAAAATAAATTCATACATTATTATTAAAATATTTAATCTTCTACAAATATATAAATTATGCTTACTGTACTGTCATATTTTGATCTGTTTCTGACACAGGCTTCTGATTCAAATTATTTTTATTTGCCTCTTTATAATCGGTGTTTCCACGCTGTCTTTGGGGTAATGGCATGGCAACTTGTTTGTATAACTCCACCAATTCAGTTTTAGATAATTTTTCAAAATTTTTTATTTCAATACATCTCTATATAAACAATGTAAGAGTATATTATATGTCAGAAATATTATATAATATAAAAAAAATACATATAAAATATATATTTCAAAGTTAAGTTAACTGATGTGCTACTCACGTTTTTTAATATTTGACAGAGTTCATGTTCTGATAAGAATTCTGGTTTAGTTAATCGATGTGAATCTATTATTGACATTATTACTTATTTACATAAAATCAAACTTTTTATGTTACATGAAAATACTTTATTCTAATAGTAAAGCAATATTATTAAGAGTTATCCGATTCCCATTGTTTATTCGAATAATTTTTATCAATTATAAAGATACTGATAATGATTATCTATTTAACATTAACGTCTGCATTCAGTATCCTTTAGTAGCATTTGATAAGTGAAGAGTACATAACCTAAAAGTTTATATCGGATGAAAATTATAAGGAAATTCCATTTTTATTTTTTAATCGCGTTATTTTAGCTTTATTCATAATAACTTCAAATTATTTTTAATCTCATAGCTTATTTTCTCGCGTTTGTACATTATACGTTATAACACACAGAAGCAATAACTAAGCAGAAAGATTTAATTGCTGTTATCGCGTGACGATAAATTCTTGGAACTGTGATGCTTCCTAATTCGATATAGACATAGATAAATATGATATTTATCTGTAGTAGATAAAATAGTAAATAATCATTCATCAAAATGCATAAAATAAAGATTATCAGATATTTAATATTCATAAAGCTTAAAACGATGAAACGTGTTTAAATGTAACATTTACCGCCAAATAATTATACTAAATTAAGTGTATTAGAATTGAAAATAACAAAACAATTTTTTCTAAAACTAACTTTATTCATGTCATTATTTAATCAATCAGTATCGTATTCAATATGATACGTTTTTCTTCCATTTTATTATTCACATATTTATTACCTAACTATAAAATGAAAATAAGTACATATACAAAACTATAATAACAACAATGAAAAACAGAAAACAACAAAGATATATAACATATAATTATAATACATTGACATAAGTATAGATACTTTTTTATATATAAATTATATGCAAAGTACATTAGATTTGAATGGCCCTTTCATTAATGGCATATACTGTTGAAAGGAAAATTTTTATTTTTTGCAGAGTAAATTCATTCGTTTTGTTAGACGAATTATGCACGTATACTTTATGTGTACGAGAAAACGATGTCATTTTTATGCAATGATTAAACTGGCAATATCTGTAATAGAATGTGTGTTCAGATCTATGTTTTTATATATAAAAAGTCTTCTTAAAGTATGTATTACAACCTTAGCTGTGCATGATTTCGATATCAACGACATTTGAAACTGTTAATGCAGATTTACAAAGACTAGATGATACTGTCTCCGATATAACTTTTTTTTTTTTCATTGCTGAAATCGTTTCAACATCGAAACCTGAGATTTCCACTTTAAACTCCAAGAAATATGCTGCAGTTTTATTTTTCATCAAAATTATTTTTTAATTGTGGCTTGTTCTTCAAAGCAGTTATTTGAGACTTTCTTATTTGACATATATTGATAAATAGTAAAACATTTATCTCTCTTCCTCTGTACAGCTGTCCTTATTATTGTTTCATTCATAATAACTAATTTTAATGACAGATTATGATCACAAAATGAAATGGATAAGTCTTTTTTTATACCGATAATTGATACTGATAATTTATACCAAATATTTGATCAACATGATTTTAATATTATTATATCTCTGATAATTTCACATTATTAACATTACATGTTACAGGCAATGACTTGCCTCTACCAGTAATATGTCAGTATAAAGGTTTAAACATTTGCTATGTTGCACTTCGTAATATTCGTACGCATTCATGGCGTAACTTCATTTATCTCTCCAATCACGAATGTATTCTTCAACAAGATTGTGACCTTATTTTTTTCATACATGATATATAGTAATATTGGAAAATTTCTATTTAAAAAATATTGAATAAATATATAACGATTTTATACAATTGTACTGTATATACTTTTCATTCCGAAATTAAAAATTAAAATGGAAGTAAAAAGGCACTATTTTTGGGTATAGAAAGCAATCCTCTTCATAGGCCTCTCTATCTTCTATCAGTTAGACTGTAATTTAATATCTCATGTTATAGAAGTTACGCCGTTGCGATCGAACAACGCTCATTCTATTGTGTTTATAAAATCGTATTCATTAATTATTGAATGTGATATAATTAAATAATAATATATAAATAAATTATGATCGTTGATCCTTACAACAAAAAATTTCATAGTACCTTATAATACAGTGGAAGCATAAAGTAATGTTATTTGTATATCTTATTACAAACTATAGTAGAATTATTATGCTGTAAACAATTACTTTTTCATTATCACTTAATAAATTTGATTAATTGTGAAAACAAATTAAAGATTGGCAAGAGAATGTTCAATTGTTCCACGCACAGCACATCATGCTATGAAGATTATGATGAATATTGTCTCATCATAACTGCATTACATAAAAAGACCAATATTATATCATATTGACTGTCGAGGATGACATCAATTTAACAATCATTAAACAGGTGTTTCATGATCAGTCTCTTCGATTCTTCCCAATCTCCAAGCATTTGGATCACCTGCTGCTGTAAATTTATAACAATGTTAAAAATTTTATGTAACAAAGGTTAAAGACTTCATTTGACGAAATACATATCATATATACAAATTTTAAATTTACTTTCGTAAAATGATTATAATACCATCACTAAATGGTTCATATGAACAATAAATAAAAGTCACTTATTAAATTAATATAACCTATGGTAAATAATTGTTCTTTTCTGACACTACTTTAATCATTTTAATAATTAAAAATATAAATATAATTTTCAAGTATTCACAGTAACCAAAATAAAGCCTACGTTGTTATTGCATGTTTCAAAAGCTTTATCAAACACTGATAACAATTCACATGCATGCACACAATTGTAAATCAAGAACAGTAATATTGTTTGTGATATGTTTCCAGCTAATGTGACTGAATTATTATAATCAACTGAAAAGGATATATATATATATATATATATATATATTAAATCATTTTCCATAAATACTTAACATTACATATAAGCTACTAAAATTGGTTAATACTGATAAAAATTAAAATTAGTAATTAGTGACTAATTTCTTAGATCTAAATCTAAAAGTAAAAATAAAAGGAGAGACGCTTAAGAGGAACCTACCTGCATACAATTTCAGGAGAAAAGAATAAATGAAGCCTTTCTGTAAGATTTTGTAAGATGTGAGATATGTATGCTCATTTCAAAAACATAATATATGCAATGTATACAAACGTGCTAAATAGAGGCACAATTTGTAGCAAAAGTATTATAAGGAAGACTGAACGTTGCATTGCACAGGATTTAAAGGACGTGTATAAGGCACGCACAGATGATTTGAGGTATGATGTAAGGCATTGTGTAGTACTTCTTGGCTCATGTACAGCAGCGGCATTCTCTCTTCTATCCAAAGCAAAATCAAAATTGAAGTAAAATTAAAAACTTGAGTACATAATAATAGTTGCAGGTAATAAATATTCTCGCTAATTATTAGTTTATCATTGAAACGAATTCTATAGTGTTCCCTTTATATAAAGAATTCAACACCAATTTATCATTTAAGTTAAAAAAGATGAAAAAATTTTTTATAAAATATAAAAGCAATCAGAACAAAATATTTATAAAAAGTATTTATAGTAAAACATTTAAGAATTCAAACTTTATATCAGATGTGCAAAAAACATCAACCATAACCATAAATTAAGAGGGAAAACATATTAACATGCATATTAACATGCTACCATATAGAAGTCATATCAAATCAAATATGTAACGTGGTTTTAATAAAATGTAATTTAAAATATATTCTAAAAACTTAATTATATTAAACATTCATTATGATGTATACTACTAAATACTAATATGCTCAATGAAAATTAAATTAACCTTTCAAAAAAAATTAGTTAAAATAACAGAAAAATAAAAGCAGCATTAAACACAAATATGTGTATATAATTTTTTGTCATAGGGACTGTTATTATTTTTGTTTTGAAACTAATACTTTTTTAACATCATGTTAAATGCTGAATTATAAGGAATTAATATTTCATTTAACCACAAATAGTAATATTTTCTCTTAATCCATTGAGCTTCAATTATTACTTTATGTCTTTTTAACACATAAATATATAAACATGCTTATATGTATCTTGATAATTTTTACCTTGAAGTTGACGACTGATAAGAGCAGTAATCCCTTGACTATCACCCGTTTTTTTAACGACGAACAGCTTAGTATCTGGATCATTTTCTAACGTCCCTATGCTGCCAAGACCAATAACTTGTCCATTTTGTTGTTGATGACTGCTAGCAGCCATTGTTTCACTAACCTGTATTATAATTATAATATAGTTACTGTTACGTCTTTAATGAACATAAATATGTATCTATTTTCTCCCTTCTTCAAAATATAACACACATTTTAGATGTGTCTTATTAATAAAAAAAAAAACGGTCAAAGAATTACCTGCATCAACTTTTTAACTACATCTCTGCCAAGGATATGATCAAAAACTGCCTGCAGGAATTGATCACTAATAATGCTTAATTTTAACTTATCTCTGTGCCATAATAATATCCTTGATTCTTCCATGGCTGTTATAGATACCTGTAGAATAAAACAGATATTTAATATATATATTTATAGATAGTATATAAGTTTACATATTATATATATCATGCATAAAGTAAAATAAAAATACCTGGAAATATTCATCTGTAGAGACACCAAACCATTCTGGAGAATCCAAGAACTGATGTGGGAAGACAATATGCAATGCTCTTCCATTCTGTGATACAACTAATCTAAAGTAAAACAGAGAAGATTCATGATCTTTACTCATAAAATCTTAATTATAACTTAAATTCAATGTTCATTTGTACAAAATTCATTATTATTTGTCCATCTCTTGAAGATGAATAATTAAATACTTACTTTCCTGATAATACCAATGATAAGGAGTCAACTTTTGTTACTTTCTCTTGAGCATAAACTTCTTGATATTTTAATTGTCTGATGATCTTCATACAATTTAAGACCTTTTTAAATTGATGGCGTGATACTCTCAATGGCTGGAATACGGCAATATATACCTGTACATCAAAAACTATGTATAAGAGATTTTTTCTATTTATAGATTTAAATTTTAACGTAACATTGCTGTAGCTTAAAGTATCACTAATGTATTTGTAATATATACTATAACTTAACTGAGACTTATTTACATACAATTTATTAAAAATTACCATGTTACTCCTGAAATCATTATAATACTAAGTTAAAGAATGTTTACATAGTTTTGAAAGAATAAAATTTATAGCATGCTTTATATACCATATTAAGATAACAGTAGCTGCAATAATAATAATAGCTACATGATTACAAGCTACGTCTCTTATAGATATTAATTGATATTTAATTCTTCCAACTGTTTTCAAAACTTAGTTCAATTAGACTAAGATTGTTATCATATAATAAATGATAGATTCTAGTGAAATAGACTTTATAAATTAGAAAATATATCCAAAAAAGTTCTGATCAGTTGGAATTTCAAAATGCACATTTGAAAGAAATTTCCACATTACAATCTACAACTATGCATTCCTTAACAAAAGTCTAATCACTAATAAATCTATTGTTATGCAAAGCATAACTATACATCATCTTCAAACATATTTTAAGCTATGCAATACAATGCATATCAATCTACTCTTTGTCTTATATAATATAAATATATATCTCTGATGCATGTTAAGATAACTACATATATATTTGTCAAATAAAAGAAATGATATAAAAACTTTATCATATAATTCTATAAAGAATATGAAGCATTTTATATACAGAATGTAACATTTTTCAAACCTTAATGAATTACTTTATCAATTTTTAGTAACCAGTTGTCAATTTATATACTTTTAAAACAGGCCTGAACATGGGAGTTTAATGAAAATCAAATACTTGTGTTTTCTCCACCTAAATAATATTATGTTCTCCTATGCCCAGATCTGTCTTAGGACGCTGCATAAATATTAAATGTGCAAAATAAAATATTGTAACATTGTCCTAAGTCATTATAGCTTCTCTTTTATCTTTTACTTACCTCTTCAACTTCCCTTGAAAACTTGATAGGCCTGAGCTTGTAAAGAAGCGTGCATACATGGACGAAGTTGATGACAACAAAGAGAGCATTCCAGAGCACGACGTCCAGCCAGCAAGCTATTGTCCAGCCCCACAAAGCAAGAAAGGCACAGCCCACGAGCAGAGTGCACCTTAAATAGAGGACACCATGTATGCCACTTGGTGCAAGGTGTGACAATAGGAAGAAGACATTTGCTAATTGAAAATAGACATGGTTCACATAAATTCCTTGATAGGGTTGGCAGGTAAGAACTCCATGGAGAAAGGTTGGAGGCACTGTTGGCGAATGAGAATGGCCAGTTCCATGGCTGACCACTGACAGTCCAGAACCTATGAAATATTATTGAAAGAAACTGTCCCAAGAAAGTAGTGAATAATATTTGTGAAGTTTAAGAAGTTAAATATGATGAAAATATATAAGAAGTGTTTTTAAGAATATAAAGTGTCCTTAGAAATATTTGAAAACATTACAAAAAAAAAAAAAAAACTAGAGTTATCTATTCTACATCAAACTACATTGTCATAAAATTTATGTATGTACATTGATACTTGTATCCATGTGTATGTACCACAAAAGCAAAGCAAAACTGTACAAAGTTTAAATATACACAAATGAAGAGTTATACGTACTTGCTCTATTATCAGTGGTCACATTCCTACATTCGTCATTGTCATGATGTGTAACAGTTGGCGATGATATATCTGATGTGACAGTGTTATGAGGTATATTGGATGTATCAGCATTTGTTAAACTAGCATCAACACTGTTAGAAATTGAATATAGAAGTATAAGGAATGAAATGGAAGCACCCAAGCCTTCTCGGCTTCCTATTAAATCAAAACAGATCCACATCCCCGCATTACCACCAAATTATCCAATTTCGTTTCAGTCTGTATAAAAATAATTTTATCAATTTTTTTGGTCATAGTATAGCAAAGAAAACCAATATTTGATACTACTTCCAACATGTTATGACTTAGATAGTACAGTTAACTATGAAGTTATTAATTAACGACTAGAAATTATATTTCATACTTATTTATAAACGATGTAATAGTGAATTCTCTGTGCCATTTGTGAATATGTAATTTTAGTTTATATATCTACATTACTCTCAGCTAAAATTAGAACTTGAAGATGAAAACCATCTTGTAGGCTTCAGGTCAAGGAAGGATATTTGCATTACAAACAGCTGCGGGAAGACAATGTCAACATCTGTAATATAGACCAATAATATATTTATGGTAATTATCTTACATAAAGAAGTATAGATCATTATTAATACATTCAGTAAATATGAATTTTTTAAATATTAACTTCCAACTTCATATTAAACTTATCATATTGTAATATATCATATTATTTTACATAATTACTTTTAAAAATTATAATTAATTTTGAACAAAATATATATCATTATTTATAAATTATTAATATTTTTTTTAGAACAAATTATTTAATAATGTTTAATAAAATACAAAGGTTAAATTACATTTGGTTATATATATGATTTTATTTAATTTCTACAATATCTATTATTATGAATATTATTTTGTTATACATTATGGTCTAAACATTTTAGTCAGAAGTTTTATTTAACGTATACATAAATGAGTATATAAAAAAAAATCTATATACTTAAAACAAAATTTTGTAACTTGTTTCTATTCTAACTATTAAATATTTGTATTTTTACAGAACTTATTGACGATAGAAATAATTCAAAGATTGTTTATATAATAATCCAAATTGGATAACTCGTTATTACTGATATTGTTAAAAAGTACACAAAATATAGACCATCTTTAGAGGACATAAAAAGCAAGCTTGAATTTAATATTAAATAAAATGTGTCGATTATTTTTTATTGTCCGATTTTTTATTAAGATACAAAATCCAATAATTGAAATATCTTTTTGACAATGTATGTTTACGAGATTGAGAATATTGACGCATGTTATTAAGTATCGTATTGAAATCAATAAATAACTTACTCATGGAAGATTTAAAATGATGCGGGCTTACGCAAGGCATACAGATAAAATAAATAAATATAAATTTTTAGTATTTCCTTATGATTGTTAGAATTATTTGAACTCTGTACACGAAACAAATTCACTTATCCAATAAACGTCAAACTAGCAGAAAGACGTTACTGTAGCAGGGACAAGTAAAGGCGACGGCAAAACGTAAGAGGCAAGAGGGGATTAAATAGGCCACACTACACAACTAATGAGGTATGTTCGGAAATGTACCATCTATAAACAACAAAAACATTCGCTAATATTCTCAATGGCATTTTTATGAAATTGCTTATGGATAAACGAAAATCGTTGATCGGCTTATTTTTCTATTATTTTTCTATTATTAAATTTTCAGGTTTATTATAATTTTCTTTTGTTGAATGTTCGCAAGGTGCCAGCACAATACAACCGCAACGAGTGGAAGAATCTAAGGTGTTTGGTATCACTGACAGAATTTGGAGGTTGTTTTAAAATAATATTTTGAAGAAATATTTATAAAAACTTTAAATCCATTTACATACGTATACGTGTCTATACGAATATTAGCATACATGTCATGATACAACTGTACTGATAAAATGACAACAGAAAAAGATTTGGTAAATGGTATGTACTGGAGATTAGGAAATACTTTGTGGTATGATTTATATAATTTTACAAATATAAATCTCTTATGTAAATTATGATGTATGAAACATAATCATTACGTCTAGCGTCATTTTTTTATAGCGGTAAGAGAATCTTTGGAAGCTGGTGGAGAGCTTGGTCGTATAAGAGCTGAAATGCGAACTGAAGTTTTCAAATTATTAGATAGTTCCAATTCGGAAAGTAAAATACGAAATTCCAAACAATCTTCTGATATTGTTATCTTCAATGAACTTGTTCGCGAATATTTAAATTGGATGGGATTTAAGTACAGTTCAACCGTGTTTGTTGCAGGTAGAAAAAAAATGTTAAATTATATCATTTAATTCATCTTCTAAGAAATACAATATTTAATCAAGATTAATGTACTCATTGTAGAATGCGATCTTTCAAAACATCCTTATGATCGAACATTACTAGCCCAAGCTTTGGGAATAAAAGAAACTGATACGAGTAAAAAGTTGCCCTTACTTTGTGGCATAATAGATACATTAAAGCATATGAAAAATACATAAAGAAGACAAATATGTGTGTGTGTGTGTGTGTGTGTGTGTGTGTGTATCAACGAAGTTTACTTATTAGGCACATTTATTTTCGTATCGCATTATAGAACTTCTATATAAATCATATATTAATATCTGTCAATAATTTATGATATAAATTATGATGGTGTCACTCATTTTGTATACACTTAAAATTTAGATTCAAAATGATACATTCAATATTGTATTAATCAAAATAAATAATATAAGGTTGAAATACTTATATAATTTTAGTTTTCTTTTGTATTTATAAAAACTGCAACATTATGCTTACTTCATAAATTGTATTTATTTATTTCTTAAATTGTATTTTGTTGTACTGATTAATTTTCTATTTGTAATTGTATTAATGTAATATTTTAATGAGTACATAAGTTGTAGATTTTTACATTAGAATTAGGTTAAAGCATACATGAAACAACTAGGTTTTAATATATAAATAAATTTAAAAAGATTTTAAAAGAATTTTTCTTTTTTATTTCCTGACATCATATATATATATATTTATATATATATTTATATATATATTTATATATATATTTATATATATATATTTATATATATATTTATATATATATATGAGATATTACATTATGAAAGTACAATATAACATTGAGATAGCAGAAATCCTAAAGATAGGTGTTCTTTAGCAATACCATTATTGGAAATCTTAAGGATATTATGACCTACTGATAGCTATAATGTACATCTCTTCTTATAAATGATGATAATTATAGGGTTTTAACATTGAAATCAGAATATAATTACTTAAAGGCCATACAAGATTACCAGATAGAAGAAATGCTTTCCTTGTAAACATAAAATTCTATTTACTCTGTATATGTTCATAAATTCGTTATGATCATAAAATTTGTTCGTTAATAAATAATAAATTGATAATTTTTATAGTTCATATTAACTTTACAGTCCAAATTATTTTTGAACTTTTATATTAACATTATGTATATAGCAAGAAGCAGTTGTCTATTACAGTTCATGGATATGCAAAGAACAATGCACATTTTTCACTTTTGTCAATAATTTATGCAATCGTCAATGCTTGTTTTAATTTTAAAAGATATTTACCAAAAAGAAATGTTTTATCAATATTTCATTAGAAGTTTCAAAATTACCTAATGATGTCATTTATGTTTCGACTTTTTCTTCTTCTTGGATTGCTTACTCCTGCTTTTTGATTTTTTTGATTTTTTCCTGTGTTTCTCTTCATCGCTGCTTGTCTCGGATGAATCAGTATAACTATCGGATTCTGAGCTACTATCTTTCTTAGCAGATTTCTTTTTTTTATGTTTCTTATGTTTCTTTTTCTTCTTTTTATGCGATTCATCGGAACTATCCGAATCGGAACTTGTGCTGTCAGAACTACTGGATGTATCTTCGCTGCTAGTAGATTTAGACCTTTTTTTCAAAGATTTTATATCTATATCCTTTTCTAATTCTGATTCTTCAAGTTTTAATTTTTTGGTAGGTAAGTTGATAATTTTACCATCCTCAAGTTCAGATTCAGAATCGGATGCAGAGTAATCGGGTTCAAAACTAGATTCATCGAGTATGCTACGTTTACGATCGGATACAAGTCTAGGATTTTTTCTTTGTTTCTTTAAAGTCTCTACAAGCGGGGGTTCTGGATTATCATAATTACTTTTGCTCTCATTTGTCTCAGTCTTTTCCTTCAAAATTACATTTTCCCTGTGCTTTTGTTTCTTTTCTTGACTCTTTTCCTTATCCTTCTTATGTTTCTTTTCTTTACGTTTTTTGTGCTCTTTAGATTTACTCCTACTACGATGTTCCTTCTTTCTTTTCTTGTCTTCCCTTACCTTTTTATCTCTTCTTCTATCGTCTTCATCTTCTTTAGGTTTACCAATACCTACCTTAGATACTTCGTTTCTTTTAAATACACATGGAGGGGTTCTACCCCTCCTGTCTCGTTCTCGATCCTTTTCTCTATCCTTATCCGATCGTTCCCCTTTCGTTTCGCCTCTATTCGATCGATAATCTTGCCTCGATTCTATCCTCGTATCTCTTTCGTGCCTCTCATGTCTGAAATCATTTCTATCCCTTGAACGTTCGCCTCTATCCTTATCACGTTTCCTTTCTTCTAGAAATACTTTGCGATCGGTACTTGGTATACCCAATGAAGAATCGACTCTTCTCTCCATAAGAGGTGATATTCTCTTATCCCTTGTACTTTTTGGAGATCGACTTCTAGACTGATTTTCACTTTTCGTTTCCCTTCTATCTAAGAAACCTTTGATTGGACTAATCTTTCTCTCTTTGTTATCTTCGACCTTGTCCCCGAGTCTCTCCTTGGCGGACAAGCGTGTTGGAGAATAAGTCTCTGGAACCGGTTTAAATTTCGTTCTATCTATTTTAGCTTTCTTCAAGGGTTCCGTAATTTCTACGTTTCTTTCATTTTTACCAACATTAATGGTTACATTCACACTTTTCCGTTGTTCCCTAGTTGGTTCTGCCTCAAGCACCTTTGGCTCCGGATTTTGATATAATATCTTCCTACTCTCACTGATCTTTTTTATTTCTATTGGTCTTATAGCATTAATAGCTTTTTGAAATATGGCATTCTCGGCTCTTTTTAAAACTTCCGAAGTAACCACTTTCATCGATTTTGGTTCATCCACTTGCATTTTTTCCGTAGGAGATTCGCACACGTCGTCAGATTTTTCTATTGTATCATCTCTTTCCCATTTAGAAAGCTCCGGTACAGGAGCTAAAAATTCATCTTTCTTTGGTGATTTTTCCTCGCACGTAGTTTCCTTATTCTCTACATCATTTTCTGACAGTAAGGAATATTTTTCCGTAATTACAGTATTTATTTCTGTATCATCTAAACCACTGTAAAGACTATCTATCGGTTTTATTTCTGATTTTAATTCTGGTATCGGTTTAAAATTAGGATTTGGTGGATTTGTACCAAATTCCGTATGTTCCAATCTTTCTGGAATAGGCTCATTATATTCGGGTGGTTCGGGATTCATGGCTAAAGATTTATCTTCAAATTCTTCTTTCGCAGAATCCATGGTTTCATTAGGTATACTACACTCAATCCTGTTATCCATGTTATCATCCTCATTATTATTTGGTTTTACAGTTTCAATTTTGACAGGCGAAGTAACTTCCGTTTTATTTTCCGTCAATGTATCCTCACTTTCGGTTATTTTAACTGGCTCCTCTTTCGTTACCTCCTTTTGTCCCGATTTTTTCTCCTTTTTCTTCTTCTTCTTCTTCTCTTTCTCATCGCTATCTTTCTTCTTTTTCTTCTCTTTAATCTTTTTCTCTTTCTTCTTATCTTCAATTTTCTCTTCGTGCTCCTTCTCTTTCTTTCTCAGTCGTTCGGGAGAGGTATCTTTTGCTTCGCTTTTACACTTTTGTGAATACGGAGTTGGACTTTTTCTGTTCTTTTTTCTTTCCACGGAACGTCTTTCATACCTGTCATGACGATCCCTGTCCTTTTCCGGATCATAATCTCTATCACGTCGATCTTTATCTCGTATACGGTTTTTGTCTTCCACTCTGTGACGATCCCTTTCATCTCTGTAACTATATATAAAGAAAAAAGTCTTATTTTAATTAAAAATTATTAATTATAATACAATTAGCAGTTTTTTCTTTTTTTCAAGTTTATCTTTAGAAAGAATAAGATAGCATCGCAAAAAACATACCGATCTTTATCATAGTCTTTCTTTTCCATATGTCTATCCTCATCGCGACGATCACGCGGATGTCTGTCATCGCGATCTTTTTCTTTTTCACGTCTATCTCGATCATCCTTTTCTCGAATTCTGTCATCGTGGTCTCTTGATAATGCTGGTCTTTCACGATCTTCTCGATCTCTATTTACAATTCTTCTATCTCTGTCTTCTCTTACACGATCATCGCGTTCACGAACTCTTTATAAAGAAATATATATACACACACACATATATATATATATATATATATATATGATTAACATTAAACCTTTCCTCATTTATTTTTGTTATTGTGTTTTGTATTTAAAGTATTTTACCTGTCATCTCTAAAGGTCAATCTATCACGATCCTCAGTATCGTGATCCTTCAATGGATGTTCACGGTCTTCCTGATCTCTTAATACACGAGTCCTTTCGCGATCATCTCGTAAAGGTCTATCCAAATGCTCAACACCTGGAGGAGAAAGGTCATAATAACCTTCAGTTCCTGGAGGTGCAACATCATCAAATCGTTTATGAGGTGGATCTCGAAGCGGACTACCAAATCGTTGCGAAGATCCAGAATATCTGTTGACAAAAAGTAGAAAAAGCTGATCATGCATCCGTCACATAATAAATGGAAATGCAATAACATTCTTTATACGTTAAAGTAAAAAAAATTAGTATACAAATTTTATATACCCTTAATATTTTCGCACATTCATCATTAATACCTTTTTGCTTTAAAAGTCATGTATAAATTTAGAAGGGAGTTATCATGTTAACCTGGGTAAAAATAATCACAATGTATTTTCTATCATGTCAAGTGTAAATAAATTTTCATCTCGTATAAAGAGTTATTAAAAATCATAAACTTACTTTTAACAATAAATAGAATAAACAGCAATAAGAATAATATATGTAAGTTATTTCTGTTTAATTATTATTATTATTATTATTTTTATACTCTGCTCCGTTTTGCTAGGTACTTTATTAAATTTTTGATAATACAAAACTTTGGATAAACCGATGAAATGTGTTGTGTTGTAATTGACAATAAATCAAATATTTAAAATAAGACTTTACAAAATCATTTTATCCACATTTGAAAAATTTTTTTTCAAAGTCAAAATATTCTACAAGGTATAACAACTCAGAATAATATTGTTACTCAAATTTTGTAAATAATAGAATAAAGTATCATAAAAATACATGAAATGATTAAACCAACATTTATAACGTTTTGTACATGTTAAGTGCAGCAAGGGAAATACATAAGTATTATATTAGATACACGATATTTGCTAGTATTTCTCTTTAAAATAAGTTTACTCACCAAAATATAATTAAGTATGTACTTATTCAAAAGTTATATAAAAGTCAGCCAGATTGTAATTTCTATCATGTTGGTAATTCGTGTTTCACAAACATTTTTAACATGCTCAGTAATACCTCTTGCTTCAAGCACTGCAATTTAGCAAAAAATACAGATATTTCTTTTATTTTGTTACAAATGTTGATTTGGCCCTGAATTCACCTGATTCAGAAACCATGTAGACGTGTCAATCAGCTGGGTAGCTTCAGCAATCTCCAAGATGGTCCATGTTGATTAAATTTTTCCTTGCTTCTTTCTTCTTCTTTCACTTTTTGATTTTATATATTCTTATTTTATATAACGTAATTTTAATATATGTATAATAACACGTTATGTACATGCAATGAAATGACAATGATTAAAGTAATGGTGACATGTGTAGCTTCATGGAAAATAATAGTTTGTGTTATATATATAAAATAATATTTTATAAATTTAATATAATAAAATAGAACACATAAATGTTCAATAAAATTACACAAAAATTAGCTATGAAGAGAAACATAACAAACTGTTGTTTGTTGTACATAATACTCAATTTTAACATTACCCAATTTTTTTAGAAATGTGTATCAAAATGAAATCATACAAAAGGATTTGATACAGTATCTTAAAATAATATATACACTAAATATAATTCTTAAATATATATATATATATATATATATATATATATATATATACATATATATATATATATATATGTATATATACATACACTATAGATAATAATAATATAGATATAATTGAGATTCGACATCACATAGCAATAGCCATGTTTATACAAATAAGATTAGATATTTACTTATTTCATATTCCTTATAAATTTTTAAAAAGCAGACTCTTTCATAATATAAAATTAATTATATTAAATATTTAAAATAAAGTTAATGTACAACTTATATACAAAACATATACTTAAATAATTTGTCTCCAAAACTTCTAAATTTTGTGTAGAATATATAATTGAAAAGGCTATTATATTTTAAAATATTCCTATTACATATGTCAGTTGCACATACTATTATTAATGTTATCCAATTATATATTCTTCAATTCACGAAGTTAATGGAACAAATTTAAAGTACGAATTGTTAAACATACCAAAATAAATCTTTAATATATAATTAGTAAATTTTATATTATAGTATTTCTCAAATATGATTGAAATATTGAATTATTTTCATTTTAAACATTTACTAATTATTTATACGTTTAAAGATTTATAAAGAGAAATATATGTAATAACATAAAATTAAGTAATTAATAAATGTATAAAATAGCAACAGTGTAAAAAAATAGTAGCATAATCTAATGTGTGTCATGATTTCAAATTTAAGTTCTAATTCCACTCAAAATATAATAACTTATCATTCAATGATTATTAATGATGCATATATGTTGTTTACATACAGTTCTTCAAAGAGATGTATAGCATATAAAAAAAATCAATATACCACCAAATAAAAAGCTGCCATTATATTTTTCGTAAATGTGAGAAAATAGTTTAACTATATCTTCTACTATTTCAATAAAATCATACTTATAAATTTTTAGGATACAAAATCCATTTCATACTTAACATTCTGAAAGATTCTTATCGTGTTTTAATAAAAATATGATGTAGTATACATTGTGCTTTATAACAAAAAATACAACAAAACAATACAACAGAATATATATACGTGCATTATGCACACATCCGCATACATACATTTTGTCATTCATGAATCCAGTACCATTCCTTGAGAAGTATAACATTTTTACTTACTTTGCCAATTTCACAATGCAAAGTTTTTTTTCTGCAAGTAACTTACAGTTTATAAAAAGTCTCAAATTCGTAAAAATTTAGTTTTTATAATATTCTTAAGTATATTATCACAATATAAAGCATGATCATAGATCTATTATAGTAAATTCTTAGGAACTTAATTGCATCGTTATTTATTAAAAAATAGTTTTTTAGTTCACGATATTATATTCATATCAGGTAATATAAAACAAGATTTATGGCTTTTTAAAAAATTAAAATGCACATCATTGTTATAACAGTGCATATATCATGAACTTATATTTGTTGAATGTTTCTAAACAAGCTTATAATTAAATATTTTATACTGTATTTACTATGTATCACATATTTGCAAATACTATTTAAAGAAGTAATTCTTCATAAATAATAGATATATCTCCATATAAGCAACATGTTCCATCTTATAAATATTTTTAACTTCTATTGTTAATATCAAAATTTATTTATTCTAAGTTATAGCTTTAAAAAAATAATATATTTTTAGCTAAACTACTGTATATAGATATTATTTTATAAAAAAAGTTATAGATATATCAGGATAAATATACAGTAGAATACTTAAAGAATTTGGTAGTCATGTATACATATATATACATGAATTTGCAATTCATCCAACAATATTAAATTGCAATAAACTATAAAGTATAAAATAATATGCATCGAGTGAAATATTAATTTTTATTATCCCTAAAGAGAAAACTTCATTGCATGCTGTTTTCCTTATTTTTTTATAGTAATAAAATTGTGTACAATTATTTATATAACGTCTCGTATTAATTTATCAACGGTTTTCTCACAATATTACGATTTTCATAATTCATTACGATTTCATAACGATTTTCAATGTACCAATATTGCATAATGGTAAAATTAATATACGTATTTAAGATGATTGCATAAGTTTGGTACAATTCAAAATAAATTAATCTGATAAAATGTGTTATCTATTATTATAAATAACTATAATTATATATTAGATGCTTCTCAGATATAAAATGTAAAAACATAGATATGTGCATATAAATAAACAATTACTGATCTAACACATATGTTGAATGTACCAAACAGATGTTCCAAACCCATATTTATTATGTGCAAAGTGCACACATACACACACACGCAATATATATATATATATATATATATATATATATATATATATAAACATTCTATTATTGTTTGAATAATAAAAATGTTTAGAAAACTATTGCATACATGAATCGTAAAAAATGTGGTCATAAAATTACTAAAATCGCTTGTGCTCTATTAGTAATGTACTCAAAGCCATTGTATGATTAGAACAACAGCATAAATATGTTGATAGACGATTTGCTTAACATTTACATTTATTAAAATACTATTGAGGCGAAAATACCTGTTGTAGGATTCATAATAGTCTTTCCTGTCCGAAGGTGGAGGTCCCAATGACATTAGTGGTGGTGGGTGACCTCCAGTGACTAGATGAGGCAACAACGGCGGTATGTTATGCTGGGGTGGTTGATTTCTTATTGGATATCTAGATATCGGTCTGTCTCTAGGTGGTAAGTCACGCTCTCGATCTCTGAACTGATATTCGTGCGCCGGAGAATCATTATAATAACTATTGTATCCATCTCGTGGTTCTCGTGATCGAGGACGTTCTCTTTCACGATCTCGATCTCTTTGAAATCTGTAATCAAAATGATACATACATTATTGCAATGAAAGTTTGATACAATGATAATGATGATGATAACGATCATGATAATGATAATGATGATGATGATGATGATGATGATGATGATGATGATGATGATGATGATGATGATGATGATGATGATGACGATGACGACGATGACGATGATGATGATGATGATGAGGATAACAATAATAATAATACTAATACTAACAATAATAATAATAATAATAATAATAATAATAATAATAATAATAATAATAATAATAATAATAATAATAATAATAATAATAATAATAATAAGACAATAATATATAAAATAAATAAGAATATACCTGCTGGGTGGTGATCTTAATGGAGATCTATATCTGGGTAGTATTTCTCGATCTCGATCTCGATCTCTATCACGATCTCTATCGCGTTCACGATCTCTTTCTCTTTCTCTATCTCTATCTCTTTCTCTGTCTCGATCGCGATCGCGATCTCGATCTCGATCTCGATCTCGATCACGATCACGATCACGATCTCTATCTCGATCTCTGTCTCTGTCTCTGTCTCTGTCCCTGTCTCGCTCTCTATCTCTATCTCGTGGGATAGACAATCTGGGAGATTGACTTCGTGAATATGATCTAGATCTACAAATACATTAAATAAATTACTTGTATTATACAAAATATTTTAATTCTAATGACAATGTTGCATTAATTACCTGCTGATAGAGAAACTGCCACTTCTCGATCTACGTTTTGGAGTACGACTACGTGCTCTTAATGGCAATGGAGATCTTGATGATCTTCTTTTTGGAGGACTTCGTGATCGGCTTATACGACCCGGAAATGGTGACCTTCGACCAAAAGAACGTGATCTAGATCTGGTATAACTACGAGATCTTGATCTTGTTCTACTTCTTCTTCTATGCTTTCCAAGTCTCCTATCTCTTTCATCCTTCTCTCTAAGCATTCTCTCAAATGCTTCCAATGGATCGTCAATAATACTAATCGATAATAACAAAAAAAAAAAATTATAATATATTATATATTTAACAGTATAAATGTTAAATAACTTTAACTTACCCAGGAGGATTTCCATTATGTACATTCCTTCCTAATCCTGGTGGTGGTGGCTGTATACCTCTGTATCCAACTAAATAGAAATTCATATATTTATCATTGAAATAAAAACTGTAACAACATTTAATCACATATAATAACATATAGAGTAAGTATATATTATATTGTCTCTAATATCGCACTATCATATATGAAATATAGTACTGCTTACTATGATGTAATCCACGGAGAGGTCTTGGTGGTCCGTTATAATTACGTGGTGGTTGAGATGGTCTGTATCCTGGTTGCTGATAAGGTGGTCTTTCATACCTTGGTGGACCATAATGAGAGCTTTGTTGATGAGGATACATTGGTATACGGTGAGTCATATATGGATCTGGTAGAAGTGGAGGATTATGCGGTTGTGCATTAGGTGGAGGTTGATTATAATTGGGTTGTGGTATGCGATCTTCTCCTGGTGGGAAAGGTAGTAGAGGTGGTTGATTTCCAGAAGAGGGAACGTGTAAATGGGGTTCATCGACCTGTAATTGTGAACATTCCATATAAATATAATTCTATTTTATAGTATAATATGTAATAAAATAGTAATGAAGTATTTCTTACAGTTACTACTTCACCATACTTACAGTGGGAGTTCCAGGTCGATCTTCTGTTGATCTTCGCATTCCACTATCATAATGCATAGTGGATGAATAATGTCCATCATCTGGTGGCATACCCTGATAAGTTTTTGAAGGAGGTTGGTTCATTACATGTGATAATGTCGTTCCCTGAGATGAATAATCACTATGTTGAGAGTGTCTAGGTGATAAAGATCGTCTACGACTCACTGTCCGTAAATTTTCCATCCTACGACCACGTTCTCCACTCCTATAATTTCCATTAGAATCCAATCTTAAGAAAAAAATGTTGTACTATACTGCAATACTTATTTTTATTACATTACTTGTATTTTTTTTTACAAACCTTTCACGATGACCATCCCTACTAAAACTTCTTCGTCTTTCTCTTGATTGTCTTTCTCCGCTATAGTCATTATCATGATCTTTTTTATCACGACTAGGAGGATTACTTCGTTCACGATCTCTTTCCGGTGAACTGCCAATAGCAGGAATTGGTAATAACGGTTCTGTTCCTGGTGGTGGTGGAACTTCTGCTTCTTCATCAGTTGTTAACTTTGTTACTGAATCACTTTGTAAATCTGATTCAGAATTTGACTCAGGAATTGCTACAATAAAAAGAAATAATAAAAAATAAAATTAATAATATATAACAAAAATAAAAATAAATAACATTTATATAATATTACAGATTGGTAACACTTTAAACTGTTTATACTGTTCTATTATAAACTTTACATTTAGTTGATAATTGAGGTTAGGTACAATAAAATATCAGCTGGTAAAATAAACTTCGAACTACACAATTACGCCACATTACATTGAGAGTCTACCAAAGAATCACTGATATAACATTAAATGCGCACGATTTTTAGATCGCTACATACGAAAGTATATGACATTAAAAGTAGACTCGTTACGCACATCGATAATGGCGGCTGTCATTACTTTTGCGTAAGAATTAAAATTAAAGGATAACGAAATTTGGAAATAAATTTTTCTCCCCCATTCTTGTTTCTTATAATAATTATATTCTATAACGACATTTTTATACACAAAATTCTTTATGGATGATTTTAATGAAGGTTAAATAATAGAATGAATTGTAAATCTATAACATATAGACTAAAAATATATTAATCTCTTCATATGTTATTATATAATTACGTTTTATTTTTATTTTTTGGTAAAAAGAAAATATTAAATTTGAAAATATAAGATTTGTAATGATTTCGATTAATGGTGTAATAACTAATAGTATATCCATTTGAAAGCTTATTATTTGCATTTATTATTATGAATGAATGTCATGCAATCAAAATAATTGATTTCAACAACACATAAATATATAGAAAAAAAGAAGAAAAGTACTCACTTGTTGCAGTTTGTGGTTGTGCACTAGTGGATGGAAATTGTTGTGACAAGGATTCAAAATTAGCAGGTGGTTCAACATATTCTACCAATGTATTACCAACACTAGATGTTTGAACGCATTTAGCTTGGCCAGTAGCTTGTATAGTAGGTTGTTGTATTTCAATTTTTGGTGGTTCTGGTTGCACTACTGATTGATTAATTGGAGCAGGTCTATATGTTTGTCTCTTAGCATATCCAGTTTCATTTTTAAAATTCATAACAGCATTACGTAAAAATCGATTTGGTATAAGTGTTTCTGGTGAAACATCTTTTTCATTGCAATCTGGACATTCATGTTCTTCAGATTCTAATAAAAATGTTCGAATACCTGTTACATAAAATAATTATTATTATAGAACAATATATATATATATATATATATATATATATATATATATATATATATATATATATATATATATATACACACTATAGAATTCTACTTTATATTTATTAAAAAGATGAATTTACATTCGTCACAAAAAGAATTCCCACAACATGGTATCATTACTGCATCAGTTAACAAATCCTTACAGATGTTACACAATAGATCTTCTGGTATTTCTAGCTTTTCTACAATAGGTTCAGGGTCTTGAGAAAATGGTGGCTTTTCTTTTTTACCTTCTTTGTATGCTTGACTAAAACAGTCACAATAGTCATTATTTACAATGTTAAAATGAGTCTATTTCTTAATTAGAAACTCACTGGTCAATAGCAGGAACAGCATATTGTCCTGTAGGTGTCATCATTGCACCTGGTACTAATGGACCTTCAACTGGTACCATAAAGCTCCTAGGAATTCCTGTACTCTTTTTAATTTCAATTGGCTCTTGATTTGTACCAAGAGGACAATTTTTTATCCAATGTCCAGGTTGATGACACTTATAGCAACGATAGTTTGTAGGTACATCTCCTGTCTGATTTGCACCACGTATCTTCATGTAGCTAATGAAAAACAAACAAAAATATTTGTATCCATCAATAACAATAATAATAATAAAAAGAACAATAATAATAACATTTAAATGGAATAAGTATAATATAGCAATATTATACATTTTTAATAAATTGATCCAATTTTTAATTGTTCTTATATATTATTTTAAATGTAAATGTATTAATTGTTTTAAATGTAAAAATATAGAGGTAACACTTTATATATATAACAGTTAAAAATGTCATATACATACTTTGATGGATCATAGTCTTGAGTAGATTGAGTCATCATAGCTCGAATTTTATCTTCTTCTGAACCATCAAGCCTAGTAAGATCTACAGTACGTCCCAAATTGGTTTCATCTTTTAAATTACTGAATGGGGGTGTTTCATTACGATCCCAAGATCTTTTTTGCTGAATTGTCAATGGAACTCTAGCAACGATAAGGCTAGTATTTTTTGCTATTAATGCATTGTCATCTGTATAATCTAAAAATGAAATTCTTTTATAAATGTGCTATTCTTTGCAATTTAATAATAATATATATATTATATATATATAACTAAAAAGAAATTGCCTTCTTTTGTTTGAGCATTAGTTATTTGTAGATCAAAATCTGTATTTTTTCCTATACGTTTCTGATGGAAAATAGCTTTCTTAAGATCTGCTACAGAAATATGAAGTCCATCAAAAGAAACAGTATCATAATCCAATGTAGACTTAAATTTATAATGGACTGACATCTTGGATGTTAAGTATCCTATGAATATAAAATAAAAACAAAGAATTGAAATACAAGTAATATATTTTTAGTACCTTTATAAATATTTTTATAAGAACATATATTGAATAATTTCTAATTTTTTTAAACAAAAATATATATAAAATAATATTTACATTTCTTTGGCTTTATATATTTTAGAGGGAGGGAGGGTAACATATATATACTTTTTATATATTTCTAACTGTCTACGAGTATAGTGTGTAACATAGCATGTGTAAACAAAATTTTTATAATAAGAAGAAAACATAAAATAAAACGTGATCAATTTATACATTATTCAAACAAAAATAAATCTTTTTATATTGAGTGTATATAAAATACAACGCATACAGACATACAGCACTATAGCATTTCATAATTCTATTAAAGGAGCATTAAATTTGATAAGAAAAATTTTCTATATATCACATCAGATGCTAACTTATAATAACTCTGCTTTAATCTTTATATAGGTTAGATAACTATAACATAATCTCCATATACATAAGAGATTATAAGACGAAATATACATAAGCAATATTGTACATTTATTAATTCTTATGAAGTGCAATTAAAAAAGGCTCGGAATTATAAAAATTTATAAAAGATTACAATCACGCCACAAATACGTAAATTAGAATATTATGATGTTTTGATCAAAGATGGACAAACATAATACATATTTCGAGTATCTATATAGAAGATTAATATACTAAAATAATAAAATAATGATGAAATATATAGTAAACTATAATATATTACCTTAAATCAAATTCGTGCTCACATTACGAACACAACAATACAATGCGAACACCACAAACGCGAAGTGAACAATTCGACCGTACCTGGCAAGGGTTGAAAATTTCAGTTTATAGACGGCACAATAGGTATCACCTTAGATATTAAGATTATTAATAAATTTATCTCAAACGCCTTTTTCGTTGAAATTCTGTCCTCTTTTATACGAATTTGTAAAGAAGAATCATTTTAATGAAATGAAAAATTTATTAATTATTTCACGTTGTTGCTGAGTACTTCCGTCTGGTGAATTATATATTACAACCAAATTTCCCTAGTTTTCAAGTGAGAGAAAGAGAAAAGAAACCAATTGTACTTTCAAGTAATTTTTAGCTCATACTCGTAGGAAAAGTCAACACACTACTGATAATAGAAAACTTAACTTTATTAAAATAAACTAAAGTAACTTTCTATAAACGATGTTGTGATTCGTAATCTTACTAGTATTTGAGAGATGGCGTTGTTGTTGCGTTGCCAACATTTATCGTGCGTGGTAGGATTTTAGCGTCATTACAGATGTATATACGATGTATGACTTCTTCACGTTTTTCAAATTTAATGAAAGAAATTTACACTTTTATTTAGTTACTAATAAATTTAAAAAAAGTATGACCATTTCGGATATTACAAATATATTAATTATATTTGTTATTTATTAGTATGGGGAAAAAGAAATGCATTACTTTTACGTGAAAAAATAATGGATTTCTTTTTCCCCAAACTAATATTATGATCAATATTTTTAGTATCATGATCTACTTTATCTTTTATGCGATTGGATGTCTTACGTAATTGTATATACGATAATTTTATTGTAATTTGAAATAAAATATTTGTTACCGTTCATTAAATACATAATCTTATTAAATTTCCCTATAAGCATACGTATGAATGTATACATACATATTCGTATTTATTATAACATTTTGTTATTATTATACATCGCTATATTTCATATATATAATATGAAATTTAAGTAAAATAATCGATATTATCAATTATAATATAATTGGTTAAAAAAGAAAAGAAGCAATCTTTTCTAAAAATAGGTAATTTGGAATTAGGAAAAACAACGATATTTACTTTTCGTGCAAAAGAACAAAATAACTCGTTGACACATTGTGATCTAAAAGATTATAAATCGAATATCGATTCTCGTATAAGAAACAAAAATAACCAATAACAGACAGGTTCCACTAAATTTTGATTGAATAATATTTGTATTTATATTAATTCTATCCAATCAAAATTAATATAAAATATTTTATATGTTACGATTTGTATCATACGTATTTTTATGTATATTTTTAGGTACGAATTATCTAGTTTAAAATAACAATTTTGAAAAATTCAGTAAGATTCTATTTTACAAGTTGTATTTATTAAAAAAATATTACAAAATAATAATGTCAAAATGTTGTGATATATTGCCTCAGATACAAAAAGCAGACTTGAATTTAAAAATGATATTAGATGAAATATCAAAGATGAGAGGTAATTTCTTGTAAAAATTTATACTAAAATAGTTATATATATATATATTTATAAGTATTTAAGTAATATTATATTTCAGTTAAGTGTGCTCAAATGCAGTTGGAAATTTTATGTCTGTATAAACCACAATGTTTACAAATACTTGAAATGTTAAAAACACTAGAACATAATCAAAATCCTTTTATTGAATTACCATCTATACAAGAATCGCATTTGTTATCAGAAAATACATCATGACTTATTTAAACTTACTATGTTAACTTAAACATATTTAATAGTAATAGGGTATTCTTCATTGTTCAGTTTATTCATATTCAAATTGTTCCTTATGTTTATATTAATTATAAATCGCAAGAAATTAGATATTTATGTTTAAATACATTACATTCAGATTATAGAAAATACATGTGAAATATCAATGCAAATAAATAAATGTATTCATATCATACAAAATGGATGCAAGTAATACATAAAAATATAATACATACTTTTAATTTATTTTTGAACATTTCGAATTATAGATATTAATGTATTTTTTTGTTCGATATTGATAAAAATTTGATAATAAATTTAAATGACAAAAATTAGTATTATATTATAAAATAAATCTTCCTAATGTTTTTTTTTTATATATGTAAACAAAAATATATATGTTGGAATCGCATACAGAATTTAGAATATTTTTTTTGTAATCCCATTTAATATTAATAATCGCGATTCATACCGCTGGTAATGATACATTTTATAAGAGTTCCATGTAGATTGTATTGATTACTATATTTAATGATGTAAAGATACCTTCTTGTACATTCAATATTATATCATTTAATTTTGTCCTAATCCAAATCAATCATATAAACTTTAATCGTATTTCTACAATGTAACATATTAAGCCTTAAGGACAGAGGAAAAATTCTACTATGATTATTTGTTAGTAACAATATTGATAAATCGTATAAAAGAAAATATCTTTATTATCTAGTCTTATTATTATTTTTTATATCTTCTAGATCTTTCTAAGATCATATCTTTTAAAGTTATTACTTTCATTTGTTTCATATATCCAAAAACATTTCATGAAATTTGTCCGCAAAATGTATATATATTAAAGACTGAATGTTCTTAATAATAATTAATGGAAATTCTATTCATAGAATATTTATAGAATTAGTGCTAATTTGAACTATAGCTGTAAATATCTTAACGCTTTTTGCAGCAAGTGTTTATATACTTCTAAAAAACATATCGAACGATAATGTTTGTTCTTGAATAATAATGAATGATTCAGTAAATATATCTATAAAAACATGCCTGATGTTTTTACAATATTTAAACGTATATATTGGTTTAGGCGTACAGATAATTGGTTCCAAGAAAGCCATTGATTGGAGCGTTTTAAATTGCTGTGTATCATCCATTTCTCATCATCGATTACGATTTTGTTAAAAAATAGATCACTTCGTTTCGCAGTCAGTAATGATATCTAAATTGTTCTCGCTGATTTTTGAGGCAGAAGAGTCAGCTATTTTTTGCACAATCAATCTTAGATCTTGCTCCGATTTTAAAGTATCACTATCGAGTTCAGCAGATCGCACATTTCGAATACTACGAGACAAGTCAAAATCACCTTTGGCAAATTTTCTGAACCAACGTCGGCACTCATGTACCTTCAAAACGTTCCCGTATATGCGACAAATTTTTTTTGTTGCAATTGTTGCGTTAAATCCCAATTGGTAATGAAACAACATGCAATGGCGTAAGTGTTCTTCCGTAGGTTGGTATTCCGCCATTTCGTTTAGTGATAATAAAAACCTTCTTTTTTTTTGTTCAAAACAATAAATCCACAATTTTCTTTTGTAATATGCAACAAACAATAGATGTCTCCTTATGTCAAAAACTTAAATTTAACTTCAAGTAATTTACTTATTACTATTTGAAACTTAGAGCGTCAATGTTAATTTATCAGCGATGCTTGAGGATGCAAACCTTCATACATTTTTTGGTACCGGTGTTCACAGCACCCTTGCCGATGATTGTACTCATAGCAAAAACGAATCTTCAATATATTGGTAAATAGAGTGAAATAGAGAATGCAGAAGCGAGTGAGATAGATAAAAGCGCCAACGTGCTGTGTTCGCTATATATATATATTAAATATGAAATATTTATTTCTTTAACCTTTAATTAAAAAGAAAATAAAAAAACATGTAATACGATATTTATTTTTAAAATAACAATAAAATTACGTACATTTTTTTTTTATTTTAGATTTGTTATGAACGTGAATTTAAATAACAATAAATTTGATTCTGAGTTTAATCTTAAACTGCTGTTGCTACCATTTACATTTATAATAAAAGGTTCAATGGCGCTTTTAATAAGGACGAATGCTGTAGGTATCTTGTATTACGTTGTAAATATTTTGTTATTTTTTCATTCATTCTTCATTGTACTTACATCTTGTACGTTTATCTTATAAACATATTAATCTGAATTTATTACAAAAAGTCTCGGGGAAATTACTAAGTAAAACTTTTTCAAATTTAATAATATCCGTTTAAAAAATCTTTATTGGCTTGCCATTGGTTGTTCAAAAGCTTTTTTTTATTTTATTTTTTCTCTTTAAAAATAGTAGACAAAAATGAAAATGCTTTTCAACAAAAAAATGTTTATTTAATGTGAATAATAAACATTGCCTAATTAACAGGAAAGAAAATTTCCTTATAGATTTCCTTGCATAAAAAAGAGAATATTGCCTTTTTTATTTTGTAATATTGAAAAATTAAGAAAGTTACGCTTACTCTGAGCTCATCAATTAAAATAATATTAAATTTAATTCAGAATAAAAACTGCTTTTGAGATTGAAAGAAAATATTTTTATATTAGTAATCAGAAATATTAAATATGTTACGTTAAGATTGTAAGGAAACAAAAAAACAACGGCGTTGGAAAGTAACAATGAATTATGTAAGAACCGCCAAAAATTATTTCTCAAATTTTAACAAAACAAATAAAGTAATTCATTTTATTGTATTCCTTTGTTAATTTTAGTATGTGAAATAATATAAAATTATATAAAAATTTGTTAATAATTTGATATATTTGATAAGAAAGATAAACGAGATGGCGCTTTAGTTTCTTATAGATATCGAGAGTCGTACTAGGCAAATGAAATGAGTGAAAATCGACCAATCAGCTTATCGGATTTGGGCGTTATTACTCTATTGGCAACACCGCTCGAAACATCGAGATCGTTTGGAACAAAATAGCGATTCAGTTCAGCTTGAACGGGTGATAGGTGCAGTTGTATCAGCTGCTCGCGAATATTTTCATTTTGAAATTATTATCAACGCTTTTAATTCTTCGAAAATTTTTCATAATACTTTTTTTATTTGATAGAGTTTATCCCGTTTCAGGCTGGACTTCGAGTACGGATCATTACGAGACGCTTGATAATCCCGGGTATCGAGGTAAGTGCCAGCTCAGTTTCACTAGCCTATCGTCATAATATGGTCGCCTATCCTATCTTTTTCTTTTCCCTTTTCTTCTGTCTCGTCAACAACGCTAACCAAAGAATGATTCTAGCCGATGGTAGTCTCTCCGATGGGTAGCCTACCAGGAGGTTTTTTCCGGCTTACATTCAGTCTTTTGTTTCCGCGTTGCGTGACCATATCTCCACAACATCTACGCGGTTTAATTTCGCAATTATTTCCTGACCGCCTTTTTAATACGGCTTCTTTTAAGTCCGGGCGTAGGCAGGGTAGACGTGTGCGAGATATGCACCTACTAGGGATCTTTAGCCATTGCGGAGGAATGGAAACTTAGAAAACATGTATTCTTTGTTTTGGCGTCCGACGCAAAACTGGCACGTGTAATGAGAGGTAGAATGATTAAGTTCTTCTACACCATTTCACACTATTCTTCCTAACCTTGGCGAATCGTATTGTTTCTATAGGAGGTGCATCTAATCTGGTGCTTTTTTTCTATAACCTAACAAAAGGTAATAACTTTTTGTTATTGCATGATAAAAATCTTCATCAGCGGCTCGTATTGCATACCCTTTCGAGAGGGTTTTTCGTATTCGAATTTTCAGGTTTTTTAGCATCAAAAAAGAAAGGAGAGCCAGTCGGGGGAGCATGCTACGCGAACTTCGAAAGGAGGAGGGGATCCAGTTGGAGAGGACGGCGGAGGATCACCATGCATATATACAATTCCTGTCGAGGGGGATCGCTAACAATCCGGATTATCTATCCCCTTTCCGGATAAATAGAAAAAGAACATTCTGGTTGTATGTTCTTCGTGTATATCACGATTTTAGCGCGAGTTGGTTGGAATCTAATATACGAAGATCCTATAAACAGAATTGGGCGCATGGTATATATTTTTGTAATTGATTCAAATTGGGCCCGGGCCCAAACCCCACTCCGGGGGTGGGTCACCTTTGCAGCAACCTCCACGTGGTGTGACCTGGGAAGTTTACGTACTTCGTGCTTTGTCCATTTGAACTACTGAATATACGTAAACTTGCAAATGGCTGCGACATTATAAATAACATTATTTAGTTAGTCAAATGTTTTCTTATTGAATACCTGAAACGCAATATCTCTATCGCCATTTCGAGAAAGACCTCGCTAATCGTGTAATAAAACTTTTTCATTTATTATATACAGTTCTATTAAATAAAAATTATTGATTATTTATTTATAATTGTTCGAATTTAATATTTATAAATGTACTACAATCGTTCCTCCTATTTCTCAATTTAATTATCGTGCAATGTATTCATCTTGCAACGTCATTATTTCCTTCAACGTACAAACACCATCATTTTTTGTAGTTCGTTTCTCTAGTTTGTATCTAATTCCAAATCATTTGCATTGTAATTTACCAACGCATAATTTATTATCTAGTAATACATATTTCGTTTTAAAAAGTTTCTTCGTTTATGTGCTTTCTTTGTTTCGTTCCTTTTTGCATCGAAATATTAACGTTACAAACTAAAGGCTTTTACTAACCTATTATTACGACGTAACATTTTATAAATCTGGTTTATATCTAATAACACGTAATTTAAATTGTATAGATTGTTACTGTGTATACGATAATTTGAATACCGAAGACCTGGGTGTTTTTATGTTGTATATATTTTTTTCGGTCTGCTTTAACCTCTATCAGAACAATAACATTTTCTTGAAGAGTGTGTTGTTTTTTTTCTTAGTTTACAGATTATGTCCTAGAAACGTGTTGACATTTAAGTCTAAGTTTTATTATTTCATTCTGATAAAATTAATTCTTGACGATTTCACATTACAATTTCCAAATTTTTACTTCCTGACCATGCTGAAATTCCTAGCAAAATAATATCATAATAAAATAACAAAGGTATATATATAAAGTAATAATAAGAGATAAACAGAAATAAATTGCCATAATTTTGTCTTCTTGTTCTCTTAAAAGATTAATATTCTCGTAGGCGTTAAAAATTCATATCTGGCCTAAGTTTTCTATACTTGTAATTCGTTGTAACGTAATCGGTGTCTTTGTAATGCAAGTAACATAACTATGCATTTTTTAAATTTCTCGTTGTTTAATATATTTTTCTTTCGAGCAATTTTCCAAGCTGTAAACATTTTCGGATTTCCTTGCAAAACGATGCGAGGAGACTTTTACTACCGATTGCATCCAAGGACATAGCAAATTTTAACAACCACACTTCGAAAATAATGCGATTTACAATATTGTTTTTATCTTTTACATTCTATAATAATTGAATTAACTTTTAATTTCAATAGAAGATTCAAATATATATACTTAACTACTTAATGTCATGTATTATTCTGTTTCATGTGAGAATACAAATGAAAAGATTTAATGCGCAGTTATACATATATCGTGAAGATCGTGTGAATACGCTCGTGTAAATGTAAAAATGGCATGTGAAAGTTCCAATAAATAAACCAATGTAGTTGTTTAGCTCTTAACTGACGCCATTTTAGAAGATTTCCATATTGTAGATTTGATTTACGAAATATTGTAAATAGGGTTAAGCTTAATTATATCAATACATTTACTTTTCCTTTTCTCCTATTTAGTTTCTTTGAAATTTTTTTAATTTAAAAGTAATGGATATCAAAGTGTGAATAGAAAAACAATTTAAATTAGATATACAATGATGTGTATGTTAAACAATCGCTTAAAAAATAAAAAATAGTTCATAATATAAAATTTTTAATTTTATTATAGTTAAATTGAATCTACGCTTTGGTTTCATTTTTAATATTAAACTAATCGGTTAGTCGAGAAAATTAAAAATAATTAAACAATAATATTTATATAGGTTTATAGATATTCGTAAAATTTATAATTATCATTGTCAATAACTTTTATGCGTATTAAAAAAGTATTCAAATATAAGTCTAGTCAAAAACAACAGATGTCAATAGAAGCACTCATGTTTTAGGTATAGCGATTTAGTCTAACAATCTTTTGCTTAATAAATGTGTTATTATTAAAAAATTGAAGAAAATAACTCAAATCGGAGTAAGAAAATAATTTCATATTGTTATTAAAATCTTATAATGCATTTATTTGTGTTAGATATGTTTATGAATTTGGTTTAGGTTAAGTTACATTTAAAAGTGATTATTTATGATAATACTTAAAAAAGACAAAAGTTAGGTAAATTATAATTATATATATAATAAACTTGATATATATGTGTGTAAATTTGTTAGAATATATACACATATTATATGTAATAGTATATATATATTTTATGATTTTAATTATAATCATATTATTGCAAATATTTAATATTTAATGTAATATGTGATTTTGATTAAATATAAAATCTATTATATTTTTTTAAGGAATAGTGAAAAATAATTAATTTTAATTTGTGATAGTTTGTAACTTTGAGGAAGTAAAAAAAATGGCTAGTACATCCAGTGATCAAAGTATTATTGCTCAGAAGACTTGGGAGATGTCAAATAATGTTGAAACGATCAGTACAGTCGATGAAATCTACAGATATGATAGAAAAGAACAACAAGATATATTGGCAGCTAAGCCATGGGAAAAAGAGTATGTCTAATATAAATGTATAATCATTTATATAAGTTTAATATTATTCTTTAGAAGTTTATAATAAGTAAAAATCATATTTAATTTTACTAATGTATTGGATTTTCTCAATATAGTCATCATTTTTTCAAAGATATTAAAATCTCAGCATTAGCATTGTTAAAAATGGTAATGCATGCACGTTCTGGTGGCACATTAGAGGTAATGGGTCTTCTGCTTGGAAAAGTAACAGCAAATACAATGATTGTTATGGATTCTTTTGCATTACCTGTTGAAGGGACAGAAACAAGAGTTAATGCACAAGCTCAAGCATATGAATATATGACTGCATATATAGAAGCTGCAAAACAGGTGAAATCAAGAGAACATAATTTTTTTTTTTATTTATGTTCACCTGATATATTAAAATATTTGTATAGGTTGGTAGACAAGAGAATGCTATTGGCTGGTATCATAGTCATCCAGGTTACGGATGTTGGCTGTCTGGTATTGATGTGTCTACACAAATGCTCAATCAAAATTTTCAAGAACCATTTGTTGCTATTGTAATTGATCCTGTACGAACTATTTCTGCAGGTAAAGTTTGCTTAGGAGCATTTAGGACTTATCCAAAGGTACGTTGAAAAAGTCATGGAGTCACAAATTCTAATATATTTTATCATAATATATTAACATAATTTGTACTATGTTAATATCAATAACTATTCTTAATTTATAGGGATATAAGCCTGCTAATGAGGAACCATCAGAATATCAAACAATACCTTTAAATAAAATTGAAGACTTTGGTGTACATTGTAAACAATATTATTCGTTAGAAGTATCATATTTCAAATCATCATTAGATAAACGATTGCTAGATTCCTTATGGAATAAATACTGGGTGAACACTCTTAGCTCTTCTAGTCTATTAACAAATGCAGATTATACTACGGGACAAATATTTGATTTATCTGATAAATTAGAACAATCAGAAGTTGCGCTTGGAAGAGGATTTGTTTTAGGTGGAACAGATCCACACGATCGTAGTACGGTTGAAAAACTTATTAAAGCAACACGTGATAGCTCTAAAACTACAATTGAAGTTATACATGGTTTAATGGCACAAGTTATAAAAGATAAATTATTTAATCAAGTTGGAACAAATATAACAGATTCTTGTTAAACCACTATTTATACTCACTTATATAATAAGTTAATTTTAAGTGAGAAGCCAAACAAATGCATTTGTAATATAAACAATATGACTTATGCAGTTTTTCTGTCTTAAGTTGTGATTTTTCATGTCTTGTTATGACACAAGCATGTATTCAAAGACATATATACTTAAAGATTTAGTAGAATAAAAATACATTTTATTTTCACATTTTGCTTTACTAGAAAGTATATATAATGATATATAGGCTTTTAATCCAAGCCCTATACATCACTGTCATGACCACTTGAGCCCGTTTTTACGTTACCCAGATTCCAGGATTTTCCAAAACCAAATAAACAAGGGAGCTGCTTAATAAGCCCCTTTCTGTTAACCATAAATTCCGTACAAAAATATAAAAAGAACTGTTATCAATAATTATCTGTGTGGCAGTAGTATTAAATTTACAAATGAAACGAATTAAACCAAAACACTATATTCCTAATCAAATAAAATACAGCGACTGAAAAATTTCTCTATTCCAGTCTCCTGGCATTTGGTAAAAGTCACAAGGAATCCAATAATTTGTTTATTAAATATTAAAATAATTGATTAATTTTTATGACGATGGAAAAAATATAGATATAACTTTACTTGAATTCATTCAATTTATTGATTTACAATATTTATAATACATTACCTAAAAATAGCATAAGAAGCAATGATGAAAATCGTCCTACAAATTACGCGTATGCCATAAGATAATTATTATCGATATCAGTGTTATTGGTATTTGTATTTTTCACCATTATAATAATAATAATAAGTATTATTTTTATATAAATTTTCAGTCATCAAAAAAATATTAGAACAGAATTTATTTATTAGTTACATATAACTACTATACTATTTTAATATTTATTAATCTTTGTATTGCCAAAAATACGAGTTATAAGTATTTTATTTACTCAAATGATGTTTTTTTTATCTTTATTATTGAATTTGTACTGACATTTATTAAAATATACTACAATTATCAGTGATAATGAAGGAATCTTGCTGCATTTATGTGCAGTAATTTTGTTATACAATAAAACATTAAATTATTTTAATAGTTACGCACTTTCGTAAATTACATTCTTAGTTTGTGGTGCGGTTTGATCTTTTAAGATTCTAATCGCTGTAAAGCGCATTTATGCTTTTGTACTTTACGAGTGAAAAATTAATATTTGGAATGTAGAAATATCGTACGCGCTCTTCTATAAGAACGTTACAGCTTTCATTTTTATTATATCCATATGAAATATACATAGTACATTTTTAGTAGGTCACTTAAACATCACTGTTTGCAAAAATATTAAAATTCTAGAAATAAGACATTCTTATGTATTATATATATTACTGTAACAAATACAATAATTAGAAATTATAATAAAATTTAGAAATGTTATTATATTTTAGAAAAGAACAAGAAAACTAATATTTTTAAGTTGCATCACTTTTATAGCCATGATACGATATAATGCATGTAATTTTTAAAAATATGACTTATGTATACGTAAATATGTTTATGTTGTTTAACCAATTTTCATTGAAATAACAATTTGTAACCTACGCCTGTTTGAAAGTTCTTTCTAATAAACACTTTTGTATTTGGAAACAGTAAGTAGAAAATTAAACAATTATTAAGATTCAATAATATAAACATTTAGAAGATTTAAAAAAGATTATTTGTGTGTCTTCAAATCTGTTGATATAGTAAATATTACAGAAGTGATCTTTGTAATAATAATTTGTTGTAATATATCATACATCTAATACATAAAATACATAAATGCAGACAAGCTTATATATGGTTAAACATAATGCTAATGAAAACCAATATTTAATGCTTTTGAATTTGAAATTTGAAATTAATTTTAAGTGAATATACTACTATACAAAATACCTGCACTATATTTATTAATAACATTTATTATTTTTGATCCAATGTAAAAAATTCTTAAATAAATTGGTAAAATACAGAACCATGCACGACGATTCGTACAGAAAAATCTAATAACATTATTTATTTTTAATTCCTACTTCCATTTTATTGTACAGATGTATAAAAATCTATTGTATGTTATATATGTATGTTCAATGTGTAAACATGAATTTTATGTTACAGCAACACAATAAAAAATAAACAATGACGAATTATGATAAGCTTTACTTGCAATTAGTATAAATTTTACGTGTACAAATGTGTAACAATTTTAAACCGTAAAGAAAATAATTCAACCGAATAAAAAATGTTTATAAAGTTTAATAAGATTATCAATCATTTGTAATCACGACATTGAGCGTACGGAATTATATAAATATGATGTAAGTAATATACAGTTTTTAAAGATCAAATTTCTAATTGCATTATGATAATCTTTAAAGTTTCAATTTTGTTATTTTATTAGCACCCATGACAGTACTATTTCGCAAATTTAGATTTTCAAAATCGATCTACAAATTATTAACCACACCCCATTTTCCAGGTGGATTATTTCATGAGATTATAATAGCGAGTTGTGTACACCAGCAATTATTAAACTGCTAAATTTCACAGTAATAGAAGATTCCCTTTCCTTCTATCTTATTATATATATATATATATATATATATATATATATATATTATTGTTCAAATGTTCTAACGTATATACATAACATATAATTGTATCAGTTATTTTTATATATATAAGTATGTGATAAGTAAATGTTTGTTAAATAAGTATTGGCTGATGTTTTGATTGCCCATAAACGCACGGTTTTCAATTCATTATCCTATTAATGATCACATGTAGTAAAAAATCAATATTTATGTGAATTGAGAACTATGCGTAGTTCATTGTTCTGTTTTTAGTCGGCTATAATTTGGGTATTACTTTTATACGTTCATGAAGATCTTATTTTCCCCTGATTCATTTATATATATCAAATACATATGAATATTTTTGAAAAACAATCATATTTTGTTCTATACGGTAAGATTAATGGAAGGGAAATCTTTTCCTACTGATGTAAAATCCATTGGTGCATTATCAATAGTCACGGCTGTACATTATACATATGAAGTTATGTTTGTATTTAAAATTTTTTAGAAACGTATAAAATCCGAATGATACAAAAAATAGTTGATCATATGAGTTTTGAATGAATAACAGTCATATAAAATGCACATCTACGAATATCTCAACCAGAAGTGACCACTTAAAAAATTTTTTAACTTTTCCTATGCTATTGTTCTTTCAATTATTTGCATTTAAAAATATTTATATGTAATCATTATTCGTTATTATTTTCTAGAATAGCAGTTTATAGTTTATATATTGCATTAATAATATTTACATAAATTTAAGCAATATTCTACATCAGAGACGTGCCAAATTTTGATTGAAGAAGAAATAATTCTCCTATTACTGCTTATTGATTATTCCCGTTCGAATATGTATACTCTTTTGGCATCTTCAAATAATATAATTTACGACCTAGATTAAACAATAATATCGCGGTTGTTAAAATGTAATAATAATAGCAAACAAACTGAGAGGAAATTACTGTTATGATGAAAGCAAGAATTCGTTTATAGAAACAAAAGAAAGAACGGGGATAAGGGCAATATTGGCCCTACATGCCAATTCTGAACGTCTCTGTTGTACATGGAGTATACAAAAACATGAAAAATAATTAATTTAATAAGCATTTATACGCATATAAATGCATAATAATTTAATATCCATTTATATGCATACATTGAAAAACTTCTTATTTTTTGAAGCAATTACATAAGAATGTATCGTAAATTTCGGGTTAGAAAAATAGAATTGATAGATAGAATGTTAACCATCCTGAAAACTGAAAAGATCGATTACACGAGCGAAGTGTATGTATGTGTTAGTCATTTCATCAGTTACGTAACAAATTATATTTTTAGTTTATAAATAATAAACGTTATTATTTTCAATCGAATAGAAAATACTTATTAATTAAAAAAACTAACTATTTAAAGATATTTGGAAGTCAATATTACTTTGTGTTATGCAAAAATGACTAAATATATTGATTATTTTATTTGAAATGTAAAGTTTTTAAAACAAGAAACTTCTACAAGCTTAATAATTTTCATTATTTAACTGCATTCTATATAGCTATACTTTTGTAATACAAGTATAATTATTTAGCAAATTTTTGGAATCATCTCTGTAATTTCAATAAGAATTCAAATCACAAAGAGATAAAACGAAGCTATATCAACTCTAAAAACAGCATCACATTCATTCGTACAACATTTCGTGTTGTACATAAGTAAAATATGTATTATTATAATTTATTATAATAAATAGCACACAATGCTTTAAATGTTATAAACTACAGAATATGAATATATTTTTTCTGTCTCTTGAATATGTTTGAATTTGACATTGTATTTGCAGAAAACGATATATATGTTAAGCTTAGGATTATAATTTATAAATATTTTCTTTAGTGTTTTCAAATTGCTCTGTGTTGAACTTTAGGCTACGCAAACATTATTGTACCGGAAGACCATCTTGTTTTAAGATTGTAAGAATAGTAAAATATTTATTTTAATGGGTATTTCTATGTAATTCCGCATTTCTAAAATCAGAGGAAATTTGATTGATTAAATATATTATATTATATTATATCATACTATACTATACTATACTATATGTTATACTATATATTCCATAAAAGTCAAAAATAAGTAATAATAGCAAGATTCTTATAAATATTTAGAGATGCAGAATTAACTATAGAAATTAAAAATATTAACAGATTTCACGCAAAATGTAACTTTATTATTATTTTCAAAAACCTGCTCACACATAATGGCACCGTTTACAGTTTATTTTTTCGTGCACGGCATTAATATTTCATTTGCTTATTTAATTTCAGATCTATTATCAAAAAAAGTATATTGTGTTATAATTAAAATTTTAATAAGAAGCATTTTTAATATGTAATTTACTAATTGTTACTAAACACCAATTTTATCGAAGAAAATATGAGGATGCAAATGACTGTGATGCTTCAGAAACTAATTGTAAAAATTAACATCCAAATCAAATAGAACTAATAGCAGCACACATTTTCATAAATTAGGATATATAATAATAGAATATTGTTGCTATTGTGATCATTTTTATTAGTCCTTTAAAATTTGTTAAAATGATATAAAAAAAATTTACTATTATGTCAATTAATTAAAATTGATAAGTAAAAATATCATGCAAATGAATAAAAACAAGAAGTTACATAAATTCAAGCAATTTCTGTATTAAAATAAAAAAAATGGTACAACTACTTTATATTATTATTAATGTTAATGTTACCAATTTCTAAAGGAACATCCTACAGAAATATATTCTAAATATAATTTGAAAGTAATTATAAAATACACATCATTATGTGATTAAATTGGTGTATATAACATTAGAAAATTTTGTCTGTTTATATATCGTGATACTATACTAAACAAATCTCAACATACTGAATGAATGAGTTTAATTGCAAGCAAAGGATTATTATATAATCACAGTAATACAGCCATTTGTTACCTCGTATTTTACAAAAAAATGCTTAGATATTAATTGTGTAAATATTTATCGACATGAATTATATTTAATACCTACAACTTCTTTATATTTTAAGAAAAACGTAGAAATGACAAATATTATCATTCCCCATCTAAGCAATTTTGTGATATCTTGGTAGACAAGAATATAAATGTTCACATACACATAACACAGTAAACATGATAAAAAACATTTTACATTGAATCATGAATGTGTTGCTGTCTGCTTCATTATAAAATAAATATTCAATGATTCTATAAACATTGGACACAATGAATTTGCAAAATAAATATGCCTAATTTCAGGTTAATATTGTTACATGGTAGGTAATATGATAGTTTAATATCAAAATTACAAGCAAATAAAAATGTTACAAATTTATAGCAAGTAATTTTTAGTTATACATAACATAAATTCAGTAAATTTGATCATCAAATTTCTTTTTTAAGTATTCCATACTATTATTTTACAGAATTTATTATTATACAATATTCTAGTGATTATGTATTTTTTTACCTGGAGTGTGCAGATAATTCTTCCTCTATGTTCAAAAACCATCTGCTTTCTATTACACACGTCTTGCACATGAAATAACAGGTAATTTATAAATGTCCAACTAGTTCATAAATAAATATCACAATATGGTTCTATTCCAATTTTTTTTTTAAAACAGTAGAAGAATCATTCGCACAAAACAGATTATGTAACGTTTGTATTTGCATTATTGTATTTTGTCAAAAATATATTGTTTAATTTTGTCTGCCCTATTGTTGGTTTTTTTTTGTGCAATATATAAGAAATGTATAAAGATAGTAATTTATATATTTTATCAAAAATGACACATTTCAAAGTTTAAATGCAGCTGAAAATTTGAAGAATGGATTAATTGTGCATTGTATTTTTACATCACACACACACGTAAAAATAGATTGTTTATGAAATGTTACTTATTGTGTCACATACGCATATTTTTAGCGTATACGAAGCTTAGAAAACAAACCAGCATTAAATAGGTATTATATTTTCAACAGGAAGAATTACTATGATAGATAAATACACTAGAAATTACAATATAATTTGAAAATATTCTGTATCTAAGTATATGGAAAGAAAAAAAATACAAATAAAAATAAAAAGAAAAGAAAAATGCAGCTCTTGAGTACAAAGAGTATATATACTTCTATTTCTTAAAAATTATGTTATTATATTACGTAAGATGTGAAATAAAAAAATTACAAATTATCAAAATATTGTAAATTATATAATTTAACTGCATTTTATGTGATATTATCGGTGGTTTTTTTTATAGTATTCTGATATATACAAGGCAAGAAAAAATTGAAGATCATTGAAACCAACAAACGGGACAGTAGTATATAAATATTCAACTGTTTTTCTTAATACACAATATCAGCTACTCATTCATTTTGTTACTTTCCTATTATCCTATTTTGTAGCTAAATTTGTTGTTTTCATAATATAATTTATGCTTTTATTAATTATATTTTATTCATTATTTGTTATAAGTAAAATAGTATATATTGTAATTGTTTATTATATTCATAAATGTATTCAGGAATAATTTTCCTAGAATTTTCAACTTGACGCGACCATAATTTTCCTTATAAAATACAAAATAAAGTAATATATTTATATTTGTTATATATTTTTGTAATGCTGCAAATTTTTTAAATATTTTGCATGAAAATGGATGCAATATCTTAAACATAAAAACCTTGACAAAAACGTTCCGATCACGAAAAGCTGACAATTAGCATTCTTTATAAGTACCCTATGAATAATTTGTCTGTTCTTTCAATATTTATTCTAAGTTAACAATTATGCGTATATTTCACATATATATGCAATTACATAACATTAATAATGCTAATATTGATTTAAAAAAATCGGAACTTTTATATTATAAATACATGAATTAGAACTTTTCACATTTGGAAATTATTATACTTATAAAGAATGCACTGAGTAAACACAATGAAAATGCATTATTATAGTTCTAAATTGATTGAATCGCAAATGGTATTTTGCAAATAATGTCATGGTATATACGGTCCAAAAAGAACTAAATATTATCTACTATAGAAAAAATATGTGTATTATATTTTTAAGCAAATGTTTTTCTGTCACTTTTATAAATATCCCATATAAATGCAATTCTTGTTAATAAAAAAATATTTGATTTTTTTGTTAATCCCTCATAATTTTTTACTTTTAGACCGTTTATACCATAGAAGAAAATTGTGTATTTTTAATAACACCTATAATATCTGAATATCAATAATCTGAAATAAAAACGCACCTAATAAAAACATTTATTTCTTTTTGGCCTTACTTTTTGATACTAAACTATGAATGTAATTGAAGAAAAGAAATAACAATTTATTTGATTATGAAAATTAAATAATTAAATAATTAAGTAAAATTCATTATAATACCTTTTTCAATTTTAATTAATAACAGTATATAATAATATCAAAGTACTGATTTGCAGTGAAGGAGTAATTAATGACTATAAAAAATAAAAATCCGAGCTGAGAATAATTAAAAAAAAAATTCTTTTAAACGTGCAATTTTTAGTATTGGTATTATACATTTAAAATTATTTTATGATAATCTTGTGATCTTTAAATAATAATAGTCTTTAAAATTGATTATTACAACATTTTATGTCTACAAAAAAAAATTTTATAATGTCATCCTATCTACTCTAGTCATTTATATATCTTAGGCAAAATTTATTTTTTTTTTTTTTATCATGAATGTATAGTTATTTTCCACGAGGATTAACAACTGGATTGTTAAAAATGAAATAGTTCATAGAGCCGGTATGTAGACGTGCATTACACGTCCTATACAGAGAAACTAGCTGGCATGCTTATAACTTCATGCCAATAAGCTGTCACACGTACGTCACAATTTACTTATTCTCTCTCTCTCTCTCTCTCTCTCTTTCTATTATAAATATTAATTATTTTTGATTAAATTGGAAAATCCTAAGTATTATTCTAATATTCTTATAGCTAGTATGTAAAATGTATAACACAAAATTGAGTTCAATGAATATTTGTAGTGTAATCATTATTGAAGATGATCATTTTTTATAACTACTTCATACTAATAATGTGATAACAATCTTCGTGATGAGCGCACTACTATTACGTTAAATATATCTATTTAAATATTGTTTTTCATAGAGAAAACAAAATATAACATGCTATACTATATTTTATCATAACTGAATGAAAAATGCGCATTCATACAAAATTCAATATTACTATATTTCAATGTAAAATAGAAAATTGTTCTATTTTCTATTACAAAATAGAAAATTTTTTCATAAAATGTAATTTTTTATTGTATATAAATTATATGAAGACAAAAAAAATAAAGAAAATAATGGTTATTATACCGTTTTAAATAGGAATATTCACATATTTAATAAAGCAAAAACATTTATAACTTGTACTTTTTTAGATGAATATTTAAAGCCCCGTTTTTACATTTCTTTTTTTTATTCTCGTAAGAAACTGTACTATTTGCTATATGTAAAAATCTACGTATTACATGACTCTAATATAACATTTATCATCGATACTTCCTCAACCAAAAATATAAAATTTGTTAATACTTGTAATATTATAATCAGTACAGGTCAATTGAAAAACCCTAAATACATATTTTAAAATACAATAGAAGTATTATTTTGTACGACATACGTATAACAGCTCAGTATTAAGAAAAGAATCCTTTCATTGATATCCTAAATGGGATATATTTGTTGCGCTTATTTATATTATTTTTTTTTAAACAAATATATATTTTTAGGGTCCCAAATCTTTGTCCATTATCGTGATTACAATGTTTCAATATTAAATGTTCTGTAACTATTACATATACTTGTGTTACAAATCTCAACTACATCTAGCACATTGCTAGTATAATATATATATTGAACTGTCTCCCGAATGAAAAAATTTCTATATCTTTTAAAGGGGGTGTTTATATTAAAAGAAAATTATACTGTTAATATTATTTAGTTTAAAAAATATATCATGTAACTACAGTTCTCATGCATATATTTTACATGGAACATTTTGTGCATGCAATATCAACGTACTTTGGTAAGATAAAAAACTATTTTACGTTGCGTCAATTATTACTGTGATATTATAGTTTTCATGTATGTATTATTAACAGTGTAAAGCATGTAATCGCTTTTGCGTTGTATCCATATCCATGATATTTAGAGTATTAAATTTTGATATACTATTAAGGTATTCTGAAGAAATACCTTTTTAAAAGCAAAAAGTGCAAATATTAACAATGGAATTCAAATGAACATTTCGGACCTAACTTGTAGAGACAACCGGAGTCTGGCAATACGGGCACTCACGCTGATTTGGAGCGCACGTCGAGCAGACCACGTAGTGATTACAGGGTGAAAGTGTGACAGTGCGATTTTGTTCTTCACAAACCATACATTTTGCTGCCGTTTCTCTGTACAGCACCTGGAATGGCAACAACTGAGGTACCTACATTGTTTCAATAAATAATCCATACATAAATATGGATATTCTTGTAAAATTAATTTGGTAATTGAGCATTAGAGACACGGCTTAACAATATTAACATATTTTTTTCACGATATTATATATATTAGATCTTTTATGTATAAAATAATGGTATACATACAATTTTATGTACATTTTTGATAGTCTCAATATTAATACTGACTTAAAAAATTCTTTATGTACCAACTATTTAAGCCGGAGTGACAACTTTGTTTTACCTTTTCTATTTCTTCAAGATCCGAACGAAGTTGCGATTGAATTGATTTTAATGTTGCGATTGAAAGTGATCTGAGTTCGCTTGTTCTTCTTAACGTATGCAAATATGGACCGCCACTAGCTGCTTCATTTTCAACACGTAGTGCTTTTACTTGTAATAAAGCCTAAAAAATGATAAAAATAATTAAGGGTATCGTTTTACTCCCTTTTATACTATATTTTGTACATAATATTACACGTAATCTTACTACGACGCTATAGGATATAAAAAAGATAATAATAATAATAATAATAATAATAATAATAATAATAATAATAATAATATGTAAGAGAGATCCAGATACTGATAAATCACACGTGTAGAATATTCTATATATTTTGCTTATAATAGATTATTACTAAAAGGGAGAGAAAAGAAATTTAATGCCGATACTCATGTGGGAACATCATATATACTCTAAATCATCAATGATAACGAATATAATAAAAATTATATACATTTTTATTCACCTCATCTCTTTGTTGTTCAGCAATGCTTGCTTTTCTTTTAGCTTCTTCACTTTCTAATTGCCACGCTGCACAAGCAGCTCTAGCTTGATTGATTCTTTCATCCCACGTTGCCAACTGAGCACGACTTGAGGTCAATTCTTCTCTAAGTCTCTGCACCTATGATAAAATTATCGAAAATTAATAATTCTTCTCATCTTTTTTTTTTACGCAATAACAACATATGTGATAGCTATAGAAACTCTAACCTCAGATAAAGATCCTGTGTTACTTGGACTGATGGAGAATGCACTAACCAATGGAGATGCTGGGAGAGGTTGTGTACGAGATGGTGACATTCCTTGGCTTGCAAAGTCAAATAGGCTACTATTAAATCCACTAAGCTTAGAAGCTGAACTACTAAGTTGAGAAATATGATTGCTAAATGGGTCTGAAACTTGATTCATAAATGGCATTGTCTGAAAATCCAAAACATGGATTATTAAAGAAAAGTTTCTAAAAGCCTTACTTGTTGTTTTTAACTAGTGATATATACGCTTACCGATTCTATGGAGTCTTGATGTGAAAATCTATGCCCAGTAAGGAAACCGGCCGATTGTAATTGCTGAAGGGGACTTGAAGTAGATGGAGAAAAATTTGTCAAAACGGATCGTTCTGTCATACCAGGAATATTTACTGGAGCCGAACTACCGAGTAATCCTGAACTTGCTAAACCCGCTGATATAGAATTACTAATTGGTGAATTAGTATCCCTATGAATTGCTTCTACTAAATTTAGTGAATCGTCTAAATGTAATTCATCTAATGCATTTCCTACAAAAAGAAAGAAAAAAATAATACATACAATATATCAAACCAATATAAAATTTTAATGATATTAAATTAATAATAAATTAGTACACACCTACTACAGATTCAACTGTGTCGTTTGGATAAAATGAATTTGATAATGGTGATACAGTTGTTGCCAATGAATGACTTCCTAAGGTTCCATTTAAATTATAGGTGATAAACAGACTTTGCTTTTGTTGAGCCTTTTCAGATTTTGTTAATAATGGATCACTGTCTATAGCCACCATTTGTTTTCTTATTTCACCCTATTAAAAATATTACATTAATATAGAGCAACTTTAAAAATCAGAATATCTAATTAATACATATGAAGAATGAACTTACAGCTTGTAAAAGAGAACTAGGATTGTAAAGTATACTAGTAAGTTTCTGTTGGGCAGAAACATTCACAGCATTATTAGAACTGGAATTATGAAGTTGAGCACCAGGAGCTTTACTATGTGAACTATTACTACCAAGACTACTAGTACTCGCAGATTCAGATACTTCGCCACTTCCATTCTGAAATTTTATTAGTTCATTTGTTATATGTATATAATTATATTTTATTATTAAAGTAAATTCTTATTGCAAATTTACACAAAGACTAAATACTTACACTACTATCGCTAAGAGGTTTGTCCTTGTCATGACTGCGCTTATCAGGTGGTAAAGCATTATTGAGTATATCAGCTAAATTTGTGCCACAATCTATAGGTACCGCCATGTCCCTCGCCAGACTCATTTCTTCTGTTGGCAATACTGCTCCATCAGCACACCATACCAACGTCCGAATTTATCAATTTTGAGAAGCAATTTTGATGATAAAGTTTATTATTTTCAAGAAATTAAATTGCACTTTGCAAAATGCCAAAAGTAATTTTTATATAATATAAGAATGGAGCAGAACGTATATATGTCATTGTTAAATATTAAAATCCAATTTAAATCTGTTACGCAAAATTGAGTTATCTATACAACAAGAGTAATGTACTTGGAATTTGAATTATATAAGTTCCATTTTAGATACGATTCTGAATGAAAAAAATTATTTGCAAAATTTCTAAGCCTGCTGAAATAGGTAACAACTGTTTTACGTACGATTGATGAGGGTACACTCACGGTCAACATGCGCAAATGCACAGAAGACTCCACGTGGACAATAACCAGCCTGTTGTACATCATTGCATTTAGTTGATTTGTAAATTTCAGGGTGGAATTGTTGCTCTGTACGGGTATGACAATATGTGCAGGCATCTCCTTGTTCACAGTTTCCTGGTTCACCCCATTCTTCTCCATGTTTTACATTTGGACATGGCGTTGATCTAGGAAAACAATAATATTATTAAAATTATATCAATGATATTGCAAGTAAAATTTTAAAAATGTAATTTACCTATATTTGTATTTTCGCGGACTACGTCTTTTATCTTTACTGTTATGGTATTGTGGACAGGCATAACCCTGACGACAAAGTCTTGGAGGTCGTTTACACGGTTCTGTTTTATAATTACTAAGTACATAATTCGTGTCTTGCCATTTTGGATCTTCATTCATCAAGTTTCGTTCCTTATCAAGGATGTTTGGTCCATTGGACGAAGAATTAGGGTCTGTATCTGGATTTTCCAATGCCTGTATTTCTTTAATATCATACACAGGTGGTCGTAGATCATGATTGCCATGCGCAAAGGCACAGTGAGGTCCATTTTTAACACAAAACCCACGTGTGTCCGTATCATGAACACACATGCATGTTTTGTAATAACGCAGATGGTAACGTCTCTCAGTGTCGCCAGCAGTACGATGTAAAAATGGGCACCTGTTCAAAAAAATAATTTGTGAGTACTTGTTCCATTCTGATGTCTGAATATTATTTCAAACAGAAGATACATAAACAATATGAACAATATACATCTACTACTTTTGTAAAATTAATGTGATCATGCATTAATATTTTTTACATTTAAAATGAAACAATATCATAGCTGATACACATGTATAAAAAAAATGGACTGCATGATGGACCAGAAATCGAACCCAGATCTCCACATTTTGCGTATGATACTTAAAACAATTATGTTACCATGGATCCTGCTCATCCGTACTCTTTCATAATTCAATTACAACATACTACACTCATACATTAAATATATTAAATATACATTATTTACTCTTTAACAGAATTAGTACTGTATCTGGTGTAAAAACTCAAGGAAAATATGTAAATAAATAAAGACGAATTAAAATAATGCATGCACATTAAGAAGATAAATATAATTATGAAACAATTGTTTCAAAAGCATAGTATTAATAATTAAACATAAAATTGCTATAATTAAATTACTATTAAAATTTTACTTCTAAAATCAGTAACATTATTTGTTTATATGCATGCACTGATATAATTTAATAAGAGAAAGCATTAGCTTAATTATATTCTTTACCAACATTTATATATCATAATGGTATTTCAATGTGATAATGATTAATTTAAATTCAATAATTGATATTCTTTTTGGGAAACTAATATATTATACCATTCAAAAATTAAATATGTGATAATTATAACAATAATTACCCAACACAATCATTGAAATTAAACATGATATTTTTGATCAGTCAAATGTGTGTGTATTTTTGATCAGTCAAGTAATGTGTTTACTTCCTCAGATATTTTTATTAATACACATTAACATGTGTATATAAGATGATATATAAAAAATAATGATAGAATAATCATTAATGACTAATTAAACAATCATGCAAAAAGAATTATATGTGCTTATTTGATATTATAATTTGTATGAGGTTATATTTTGTATTAGGTTCATTATGTTATACTATCTCATGTAATATCGTTATTCAAAGAAAGATAATAACACATAATCCTAAAATTATAATTAACTTGCTTATTATTTATAATTCGTATTATGTTATAAATATATCTTGCATACAGATATAAATTCAATCTTTTTTTTAAATAAAGTGAAATAATTATTATGTCATGTATTAAAGATAGGTAATTTTTTCATTATAATCACATCTAATAACATTCAATTTTAAGAAAATATTATTTTCTTTTATTATATTACTATTCTGAAAGAATAATGTTACATTGGAACTTTCTTATGAATCAAAATATCACGTGTATAAAACTAGTAATAAGATATAAATAAAATATTCCACATAAGAGATGCACAATTCATATATCTAAATGCTAGGCTTAACTTGTTATATCAGCAGTACATGCATATATACTCCACATTATGAAGTATTAAGAGTCTGCTAATAATAAAACTATATAACCTAAAAGATTCACTTAAATAATATTACAATGCATTCTCATATTTTAAATTTATGTTTTAATAAATAATTAGAACACTAAAACACAGATAACGTAATGTAAGATATTTGAAAACAAAGTAGTAAATATATTTATGTTCCAAGTGTAAAAAATACACAACAATATATATATATATATATATATATATATATATATATATATAATGCAATGTAATTTTTTTTAAATTATTATATCAATATAAAAAAGTTTCTATTACGACTATAAAATCATGCAAAGTGACATGTAATACAAATATAATATGCTTTTTTTCCCATAGTGTTTCAGATATATTTGTACAATGATTCATAAAAATGATTATATACTCTTTGAAACTGAGTAACATTTTTAAAAATAAACTAATTTAACAATTAACAAATTATGAAATTTATAAATTACTATTATTAGATTATTATAATAAGATTTAATACAAATCTTATAAAAACATATTTTGCAATTTTGGCACTGTCATTTTCAATTGTCATTTTATAACATTTTTTTAGATTGGTCATATAACATTAATTTATCACATTATAATTCAAATTTACAATTCAAAAGATTTTTTTTTATTCCTGTAAAATGTTACTTTCAAAAGCATATAATCATTTGAGAATCATTGTATATATGTATAAATAACACGATTACAAAATAAGAAAAAAAAATATGTATAGTAAATTTGAAAAATATTAAATATTTCAGTATATATGTATTAATTTAATATGACGCACGCACGCACGCACGCACGCACGCACGCACGCACGCACACAAACACACACACAAAATAGTAACTTATCAATGAGCAGTAACTTTACATAAAACATATAAGCTCAAGACTTGAATGCTTAAAGTTTTATAATGCAACATTATATAATAAATATATTAATAGTAATAGTAACAGTAGTTTGTCCATAATGGTTAATCTATAAAATAATCCACACATATATATCACAATACCACATTAAAATATTTGTATACGGCACAATATTTGTTGAATCTCATAGCAAATTAAGTTTAATGTTAGATTACTTTTTTGTGAATATATATAGAAAAAAGACTATTGAAATCTTGGCGAAACATTATATTGTACAATATAAGGATTCTTAACAAAAACCATTTTTCTTATAATTCTTCGCTTACTTTGTATAAAATTAATTTCATCATACCTATTAAAAAATTCTAAGCACTGATGGAAACTACTGAGATTTTAGCTATAGTTGCCAACCAAGTTCTTTGGATTTCATTGTTTTCATTATTTATAAATCTGTGATAAAAAGTTTACTTTAATCGATGTACGTAAAGATAAAATATAGCCCTAGTATTCGCGCGTAATAATTTATAAAACTTTTGCAAAGAAAATAAAACAAAAAAGGGAAGGAAGAAAAATAAACTTGATGAAGAATCATATAGATCGTTTCATTTGGCAAATAAGAAGTTAAATTAATGTTATTATACATATTTCTTCTTGCAAAAGCTTTCCCACGAATACTAAACTACAAATCCTCGTTACGCATACGATTGCTGTGAGTCGTACAGTAAGTAGCAATAATGGCACCTAGTGAGGATACCCCCTCCATTTTCTCGAACTTCCCTTTCCGCATGTGTTTATATCCTTCTAGTCTTATCGGATAAAACTATATAACTGTAAGCTCGGATATTCATATGTATTGAAGATATTAACGCAATGTGATTAGTGGTTATTAATTTATAAAAGTATTACAATTGTTACTATTTTATCGCGCGAATAATAAGAACTATTTTTGTAGACCGATTGACATTTTTTGTCCACTCGTATATACTTGTACTTTTGGATATCGCTAATATTTATTTATTTCTTAGTAAATCCTTCAGGCGTGAACTTTGAACATATACACAATGATACTTTCTTTTGTACGATAGGACAGGAAAAATAACAAAAGTTATATGAAAAGGGAAGCTTGAAACAATGTAGAGGAAACCCCCACCCAAGGCGCTATTATAATTCACTGTACTTCTCTTACTGATGGTAAACTGAGTCAGTATCTTCGGTTACACCTGAAACCGAAATAAGTAAGCTATTAATACTTGGGTTTAATTTTGAAAGAATTCTAGGATTGGGACTACTCCGTGTGTAAGCATCCTATACGGGGGACGGGCGTGCATCATGCAAGTGATCCGAAGTACTCGTGAAATATTTTTTTTTTTTTTTTCGAATTCATAATTTTTTTTCACGCACATCATTAGAAATAGATATACATCAGAGAGACATGCAATGTTGACTCGCGGAATCAATTGTCTCTTATCCCCCTCCCCACTTTTTTTCTTAACAGATTCTTGTTTTTATTCAGCACTCTTCGACAGTTGTTCATCACTGATGTTACATTATTACGTACAAAGAGACACTGTCTAGTATCTACAAATGAAAAATTTGTATGTGCCATCGTTCGTTTGAATTACTTGAAAACGCCATAGACGTGTAAGCAGCATACTCGAATAGAGAAAAAATCAAAAGTATTGAAAGAATCCAAAACGGCGCAGAAAAGTTTGCACATCTCTAAGGATATATGATGTGTATTACAAGCAAATCATTCTAATATACATATATAATTAAGAACTTGAAATCTAAATTGTATTAGGAAGTAATTCGGTGATTCAATTGTTCAGCGGTTATATTTCGTGCGATACAATTTTTTTTTCTTTTTAATAAAAATAAATTACATGACATGTCTATATTATGATAATAGTGATATTCATAATATGAATTACGATAATAATTAATTATGATAAAAGTTGTTTGTACAATAACGTGCTATAAAACATGCAGAAATTATAGGATGTAAAACGTGTACACATCGAAAATATATTGACGTATAACATAATAAATTGAGGGATAATAATTTTTTTAATACATTATTTTACGTTTGATTTGTCATGTTTGTTGTTGTTTTTTTTTTATTTTTATAAACATTAAAACTATAACTGAAGAATATTGCATAACAGGGATGTTCAGCTGATTTGTTACGACATACTATGCTGGCGCTTGTTTTTTTTAATTTTTTTTTTATTTAGTTTCGTTTGCGACGTTAACCTCGAATCGTTAAATATACCGTGTAATTTGGCAGAAGCAAGGATATCAAGATTAACAAAACATATCCTTCACGTCGTTCATCTCGCGTGAAAATAATAACAAGAAGTACAAAATAATATGATACTATTTGTAAAAAAGAAACCCTTTTGGTAAGATTATTTCTCTTCTCTGAAGGTAAATTGTAATAAATAACTAGCTTTTTCAATATCGAAAGGAATGCGTTTATTAAATGCATAAGTGATTGTATCGGTAATGCAAATCGTGCATATTCTCTCCCCTCCTCCTCCCCCGTCCCCCATCCCATCTCTCTCTTCTTACTTACCACAAAGGACGAAAGAAACTGAAAAATTCTTGCGACTGAAACGTCGTTCAGCATATAAACCGTCTCAACATAGTGAACGAACAAGAAACGCGCCATATGAACGAAAAGTGACAAACTGCGCTTCGTTACAAAGGTTATTCTCGTGACGAGTATGGCTATATAATATCATATATATATATATATATATATATATATATATATATATATATACATATACACATACATACACAGACGTCATATATTAAAAGAGAAAGAGAGAGAGATATGTATATTACGTATTACGGTACACGCGCGCGTGTCAACGACACAAAGAAGAAAGGAGGTAAAACCATTCGAGGAGGAGGAGGAGGAGGAGGAGGAGGAGGAGGAGGAGGAGGAGGAGGAGGAGGAGGAGGTGGAGGTGGAGGTGGAGGTGGAGGAGGAGGAGGAGGAGGAGGAGGAGGAGGAGGAAGGAGGGAAAAGAGAGTATCCCGGAAAAGAAAAAGAGAGGGTGGGAGAAGAGGAGAGAGACATGAAAGAAGCCGAGAGAGAAATGTACTTATTCCCTCGTGGGGAGGTTATAACGCATTTGGTATGCTCGATACTCTATATACTATTTCTCTATTTCTCCCACTCTCCCCCCATTATCTTAACAGAACACGTTGGGATACGTTATCCAAAGGGTTTACAAAGAAGAAATGGTTGTTCTTGAGAGGGGTAAAGTGAGAGAGTATAGCAAGTGGTATTCGTAGACCGTTTAAAGACGTCCGCGATGACTTCTGTCAACTGCCATTGCGAACACGACGAATAGACAGTAATAAAATAAAAAATAAAAAAAAAATATTATCCACGATAACAGAGATGTTTAATCGTTTGGTATAGAAATTAGCGGGTCTAATCGATGCTTTTAGTGAACGTCACGAAGGAATAAATGAACGAGCCGTTCAAATCGATGCGACGGCCGTGGGAAGAGAATACTTAGAAGGCAACGCGTCCCCGCGTCACTGTCCGCGTCACCATCACCGTCGTCGCCGTCATTAAAATAATTGACAAATGCCCATCAAAAATCCGTCCGAAAGCAAAATTAAAGAGCGATTAAAGGCAATAAGGGGGGAGGGAGAAAAAAATAAGAATTTTTTAAGTCGAACTATCAACTTACTCATCTCCGTCCGGGCATATACCGGTGGTCTCGTCGTACTTGGTACAATAATTATCAGCACTATAGTTGAAGGTGCGGTCCCTCTTTCTCACCGGTCTGCGCCTCCGTTGGTTCATAAAGTGCCAGTTGAAGCACGTGAAGGGACGGTGCTGTGTACATTTGCGCTGTATAAAGAGGGGACATTGTTCGACGCGAAATTCCTTCAAGTATCTGGAATGCGAATCCACAGAGCTACACATTATTTCGTGGAGTTTTTTGTCGACGCGCGCGTCGTAGCCGCGCTTGTTCGCGGTTCTCTCTCTCTCTCTCTCTCTCTCTCTCTCTCTTTCTCTGTTCTCTCTCTCGCTCTCTCTCTCTCTCTCTATCTTTTTTCTCTCGACACTCCACTTTGGGTCACGCACTTTTGGCTCTGATATTTTATCTCACTTCTCTCACGTAGCACGCGACCGGCCCGGCGGGCGCTACTTACGTGTAATGATTCGCCTTTTCCGCTTGAGCTGTCAACAAAGGTTTAGAGTCGGACTTCATCTTGGACACAACACTAGCGACCAACGCGCGCGCACACACACGGACGTACGAGCGAACGGTGGCACACTCCGTCTTCTTCCTCTTCTTCGTTGTCGTCGCGTCGTCGTCGTCGTCGTCGTCGTTAGCGTCGTTGTTGTTGTTGTTGTCCTCGTCGTCGTCGTCGTCGTTGTCCTCGTTGTGTTCGTCGTTTGTCCGTTTGTCGTCGTCGTCGTTGTTGTCTTCGTCGCCGTCGCCGTCGCCGTCGCCGTCGCGCGCCTTAGCCTTTAATTGTTCTCTTTCTCTCTCTCTCTCTCTCTCTTTTCTCGTCGCTCTCTTGACCACCACCTCTGCCTCTTCACCACTTTGTGTCCTCGTTTGCTTTTGTTGTCTATCCGCAATTCTCTTTCTCCTTCTATATTTCGTTCCAATGATTCTCTACCGCTTTCTCACCCTCACTTTTCTTCTTTCTCTTTTCTTCTCTTCCTCCTTTCGCTCACTCGGCCGCTCACTCGACGACCGCTCCTTGCCGCGCTTTGCCTTTAGCCTATCGAATGCAGAATACAGGACCCATTACGCGGAGCATGCACAACGCAATAGACACTATATTCGTCTCGGTTTCTCGACCAATCGTTTCCTCATAACAAGATCACGTGACTATCCCACCTTCAAGGTCATCGATGTTTTGGTACATAACGTAAACACATAGCCATACCATTTTACCGATGATACACGTTCACGTGTTATAAACGATGCAACAATACGGAGTATATATAAATATCGTTGATAAAGATATCTCGATGTAAACACTAGCGAGGAAACTAAACTTCCATTCCCCCTTTTTTTTTCTGAAAACTTGGAAATTCCGACGATGACTTATAATCTCTCCGGTCAAACATAGATCACAACACTCGATCATTTCAGACACTGAGCATAGATTAACACATTACTAGAAATGAAATCGCGATTCGCAAATGTAGATGTATTTCTAGCGTTTAGTAACCGAACATTTTAATGAATCTCAAAATCTTGTTTTTTTATTGGTCAAGTTTCGACCAATAATTTCTTGCAAATCCTATCATTCAACCGTCGTTTTTTTATGTTATCTTTATTTTTACGAATTTTCTATTTTTTTTTCTTTTTATTTGTATCCGATGTATAGCATTTACAATTTATTTTGTAACCTTGAATGAATTTATCTATCATTTAAATAAATTAAATAAACAAGAAAAAAATTAAATAAATTTCTTTTTCTCTTTGATTATTTAAAATTGATTTTCTTTATAATAATCTAATAATGCGTATAATTTTGAAATTGATATGTATAATTAGATTTTCTTTTTTTTTGATATTGTCGATTCTTAGTTTTATCGAGCATTATAAAATGTTATTGAATTAAAAATAAATCTTTTTACTTATTTAAGTAAGAATAAAATACTTCAAGAAGAATCAAAGCGATTTATTTTTATATCGTTTCCTTTCATATTCTATTTTAAGATTGTAATAATCTAATGGTGATAGATTACGTTTTAGGCTCCTCTTAATATCAGTGCCTGGTAATGCCAGTTGATGCCAGTACCAATGGAAGTAGACTGATGGCATTCGCTTCTTAATTCTCACAGGAGTATTATATTGAAAAAGTACTACATAAATCACATAAATCGTAATTAATTAATCGTTAAACAATGGAAGACAGTCCAAATGCTTTATTAAAATTTGCAAAAGCTGTATATTACATCATTGATACACCTGTTGTATTTTTTCGAGGTATTATCTAATCATTTCTTGGTTATGTTATACCAAAACGTAATCGCCATTTGAAAAAGTATATATATAAAGTAAATCTTTTTGTTTTTTTAATTATTATTGTTAGAGAAAATCGTTGAGCCAAACCAAAAAAAATATCCTTGGTATCATCAAAAATTCCGCCGTGTTCCAACTATTGATGAATGTTATACGGATGACATAGTTTGTTTCACCGAAGCTAATCTTCAATTTGAACGCGATAAGTAATTACAAATGTGTTTATAAAAAGTAATAATATACAAATTTAATGTTAATTTGGTATAAAACATTGATTTCTCCTTACTAGAGCTGTCGATGATAATATCTTAAATATTTTGAGATCACGTTATGAAGAATGTGCTGTGTATTATGGACAGAGTGATAGAGAAATTTGTTATCCTTTAAGAAAAATATATGAAGAAGCCAGTGGAGCTTGGTTTGCAAAATGTCAATATTATTATCTACAAATATAATTTAATTATGTAGAAATATGAGATTTTAATTCATTTAATTCTGCTTAGACGGTGATCTGAATCCTACACTCAACGTACAACAAGCATATATGAAACAAAAACATCGTATGGTTTGGGAACGAAGACATGGTCCTGTAGGTAGTGGAATGAAATCCTAAAATATTTCCTAAATATCGTAGAAAGGGATTTAATACAAAATGGATGCTTCTATTTGAAGAAGTTAATAATAAACTTATGTGAACGTATAAATATTGTATAAAACTTGATAAAATAAAAATAAGTAATATATGAAATTGTATATGTCATTTCATATACTACATAAAACATTACATATATGTAACATTAATCATGTTTCTGATAAGTGTTAAAATAAGTATATTTTATGTTTTTGAACTACTATTTTATTTTCATTTATCATTGTAACTATATATAAAAATTCTATATGATTGTACATATGTATCAAATTGAGTGATTGATTACATTTTTTTAGAAGATTCCATTGATTATTTTGTATTTTTGAATCAAATTACATATATTACGATAATAAAACTTAACAAAATTAAGTGTATTAAAAATTTATCATACTTTAACAGTTTCATATGTAAACTGATTTATACATTCATCAATTTTATATCCAGATTAAAGAACCTTCTTTGTAAATATTATCTACACGTGTAGTTTTATATCTAAATGAATAGTAACCCATTTAATGTGGTTAAATAACAAAAGAAATTAAAAGTTCTTTATGTTCGCTACCTAACACTTCTTATTTTCACATATTAAATGAGATATATAAAATGGTATTTAATATTTAGCATGAAAACATTTAAAACATATTTTCATCTAGTTTTACACAATAAATATACGACAAAAACAGAATCACACTACTATTAAGAATAATTTAATATTTCATTAGCGACCACAAAATAACACCAAAAATTTTTCCACTTATAATTTTGTATCTAATTATTAGTTGACTTATTACACATTATATTATTGCCAACATTCATTACTGTTGGTAAAATTTAAAAAAATTTTACATCTAATTCAGCAATTTACCAAAACGGAAATAATAATTATAAAAGTAACATTTTTCATTATACTTGCAATTATAAAAATTTATAAAGCCGCTTAAAACGCTTTTTACTATTTCTACATTTTAATGAATAGTTATCGCTAATAAAACATTCGTAAATGTAAAAATAAAATATGAGATCAAAATCTTAATTAAGTGAATTGAAGAAAGCGCTTATCTTCTTTATGTTTGTTTTGTACTATACTTTACATGTAATAATAGAAAGATTAAAATTACAGTTTAATGTGATATAAATGATATTCCTCAGGCTAATCTGTATTAGCTTTTCTATTCACACACAAAAAATCGATGTAAATTATTTCACTGTTTCAATATTTTTCTTTTTCTTTTTTTTTTTCTTTTTTTTTTTTTTTTTTTTTTTTTTAATAAAATTACTCAAAGCAATCATATTTTATAATTTTAAGTAACCTTAATTTTTCGCTAAAATTTTACAGTATATTACATGTACGCTTTAATTGTACCACAGCTTTCTTAATTTTAATACTGTATAGAAATTGTTATATTATCATTTAAAACTTTTTTTTTACTTACTGAAACTGTGTGAAATTCCTATATATGTAATCTTTTCTAATTTTTACAAATAATCTTACAAATATATATATATATACTTATAATATAATTATAAAATTATATATTAATTTATAAAATACGTTGACTGTAATGAAATAATATGTCATAAATACGACTAGTAATAATAATAATAATTGTACAAATTGACCGTTATGTAAATTAATAAAATTAGAAATCTCGAGTTGTACTTGTTTAACATTATTCTGGAATCATGTACATTATTTCATAAATGCAAATAAATTTATACAAATACAACTCTAAATCTATATAGTTGTACGAAATAATCAGTAGATTCGGGCCTATTAGAATATCTTTAAAAATTACTAAATTTAATCTATAATTACAAGTATAAACACTATAACGATATTTAAACATCTACAAAAATTAATGTTATTTTGAAATGTAACCTTTTGCGGTCCTATGTTTTAAATATGAATTGAAATCCTGTTTCAAACATATAATATTGAACTTTTGTTTATTTTTATCTTGTACAGTTATAAAGAATATCGATATTTTAATCACTTTAAATTCGATATTTAATTTAAAATAATTGTAAAGTATAACGATAAAAAATTAATAATGAATGAACGTAGATTACTTAAAATGAGACATCGAAAATAATCCGAACCGCAAAGGGTCAAAAAAATAATATAATACAATTTATTTGTTTTGTTTGTCTAATCACGTATGAGGTAGGAAAAGTCGGCCCAAATCTAAAGTACTTTACATGTTGTTGAATGCCATTGCGAAGGCACGTTTCCTTTATTGCTAGTACAATTATTTTCACATTCTTCTTATTCTATATCACAGTGTGGAAAATGCTACGACTTTTGTATGCAATACCATCAATACGTGTCAATCGATATAAACGCTGCTCATTCATTTTAGATTTTCAATTTAGAAACTGTAGTTACATATTGTACATGTTCATATATTTTGAAAATAACTTGTTTTTTTTTTTATTCTAGCAAGATAAGTACAAATTAAATGAATGTATACGAACAATATAAATTTCAGACATTATTACAATGGTACCTACCGACTAAGGGGTAGTTTTATAGGTACTCAAATGATTGTGCAGCGATCTACCGATGAGTTAAAACCTCAAACGTTTACATCTTTAAATTAAAATGACTGCCTGCATTTAATTGAGTAATAAATCTCAATTTATGTTTAAGATTGAAGAGGTTGGTTGAATTGAGCTGCCAAACGTCTTTTTCCTGTAAATACTAAAACAAAGAATAAAATTAATAAGATTTACATACAAAATGATAGAATAATAAGATTATCTTTAAACAAGTAAACCATGCTTACATGGTTTAATAGGAGTGTTGTGAATTTCATTTTTCTTACTATTATCAACATTATTTTCTCTTTCTAAATTTCCCGTATTATTAACTTCATTAATATTGTTAGAATCAATGTCTTGTTTTTCTACGTTATTTTGTACGACTGTAATGCTTTCAGAGGATATATTCTTTTTCGGTGTTAGCGACAATGAAGGTAATGGTAATTCTGATGGATGTGGTGCTACAACTAAATTGTGCTTGGTTGAAAAATAAGGTGATGTACGTGGATTTAAGGGATTTGCAGCAGCTGGTAATAAGTTTTTGGTTGGTGATAATAAATTTAATGTATCCTCCTCAGATATTTGACTCCAGGAAGGTAAAGTTAATGGAGGTACCTAAAAAGTAATTATTTCATATTAAAGATGAGCTTTTTCTCAAATATTCAGTAAATATTTAGTTGTATAAATAATAAATTCCATGTATTTTCTACAAATATAAAGAAATATATTTCGAAAAACTAATATTATTGTAATTATATAGATAAATTAATGCAAGATGATAAAAAACATTTTTCATAGAATTTCACCTAACACACTTACTTCTACGTTCGTAACCCGTTCATCTTGCGAATATAAAATCTTTGTTGGTGCTATCCATACTGATGACTTCCATTGATTATCTGTTCTTATATCCACCTAACATTTATATGTATTTTTGTGTGTATATGTACAAGTACGTGTGCATATCGTGCGTACGTATGTGTGTGTATATATAGTCGATTTTTTAATATATATAAATATAAATATAAATATAAATATAAATAAATAAATAAATAAATATATATATATATATTTACCATTTTATGTACATGTATGTGTATATACATAAAATGTAAATTTATAAAATACTAAAAAAACGACTTTTATAGAAAACTAGTAGTAATTAATTTATAATATAAAATATTGCATATACCTCAGGTGGAGAATCAGGCTTAGGTGGAGGAGGTGGAAAATCGGTTTGCATAATTGTTGGTGTATGTATCAAATTTTTAAAAAAATCTTCATTGTTATTTTCAAATAATGGCCAATTATTTGATCGTTCTTCCGAATATGTTAAGACTTTCCAATGTTTTTCACAATCTTGTGTCCAAAAATGGTTGTCCTCATTTAGTTTCCAAGAATTATGACCATTAATTGCGTGTGTTATCCATTTTCCATGTTCTTCCAATGTGGAAGCATTACTAGATGCATTTATACGCGATGAGGAATCACTTTCGAATGACTCATTGCTAGAATCTGTATCATGATATGATGAACCCGATGCATACATTACAGGTAATGCAATACCAACAGCTGTTTGAATAAAAATACAAAAAAAATGTAAAAACATAAATAGAAATTTGTTAGGAGGAATACATTAAAAAATTTAAAATAATTTACCTACCGGCTAATTTTTTATTAAGATATATTACTTTCTTTTTCCGTTTATCTTTTCGCATATCTTTTAATATTACAGTACAAGGTAATGCTTGTAAGAGAGCTGTCAATGTTGGAAAACCATATTGAGCGGCTCTGCATGCTGAACCATTGACTGCTAAGTATGCGGCTTCAAAACGTGAAAGATTTAGTTGACCTCCACAACTCATCATAACACGATATAAATTACATGCAAAGCAATGTAATGGAGTTAATTCTATAAAATTTTCTTCATTGATTGTTGTAAACTGAAACAAAATTCATAATTACTGTTTATATTTAATACTCGTTTTTCTCTCAAGTAAATATAAAACATCATTTTACCTGAACAACATGTGATAAATCTTTTTTTAGCTCTTCAATATTACAAGTCTTCGAATAATATTGTGAATACTGTTGTTGAAATTCTTTCATAGACGTCTTATGTTGAGGTTGATCCATTAACACTCTGCGACATTGTAAAGCTAACTGCTGCAAGTGAGATTTATCTATTGCAACTATTACTGGTCCTGTAGCTAAATCTATAATCTAATAATTAAATACATAAAATTCTTGTCAATATCTGCATTAAAAAAATAACTTAATGGAAATATTATTATGATTATTTATTATACCTTAACACTGTCATCAAGTTTCTGCATGAGTTGTAATACAGTATTACAGCCAAATAATTCTGGACGCAATGCATAGCCAAATTGTCGTAAGAAGTTCTGAACGATATTAGAAATACTAAGACCACTTTTTGTATGTGCTACTAGCTTTGATATTTGTTCACTGAGAACACGCAAACCTTCTTTTTCTGTCAAACTAATTTCCCTTTCACCATTACTTCCATCTTCGATTTTAACTACATCCGGTATAGCTTCAAACAATTCTATCAATTTAGTGAATCCATAATCTGATACACGACACTGATGGCCAAAGTGATGATGATAAGATGGCACAAATTTATTAAATAGCATTTTACATTGAGGAACATGTCTCAATAATTCTACAACCTAGTAAATTCCGTAACAAAATTTTTTAAATATGTTTCTTTTATATTATATTAATAAATAAATGTATTTTACCTCAAATGCAAATTGTTTTGTACGTTCAATTTCTTCTGCAGTTTGTTCACGTTTGGGAATAGCTATCATTTTATCACCTCCATTAATTGTAGTCATAACAACTGTATTCTCTGATACTTCGCTAAGAATATCTTCAATTTCACAAACACCATAATCGACAATATCCCATGGCTTAGCTAGATACAAGACATAATTTATTGGAAATATTTCTCATTTTGTCATTATATATTAATCTAGAAAGTTGTCATTTCATATTTTTTTATTTTTGGTTTTGTACTTGCCTATTACTCTGCTATAAACATTTGGAAATTCTGAAAGGGTCACTTGTTTACTAGCTTTTGATTTTAACACTCGTAGTAAATCCGATGTAAAACGACGTACTTGAGCACGATGAGAAAGTGTTACTACTCGTTTATTTCCTTCTCCCATTACCTGAATAAAAATTTACTAATTAGAAAATGCATATACCTACAAATTAAGAACAACTACAGATCTTATTTCAACATACTTGAACAGTATGTGTAAGTGCTTCTAATAAATCGATTAATTTGGTGAATCCATAATCGGCCACTCTACATTGTCTTCCAAAATGGTGATGATAAGCTGGAATAAATCGATTAAATGGTAGTTGGCAGTGCGGAGCAGTTTTTAGAAGGTCCACTAATTCACGACTAAACAAAGCCAATTGATTTGCCAATGGAGGGCTAACACATTTATTCTCTAAAAAGAATATGTACAAAAATAATGTACATTTAGTATTCCTTTATGCCTACAGATTAGTATATATTACGTTTATAATTAAGGTTAATTATTGATATAGTAAATTTACCTTCATGGCTTTCATCGTTATCTTTATCTACAACCCAACTAAGATATTTGACACTTCCAATGCCTTGCTTTAATTGAACAAATGATAGACAGGATACTAAATGTTCTAAAGGTACACCATTGTCTATCACCTTCAAATGTTCTTTAAATTCAGCTGCATAGCAATTTGGCAAACTAAAACATGGCAAGAATATCTGATTTAAAGGATGCATTAAGTAATAGTAAAATTATAAGATTCATTAAATTAACATTTTGTCATAAGATGTATTTGAAACAGTAATTTCTATTTGCGATGATTAGACAAGAAAATGACAAGAAAATATGTTAAATAAAAATAATACATTTATATGTCTCTACTTTATATTTTATAATTTATAGTGCAAACAATAAAGTATTAATAAAAGAATTCCTTTGGTCTTTTTGTACAAAGCCATAAAATATTTTGTATTTCTTTTTTAAAACAAAAAGAATGAGAACTGTAAAAACGTTTCTTCATTATATAGTATATCTTAAAATAAAACAGCAATTAAGTCCAAAATCACTGTTAGAATCACTAAAAGTCAAGTACAGCAATATTTCAACCACATTACAAGAAATCTTATACGAATAACGTTTTATATAATGATCTATTAAATATATATTTAACAGTTTTAAATGTTTATATATCAGTACGTTTACTCGCTGTTCATGCTTAACTCTTTATTGAAATAAAAAGAAAAATACAAATGAAATTTTAAATAAAATATACCTGGGTAGTGGCAAACTTCCATTGTGCATAGTTAATAATTGCTGTATACGAGGAGCAAGTAATTTTAGAGAAACATTAACATTTGGAAGAGATGCCATTTCTTGCTCAGCCCAACCTTTATCAGGCCATGGTTTTGATGTGTGTTTGATACAATATGGTAATTCCACATATCCTTCCTAAATATATTAAAAAACAAAATTTTTATACATCCATAAAACTTTTTAATATGTACAATAGATTATATAAATATAATATATCAGTATAAAAAATATCGCTTTATTGTATAATCAAAGCTCAACAATGTTAGGAGCGAAAGCTCTACTAATCATTGGAAATATTCAAACTCGGCTATATGTTTAACATCATTTATGAAAATAAAAAGCCAATTAAATTAATTTATATAAACATAAATAATATAACTTGCCTGAGTTGGGGTACTAAAACATGGAGATGGTGTATTTCTATGATCTGGATTAAGAGATACCATTCTTCCGCTAGCATCTTCAGTGACAACACATACATCTTTCATCTTATATAATTCAGAAATACTAATAGATATCATAAAACGACTTTCATACATTTCTCGAAATTTAAAAAGTGGCAATTTATGACCTGGTACTTCTTGTAAAAGCATTACAATTTGTGCACGTATCAGTTGAGGATTTGGACCTCCAGTATGAGCATACGATATTAGTATACGCTTGTATCCAATTTTACGACGATGTAATTGAGAAATTGCATATTGTGCATCTGGCAAAGAAGCTACTTTGACACTAGCTGCATAATTACCATCGGATTGCATAAAAATAGATACATGCAAAACCTATAAAATAATTTTTATTAGACAATTGTTATAAAACAAAAATAATTTCTTTAAAATAATTTAGCTGATGATTTACTGTTACGTGCTCCATGAAAATAGATGAAAGAATATGCTTCATTTCCTTTGGGTCAATGTTCTGATCTAAATTGCTTACTTGTAATTCAATAGGTGTATAACTTCCATTAGATGTACCATTTCCATTACGATTTATTGGATGAAAAAATTTCTAACAAAATATTAATGTATTTTTTCAATATATATGTGCGTGCATGTGTATTATATATTATTTAGTATTAACAGTATTGCATATATATATTTTACATATTATATGTATAATATAAATAATATATTGTATATTATAAAACTCACTTCTACTTCTTCATTTTCTGCATCATTTTGATGATATGGAGAGAAATGATTATTTTGCTGATTTATAACTCGTATCATAGTACCTTCATATGGCGATGGTGTTCTGGTATTACGTATGAATACGGAATGTTGATTCTACACAAAATTATGATATTAGATATAATGAAACTATATTTATATTCATAAAATTAATATTTTAATTTTGTATATACTTGTCCATTCCATTGATTATTTCGTTCATGTATCTGAGTTTCATACATAGGAGATGGACTACGGCGTTTGAAGGTATTTGTTTGAGAATGAACTATATAACAAGTTAATAAAAAGTAATAATTATTAATATATTATTACAATATCTGTATTGTATTGTTTTCTTAAAAACATAATTTGAAAAGTTACATAATTGTGTCCTACCTGCCCATTCCGAAGCATGAATGAATGAACTGTGAGTTCCTCTGATAGGTCTAAGACATTCAGGTGTTCTTGATATTGTACCATTAGTAGCACTATTGTCCCGAGCCTGCGGGGCATGAATTCGTTTGCTTGATAGTTTTGTTTTCTCCACCTTAAAATGTTATTTATTGTTAAATGTTATTTTTATGTTACAAGATATTTGCTTTTATAAAAATATTACATTTAATGGAAAGATTTAAAAATGTACCTTATATTGGTCTTCCCATAAATGATTGAATTGCTGAGAACCAGCAACTTGCCAAATCAATGGTGATTGAACTCTAGTTAGTTCATTATAAGTTCTGTTAAATGTTACATCACTATTTGATGAATATGGTCTAGCAACAAAAATTGGTGGTTGCTGAATCATTCTAAAAATATGATACAATTAATAGTTTGTAGATAAAATAATAGTACACAATAAGTATATTATTATATTATAATTCAGATAAGATCAAAGCTTCTAAAACTCACAGCCCGAATCGACAAGGATAAAATAAAATCAACTTGTGACTCAAAGGCTCTTTCTCGGAATATCATCATTAAATATGATTTAATTATCTATAAATAAATATTATAGAATAAATAAGACATACCCTGAAGAAACACTAACAGGAGCACAGGGTACTCCTGCCCAAGTAGTATATGGTCCTACCACAGGCGATGACGATTGATAATGTGGAACTTGAAGGGTTCGTGCACCCGCTATTGAAGCACTTGCACTATACATTTGCCTAGAAGAGTTAGCTATAATTTCTGATTCACTTATAGCACGATTTCGAGTTATGGAATTTCCTACAGTCAAGATATATTTAATTAACAATTTTGCATTATATATGATAATATATTATTTAAAATTATACTAATATATAATAATATCCTCTCTGTAATGTTAATTTAAACCCAAGAAACATATAAAAATATGTATATATGTACTACATATACATACACATTATACAGTTAAGAAAAAATATTCAAATCATGTAATTATAAACTAAAAAGATGAACTTAAAGGAATATATATTTATGTAAAAGAAAACTATTGTCAAAATAATAACATAAAATAAATTTAGAATTATATACCTTGACTTTTATTGTTACTGTTTCCTGTTTCCTTATGAAATCTTACAGAAATCTTTGAGTCAAAAACATATTCTCCATCCATACGTTTCTGAGCCCTATAGAAAAGGTCACATTGCCATAAGACACAGTCGGCTGATAGAAATTACATATGGCAATTTTATTTGTATATGACCTTGTAAAGTAACAGTAAAATATACAAATACACCTACTTTTAAATTATTTCAAGGATCAAGAAAGTATAGCGAGTACATCTTATCATACAAAATCTGTACTAATATCTATAATTAATTTTTAATAATCAATGTTCACAGAATAATATATATCTTTAACAGAGGTCAACTTACCTTATAATAAATTAAAATCATCAGATTAAACTAAGGAATATACAAAAGTAAAAGTAAATAATATCAATGCATTACTTAAAATAACTAATTTTGAAATATTACCAACTGGCTGTACTTAAACTAATCGAATACAAAGTATAACCAAAACAAAATTTATATATCAAGTATTAGGAATAATACTACAGTCGTTACATTGTTTGCTACAATTTAAATACTTCCTTATTTATGTCCTTGCCCCTACTCTGCCAGTGCTGTTCAATGTATATATAACTTTTTTTTTAAAGTATACAATGATCCAATCACAAAGAAAGGAATTTAAAGGCGGGTTATTTAAATTGGAAGTAATAAAATATTGAGGCAGGATGTTTTAGATTCTTATTACATTTAAAACTTATAATTAAAGGATAGAAATTAACAAATGCTTGAAAATGATTAAATAAGTACCTTCTTGCAGAAGTTTCTGAAGAAAAACGCACAATGGCAGTTTTAAATTGGATTCCTATTACTCGACCACCGCAATTATCAGACAATTTTTGAAGTCGTCGTTTAATAACTACAACATCCTTATCTTCAGGAAGATTATTGACTATGAGATCATAATATTCGCTAACCTAAAAAAGATATATTACAATATATGCAAACATTACAGCAAAAATTTTTAATGAAAGTTATTGATTCTAAAAGAAACTAATTACTGATTAACAATATATTTTTAGAATATATAATATCAATTTATATAACTACAAAGTATAATAATACGTTATAAATAATACAACATTAGAAAAGAAAATATCTCACAATGCATGATACAGTAAGATGTACCTGATAAATATATATATTTAAATACATATAGAACTGAACTACAAAACAAATTAAAAGAAAATAAATTATCATTTGTTAGTATATTTTATTATGTAAAATGCATAATAGAATAACTGAATTGATTATTACAAGAAATGTTATGATTACCTAATATTATCACTTCCATGTTCATATATCTAAGATGACTTCAATTAAATGTTAATTAGTTTAAAACAAAAATTTAAAAATTAATAAAAGTATATTTACCTTTAATAAAGGTCTAGATGGCAATGGTTCCATAAGATCCATAAAATCATAATGTTCATTAGCGCATAATATCAATGCTTCTGAGCTACTTTTATTATGAAGAAGTATCACATGAATTTTTTTTCTGTATCGTAAATCGCTAAGATCAGCAGCAAAGTCAATATCTCCTGATATTAAAATTATTGCTGCTGGACTACCATGAATATCAGCAAATCTTCTGATGGACTGTTTAAGTTTTTCATCGGCAGCATTTTTACATGTTGCAGCAACATGTATTAAATTAACCTAATAGTAAAAAAGAGTGTAAAAATATTTATTTTAAAAATGATTATTTATCTTACCAAAAAATTTATAACTATTATCTATCTGTTTACTTTAAGCTAATTTCATCTACTAATCCATTACCACTATATTACCTGTGCATCATTTAATTCTTGCATTACTTGATTACTTTCTTTTTGAACATCGCAAACAACAATAAATTCTGCTTCTCGGTAACCATTGAAGAATTTATCTCTGATCACTTGCGTAACTGCCATAGCAGATCTACCTTTTGGAACCTACAGAAGGCATGTATAATAAAAATGTTTAGTATAAACCATATGATTTTATAAAATCAATAATAAATGAATTTATATCAACAATAAATTAAATTTCTATAATACATTATAGCATATTATATTATAGAAAATATAATATATAATAAAAGAAATGTTTGTAATAACTTTGAACTAACATGACAATTTTCAATGTCCCAAAATACTCCAATTGGTGGCAAATATTTGGGTAAAGTTGGTAAATTAACAGAATTATCATGACGAAGAAAGGAACAGTCATATCTATAATGACCGAATAATGGAGATTCAGAAGTCTTAGATTCCGTTTTAAAAGCATTGTCATTATCAGAACCAGTATTGTATGTTAGTTGATTCGCATGAATATCACTTGTTTTAAGAGATGAAATTTGTGGTGCAGATAATAACTGCAATAACTTTTCATTTAAGTCTTTCATCTAGTCTTAGATATCAAAGATAAAAGTTTATAAATCCTTATCCTGGCATATGCCTTGAAAACTCATAAATGTTCTTTCAGAATATATACTGCAACATATTAAAAATAGACTTAATAAAAAATTTTCCCATAATATTACTGTAACAAATATTTCAAAAGTATTGGTATATTTAATATTTGCTTTACAAAGTATAAAGTATAAGCAAAGATCTTTAAAAATATAGTATTACATTAAAACTTATTTAGCAACAACAAAACTTGTTGTAAAAATACTTTTTTTTTAATTTAATTTATATAATTACCTTTATATTATATATCAATGAAATTACCTTATGTTATTAAAATTTGTATCAAAAGTAATTTCTAATACATAATTAACAATATATCGCATTATAATTTAAGTGTATACATTAATATTAGAATATGTACGTATAAACAATGAAGAAACAAGTAAAAAATATAAAAGATTATTGCTTGAACTAAGAATTAGTTTTCTATATACAGAAATTTCTTTAATAATAACATATTATAAGAGTTATTTTACGCGAAGATACGTAATAAAAATACTTGACAAAAATTATTATCTAGAAATATCTTTAATTACCTAAGAAATCAGCCCATTATTTTGTATATTTCTATTCATTACGTAGAAATAGTTGTACGTAACTTTGCTTCGACGTTTTAATATACATACAGAGCATGAAAGAATAAAGTATATTAAAAGAACACTAACAAATCTTTTTAAAAACCATAACCAGAATTCGCACATGAAGAATAGTAGTATATGCAAGTAAATGTTTCTCTTGATCCGTATATTTTATACCTCTTTTTATTATTGCCTACCACTACACACAATACACAACACGAAACGTTTACTTCGATAAAAGTGTGTATATAGCATGCACTAACGTGCATATACAAAAGATAAAGAGCGCAACGAGGTAAGCAAAAAAACCGAATGCATCGATTTCTCTGTGAATATAGCTTAAGCTATTTCATATCTTTTCTCAATTGGTGAAAAAAATCTCAACGATTGTTTATTTTTTTACTACGCTAAAACTAAAAGTTTATATAAAGTCTTAAAAGTTCGAGATAAGAATATTATATTTATTTAAATATTTGTAGGTACATACATAAATAATAAATTCATTTAAAAATAATATTGATGGAACAAATATATATAATTTAACTAGTTTTATTAAATTGGATAAAGTAAATACGAATCATCATTAACTAGTGTGGATAGCGTTTTATAATTGTAAATTGTACATAATCTCTATAATTATACATTACTGTCTATTCGTAAAACATTTAAGGTATAGTATTTTCAATTATTAAAATATGTCTCTATGTTTCATATTCGTGTACAATAAGAGAAATTAATTCTTAGGAAATGATTCTTGATTGGGCGATTCTCCTATATCTTTATTAGTACTGACCAATCGAAATTATACAAAACTATATTACAATTTTTTTAGATTTTCAGAATCAATGTGAAGATGCATATGGTAACACGCATATATTAGAAAAAGGTGACGACTAACTTGAATTTTGACAGTGATAGAATAAGTTCCTTTTGAAAAGTAATTTTACGCTATGTTAAAACCAAAAGCTCTTACGCAAGTTTTGAGCCAGGCGAATACGGGTGGAGTTGAAAATACTTTGTAAGTAGTAAATTAATTATTTAACTTACTACGAACTTTGTCCTGTTTGTTAACCTATGTACAATATCGTTAAATGTATTATAATATAGTACTTAATATATATATTTATATATCTATTTGTACAAGTAAAATGAATAAAATATATATGTCTTATATTGTATTGTTAAATTATACTTTTTGTATCTTATAGTCAATTACAGTAAATTTCATTTTGTTATATATTAAATATAAGTTTTTGTATGAAATGAATAATAAATAATATTACAGGTTGCTCAACAGAGATGGTGGTCTATTAGCTTATAGTGGCTATGGAGATAAAGATGCTAGAATAACTGCTGCAATTACAAGTAATATTTGGTCAGCTTATGAAAAGAATGGAAGAAATGCATTTAAAGAAGATAAATTACAATTTGTTTTGATGGATTGTGTGGTAATCATATAATTTGTGTAAAATTATTTCATGCAAAATAGGCAACTTTTTAAAGTAATACTTTGAATAATTTTCTTAAAAATCAAATATATTATAATCCATAATTCTTAATAGATACAAATAGGATTTTGAAAAGTATTAAAAACTGCGATATAATAAAAATGAATTAAAAGGTTCTCTTAATACCTGATTATTTTGTTATTAGAGAACTAAGCATTAAGTATTTTATAATTATCTCATATATGTTTATATTCATCATGTCAAATTTCAAATGTAAGTTAAAATAATTAAACATTCATAAATATCTAATTTTAGGAAGGCAAAGTGGTGATTACAGAAGTAGCAAATTTATTATTATGTTTGTATGCTAAAGAAAATGTGGGATTTGGATTATTAAGAGAAAAGGCACAAGCGCTTGCTAAATATCTTGATCAACCTTTGAAAACAATTGCTAATATGCCTTAAATAAGATTTTGTATGTAATATGAAAATTATAATTTTAGATACTATTATAATAAGGGCACGACTATAATGTTCATATTTGTATACATCTTTAAATCTTCATAATTTGTATTATATGTGTATATAAGCATATATAGTAATAAATAAGTTTTTATATTTTAATATTTTTTGTACTTAATGATTATTATGATTTGTTATTAGTAAAATATTATTCATAAATATTTATACAATATTTGTATGAAAATAAAGATTTTAGAGGTGCAATTAAATACAAACAAAATTTTGTAATAAGATTTTAATTTTTATAAAGTAATAAAAGAGACAAATAATTAGGATTGTAATTTACTATAAAAGTTTATTTATTTTACAAGTAATATAATGTAACTATAGAATTTAATGAAATTATACTCATATATATTTGAACAAAAATTAATGTTTGTAATGTCTTTATCGTAATATTAAAGCGTAAAAGATATCTTTTGAGATGATCATTAAATAAATATAGTCTTCACTAATCATAATTTACAGAGAATTGCACTAATTGCTGCATTTACTGTACTATTTTATAAACTAAAGTTACTGTGAAATGACAAAACTTTATTAATCTAAGATTTTTTGTTTTTATATTAACAATAAATGTGCAAATAATGATCATAAAACGGTGTTACTTGTGAACTTACATACATGCACATATGTATTATAAATATATAAAAGATTTATATATTTTAATTTTCATAAGTATTAGCAAATCAATTATGCCCACTTATTTAGTAATTAATTTTTTTCTTATTAATTAATTCTTAACCAACTATATTGTTGCAGTATTAATGGAATAGAATTAAAATTAATATTACATGTGTGTTTACATTAGTTTGTTTACTTGTGCATTATTTGGATAACTATAAATATATAATCGTGTATAAACTATCATTTAAAAACAAGTTATTAATTGATGTTTCATATTATAGATAAAATGTAAACATAAATCCTTTTTAATGTAAAGGTATTTTAAAATAAATTTTGAAAATAATATCAATAATATTAATTTCAACCAAATTTTCATAATAAAATAATAAATTAAAAATATTTTAACAATAATATAAACATATCCTTATATATAGTGACTATATAATTTATAAAGTCTTCTATTGTTCATTTTTATTTATCTTTTAAAGCAAAATATGAATATTTCCTAAGCTATATAATTATTCATTAAATATATAAATTATAAATTTATTTTAATCAGAGTATTTCATATATACATAATTTCTGAAAGATTATAATTTTGTGACAGTATATACTATCAAATTATATGTGAAATATTTCAAATATATATTATGTAAATAAAATATAATATCTTCTACAAATTTAATAAGATTCAATTTATTATTAGCTCAAATTTGCCATAAGAAAATTAAGTAGAAACATAAATTCATTTATTTCTAATTATTATATTTTTTATGCTAGTACTTTTTCTTACATTTCTCATAAATAGTATTATTAATATATATATATTAATATAAATATATATATATATATAATAATAGTATTATTAATATATATATATTAATATAAATATATATATACACACACACATGCATAAACCCTCATATTTAAAATTAAATATTGAATTTATATTCAGTTCAGAATTTCATTCATAAACTCATAAATTCTTTTACAGATTGAAAATTATATAGATTTATAAATATTAACATTAACTGAACTGATGAGATATATTTAACTTGGAAAGAAATTTGTTATATTGGTTGAAATATACTTAAAAATTGGATTAATAATAATGGTCCTAAAATTATTGACGAATTATCGTTTTACTTCTTAATATATTTGTCACAAAAGTAATTGATATTGGAATCAATAATTTTATCAAAAGTATTACAATCGTCTAAAGATTTCAAGTTTCAAGGTTAATAAACCTGTTGTTAATAATATTTTTATTACATTTTTTTATAAAGTAAAAACGTAATTTACTGCTAGTGTCATTGATCTGTTATGTCTTGAAATATTAGGATTATACATATATTAGATTTGCCAATAAGTAATGTGTCGGAATGTTCAGTAAAAAATACTGTATACAGTGTCGTTTATTTAGATATAAAATACTGGAAATTCCAACGTTACTTATTGGCCAATCCAACACAATATTATATTAATTACATTTAGAATAATATGTTTTAGGTACATAGATTTTTTTCTTATTCAATTTCTAAATATGCATATATTGTCTAGGATGATTTCTTAGTAGGCCTGGAACAATTGACAAACAATGTCTATTGCAAATTTTCTCAGTATTACTGTACTGAGAATCACATGTGTATGTGTGTATATTGTACAAGGTCACAAATTAATCGAAACTTATAAAAACGAACTGTATATAATTCATTATCCCCTTAATGATTTTATCTATTATTAAAGGGACAAATATATATGTAGCTAAATATTCTGCATCATCGATAATTATTATTTTTTGCGATATTATACTTTTTTGAATGTTTACCTGTTTTATAGCATAAGGCCCAACATTGTGATCTTAAAGAATAATGTAACAAGTTATTTTCTTTAAAAATTTTTTATTGTTTCAATACTAATACGTATCTGAATACTACTTAACACGTTAGTAGTAAACACTTTGATCCAGATACTGAAAGTTATAATGCTAGCTATATAAATATCATGTACATTATGTTTTGTAGCGGCAGTGCAAGGTAAGTAATTTAGAGAATCTTATGATACAATTACAAATAAAAAGAAATTTTATAAAAAAAATTTGGTACAAAAGGATAAGCTATGCACTACCACGTATATCTATATTCTTTGTAGAAATTTTTTTATGAAAAAGATGACTTCCATAAACACTATTGTCCATTAAACTACTCAGTAAAGCTAAAACATAACTTTAGCTATTGTTAAATAACTTTGGTTATTAGTAACGTGTTTGCCATTTTATCCTTAATATGTCTCCTTTGAAAGCATTAAAAAAAAAGAATGGTATCTTCCTAGAATTATTTCAATTGTTAATTTTTATAAAATTGTAAAATATTGAGTAAGTGAAATATCCTCCATAAAAGTAGTATCTTCCATTACAACAAATAAATGAAAATGTACATATCTTCATTAATAATGAAGGTGTAATAGTTTCCACTTTAAAAGTTTCATATATAATATTGCTAAATAATAAATATATGTAGAAAATATAATTAAAATTTTTACAGTTCTGCATATTATTCTTTTGCAACATTATAATCATATAGAAATGAAAAACTTACAAATGGAGACTGTATAAATCTTAAAAAATAAACTATTAACTAAATAAACAGATACAGTCTTCGTCTTCTTGCTGCACAGTTGATCTATTTAAAAGAGGCAAGAAGGGATAAGGGACGGATTTAGATTACATGCGTGATCCCTTCTGTTGTAAGACCTAAAATACAACCCCATCATTCAAATATTTTGATTGTTGGAAATGAACAAAATTAAATAACATTATCAAACTTTATACAATTTTTAAATCATTTATATTTTATTACATTATTTTAAATTTCTTTTTCATATAAATAATGTATGATATATTATTATTGTTCAGCCTCTGCTATATTGTTGCTGTACAGAATTATTTTATTGCAAATATAAATTATAAATTCGATTGAAAAATAAAAAATATATTTTTAAAATATAATAATACAGAGAGAAATAACAAACTGTATAATCAACTGACATGTATGATGTACTAGTAATATCATAAACATCTAAAATTAAAATCAATGATCTTTACTAATAAGATTATCTATTTGTTTTCAATATTATAATGTGTATTTTTTAGTAGTAAATAATTAATTTTTTTACTAAATAATATTATAACCAAATAAATAAGCATAACATATAATGAACTAATTGTAACATGCATTATTAATTCATGCAGGATACAGGGCGAAGAGAAACCAAACCAATGAAAGAAAAAAATCTTTATTAAATCAATAGCATGCGTTACAATAATAGTAATATGATACATACAACAAATAACAGAGGCAGAACATGCTCATGCAAATTAATGTAAAAAATTTTGAATTGATATAAAGTTAAAATCTGTTCAGGTCTGTTAAAAATTAATAAAATATGTTCGTTATGACAAAATTAAAATCATGTGAACTCTTAATTTTAACGTTATATGTAAACCTATCTTATGAAAAATGATTATATAAATGAATATTTTATGTTATTTATAATATTTCACTTTAATTATTTAATTTCATTTTTATAAGTGAATTTTTTTTCTTTTTTTAAATTTTGGTTTTGTTAATTAATATACAATAGTATAAATAAAATGATTAGGGGAAAATAGTGTTATTCAAAAAATTGCATATAATGTTAATTATCTTTAGCCATTATACAATGTATAAATACATAAAAAAATATATTATTACTAAAATTGTATATTGAAATAAATATTCCAAGAAAGGTGCTTAAGATAATACTGATAAAATGTTTTATTTATTGATGTGCATGTGAATATGAAACTATGCAAATTGGGATATTTATATGAATGTCTTTCAAGTATATCCATTCAATAAAAAAGCTACGAAGAAATAATCGTTATATAGTTTTTGTAATAGAATGAAATATATTGAACATAATATTCGTTCAATATACAAATTATATTGTACATAGCTATTTTGACTAAGACAAGGACTTAAATAGAAGGTATGGGAAAGTGTACCTTAACACGATCAGTTGATTCCTGTTCCTTGCTATTAATTTGACTTGGTCCATATTCACGACTCACCACACATAGAAATTCAGCATGGTCATCATTTCCATAATTATATTGGGAGCCTATATTGATTAGCTAAAAAGAATAGTTATGTGACAAATTCATATTATACAGAATTGTCTTTAATGTAATAATATAATGTAAAGAATGTTAATTTAAACATAAAATTTCAGACTTGTGATATTAATTAATTAATCACAAATTATTTTATTATATATCAAATACCTGTTCAAATTTCCATCCATCTGACATTGTTGATACCATTTGTGTTAATTCATCCTCATGACATTGCAATACTCTGTAGACATGTTTCTTTGAATCTCTTAAAGGTCTTGTATCTCGCTTTATAATACGTTCCTTAACTAGTCGAATTAGTTCAGTAATATTATAAAACTCCGCTTCTTCTAATACACCTTCTTCAGTTAAGTCCTTATTGATAACCAATTTACCATGTCTTAAATAGTTTAAGATAGGACTAAAATATGTTGGATCACGGTCTATTAAGTAAGCACCAGTTTCATCCTATAAAAAAAAAATCTTTTAAGTCACCATATCATATCACTATACACACAGTTGTATTGATTTAATCAATTCACATTGTTCGATGCAAGACCAATATATTCACAAAATATCAGAAATTCACACACAATTTTTTAAATAAGTTATTTACACAAATAACCCTGTTTTTATATGATCTATTTATATGATTAAAATATGATATATATTTATTATACAATATTAATAGAGTAATATAGATACATAATTGTTTTTTTTTTGTTAGGTTATAAATCACTGCCACAATGGTGCTAGCTTTAAATTTATGTATACGATATAATATTTATATGAATGCTTACAACACGATAAAAAGGATTATATTAAAAGATTTTCGTTATATTTGTTACTTTCGTTTCACATAAAATATGGAACAAGTAATAATAAGTCATAATTACAAATAACCTCACAATGGGAACTAACCCTGTCCGATATGAGGTCCGAATCTTCTTGACAAAGTCGATACAGAAATGAATTGGGATCCCGGGCCAACGTAGTTTTTGAAGTTAAGAAATATGTTCCACCCACATTTAATTTTACCCATTGTATGTTACAACGTTGTTGAATGTTATTTTCTGTCATTTCGTGTGAATTCTCACTGAAATTTGCCATGTCCGCTTTGACATTCGTATATATGTATTTATATGTATATACATACAAACTGCTCACAGATTAAATTTCCAAAAAAGATTGGCATCTTCCATTGTGAAAAGTGAAAATACGCCGGATGTACGAGTCTAGACAAGGCCATACGCGAATTGCAATAATTACTCAATAGAGGCAGCATTAGTTCTCTGCGACGCTTAACTAGTGTTTCTTATTATCCTAGTCTGACCTAGTCTTTATTCTAGAAATCCAAATAATCGTTTGTGTGTTATTTCTAATTATGATTACAATGTCTCTCAACTTAGTTGTTATATGACCTAAGGCTTTATATTCACGATTTATAGCATGTTATTGCGTACATGTATGTACATACGTTCAAAAATTTTATAGCAAATACACGGTGAAAATACTTGTCTTTTTCTATTATTCTTTTCAATACCGAAACCGAGATACATATATTCCGAACCTACAAATATGTTTCTAGCTTTATGGGATAAATCTATAAATAAAGTGCTTCAAAAATTTTTGTATCGAGTTATGTCGATTTGTTGTCGATCTCGAATGTTTCGATACGATTAATGAAAAGTAATTATTAAGTGACAATAAGTATAGTATGCAAAGCGCCCTCATGAAAAGTGTACTAATTTTCAAGTGGCAAACGCGCTTAACCTCTAGCTATCTTCCGCAAATGTTTTCTTCCTTTGTTAGTTCTGTTGACCCGCTGGCCTCTACTGACAGAGAACCGGCAAAATGGACGGTATCGCATTGAACGCGTCGGATCATGTCTTAGAAGTGATTTTCTCTTATCTAGACTTACACACTTTAAGAAACTGTGCATTGGTATGTAAGAGGTGGTATAGATTCTTAAGGGATGAAAATAACGATGTATGGAGAATGCATTGTATTAGAACATTAGCTCAAGAGGCACTTAGTTCTGATTTATTATCATCGGTACCCACTTACAAAGCAAAGCTTCGAGCATTTTATCATGCTTGGAATCCGAATGATTGTTCACGTAACGTTTATATCAAGCCAAACGGATTTACTTTACACAGGTATGTTTTTTTAATCGAACGATCCAATTTTCTTGTTTGTAATCACTACGTATTTATTTTATTTTACTGCTATTTTATGAGACGTTAATGCTTCGTAGATCTTTTAAAATTTTTCATTCAAATTATCATCAAATAACAATAAAAGTGTTTATTTTTTTTAATCTGTCACGGTGAACGTGAAATGTGGAATATACGGTTAAATGAGCATTCATAAAATAAAAAACAGTTTTATATAGTGATAAAAGCCATTGTTAAAAAGCTATACTTTTTGTATTATCATTTTTTTATATTAATCATATTAATTTTAATATCTTTGTAGGAATCCTGTTGCACAAAGCACGGATGCTTGTAGAGGTAAAATAGGTTTTAGACATGGACGTCATGCATGGGAAGTGATATGGGAAGGACCATTAGGTACAGTAGCTGTTGTAGGTATAGCTACAAAAGAGGCACCTTTGTTATGTCACGGATACGTAGCTCTGCTTGGTTCTGATGAACACTCTTGGGGATGGAATCTCGTTGACAATCATTTATTACACAATGGAGATGCACAAGGGAGTTATCCATTACTTAATAATGCTCCAACATACCAGGTGAAATTCTTGATCTGATTTTAATAAATCAATAAAAAGTGATAGAATAAATGATTAAATTATTAAAGCTATATTATTTTAATTTCAGATAGGAGAAAAAATCAGAGTCATACTAGACTGTGATGACAATACATTGTCATTTGAGAAGAATTATGAGTTTCTAGGTGTAGCTTTTAGAGGTGATTTTTTGTTACTATTTCTAATACTCGATTAATCATTTAGTAATTTCTTACACAACATTTTATATTTATTATCAATTAATCAGTATCAGAATTCATTTTACAACTAACTGCACAGGGTTACCAGATAAAAGGTTATATCCATCGGTTTCTGCAGTATATGGAAATTCAGAAATATCAATGGTGTACATAGGGCCACCTCTAGATGGCTAACGTTTTACTTCCAACAAAAAGATATATTTGAATATTTATCTGAAACTACATTCTGCAGTTTGCTGCAGAGCTTGTGGCATCTTATATCGACGTATCTACGTTTCAGTAGAGTCAGCACACTAAAAGATATGATTCTCTTATTAGAGAATGTGTGCCTACTAAATTACATGGTTGGTAATATTGTAAATAGTTAGTTCTATTATTGTATTTAAGATGGAGTATTATAAATTGTACAACATCATTAAATTATTTAAATTTTGCTTTTATCAAGTCCACTTTAAGATCATGTAATAGTCATAAAGTAGGATAAAAGTATTTTTATGAATTCCAACCATATAATTTTAATATTATACTGGAACTATACATAGGATTTTTTATCATATTTTGGCCAATTCATAAGTATAAGAAGTAAATGAACTATTTAACTGATTAGGTAAACTTAATTGGTTTAAATTTTCAAATTAAAAAATTTTTTCAATATTAAATTATTTGTTAAGAAAAATTATTTAATCATATGTCGTAATCACTAGTTAATTTAAATTTGATTAATTAATTTAAAAATCTTCCAATTTTTTATATTTGCATATGCTCAACATACATTGAACATATAGAGATTACATTTATCAGAGATTTTACTTAAATTTATTTTAGTGCTAAAATATCATATTCAAATTTCATTTCATAAAATTCATTTTCAGAATTTTGTATATTTTGACTCTCTTTTCTTCGGGTGTGTATTTATTATGTTGATTTTACATCTTTAATTCATAGTTTCTCTTAATTATTTAGCATAAATTATTTAGAATATATGTATATCTTATATATTTTATCAGTATTATTTACTTGTTGAATATTTAGTGCAAATATTGCAATTAATGCAATTATTTTATAATTCTTCAATCAAATAGTCTGAACTTGATATACATACTTAATACCTTTGTTTTTCACGTTATAATTATGACAATATAATTTGCTTACTAAACTTTGATTTAAGAATTTAATTTTACATATTATAATTTAATTTATTTTATATATTTTTTTTTATTTGTAGTTATATGGATGTTATCTGATACACTAGTCATAACCCAAGGAATATGTTCTATTATTTCCTATTTGACTGTATGCAAGTATCAAAATACTATGAAAAATTTTATAATAATTCGTGAAAACAAGATTGAATGAAACATACTGTTAAAAACGATGAATCTTTTAAAAGATTCCTTAACTTATATAAATTCAGGGTCTTTGTATGTTTATAAAATTATACATTAAAAGTATCTCTTGTAGTTCTTATGGCCTGTAAACTAATTGTATATACACATACATGCATATACATCATAGAAAAAATATGAGATTTACATATGAACATATTTTCTGCGAAGTATGTTGATATGTGCAAACTAGGATGTATATGAATTTTGTGAATGCATAAATAATATTAATCCTAATTAATATTTATTAAGTATTATAAAATAAGTTTAAGCACCATCACAGTTGGCCCTATCTCTACATAATCGTTACTTTCAATATATTTATATTCCATTTTATAGTAATCATCATTTATGTCATTATACAATCTTGGATTTTTTTCACAATTTAATATATTACAATTCGATAAAAATGAGGACAAAGATTAAACATTCTACAAACAAAATATTCTAGAATTATATTATTAAGATGTTTGTTCGATGTAATATTTATTTCTACTTCATTATTTAATCAACTTTATTCATATTTAAGCTTATATAGTATCATTATAAGTAAATAGAATATAATATAAAGTTATATTTCAATTTGTTTTTGAAATTTATCCTTAGATCAATATTAATTTATAAGATAAACGTAATCCTTGATACTTTTGAGTTTCTATAAAATGCTCTAGAATGAATAATTACATAATTAAAGAAATAATGTTAATAGATCGGATTACATGAACAGATTGTGAATGTAATAATGCTTACTGTGCAAGATATTAAGTTCATTCCTCTACCTCAACAACTATACATGATTTTGGACAAAGTCATTAAATTGTATTATATTATTTTAATTATTTTATTCATACCACCGATCAGAAATTAACAACATTAAATCCATTTTAATATAATGTAAATATGATGTATAAAATTTTGTACCACTATTGTGGTAAAATACACAAGAATATTTCACATCTGGAAAAAGATTCTAATATGCTTTTAGCATCTACATTGTAAAAATTCTTGAATTAATTACATACACGATATGTATATCACAAACTATTGGTCTCTGTTAAGTATTCATGAAATAATGCTGTTTTATTACTTAATTTAATACTAGCATCTAGTTTAGTGGAAAGTGCTTGTAGAAATTATTATAAGTAAATTATTTATAGTGTGTGTGTATTCATCGAATGCAGTCGGAATTAGTTTTTCTAAACTTTTGTACAAAAATATGTACAGCACAGTTATATATATAATTTACAGTATTAATGAATATTAATCATATGTGTGTGTGTGTATTTGAGAAAATACAATTTATTTCTTAATTTATATTTCGTATTTACTATTTAGTTGTCCGTTTTTTCTAATGTTATAATGCGGTTATAACAAGTTCGCATATAATCTCCAACAGCTTAAGGCTGTTCATTACCTTTTGTTCAAAGCGTGCGTGACTTTAGCGACAGGTATGGACAAAATATGAACTACGAATATACAAGCGGGAGGAACACTGCATCACCATGCGCTATCGTATCGTTGATAAAATAAGCTTATGTTTGGTTATTCCCTTTTTACACGTACATAATAATTGTTTTGTGTAGGGGTAGAGTAAGTAGTGGTTAGTAAATGTGAACTCACACTTTTCAGTCTCTCATATTTATATCTTTCTTTTAATGGTAGCAGCGTGCGTCTCGCAGTGATCCGTACTAAAGATACAACGTCAGTACGCATTTGTTTTACGATTAAATGTATAGAAAATAATAAATATAATTGACGCATATAAGAATTGGTATATAAATCAATCATAAAAAATAAGAATTTGTCGAATACTTTCTTAAAAATAATTAGCGAATACTTATATATTATATTATTTTAATATAAATTGAAACACGAGTTCTCATATACTACTACATTTCCTATGAACTAGATTATTACTACTACTATTACTACCACTATATTACTATTACTACATTATTACAACTACTATTGATAATAAAAATAATATAATAATACAAATGTACTTAAATATTATTTATAATACATTTTATATTATAATAGTAAAGACAATTGGCTTCGATTGATCGTAAGAAACAGTGTGAAAACAAATGCATAACGATCATAAAGTAGTAAGGACAAGAAGAAACGATAGCGGACGAAAACAAAAGAAACGTTTCGTACTTTCCTTCATATGTCATTTGTTTAGACGTGTCTATCGATGGGGGTGGTCATGTGTGGAAATTATCAAGGACACGATTTGTTGAGAGTTCGCACGTCGAATTACCACGTAAAACGATATATTTTCCCTTCTTTTTTATCATAAATTACTTTTTATGTTACTTTTTAAATTAAAATCATGTGTCATGATGTATATAAGTATATTCTTTTGTTTCTTATTACTGTTTTATTATTATTCTAGTAATAGTAGTAGTAATAAATAGTAACCATAACAAAATAGCACTAGGAGAAAAATCTCATAGATAACGTGGAAACAAACTCGTATTTTGATAATTATTAAAAATAATATATAATATATATATATATGTTCACTAATTATTAATTTTTTAAAAATAATCGACAAATGTATATACTTTATACGCATTTGTCATCGAGCAATATTATGCTGTTGCTGTATCTTATTTAACACAGATTACCGCGAAATTCACGTCGGCCATCGGCGGAGGAAAGAAATATGAGATTGGATAATAACATCTTACTAAATTATCAAATAAGGAAAAACTAGTAAATCAATTCATTATTTTTATTTATGTCGATACAAAAAAAAAGAACACCAAAATCATTTAGCCTCAAAACCTACAACAATTCCTGAATTACGAATCCAAACGCTTGCCATCATTGTATTACACATTTCTTATATAATTTTTAACCTTTTAGTTTATAAAATCTAAAAGAAGCTACAAATTTTTCAAAAGTTCAACAGTATTTTAGAAACTTGGATACCTTGACGTAAACGATCGGACATTTCCTTATTTTTGTCATAAAATCATCTGACCAAAGCTCATTAAAATGATCGAGTGAGCTATCGTCTTCTACGTGAGAACAACATGAAATCCATTTCTTTGCGTTTGGATATGTTCACAAAATCTGAGCATCATTTATTTACTTAAAAACAAAGCAACAATCGCTTCTTCATGAATATAAAACTTACACACCATACAAGCGTGATATGAAAATCAGTAATGGGGGTACGAGCTTTATCTTTCTCGCCGCAAATTTTAAGGGGCGCCACAGTACTAAACTTTTTCTTTGCGAAAAATGTCGAAAACAGCATTTACACGCTATCAATGAGAACGGGAGTGATTCTCGACTAATTTTAGTGAACAAGGTCTCATTTTAAGAACGAAGGTTCAATCTACCGAGCTGTACCGGCGAAGTTTTCAATAAGCTTTTTATTCGCGCATAAACCCTTTCTCGAAAAATTACCATTTTTTAACACGGTTTTTTTCAAAGTAAAATAAAGTTTTTTCAAAACTCCGCCGGAGTAGCGTAGTGGATTAAATGTTCGTCTTTAAAATGAGACCTTGTTCATCAAAATTGGTCAAGAATTACGTCTGTTCTCATTGATGGCGTGAACCATTTAAAAAGGCAGGGGTGGCGAACGGTCTATATTAACATACATGCAATACCATTAGTATAATATTTTCGCCGTTCAGTATCTTTTTGAATGTGCGACTCTTTAAGATGTCGCTGCGTGTAGTTTATCGCGATTAGCAATAAAAAGAATGTATCTTTTTGTTTTGCACAAATAGATGCTAAGTATATAACAAATATGGCGTCATAGTTTATAAACCTGTTTTATGGATTAGTTTCAAGAAATATTTCAAACATAACCTCGACCGCTTTTTATAAACATTTTATAAGTTAAAATACTGAGTGTAAAATACGTTAAATTTATATAAACATCTTATTAAATTCTTCAACATTTTATTAAATGCTTTGAGATTAAAGTGTATGTGTATATGGTAATTCAATGGATTCTTCCAAATCTTACGGTTCTTTATAATATATATGAATATTGTATCCATATGCACTGATAATAATCTGAGAAAAAAATTAAAGAATTCGTCATTATGGCGTCACCAGCCCCTAAATCTCCCGAACAGTCGGAACGAAATAGAAAATATGATCGACAATTGAGGTATTCATTAACTATGAATTTATTGTAATTAACTATAAATAATTATTTAGTTATTTATTCAAAATTCTATATTTGCACATATACATACATACACACACATATTTGTTATATATATATTTATGTTATCGTATACATCCTATTCTTAGTATTTTTATATATTCAACTCGTATGTTCTATAAAATTTTTAGATTATGGGGAGACCATGGCCAAGCTTGTTTAGAAGCAGCACATATTTGTCTTATAAATGCTACTGGATTGGGAACGGAAATTTTAAAATCATTGGTTCTTCCTGGTATTGGTGCATTTACTATTGTTGATGGAAAAAAGATAACAAATGAAGATATTGGAGCAAAGTATGAGAAAGATATATATATATATAATGTCCATTTGAATTCTTTTTTTTTTAATTTATTTATTGTATCTATCTGCTTAGCTTTTTTTTAGAGGCAGATAGCGTTGGAAAATCTAGGGCTCAAATTGCTACCCAGATGTTATTAGAATTAAATCCTGATGTCAGAGGTGATTATATCGATGAAGAACCACAACAGATTTTATATAATAGTCCAGATTTTTTAAATAACTTTACAGTAGTGGTTGCTACTTCATTAACAGAAAAGTAAGTATTTTAATAAAGAATTAACTTATTAGGTACTTGAAAATTCAATAAAGCATCTTTTTTGATTATATAATTTCTATATATTTTTTTAGATGCTTAGTCCTTTTGTCAAGACGACTTTGGGAATTAAATATTCCTTTAATAGTATGTAGGAGTATAGGTTTCATTGCTTATATGCGAATTCAAGTGAAAGAACATACTATAGTAGAGACACATCCGGATAATGAAACACCAGATTTACGTTTAGATAAACCTTTTGGAACCTTAAAAAAGCACTTAGACTCTATTGACCTTGACACATTAAGCTTCAAAGATCATTCTCATATACCATATGTAGTTATTTTATATAAGTATTTATCAAAGTGGATTTTGAATCATGGAAGTTTGCCAAAGACTTATAAAGATAAGCAACTATTAAGAGAAATGATAAGAAAAGGAATGAGAAAAGATGAACAAGATATAGTAAATACTGAAGAAAATTTTGAGGAAGCAATTAAAGCTGTAAATACATGCATAGGTTGTACCGAAGTTCCTGATAGAATTAAAAATATTTTAAATGATGAATGTTGTATTAATTTAACAGCAAAGGTATTGCTAAAAAAAACTGTTCCTCTTATAAACTTACTATTACTCTAAATTTTGGCATTAAAAAACTTCAACTGACGGCATAATATATTTTAGAGCAGTCCATTTTGGATCATTGCTAAAGCAGTAAGAGATTTTATTGATAATGAAGGATGTGGTTCGTTACCACTGAAAGGAACTCTACCAGATATGACAGCTGATACAGAGAAATATATAACTCTACAGCAAATGTATGATTTCAAATCAATATGATATAGTATTGTTTTAGAATATTTGAATAATGATAATGGTATCGACCATGGTTTTTATCTATTTTTAGTTACCATAAGCAAGCATCAATGGATGCGGAAGCAGTGTGGAGACGCACACTGCAGTTACTAAGACAGTTGGGTAAATCTTCAGATTCAATATCTGAGAAAGATGTAAAATTATTTTGTAAATATGCTGTAGATATTTATGTAGAGAGAGGGACTTGTATAGCTGATGAATATGATCCTAAAGTCATTGATACCAATAATATAGGTAGGTAATAAAAAAGAAACATATGCATAGCTTTCATTGTTATTATCATTGACTCTTTTAAGACATCACATTTATAGAATACAATAATATTATGCACATACATATCAGATGAAATCATTATATGTGTACTTTTTTAGTGCAAAGTTTGGAAAATCCTGACAGTTTAATGGTGTATTATGTTGTACTTAGAGGAGTTGAGAAATTTCAAGCAGAATATAATTCATATCCAGGGGAGTTTGATGATCAAGTTGAGCCTGATATTGTTAAATTAAAGGTATGTAATATTACTTCAATGCTTTATAGAGTATAATACAATATAAGAGAAAATGCAATATTAATTATATTATAGGCTTGTATTACAAAATTGTTGAGTGAGTGGGGATGTGGTCCATTGGCAAAGGATGATTATGTTCATGAATTTTGTCGATTTGGTGGCGCTGAATTACATTCAGTATCTGCATTTTTGGGTGGATTGGCTGCTCAAGAAACTATCAAATTTATTACAAAACAGTATAAACCTCTTCATAACACTTTTATTTATGATGCTGTGACATCAAACTCTAGTACATTTTTTTTTTAGAAACAATTATTTTAAACATGCATATACGTGTATATGTATACATATATATACATATATATATATATATATATACACATATATACACATACATTTCACACATATATACACAGAGAGACATATATACATCTGTATTAACTGAAGAATACAGTTTTGTAGTTTAAGTGTTATCTTTAGGCTTTAATTATTATCACCGGGTGTATAGAAAATTTTTATAAAAATGTTACATTTCCCTTCAAGAACTTGCTAAAATGCATTACATTAATTATTTTTTTTGTGTAAAACATCATGTAAAATATACTGTAATACAAATGTATAATTTTACGGAATCTCCTATAGCATACGAGAGAAATCTATTAAAATACAAATTTGCTAATAATCGAACTAATTTGGCAGGTACAGAGATTTCTGAAAAAATATTTTCTTTTTTAATACGTTACCGTTTAATCCGGAATAAAAAATCTAATTATTATTTCTGTATATCAAAGATGTACTTTTGTTTATAACAAAAATTATAAAAAGTTAATATATCAAAATCTTTACCGAGTATTATATTAAAATCTAACTTAAAATTAAATAAGTTATGCGATTACATAACTCTGAGATGTGAGTACATAAGTACATAAAACAATTATTTCTAATTATCAACGTATACAGTTTTAAATAAAGATCTGACTGATTTTTTTTCGACTGTATAAAGTAAAAGAACTTTTTTGTATAAAGAGCATAATTTGATTTTGATATTTCGTCCATCCACGGTTTAATCGTTCTATTCCTTTGTGCACACCACAAATATGCTGTCATCAAAATATTTGATATTGTGCTAGCAGCGCGTATATCACCACCCATATAATTAACGTAACAATAATAGAAACAAGAAATATCGTTTTAAGTATATGCCAGGGGCTTTCTGGTACACCACGAGTTCCCCAGTTTTTGCAACCACTATTTTGACAGGGTATACTTCCTGGTTGCACGACGGTCAACGTTGCGACACTCTTCGTTGGTGCGATCACATCTACTTCTTTCAATTCCATTGCATTGGTACTTCGAACATTCGTTTTCATTCCTTCGAATATCGACGAATTATTGTTGTTTATCTATAAGTGAAAGAAAAGTAAATATTTTTTTAACATTTAATATATAATTTTTTAACATCCAATATATCTGATATAAATCTTTTTTATTTTATTTAAGAGCGATCGAGACCGGTGTTTACGTCTGTATAAGTTTATAGATTTTTACGAAAGACATCTAAGCTATATTGTTCAGCTATCGATGATGTTTTCTTTTTTTTTTGTAAAATACGCTGTAATTAAAGGACAGAACAAGTAAAATATATAAAAAGAATTTTTTTTTTTTTAATGACGATATTACAGGAATACCGATTGATGATGCAACCTCTAATGATGATATTCTAAGAATCATAGATGAAAGGAGGAAAAATCGGATTACGTGGGTATCTGGTATTTGTTTTTTTCGAGGAAGAAATTCTTCTTCTGGAATTGGTGCTGGTTGATAGACCGAGGTCATTATTTCGGTCGGGTCAAAGTATGGGTAATCCCACCCAGTTTTAGATGACGACATCGTCATCATCTGTTAACAAAGTTATATACCAACGAAAAAGTCAGTTTGTAAGTCGATTTAAAAGTTTGATTATAATTATTATACATTTATGCGCGATTAAATATATTTCCCTATATAATGGAAAATATTTGAACCAAAACAAAAAAACCGAAAAAAAATACAAGAAAAAGAAATTAAAAAAACAGGAAACAGATACGTATAAATATGCATACTTAAAATTATGATGTCCAACACCAACGGTTCGCGTAACCTTACGATTAATCAAATATTTTCACTATCTTTATTGTATTACTATACCGTTAATGATAAGTGTATGTATTAGAATACGTCTCTAAATTGCTGATACTTCGGATTATTATCGAAAATTTATAACCGGATTAACTTGTTATGGTTCGCTATAACTATGAGAATCATCAAAGGCCCGACAATAATTCGATATTAATTTTTAAGTAATATAACTATGTCAAAATGAATTCGATCTTTTTTTGTTCGTTGCTATATTTTAGTCTTTTTGTGTTTTGCGTAGTCTGTCTCTTTTCTTTCGTAGTTTCTACATATTTTTCTTGTATTTTTTTTTCTACGCGTTATTATCGTCTGCATAGAGAATGAATCTAAACTTCGAAAAAGATGATAAGACTTTTTTATATTACATTATATTTCAATATTTATAGTAAATAAATAGTGTTAAATATTAATCGATCTACAAATTTTGATAAATCATCGGAAGTTTTCTATTATTTTCTTCTAGATTATAAATATATATACTATATATTTTTGTCAAACACGTGTATACATACATGTGATCGTAAAAAATAAACGATAAATCATAATAGATATCTCCCTTTAATTTTATATCGCTTTACGTACCTATGTTATTGTTTTAATGAAAAAAAAAAGATCGATGATTTTGGATAAGTCCTTCGAATAGTCTAACGATCACCTAATAATTTGATAGAACGGCAAAGGTAAATATTGGACGATATTAAAAACACATTTTCTATTAGCGTCGTAATGACGTTCACATTTTTTTTTTTATCAAATTTTCACTCGTTTTATCAGAAGAAGAATGTCAATGATTTAGGTCAATTTAAAATAGCCCTCACAGAGGCATTCTCGCTTATTTAAAATATAAAACGTATCACTTAGGAACGCAAAAGTAAATATGTTAATAGTAAGTAGCGATCGTTATGATTCGAAAACTAAAATTCTTTAGTTGTGCACGCTCCGTTAGAAGTCGTGTCTAATCCTTATCAGCTTCGACCTCTGGTACTCTCCTTTATCAATTATATTTTTTCATATGTATACGTATATGAGATTAGATGTAGATAAATATGTATATATACGTTTGTGTATTTTTCCCGTAATATAGGATATTTTTTTTCCCCCCCAATAAACAATGTATGACAGTCTCAACCGAGGATGAAGAATCAATTAGAAATTAACTGGTTGACAAAAGAGAAAGTTCTTCGAAGTAGATCCTTTTGAAAGCTGCGCGTCCATAATAACGGCATTATAAATAAGACTACCGTCTGTTTTTTTCATCTGAATCGATCGCTCGATCCAAAACGATTGGATTCAATTGTTTTTTCTTTCTACGTGTATAATGTGTCGCGACGAAACATTTGTATAGAAGTATATATATGTACATTTATCTATACGCCTCCTACATATGTAAATCTCTGGTGGTGGCCTTGCGGTTGTCATATATCGTACACACACACACACATTCAGATAAATTACTTTACAAACGTTCGGTATAATCATTATAAGAATAATAAGAAATTTGATTGGCTTTCGGATTACGAAACTGTTTTAATCGGAATTTTATATTTTCTCACCAAAAAAAAAACCAAATTTATCGAAAGTAAAATATGAAGTTAAATGGTAATAGATATTTAATATAAGTTGGTCTCACCTGTTGCGGATACCAAGTATGCTTGAAGAAAGTCCTAAAACACTTCATTTTCACTCGAGAGGATTAGTTCATTATTATGTGAATTATTCACAAACACTTTTTTTTTATCACCTTTCGCCGCAGATCGTTAATTATTAATAATTCTTTTTACATCAGATTTCGCGCGATCATTGATAAGTATCATAGAGATCAGTCGCCTCCAATTCGTATTTTTTTTTGTTTATTACTTATTTTACTATCATTACATCTAAATTTGTTTTGTTATATAAGAACATCGCGAAAGGTTCTCATCAACCTGTTTCCTTCACTCTTATTATTCCTTGATTGGATAGTGCAATCTGTCGGATACCACACATCACAGAGAATTCCAATTGAGAAAATCTTGTTTTTTTTCCTTTTTGTTTCATCCAACGCCAACATATGCAACGCTAGAGTTCGATCACTTTATACTGTTTTTTTTATTTCATCGTGTTTTTCAGATTTCCCGCTCTTTTATTCAAAATTTTTCAGGAACGCGGTCATCGAACGTTGAACTCTCATAACCAGTGAAATAATCTTGATTTATGAAATTTTATATTCGGAACGCGTATAATCTTTAATCGTAACGCCTGGTTACGATCGACGTTGCGTCGTCGTGAAGTAAAGTTTGTAAATGTCATTGAATTGCAACGAAGCACGCTTGATGGAGACGTTAACGTATTTAATGCATGTTGTATTCTTCCTCTCCGTTTTATGCCTCGCCTTAGTCGTAATAGTTCTATATACATGAGACAATAATGACAGATACTAACTTTAAAAAGAAAATAACGGGATATTGCATTTTATAGATACGTTACTGAAGAATATGTTTTAAAAGAAAATAGTTCCAGTTTCTACCAATGTCGGCGTTGTAATATATTTGTAAATACTACTAAAGCAACTAAATTCATAAGGCACATGATCACCGCGGGTAAATTATATAACCAATCATAAACATATCTCGTATACTTCATTCTGTTAAACAATATTACAATTTGTTATTGCATTTGAATTTTAATTTCTTTATTTTTTTCTTTTTATGTATGTACGATAGTGTAGTATAACGATTGTTCAAAGTGTTGAATAATTGTTCGAAGTTTCACACGATCCTTATTTATTGAAGTACTGTGATTAACTTAATTTTTCATATCAGAAATTGTCATTTATCATTCATAAAGATAAATTTCATTTTCGATTATCGGTCATCATTTTTTGGATTATTAATCAAGTAATGCAAAACTCAAATATTTGTATTATCCGTGGACGGTACGTTGTGTATCAATCACAGTTTATAACACAAATATTAAAATAATTGTTTCCATTTAATTTTTTTTTGGGACAATAAATTTTTATGATGAACGGTTGAATTGAATCTTTATTTCTTTAACAGAGTCTTGATCTTGTTCTACCAATTAACCATCGAAAAATGATTACAGTTGCTCTCGAGAGATAAAAAAGAGTAACACGATTGTTTGATTGTTATCATCGTCCTAAAAATTTTCTTTTCAAATTTAGTCTATATTCAGTCTTTTCTTCGTCGTATTGACGACCCATGAGTAATTTTTTGTAGTGTGGCAATCGTCTGAAATTTTCTTACGTATGTAGTATAAACACCATTAATTCTCATTTATTACGATTCATAGTGTATTACATCGATAATAAAATCGATTGATATGTAACTGCCAAATACAGAAGATCGAGAATGAATGTAATCGTCCATAAACCATAAAAGATCATCTTCTCACAAAATATAAGTTTGAACGATTACAATTTTTTTTTCTCGCGATCAGCTGTCTTTGACATTAGATCGATCCTATGAAAACATTAGTAAATAAAAATGTGAATTGTATATTTTTCCATAAGGAGAGTGAGAAAAAAAGAGAATGATTCGTGATGGATGGATAATACGAAAATGAGTGAAATGATATTTGTACTATAAAAGAAATAGTAATGGAGGTTATTAAGACGGAATTTGATGTGCCAATAAAATATATGAAAGTCATAGATGGTAGAATTAGTTTGACAGTACATCGAAATTGGTTGGCAAGTTTTTTTATTGTTGGACCAATATCGTTTATCACCCATGATAAACTTACAGCGGATGAAATTGCAGCACAACCTACATTAGAAGAACTGGGATCTGATTGGACAAGAATTTATGCAAAAGTATTTTTATTAATTTATATATTTGTATATAAGTATATATTTGTTTGAACAATATTAAGTGTTTATTTCAATTTTAGGTCTATACAAAGCAGCATAAAAATGCTATTCCTCTACCTAGAGGAAGACGTACTATTAATACCAAAACTCAGACAGAACTGACATTTTCACAGTTGTTACATTATCTATCAGAAACCAATTATCGTAATTTGTGGAAAGAATCTTACAAGAAATATTACAGTACGTTTTTTTAAAGTTAAACTTATTAAAATATATATGGTCTATGATTATTATTTTGATATTTTGTTTGTGAAGATTTCAAAGATAAAGATTTCTATTTCTGAATAGATCCATGGAGTACTATTGAACAGAAAGAACAATCTATTGTGACTGCTAATACAACTGATGTAGCTATTATGCAGGAAGTAATAGCAAGGGTGTATGGTTGCAGTATAGTACATGTACAAGATAGGATAGTTTACTCGGTATCGTCTGGCCTAACAACCGAATCTCATTGCAATCTTCTTCCAGCACTTTTTGCTATCGAAACAACTACTGCTTTTATAATTTTGTATGAGCAGACTGCAAAATATTCTTTGCGAGAGTAAATATTTATATAAGAATGTTTATATAATTTAATGCAAAAATAGTACAATTATTATATAATCTAATATAAATTATAGATGTGTAATGTATAGCCCAGCAGCGTTGAGTACAAGTCATGGAAAACCATTGTTCTTAATTTATCAACTATTGAGATTATCTAGAGATTTGCACGATCTTGGATTAGTATTAGGTGAAGTGACACTTAGTGATATTTTGCTTATGGACAATTTTACTATTCAGGTAAAATATTTATATTTTTATTCAATGTACATTTATCAAAAACTATACTATAAAAGTAATAATTAATTTTATAATATATATAGGTACTACCAAAGTTAAGTGATAATATCTATTTTAAACCTAAATCGGATTGCATAAATTTTACTACTACTCAAATGACTAAAGAAAAAAATCACAATTTGTATACTAAAAAGCGTGATTTCAATTTATATAAAAATATACAATATGGTAGCCCAGAATTTGGTATAAATGAAAGTATTGAGAAGTTATGTGAAATGTGGGTGTATAACTACATCAGTAACTTTGACTACTTAACTGCTCTTAACAATCTGGCAGGTAGAAAGTATGGCGATCCTAGTTGTCACCATGTAATGCCTTGGGTAACAGATTTTACATCAAGATGTGGCGGTAATTGGAGAGATTTAACCAAATCGAAGTTTCGATTGAACAAAGGAGACAGACAATTAGATCTTACATTTGATTCACAAACCACTGAGGTAAAGAAGATATAAGTATTGATTTTTTTCATTAGACGATACATAAAAATATACATTTTTTAGGTAGGACATCATGTATCGGATGTACTATCGGAAATCACATATTACGTATATCTATCTCGTCGTTATGATAAATCTGTCCTTTGCAAACATGTACGACCATTGTGGGTACCAGGAGAATATCCTGCATCAATTCAAAGACTACATGATTGGAGTCCAGATGAGTGTATTCCTCAATTTTTTATTGATGCGAGTGTTTTTAAGGTAAATTCAAAAAGAACTCAACTTTCCAACAATATTTGAACAAGTATCAAATGAATATAATTATGTTATATTATTTTATGAACATGAGTGCATCTTTTTTATAGTCCATTCATGAAGATTTACCAGATTTAGAAATACCAGCTTGGGCAACTTCTCCAGAAGATTTCATCCAAAAACATAGGGAAGCTTTGGAAAGTTTTTATGTATCAGAGAGATTACATCATTGGATAGATCTAACATTTGGTTATAAGTAAATATCTTTATATTCTTATAATCGTTATATGTATTACAGGATTTTCAGTAAATAACATATATTTCAATAGATTGTCTGGTTCTGCGGCGATAAAATCAAAGAACGTTTGTTTACAACTTGTTGATAATCATACAACTTTGACAAATTCTGGTATCGTGCAACTTTTTACTCAACCCCATCCACAAAAAATTATGCCATCCCCATATTGGGGGAAAGTACCGCCCCGTTTACGTTCATCATTATTAATTAGTAAAAGTAAGTTTTTTTTTTATTTTATAGATTTTTTAGTAAATAGTTTCATTTTTATAATTGCACATATGCGTACACACACAATAATATATTATATATTATAGATATGTTATGTAATAATAAATAATAAAAATAATAAAATTTATAGAAACAGATTCGTCTGGAGGTAAAACTAGTGACGATGAAGGTCATAGCTCTGGATTAGAAGAAGAAGAACTGCCAGTAACAATATCAAATACATCACGATCTTCGCCTCTAGCTTTAAGTCGATTTTTAAGCCGTTCCCGTGGTTCTCTTCTTACGGTAGAAGATAATACTAAAACAGACAAAACTTCAAATCAAATAATAATCCTTCCAAAGGATTACAATCCTATTGCGGCCATACAACATGTAGAAACGATGCATACTTTTATAAACAAAACCAGTCATAAAGTTTACAAACCTATAATAGGCTCACAAGATTTGTCTATAAATTTTAAGCAAATTGTAGCCAGTGGTCGTATAAAGGAACAACAAATATTAGGCTGTTTAATTGTTGAAATATTTCTTTCCGGTAAATTTCGAGCTACATGGAATATTGAAAAATTATCTTTTGCACGAAGATTAAGTGCATGTTTGAATGTTATAAAATTATCTGCGGATAGTTTACCAAAGTGCATTAGAAATGCTGTAGCTTTACTTCTGCAAGTTGATGTTGTACCAAAAAGCTATAATGTAGAAAGTATGGAAGTGAGTATTAAAAAATTTTAAGTTTAATTTTTTTTTTGTTTAGCACTATTATATTTTATGTATACTTTTTATTTAGGTAAATGAAATGTCCTTTCGTTATCCAACTATTACACACATGGGTTTGCCACCACCATCTGCTCATCAATTTTTGCAGCCTATACTTTCTGGTAGTCTATTCCCATTTTCTAAGTATTGCCAATATTTGTACAATATAGTTGAGATGATACAAGAATACAATAGTTTGGTTCGTGAACTAAACTTTGTATTAAAATTTGAAGAAGATCCAGATTTTGTAATTAAGACAAAAATAAGATATCTTAGTAAAATTAGCGAGTGCAAGGTGAAAGCAATAGCAAGAGAATTAGAACAATTATTATCACATGTTGGTGTTGCTAAAGAAGGTAGTTTACAATTAATAGTACCTCATATACAGCAACTTATAAAAGAACCATACAGTGCAGTCTTGGCTACTTGGCATCTTTTCGATCCAATTGCTAAGTAAGCATAATTTCTGTAAATTGGTAGTACAATATTTCCCGTAATATATAAATTGATAAAAATTGTATACTAAATTATATATATATGTATATTCCAGAGCATTGGGTCCAAAAGAAACAGCGGATATGTTTCTTTTACCTATAATGAAATTGTATGAAAATGGTTCTGTTATGGATAGTTCACCGCATGCAGATATACTACATGCTGGGACATTAGCGAAATTTCGAACAACGTTATTATATCATAGAAGCTTTTTACTAATACTTATGGTCAGATTAGGATTGCGACGTTTCTTAGAAAATTTCATTACACCACTTGTAGAAGCAGTAGGGGGTTATCGAGATTATGTTCAAGGATCATGTATAAGTGCGCATAGAACAGGAAATTTGAAGTAAGTATTTAATTATTTTTTTTTAAGTTTAATGAAATGATACAAGTTTAATTAATTATAAAAATATTTATAAAGGAGTTGTGATCTAAGTGAAACATGTGGTGACATTGAAGGCGTTTTATCGCCTTTAGATGAGGATTCTTCTGCAGATTCAGAACATAATGTATCATCTTCACCTGCACCTGCAACCAGTGATTACTCCTCTCAAATAAAATCTGCAAACGATAATGATGTTGAAGGTATATGTCCTTTAATATTTATTTAATTATCAGTTTGTATTTTATTAATGATGATATTAAATGTAAAAATATTTCATTATTTTATAGAAGTGTTCGCTATGGAAACGGAAGGAAATGCATGGAATTTTCTGAGTACCAGTCGTTCATATAACATTGATTTACATATTGATCTAAATTTGAATCTTAATGATGATTTGAATGAAGAAGAAAACAAGCTTTCACCACCCAGTTCAACTAAATCACCAACAATTCCAATACCAAAACATTCAGGAAGCGGAAAGCTTATGATAGAAGTTAATAGCATAGGATGTGATGTTGGAAGTAAAACTTCCAATGAAGACATTCCTTATAATGATATATCTGGAGCTATATATTTTGGTAGTAATGCTTCTGACAATGTTTGTAATACATGTCTTGAAGAACAAAATCCTGTACTTCAACCCGCATGTACAGATAATAAATCTAATGCGGCAGTGTTAGATAATACCGATAATGATTATGATCAGGCATATCAAAGATCTGCACCAAATGAATGTACAGTATCAGAAATAAGTGCAGAGTCCGTAATATGGTTGTCTCATCGTCTTGGACCTGTCCTTACAGCTCGATATTTATCACGAAATCTATTAAGAATGCTTACTTTATGTTATGCCGGCAAAGAAAATTTAACACCTTCAAATGACGTTATGTTAACGTCAGTTCAAGGAATGGATTGGAATAAAAAGGTTTTAGTAGGTGATCATAATGCTGCCAAAGTATTAGACTGTTTAACTGCTATTGCAGGTTTGTATATAAACGTATTGCAATAAAGTAGTTTACATCAATAATAATTAAATTAATTTATCAATCAATCGAAACATTTTCCTTTGACAGGATTGTATGGAGAACAGATTATACTTCTACAATATTTTGCACATATGGCAGAACTTCTAACATTATGTAAAAGAAAATTGACACAAAGTTTGGAAGGTGGACTACTTTCTTGCTTGGCCTTACTTAATCATATCACACAATACTTGAGCGATTCCGTCTTAATGGACGCGCTTCATGTAAAGTATATTTTATGATGTAATTAAGAATGGGATATATCATTACGTAATTATATTCCTTTTTTTATGTTAAAATATAGGAATCCATTGTTAAGGCAATTTTGCATCCTACTGTTCGCATATTATCTACTACGAGATTTACTTTTCCTAATGGAATTGTTGCTCGTACAGCTTTAGCCGATAAATGTTTAGAAGCTATGATCATGCTAAGCTTGAGATTAGGTAGTGCTGTTACGAAGAACCACTTAGCAGTACCAATACAACGATTTTTCCTTGCATTTGATAAATCATTTAATCAAAATATTAAGGTAGAATGTCTGTCAGATAATCTTGGAATAAAAGATTCAAGTTGTAGCCACATGAGCGATAGTGCCGTGAGGTAAAGTATTTTACCTTTTTTTAATTTTTATTCGTAAGAATTACAAGAGATAAAATTTTAACAAACCATCATATACACTTCTTGGTATGCTTTTATATAGAATAAAAGCTTCTAATGAGGATACAGGTCATTGTAGTACCCAAGACTGGAATATAATCGAAACCTGTAGTTCTGGTTCTCCTCTGATATCGGATGGTTTTAATGTAGAGATTGCTGAATCATATTCTCCACCAGTTGTAGAAAATTCAAATATATCGGATCCACAGAGAAATAAAGTAATTACATAAATATTTTGCGTTCTTCAAAGCCAAATGTTTTATCCTTTGATGTATTTTTAGGCATTTGAAGAGTTAAAAGAAGTATTTACTACAGAATTTGCACATAAAGCATACATGCTGTTCTACAAATGTATGAGTGGTGAGGCAATGGAACATATACTTAAAAATCATCAGCACATACGCGATCTTTGCCATGAATATGAAAAACAAATACGATTATCTTCACCTAACGTGGGTACAGAGCAATATAGTGCATCGTGCCTAGTAGATTACAGTATTTCAGAGAACATGGAATCTTTGGACAAGGATGTAAATAGTTTTGGGAATATATCTGTGATAGGAAATAGATTTGAAATACAGAAAGATGACAGTCGATCTCAATCAACAGCTGATACAGTTATTTGTCCAAATAAGGAAATTTATTCCTCATCTAGTGGTAGACAGTTACGTGGAAATTGGTTAGCATATTGGGAACATGAAATTGGAAGACCTGACAAAGAAACAGCGTTCAACATAAAGCAGATAAAACTTCAAAGCTTTGGTGGACATAATAATAGTATTAGATGCTTATATGCTTTAGATAATGAGAATAGTTTTATGAGTGGAAGCAGAGATAAAACCGTTAAACTATGGAGTTTAAGAAGTCAGGCAAGTGCATTCATTTAATACATTTCATACTTGTTAATTTTATATGAATTTTCTATATAGGGTGACGGAAGTACTGTTTCATCATGCCAATACACATATACTGGTCACAAGAAATCTGTTCTTGCGTTAACATTCCTAGAATCTCTACGATATGCAATTACTTGCGATGGAGTCATTCACTGTTGGGATCCTTTCATGGGTTCTTTATTAGGATGTCCAGAAAATAATCGATTAGCACCTATAAATACTTTAGCTGCAGGTCCTTCTCCATCAACTAATTTGTTTGTTGGAACGACTGATATTACTTTAAGAGTTATTGACTGTAGAACATTCCAATATGTCAATGAAATGAAAGTAAGCATTACAATGACACAATCATATACAAATATTTTTCTATTATATACATATATATATGTATATATGTAATTTTAAATGTTAGGTGTTGACAAATCCTACTGGTTTGATCAGATGTATCGCAGTTGCACCTAGTGGCCATTGGATCGCATTAGGTCAAGCATCTGGGTTTTTGACTATTTTAGATATTAGAACTGGTCTTATTATAGCATCTTGGAAAGGACATGAGTGTGAGGTATCATTTTATAATACACACTCTCATCAATATAATATACAAAGATTCTATTATATTAATTTTTTATATTTCTAATATATCGTACCGTAGATATTGCAATTGCAAGCTGTGAACGAAACAACTATTATTAGTTCTTCATTAGACCAAACTATTGCAGTGTGGAGTGCGATAGATGGTAAACTAAAGTTTCACATGAAGTAAATATATACATTTCAATATTATAAAAATATCAAAAATATATTGAAATAGAATATAGTATCATATATTATTAAATATAAGTTTTTACGTTTTTAGAGGTACTACTGAGCCAGTTCATTGCATGGCAACTTATGAACGAGGGTTGATAATAGGAACAACAGCAAATCGGATAGGTGTTTATACATCTGTAGATGTGAATGCTCCATTTTCTTCATCGAAGCTCAAATCCGATGCCTTTAAAGGAGTACTTACTGCTATTTCCATACTTCCTCTTAATCGAATATTGCTGCTAGGTGCAGATAATGGAGGGATAACATTATTGTGTTGATCTTAGTAACATTAAATAAAATTGTCGAGATATTACACCGAACTATATACGAAGAAAGGCTGAATAAATCTCGAAGTTGCAAAAATATAAAAGAAAAATTGATATTAAAAATTTGGATCTATATAACAGATATACTTTTTACAAGAGATATTAAATAAAACATATTTATTATTCATAGATTACATCTGTTCTTGATTGAATTATTTTTATAGCTACATCAGAAGAGATTTTATGAACACCTACATCTGCGAGTATTTCCTTCGCTGTATCTTCATCATTTGTGTTGAGTGCATCCAGAAGTAACATCGCAGATCCCATTAATATGTTAAGTAAAACACAAGCCTCCTTGATTCTGAAAAATAATTAATTTTTTGTTTAATTATTTCTACACACACACACACGCGCGCGCGCGCGTTTTTTTACATATCTATAATTCAGAAGAAAACTTACAATGGGAAAAACGATTCTGGTTTGTCAATATATAGGCCAAAAAGAGGGAACAAATTCCTAAAAATATCGTATTGTAATTGTTCAGCACCTCCTGTGTTAAAATGATTTACCAAGACAACCTCCTCTACGAGAAACTATAAATATTAAATACATCTCATATTTACCGATAAAAATATAATTATTTTAAAATGGATATTTGTGCTACAATATTCATACCTGATCAAATTGATAAGCTAATTGTTTCCAAGCTTGATGAAATAATGGTGAAGCAAGTGCTTCATGTAATACATGAAGTCTTGTACCTAATTCTTGAAACATGGGACAACCACTAGGAGTTACTGATAGTGAAGCGACTTCTTTTGCAGATTGCATTGCAAACCATCTAGAAATAAAAATATATATAATAATAAAGTGTTACTAATTTCTGAACGTGTATATACAATGTATTTATTACATATGTGTTTCTTTTTTTTAATTAGAAACTTACTTATCCGTTCTATAAGGTCTACTTTTTGCTTTTACATCCAAAGCTACCGAATCACTGATTTCATTAACTAACTCTTTTTCTAGTCTTTGCAATAAAGCAACAGCTTCATCGAATACCGTTCCTTCTATTTCACCAATATGTTCAGTAACATCTTTACCTTCATCCGTAGCAGATTCTACTGCTTCAAATTGTTTTTTGAAGAAATGAAGTTGCAAAAAGTGCTATGTGGATGTAACAGAATTTTCTAATAAATAAAATAAATTTATTCTATTTTATTTAAATTATTGGTATACATACCACAGTTACACCCCATTCTTCTAATACATTTGCAACATAATGTAATGTATTGAGTATACGTGGCATAAGAGATGCTAATGGATCTACACAATCTTCATGTAATAATTGTAATAATCTTACTCTCCAATCATCAATTAATTCTAACTGTAGTTCAAGAAACTGTAATCTATATGAATGCTTTATTTGTATTACTGAATTATATACGGTTTTTCTTTTTTTTCTAAAAATATTAAATATCATGCGTACGTACCTGTGTCCAGGTTGAGGTAAATGTTTGTATCTATCAGAGATTGTTGTTAAAAGTGTAAGAAAAGCGTTGGCACATTCTGTTTCTTTTATGTCATTCACCTCAGGACCTGATAAAATTTCCCAGGCTGTGTTCGAGTTTAATATTGCATCCATTTTTTCTGTGGCATCTGTTGCATAGTTAAATCAAATTTATTTAATTTCTTAGACGTTTAACATAAAATGTTAAGTAAATGTAACTTTTTCTCACATTTTTTTTCCATATTAATCCATTTTACAAATATATGAGCTTGGGTTAATACAAATACAGTAGCTGGTTGAGAAGATGGGTATAATAGTGTTTCTCTAAGTTCTCTTTCAAAACCAAGAGCTTCATCTATCAAATGGGCAAATAAAGCATCATCGTACTGTGCTATTGCTAATTCGGAATGTAATTTTTCAACAGCCAATTGTACCAAAGCACGCATAAATTCAGCCTAACATATAAGAATGTTAATAGAATTAATTTAATTATTTATACATTATTTATAATGCATGCATATATATATATATATATATATATGTTATGAACAATGTACCTTCACATCTATATGATCGAAGTTAATAGAATCTGTTACAGGTTGAACATATTTTTGTACCCATTGAACATGATCTTTGATCCAGGTAAGTACCTGAGTAAAAAACCATTCTGGTTTATCTTGTCTATTTGTCAATTTACTACCTGTAAAATGATAAATAAATCTCTGCCTCAATGGGCGTACTAGTAGAGTTATAGGTAAGCATACGGATGCAAAATCAGTCAGAAGTGCAGATGTTACCACAGGTTTTATAGTTTCATCTCTAGTATTTTGTTAAGGTCTCAAAAGTAAAATTGAAACATAAAGTAATTAATAAGTGATGTTTATTAAGATAAGGATACGGTAGTTGTAAATGTAATAGGTATTCTGTAAGTATTTTAAATCTAGTAATAGTTTCGGGTAAAGGTGTAATAATTGTGTTTGCATTAGTTCCACAGAAAGGCCATTTCAAACTTTTTAAAACATCATTATATTCCCTATGATTAAATCACTTGTACTATTTATCAATATAAATTAAAAAGAAAATGTTATATTTCCTGATACTTACTTTGATAATTTTTCTTTAATTAAATTATGCCAAAAATGTAATGTCTTTCTTACATAATTTACAAGATGGTAACAAGATGATAATTGCAATTCACAATTAATTTCGGAAAGATTTGAATATAACGTGATAACAGACTCATCATCAGCCGATAATAATGAATTTTCTATTTCATCACTAAAATAACATATTTAAGTATACTTTATATCAATGTACATATAAACTATTTTTATACTTTATTATTACCTGATATCCTCAATACATTGTACAAAATTTAGATATGATAGGCATTTATCCAATTGACCTATATTATCGATAATTTCTTGTACTTCCGAATGTTGATTACTTTCCTCTATCGATTCTTGAATATTATCTTGAACTTCTGTTACAGAAATTTGTAATTTCTCAAATTCCACAGTAACACACTCAACATTCTGTACAGCTGCTTTGACTTTTGAAGGGGCTTCACTTGATACCATGGATAACTATAAATAAAATATATATATATATATATAATCATTATTTATATACATATGTTAATATTTAATTATTATATAGTTCAAATTCAACCATACGGATTTTTCAATTTCATCTTTCTCTGCTTGGAGACACTCATGAAAATGTTTTATATTATCAAGTCCTTTCAAACTTGATCCAATCTCTTCGTTAAATCTTTGTATAATTTTCTGTTTTATATCCATTATAATAATAGCCCATATGTGTACTTTTACACAATTACAAATTGTAAATTACATTTAATTATTTAAAAATAATTATTTACACAATTATAATTTATATATATATATATATCTTGTAATAATAATTTTGTTGTGTTGAAGTACGGTTATATTATCCGTCATTTAATAGTAATTTGTCACAGTTTATCATGATTTCACAAAAAAGAAAACCTACCGAGGATATAGATAAAAATCATAAATAAAATATGTAAATGCACGGACTTTTTCCTTTACTTTATGTTCCACTTTACCTACTTTATGTCAATAAATGTACGACTAACACATCTCACACAATAAAGCCCGTTGCACACTGTCAAAAAATTATTGGCGACCGGGTCGTACGGCAACAACTGGATTCAAGGAGAATATATAAGTTTATACGCAATTGGTCGAGACGACCACGAAAACACAAGCAATGCACGGGGATCACTCATTTGTTCGCCAAGTTTGATCGCCTAGTTTTTGGTCTTTCGTCAACCAAGTCACCGGCGACGACTGGTCGACACGGGCCTAAACAGAGTAGAAAATGGTTATTTAAACCAATAGAATCGACATTTTACTTTCATCATTCATTTAATTTTTCTTATTTACTCTGATTAATATTATTTTCATGAAAATCGTGCTTTTTTTCTTCGATACTGCGCGAACGCCGTCAAATGTATACCGACAAGTGGACAAATGATCGCGGCAGATTCACAGTGAGATTCACCGAGTTTCGCGCTAGCATAGGAGATAAGTTAACTGAAGCGAATTTTAACGAATATATTCCAAATTGAAGATAAAGAATTGTCGTAGATTCTGTTCGAATAAAGAAATTGCACAAATGGTGCGTCTACCGCAGATAACATATGCCAGACTGTTGAGATCTTGCGGAAAGGTCTCCTAAGGGGAGCGCCTTTGACAAGTGGTTCTACGTAAGACGGATAGATATTTAAAACTTTCAAAATGGCAGAAAATCAAGGGAATTCCTCGAATCATACAAACTCAGGTATTATTATTCTAACTATGAGCATTTGGTTTGATTATCCATGAGGATGCGTTGATCCTAACCTAAGCGTTGTTAGTGATGCGAATTGATCGTTCTATATGTATATACTTACTTTCACATTGTTATGATACTGTCATAATTTTGTTTGCGTAATTAAAGTCTAATTGTATGATACATTTCAGGTTCTAGCAGATCATTTAATTTTCAACGTTTGGATTTTAGATCAAATAATGATATTCAAAATGAAATGTCAGGTATAGTTCATATCTTATATAGTTCATATCTTTTATTTTTTAATATATTTTGTCTAACTAAATTAATATTTTAATCTATCAGAGAAAAGAAGACAGCTAAAGTTAAGTTTTCAAACGCAAGGAAGCAATTTGTCATTTGCCAATTCAACTAATTCCTCTCTGACAAATTCTACTGGAGCCTCTGCAAGACCGCCAGTGTAAGTATTAAGAAATGCTATAAATGATTGTTTTTTTATGAAGTTTAAAAGCATTAATATATGAATATATAAAATTACAGATCATCGCGTCTACCTTTGCCTTTACCTAAGTTGCCAGTTAGACCGCGTACAATGGTATTGCAGCAAGATTTTTTTCCTGATAAAGCAAGGTAATAGAATCAGATTTATGGAGTTTGTTTAAAACTGTTAACATTGGGAAATCAGTAACAACATACACATATAAAACATTACAGAGATAAGTTGCGAATGTGTCAGTCTATGCAAAGTACTGGAAAATTACAATTAAATCCAGATGTGGTATATGATTTCACAAGCGAGGACCTTCAAGATTTAGGAGAAATAGGGAGAGGAGGATTTGGAACTGTAAATAAAATGATACATAGGATAAGCAATACTGTTATGGCTGTGAAGGTATGTGAGCATTGTTGATTAAAATATGTAATTTATATTTATATATTGTATTGATATTTCTACAGTATTTTGAGATCTTATTTGCATATTTCATAATTTTGATTAGAGAATACGTTCAACGGTGGATGAAAGAGAACAGAAGCAATTATTGATGGATTTAGAGGTTGTAATGAAATCCAACGAATGCCCTTGCATTGTGCAGTTTTATGGAGCTTTATTTAAAGAGGTTTGTTTTGATAACACTCCGTATCCACGTTCATTTTAATATTATTAACTATTTTATCATATTATGATTAATTTAGGGAGATTGTTGGATTTGTATGGAATTAATGGATACCTCTTTAGACAAATTTTATAAATTCATCTATGAGAGATTAAATGAGAGGATACCTGAGTGTATTTTAGGAAAAATTACAGTGGCCACTGTAAAAGCGCTGAATTACCTCAAAGAAAAATTGAAAATAATTCATAGAGATGTAAAACCTAGCAATATTTTACTTGATCGCCGTGGCAATATCAAACTTTGCGATTTTGGTATATCAGGACAATTAGTAGACTCTATTGCACGAACTAGGGACGCTGGTTGTAGACCGTATATGGCGGTAAGCGTATATTTTATGAATCGTTATTTTTTTTTAACTATTTTTGTTTCTATGGCGATAATTTTTCAGCCGGAAAGGATAGACCCTCAGCGAGCAAGGGGTTACGATGTAAGAAGCGACGTTTGGTCATTGGGTATTACTTTAATGGAAGTTGCTACCGGTTACTTTCCTTATCCAAAATGGAACTCCGTTTTTGAGCAACTCTATCAGGTAGTACAGGGCGATCCACCCCGTTTGTCTCCCAACGAAAACGGAAATCACTTTACAATGGATTTTGTAAACTTTGTGAATACATGGTATGTGTTTCGTATCGAGTTTTCTGGCGTGATAAAGATATATATTATATTCTCTTCTCAGTCTGATCAAGGAAGAAACTCAACGACCGAAATATAACAAGTTGTTGGAACATACGTTCATTAGGAAGGCGGAAGAAGCCACGATCGATGTCGCGGCATACATCAGCGGCGTTTTGGACAATATGGCTAACAACGGAGTAACACCATTTACCACCAATCAGCCTTAAAGCGAAGAGGCGAAAATGTGCATCCCTTAGAGCATTGGGTTTTCTTTCTTTTTTTTTTTAATTGTCATTTGGACTCCCACTCTGGTTTCTTGTATAAAGCGGGTCACTGCACTCGAATTTAGTGTAGTTAGTAAAATTCATCGATGACGATATTTATTGGCGCGCCACTATCTTGCTTAGAGCCATACCGTGTCGCAAAGAGTATTCTTACGCATAGCGAGTAGGGACGTTTTGACAATTGACTTGCCATTCTATCAGTAAGTAATAACCTATCGAATGGAAGACATAAATTTTAAACCTTTTAACATTGTTTCACGAAAGTTTATCACTACGTGAGCATGTTTCCATTCTTCTCTCCGAAACTTCCACCCCGTTAGTGAAAGGTCTAGCAGAAGGCCTTGCCTGTGTTCCGAAAGAAATTCTCCATCGTCCTGGCAATGCCGTGGTTCTCGCTCGTCGGTCCCATTGCGGATCGTATGTGTATATACATATAAATATATTGATAGATATAACCGTGTGTATATACATATAATTGTATCTCGCCTAAACATTTCATTTCCACGATTTTTGTAAGGAGCGCGTAACGAGCTCAACGGAGAATAATATAAAAGTTAAAATTCGTCAAAGGGGTACTGAAGAAGGTGCCTACTCCACCCTATGGATGGTGGTTTTCTTAGGACAGGTTTAAGTATTAAACTTTAAATGCGGTGGTAGGAGTGATGTAATGCAAAAGAAATAAATCATTGACACTCGCAGTAGAATGACATTTTTTTTCGTTACTATAATAATCTACCTGCGGATGTAGCCCGTATGTCGGTAATTTGCACCTTTACGGATATATCCTCCCGATAAAAATAATCCTACTATTCGCAAAGAAAGGCTGCGGGTTCAGCTGTGAATCTTGAATCTTATCTATATGCCATTGCGAGTTAAACTGAACCAAACTTTGGTCGAATAACTCGCGCATTTGACAACGGTAATTTTGTGATTTTTGTTCGATTACATTTTATTTTTATTTCATTTTTTTACATTAAATCAAATCAAATTTAATATAAATAAACGATAGATCCTTAATAACACCTCAACTGGTATTCTTTGAAGTTGCTATATTGTCGAATTTACAATTTCTTTTTTTTTTTTTTCATTTGCGTTATACTCGCACGTGTTAAAGATGAAGTTTGTTTCGCTGTGATCTGCTGTTGTATCACCACGGCAAAGAAAATCGCAAATAGGAATCAATATTTCTTGCGCGCAGATGTAGTACACCTGTCACGGTGGTACTGTTTTTCACAGGTAAGAAGATGGCGGTGGAACGGTGGTAGTGATGGTCAATGGTGCAGGTGCCGCTGATCAAAAAACGGTTTTCAGTTCGAATTCAACCGATATACTATTCGATTCTTTTGTTTCTTGTACAATTTAAAAGTTTATCCTTTTTTCCTATATCTATATTTTTGAATAATCGATGAACGATGATCGATCGATTATCAAAGGTGAGCTGTAAAGAGTGCAATTTTGTTTTTGACTCGGGACATTGGATACGCAACAAAATTGACATTTCTTTATTGTAATTCACAGTTTTGACTCCCAATGATTTGACTTTGAAAAATAAAGATTTGTCCGTTCGTGCACGATTTTCAACGAAGTTAAAGAAGAAATTAAATCATCTTCAACGTAATCGGCAAGATATCGGAATCACGGTGAGTAAGCTGACAATTTTCTATTAAATATTCTTAAAGATCTTATCGTTACTATAAATCGTCTCGTCGTTTGATTTGTACGATTAACAAATTATAATAAATAGAATTACATAGGGTGTACACATTTTGTTTATTATACTTCGTCGTTTAATTGAACAGTGAGTGTTGAAATTTTTTTATTTTTTATTATTGTACGATACTTCACACGAGAGTTCTTTAACGAATCTTTAACGTAGCTTTGGATATCAGGAAATAGCCATCATTGATAGTTTTTAAATAAAACGCAAAACTAAACAGTTAATGTCAGATAGATTTTTGTAGCTAGTAGAAAATCATCTGGAAGAAAATCAGTAAAGCAATTTTGCGTATTTATTCAGTCATTAGCATAATCATTATGCTGACTGTTACTGGCTGCTGATGTTACTGTTACTATTGCTATTGTCATTGTTGCTGGCCGCTAGTGGTCGTCGTGAAAGAATCAATTCTCGTGAATATTTTATGTGAGCGCCTCCGCCCTCCCGGAAACTATCCTCGTTTAGTGTCTATAACCGTAACTGCTCGGTATTATCTTTTCTTTTAAATCGTCCATTGAAATACGTCCACATCATTGCTGTTGCAATGACCTATAACTATTTTCTGGGAGAACAGCTTTTAAGTCGATCGACACTCTCCCTGCCTCAAGGAGACTTCGATTCGCACTTCGTTTCTTTCTCACTTAAAGAAAGCTCGAAGAAGAATTGAATTTTTAAAAATAAGAAGTCAAATAAAACGGTTCGTTCATCGGAAGAGTCCGATCATTGCATATTAATAATTTGAGACGCATCAAGAAAAATCGTAACGATCTATCTAATAAAATAATCAATATGATTTATAAAAACGGATTTCATCTAGCGTTCCTCGTTATAAAATAAAAAAGATACGAGGATTGTGATACCCTTTATTATTAAAAAAAAAAAAAAAAAACAAAACAAGAAAAGAATTTAATTCTACACGATCACATCAGAATGAATGATGCAATTCGTCCTCTCTTGCTTTCTTTCTTTCTCTCTCTCTCTCTCTCTCTCTCTCTCTCTCTCTCTCTTTCTTTCTGAAGTGTTCGCATTAGCGTCACGAACGAATGAATTAATGAGTGCACCGAACCGTTCTCTTCGGGGTGGTCCCTCCTTGCAAGAAAAGCTTCGCGATCGTGAATAGAACTCGTACACACTTATACATATATATATATATATATATATATATATATATATATATATATATATATATATTATATATATACATATACATAAAGCGTTACATTGTAAAGGGTACGTAAATATACGTAATGCGTGGTAGCGATGAGGGACTATGATATATTGTGTTCGTTGGTGGTGGGTAACAGCCAGAACGGAAGGTGTTAGTGAGTCACAACCTGACGCTGCTCGACAGGAGGTGGTAGAGAAGGAGTAAGAGGAGAAGGAGGAAAAAGAATTGATAGTAGTGGTGGTGGTGGCGGTGGTGTTAGCGGTATAAGTAGAAATGGAGGGTGGCAGGTGTTCGGTACCGTCGGTGCTGGTACTGACGATGGCTACTGCTGCTGCTGGCCCTTTGCTACCACGCAGAGTTGCCCACACCTGGGGAAAACGGCAGGGAGACGGATGTTCCCAGGAGATTATTGATCGTAACGCGAAGATACTTCTACGATACTTCGACGTTGCGAACGGACTTTCACAGAGGTACTTTTACCTGATAGTCTTTTTTTTTCTTTTCTGTCTCTCCTTTTTTTTTCTTTTCTTTTCTCTCTCTCTCTCTCTCTCTCTCTCTTTTTCTCTCTTTCTTTTAGTTAATTGATAACTTAATAGTCCAACGATAAGCTACGATACTTACTGCATTACTTTCGTTGAAGAGAGAAGATCATAAGTTGCAATGAAAATTGATATATAGCATTTTATTGGTCTTGGCCTTGGTATCTTAATATCTTACGATTGAGAAAAAAAGGTCTTGAAGAGGAAAAGAGTTTGAAATTAAGCGAAAAATTTAATTCCGTACATTTTCGTGTAAATCTGTGATTACGGATTCATTGTTATCTGAACTTTCCGATAACGTTCACACCATTACCCCGTTTTTATCTTCATCCTTCAATAAATCGCAAAACGCGAGTACCGGTTAGATGCATGTACAATTAAAAAAACTGGAGAGTAGAGGTCATGGTTGTGCAGTAGTTTATTTCGTGGTCTCATAATATTGGTTACTTTCCTCGTGCCTCCGAAGAAAGCTCGAGTTCAATAATTTTATTATGGACGAACATGAACGGACTTGGAACGTGTTAATGGAAAACATTTGATAACATGTTTCTGCCTATTCGTAATTCTAGAATGAACTACGAGAAAAAAAATAAACTAAATTTTATTAGACCTATAAACCTAATAATATTCGATAAACTTAAATACATTTCCGAGAAATATAATGTCCCAAACTTTTTTTTATTATTTCATATGATATTTGCATCTATTTTAAACATTAATTCGACCTTTTGCCTTTGAAATTTCATTCTTTTGTCACACAAAGTCCGTTATTTTTAATGGTAAAAGATGTGAAAAAGGCATAGCGTATTTCTTTGATTGTGTAAGTGAAAAAAAATGGTGCGTGTCAGGGGATGATCAGCCATCCCTCTGTCCATCAGGATAACGCCCAGTAGAAGCAGGGTAAGGTGCGCGCGCGCACATAATCCTCTCTCTCTCTCTCTCTCTCTCTCTCTCTCTTTCTCTCTCTTTGCGCCAGTGTCAATCTCACTAACTTTGTTGGACGGGAAGGGGTAGGGAAAGAGAAGGAGAGGAAGACGACCAATAATGTGAGAGAGAGTCACGAAAGAATCTCCGCGCCATTCTCGTCCTACTCGAATGGCCGCGGCTCTTTTTCTCCACCCCGTTTCTGCCCCTCTCCCATTCCCTCTTTCTTTCACAGACAGAGAGGAAGAGAAAGAGAAAGAGAGAGAGAGAGAGAGAGAGAGTCATTTTCTCCCTCTCTCTTTTTCTCAGCGAACTAGCCACCCGGTCGCTGCCTCCTCAATTCGATCAATGGAGTGTACCTGTACCAAGTTGGCCAAGTGAACGCCACACCCCCGAACTTCTTCTCAACTTAACTTGTCCACATCCACCCTTAATATTAACGTGGTTCTATTAAAATAACTATTATTTTTATAATATCATTCATTTCTTGTGGCTTCATCTGATCGACTAATTTCTGATACAAATAATCCCAATGAATTAGAATGGCGCATTGTGCTCCTTTCTTATTTTTCTTAAATTACTTCTATATAAAAGGTATTATTCTCTGGTATTAAAATAAGTAATAAATTCGTCTCATTCCATGAAATCGTACTTAACGAAATAATCACGTTAATGACTCGATAAAAGATTTCAATGTTTGTTAATCGAACAGTATTACTATAAAAGTTCGTCCATACGAATATGGGAAAGTGAAAACCAATACTAATTGTAATCTTGTTCGGGTGTAATTAGATTCTTGAAACTCGTATGCCCTTGAATCGGAAGTAGGAGGAATAAGATAGTAAAAAAAAAGAACGAATTGTACTTTCACAAATCAATAAGCACGTGCCATCTTGCACGTAGAAGATAATGACTAGGTACTGGTAGCGGAGTCACGATATTAGTACTTCTTTATTTTAGGATATATAGGTGTATAATATCTTTTCTGTAAAAAGAATTAAAGCATTAAATGCAAACAATATCTAAACACCGATCCTTCTTTATTTTTAAGTACGTGACATTTTATATAGATTTACTCATGTATCGTTTGACGACTCGATGAGATGAAAATATCAATAGCAATAACGGATCTATTTCACGATTCTTTACGACATTCGTTTTACTTCCTATTTTCTAAATTCATAGGCAACAGTTACGATCCAATCATATTTTTAGAATCGTCGATGTAAGAGAAGGCCAAAGTCATTGCTTAAACAAAATCCGACATTTTTTAACCAACCAATAATAACGTAGAAGCTTCGATCAGTTCTGATCAGAGATCGGGTTTTTTTGAGACTATATATCGTTCATGGGTTTTTCTGCGCACGAACGGAAGGTTGAAGAAAATTGGAGCTCGTGCGCCGTGACGGTAGTAGAAGAAGGGTAAGAGCTCCCTTGGACGAGCACGTACGTTTGGGGTGGTGAGTCCATGTGAGGGAAAAAGAGGGTCGGAGTCTATATTCCAAGCGGCGCATGTATGGTCCACCTGCAAAAGGGAGCCCAGCGCACCTGTCGCCGCACGCGCACAGAACAGCCGACCTGCTCGCCTTATGCTCTGTTCCTGTCAGCTCTACCAACGGCGCTGCTACTGGCAGTGGGGGGAGGGCTAAGGGTGCAGAGGGGTGTCGCTTGCTTGAGCTTCCTCGACCACCAGAGCTACCAGTCGAACTCGAGGGATCATGCGGACCAACGCAATGTGCTAGCTGTCTTTGTTTCTTCTCTTTTGTCTTTAGTATCTCGTGAATACATTCATCGATCTTCTTCCTCGCTATAGTCGGCCTATCCAAATTCGTTTCACTTCGACATCGATTTATTGAATCAATTTTTTTTCTTTTTTTCTTTCTTTTTCAAAAATAAACTTCGAAAATCGTATGATCTATTCGATCAATCCTAAACATATCTTTCGCGAAGCTACGAAAGCATCCTCGATATCACCGATATATACAATTTATCGTTAAATAGTTTTAGTGCGAGATTGTACTTTTTGACTTTGTGTAGTATCTTCGTAAAAGATCGTCAATCAACGTTCGTACCTTCTGCGTGTTCGTTCTTTATAGTGCATATAGACGAACAGTGCGTGTTTTAAAGAGTGGGTAAGTCGAACTTTGTAAAATCGGAAAGTCCTCGTGTTTCTATGACGTATATATGATCGAATCACGTATAAGGCGTAATATGAAGTTAACGATATATGCATACCAAAAGTATTTATGTTTTATTTCAATAAAATTATTACGAATATAAAATCTTTCGAATACAAACTTTTTAAGGAATGAAAATCAACGAAGCGAAATCAACGTTGAGCGATAAATTCATAATATCAGGACTTTCATTCTTTTAGTAGAGATATATATAATATATATATATATATATATATATATATATATATATATATATATTTGTATATATATATGTGTTCAGAAGGCGCTTATCGCGCAGTTCACGCTTGGGTGATGAGAGATGGTGAGAATGAGGATAGAGTTGGCCGAGGTTGAGATACCGATGGATGACGGTTCATCCTCACCATCGAAGAACATGGAAATCGATGAGTACGGAGTAGAGGCAGAGCTGACGAGTCTTTCGTGGCTGCAATCGTTAGATATCACGAGTGCGTCCAGTTTACCAACGCCACCATGTTCGCCGTCGCCTCCACCGTTGATACGAAAACCACCAAAGAAGATGTCACCTTTGCTCAAGGCCGAATTAGGTAATTAACGTTGCATTGGTGTACATGGAAGGATGAAACACATAACTCGACGAATCTTAATATTTCCGTCATTTTCGTCATTTTAAAAAATTTTTTTTTTCTTTTATTTCGATGAAATACATTTACGGCAATTTACTCGATCGAATATATTGAGTATTATGCCTATTGTCTAACGATGGAATTCTGTCGTTGCTTTATCAAATAAATATCATCACTCTGTCATTATTCTCGTCAGATCTTGTGGAAAGTGCCGATAAATATCGGACAGATCCAGACGCAAAGCCGCCATTCTCCTATGCTACGATCATATGCCTAGCGATGCGCGCGAACAATAATAAGGTGTCTCTGTCGAACATATACGCATGGATTCGCGAGAATTTTTTGTACTACAAATACGCTGATCCAGCTTGGCAGGTAATAATATTAGGGTATAATGATATACCCACGAAATCGTGTAGGATTCATTGGTAATCTTGATTTTTCTTATTTTCATCTTTAGAACTCGATTCGGCATAATTTATCGTTAAATAAATGCTTCGTCAAATTACCACGTTCGAAAGATGAGCCAGGGAAGGGTGGCTTTTGGAAACTTGACTTGGAACGTATGGAAGAGGGTAAAAGAACGAGACGACGTGCTTCGACGACTCAACGTAATCGAGGATCGAGGAGACAACACAACACAATAAATTCAACGACGACGACGACGACGTCGACGACGTCGTCGTCGTCGTCGTCATCGATGACATTATCCTCTACCTCAACAACAAGCAATCATTCGTTGCAAAACGGTTGTATACCACCTACCACTTGTCTTTCCGCCCTTTACGAGACACCACCGAGCAGCGTTTCACCTCCGATACCGGACACACTCTCAGAGGTACCCGAATCAACGCAAGTTAATCTCACTGAAGATGATCTCACGGGTCTATTGATCGCTACAGCAGGCTGGGATGAGAACCAGCTGGATCTCTTGGATTCTCTTTTGGACACTCTTTAAATATTTTTTTATCGTTTTGTTTCTCTCTAAAGAGCTAAGAAATAAGTTGATTAAATATCATCCGTGATAAGCTATCAATTTTTTTTCGGAGATTTTTGAAATTTCTTCTGATCGATCTTTTTTTTTTAATTTTACTTACTCGAGTAAAAAAGCATTTAGCAATTCTTTCTCGTAAACGATTTTGGTTCACGTATTATTAGTAATCGATCGACTCATAAGGGAACTTTAATACTGTCCATTATAAATATATCGATGTTGTGTGAAAAAAAAAATCAAATAAATGTAGAACTCGTATCGAAGCGATGATAGAATGAACCGGCAATGAATACTTTTGTATTATCAGATATTTCTACACGTGTGAAGCATGAAATTATAGAATTAGAGATTACGTTAATTACATAACGAAAATGATAGAAATATTTTCGTTGCGTTCCGACGATATTAACGGGAGAATTCGATTTCCTTCATTCTACTTTCATCTTTAATTATACAAACGAACAAAGCAGCTGTAAATAACGAGATATTTATCCACTGTTCAAAACTCGAAAGTAGTATTTCGATTTTTAATTAACTCAATAACAGTTGGTGAAGTTACGAGTCATAAGTATAGAAGGCGTCTCATCTGATCGTTCATTTAATAATTTATCCATAAAAAAAAATATATTAACTTCTTTATTGGAGAATTTTGCGTATTGTTCTTTTAAGAAAAAAAAAAAAAAAAAAAAACAAGAAAAATCAAAAAAGAGTTTAGTCGATGTAATTAAATGAGACACGCCGTATATATGATCTTTGTTTCGAATCATCAACATATTATTTACGAGAGCGATTTGTATTTTGTACGCTCGGATAGATAGGTTTATTCGTTATATTTATTGCACCATAATCATTTGTTATATTTATTCTTATGACAAACGATAGTAATTAATAATAATGACTAAAAATACGCATGAAAATAAAGGGGGATCGTACCTTTTTGTGACGCAGCGATTCACGCATCGTGCCTTCGGCTAATTAGCGAATGCTCTTTTGTAATCATGATCGAGCAACGTTTGCCTTTTTGTAAAACAATAACGCGAGATGATCCGAAAAATTTGAGTTTCGGATTGATCGACCAGCTCGAGAGAGATGTCTTTATCTTCTTGAATATGATATTGAAAAGAGAAAGAAAAAAAAGTAACAATAAGAGTAATAATTATATTAATCTTTCAATCGCGAGATCGACGTTGAAAGTGGTATGATTTGTGCAAAATACATTTCTAACGATGGGTTTCCGTATAAAACTATTATTCGTGTTAGTAAAAATGATAGAGTGCAGCACCCTCTCTTTAAATACGGCAATGAATATTACGAAGAAATCGATTGTATTACGCGAATGTGGATAAAGTATACATATAATTATACTTTCGATTTTACGCTGTCTCTCTTTCTCTCTTTCTCTCTTTCTCTTCCTTTTTACGTTTTACATTTTAATTCTGAAAAAAAATAATGGATGATAATTCTCAGATCGATTTTAAACGCGTTCGATAGCATATAACTTCATATATATGCTTATCATTCTACGTATAAACATAGTACTACTTTTTTTTATTTGTCGCATGATTTTATCTTCGTTATAAAAGACTTTAATTATATTTAATTACATTGGAATGATCTAGAATTATGTTGGACTGAAAATTATAGCGATCTTTTTTTATTAATTCGTTAGTATGCCATTTAGCATGGCCGTAGGTTTTCTTCTCTTTTTTTTTGTTTCTATTATTTTTGTTTTTCTTTTTTAAATATAGTACATTAGTTTCGAGTATAAAAAGGAAAGATATTTTGCTACATTCTCAGGAAACGATGAATTTTTTTTTCTTGATAGTACATAAATACCTTAAGGGGATGTCGTTTATAAAATAAAAAAATAAAAAAAAAAGAATATATAAATTCGAGATCCTACAACTAGCGGACCAGATATAGATCTTGCATTAAACGATATGTCTCTTGTAAAATAGTTTTCACTATTAATCCTTTTTGCGTGTAGTGCACAATTGTAATTTGCAATGGTAAAACAATTTTAAGAGTAATACGAATATTCCATATCGAAGAGTCTATCGTAACACTACGATTCGTACCTTGTCTTAGTCCGTCCAAAGTAAGGATTAAACAATTATCGTAATAATTGTGAACGAAATAATGAACTGCATATAGTTCACTCTTTCAAAATATCGTCAACGAACGTAACGATGTAACAATGTAACGATACGTTCTTAAGAATATTGACGTCTGTGTCAGTCTATTATTTATAATATTACGTTATAATTTGTATTATATATACGTTAGATGTGCGACTTTGTCAAAAGAATAATTGTGAAAGTGCACATCGAGAATTATTCGATATCCGTGGATTTTAAAGAAGAAGAAAAAAAGAAAAGAAAGAAACAGAATGAATTTCTACGGATTGTTTGGCGCTATTTTAAAATTTTTGAAAATATGATTTCCGTTGGTTTTGAATCTATACATGTACAATATATATATTATATTTTTTAGTGAAGTATAGTAATTTATTAATAGAACTACAGACAATGTTCCGTAGAGATTATAGTCTTTACATAAAGTATTATTGTGTGAATTGGCGCCACTTTTGAAACCGATAAAATTAATTCTTGTATAATTCTGCGTGTAGTAATCTATAAATATTATAACGCTAATACGTTTCGTTCTTTGTACATTTTGTTAGTATTCACGAATTAGCTTTTCTCACCAATTCTCGACTCGTATTGATTTAGAATCGACTAAGACAATTACAACAAAGATTTGGATGAATCATTTATTTATTGGCGATGATTTTTCTTAACGATCGACGCGGATAACTTTTCATGGATTTGCATGTGCCTTCGAAGAAACTGCAGTTATTCACTACGGCTAGATATCGAGGATAATTAAACATATTGTATAGACGCCGGGTGCTGAGTGTAGTTGTCTCCATCATTTGTATTGATAATATATTATTAAATCTGTAATATTGCGAAATATACTTTAGAAAATATACATTTAATAATTAATCCTTTATTTGGCCATATTTTTCATAAAGAAGAAACATTTAAGTACTCGTTCTTGCCATTACATTTTTTATTCTTTTTTAAATATCTGAAGTCTATTTAAATGTTCGTAGATGATATATATTCTTTGGATACGAGTTTGGTGCATATAGAATACGATCAAATGTTGATATTGAATGGCGGTAGTAGCTTTTTCAATGTTTACGTTTTTTGTATCTACGGATGACGATTTAATATAAATCGCAATATCATCAGCATATTTGGATTATATGGATTAGCAGAGGAGAGATTTTTTTGTAATATCTTTATTATACGAACTATATGTGGATTTACAAGATCTCCTTGTGAAACACTTCTATAAATCCAGCTTTTGAGAATTCATTCATACAACACCGAATCGGTTTTTTTCCTATTCGATTATTTTACCGTCTTATACAGTGGCGTTATACGTTTTATACGTACATTTTCATATGACACTGCTGTCAATCATATAAGGTAAAATCACGGAAGGATTCGGCAATTTTTGTACACTCGGTTTTGTCAATAGAATTCGTACACATAGTATATCGTAATGACAGCGATCAGGCGATTCGATTGACACAATCAAAGACGATAGGTAAAAAAAAATAGGTAAAAAAGTAAACATAAGTAAACTGCGAAGGGAGGGTGGGTGTACGGTCAAAAAAGGAACCGTGTGAACGTTACAATTATCGATATGGTCCAAACGTGTGTCATGTGAACTTACGTTAAGTCTCTCCCTGATCAGTGAAAGTGATTTTTCTTCATTACATCCTATTATATATAAAGATCGGTGTGTTTTCTGGAATTCCTATAAACACAAGATTCCTCAAACTTATCATCCCCTTCCTTTTCTAGAAATTCTTGAAGCTGTTCACCAACTCTCGCTCGTAACTTATGCGACTTATGCGAAATATGAACTGAAAGTGCAATAGGGAAACACTATCCGCATTATGCGCCTACTGTATCAATTTATGACTTTGTGTTGATTATAACCTTTTTAAGCGTAACCTAACAATCGAGTCAGCGTTAGTGACAGAAATTTTTATATGTAGTAAAAATAGCAGTACATAGTATTAATAATATCTTTCATTATCACTTTCGTAAATTACGTGCATCTCGAATAAATTTGTTTTTTATAAATGTTATTTTACAAATATCCGTAACTTGATGTATTCCATAATTTATATGGAATTAATTGTAATGAAAATGCAAGTGAAGAAAATGGTATATATTTAAATGTGCACATTTCACAATAAACAATTATTTTTTTCCGTAACGCGTGGCGAAGAGAGAACACGGCACATGTCCTTACATAGTTTTGTGCACCTGGGCTCAATGCACTTTCGGTGGTTCCCACTATTACCATATACATTTCATAACTGTAACTTTAATATAGAACTTGATTTCATTAAAATAAAATTATAAGTTCGATTGAACTTTTGAAAAGAGAAAATTGTAATCCAATTTTAATAATAAAGATACATAAAATCTGAAATAATCCTATTCGCGTATGCATGGGAAAGTGGGGGATTGGAAACGGAATATTACATCGTCTCAGTTTTTCAAATCTACTGTTGCACCCATCGTCATAAGGGCATTTTGAGTGATAATATGGTAAAATTAAAATATGACTAAGAGGTAGATTCTAGAAAGGTTCTAGTTAAAAAAAAAGAATCAACCCAAAAGCCCATGTAAAGGCCATTATAGAAAGAAAAGATTTCACCACGTGAAATTAGTCGTTAAAAGAATTCACGATCTATCCATGACTCTAATTATATTTTATTATTCTATTAAAATTAATGTTCTTTTAAAAAACCCGTTGGTGTTCCATTTGTATTGGAAGAGAGTGAACATTGATAATATAATAAGAAACAAAAGAAGGGAAAATGTATCGTTTCACGTGGTAATTCGACGCGCGAATTCTCAACAAATCGTGTCCTTGATAATTTCCACACATAACCGCCCCCATCGATAGATACGTCTAATACAAACGACATATGACAGAAACGACATATGAAGAAAAGTATGAAACGTTTCTTTTGTTTTCATCCGCTATCGTTTCTTGTCCTTACTACTTTATGATCGTTATGCATTTGTTTTCACACTGTTTCTTATTCACGATTAATCGAAGCCAATTGTCTTCTATTATAATATAAAATGTATTATAAATAATATTTATATGTATATAAATAATATTTAAGTACATTTTTATTATTATTATTATTATATTATATTATATTATTTCTATTATCAATAGTAGTAATGGCAGTACTAACAGTAAAGTAACAGTCGAAGTAGTACAAAGTGGACTAGTCTCTTATAGGAGAAACTACGTAAAATAAAAGCACTGGAAGTTCTATTTCATAGATAGTATGAAAATGAACTCGTGCTTCAATATGTATTAAAATAATATAATATATAAGTATTCATTAATTATTTTTAAGAAAATATTTGACAAATTCTTATTTTGTGGAGTAGATTTATATAACGTTTTCCGCTTTTGTATTTGTAGTTTATTATATTTAGTCCATACTTATCATTGAGGTCACGCTCACTTTGAACAAACGGTAGTGAAATTTTCATTTACATCGATACAATAAAAAAGACCACCGTAATATTATTTTATTTTCGAACCTACAATTCCTGAATTACGAATTTAGATGATTGTTCAGTTAATACGCACACACACAAGCAAGCTATTGCTACTTTACGGACATAAAATATACACCATTCGAGCGTGTATATGAAAATCAGTAGTTAGGGTACAAACTTCTCTTTTGACGCAAATCTCGAGTGTCGCCACAATACAAAACTTTTTCTTCACAAAAAATGTCAATAACAGAATTTACGCCATCAATAAGAACAGGAGTATAATTCTTGACCAATTTTTTTAAACAAGGTCTCATTTTAAAGATGAAGGTATAATCTACGGCGCTCTTTTGGCAGAGTTTTGAGAAAGTTTTTTATTTGTGTATAAACTATTCCCGAAAAAATACCATTTGTAACACAATTTTTTTTAAAGAAAATAAAACTTAAAAATCCACTGAGAAAATTTAAGATGAGATCTTGTTTATCAAAATCAGTCAAGAATTATACCTGTTCTTATTGATGGCGTAAATTATTGTGAACCCAGGAATGATGAATAGTCTTAAAATAAAGATTCAGATAATATGGAAATCTAGAAATCATGTTTTTAGATTTCCAAGATGTCAAGAGTACAGCTTTGTAATTGGCAAACAAAGTTAGATGAGCCAAGGGATACTTAGGAATATCGTTTATGTAAATATTAAACAGAACTAGCTCTACGATGAAACCTTAACAGATACTAGCTACAACAGAATAAGAGATTGAAAAATTTACTTTATGTAATATATGGAGAAATCTATTTTCAAGATTTATGAATCCTTGGTATACACCAAATTGTCTTAATTTAAAGAATAGAGCTTCATGTCAAACTGTATCGAAGGCTTTAGACAAATTCAATTATTTTAAGATTTTAACTTAATAATTTTAAGAATTATAGCAACAAAGAGTCACAAATTTATCACTTCATATGAAACACATCGAGCAACACAAATGATTTGATATAAGGTCTAGTAAGCCCACATAAAACTGAACTATTGATCGATAATGATTTTATTGTCGTCCAGAAAATTGAGCAACTTAATATGGATGCACATTTTGATGACCTAGTCAAGAACTGAGGCTGATTGAGCTGTAACTAGCAAAAAAATATTTCGGTTTGTTGAGTTGTAAGATGGAAATTAATCTATTTTCCAAGAGTTTAGAAAATAACGAAGAGTTAACAAGTCTTAAATATATAATATATCAGAAAAATGAGTTTAGTCAAAGCATGTTCTATTATGAGTAAGTATATTTTATCGTTTCCAGAAGTCTTAAGATTATCCAGGCGACGAATGATAAACGAAATGAAGGAAAGAAGAAAATCTTATTGAACTCAAATCTCATCAGAATTTAACGGATAAATAAAACCATAATGGAATATGAGTATCTGAAATTTAACATAGAGATGTTAGTGTAGATGTTAGCAAAATTTTTAGTCAAAACATTTTAAGTAAAACAAAGCTACAAACGACGCTACTATACCAATCTGGATCAAATGATTCTACATTTGCCCAAAAGAACATTCCTCAAAGGACTTAAAATGCTCAGTCCCGTTTTTATTTCTAAGCTCAGAAATACAAGAGCGTATCTTAACAAAAATCTCGTAGTTACAAAGTCTCTTTTCGAACAGATGTCAATTACATTTGAGCCCCCTACGGTAACGGATATATTGTAGTAATTGATTATCCTCTGATAAAATTTCGCACATTCGATGGGGGGAGATACCAATGGTAATAGCCCTTTTCATACATGCATGCATAAATAAGGCAGTAAGAGTGATTTGTTGGTCAATTACATCACAGCTGAGGAAAGAGGTTAATGATATTTATCTTCTCCGTGAAAGAATGATAAAGATCCAGTTCGTGTTTTTAATCATACCAGAACGATGTGAGGTCACTGCATAAAAAAATTAGCAGTTTTATTGAAATAATATTTTTTCATCGTAAATTTTAAAATGTCGTTAAAATAATTTTGTACACTCATAAAACAAAAATTGCAAACGCACGTCTGAAGGAGCGGACCAATCAATTTCAGACTAGAAGCAACGACCAATTGTGAGCGAACTTTCAACACGAATACTTTAATGACGTATTTTCACCATTTTGTGACGTCACACACGGTGACTGTCAAAAAAACATGTTTTGGTGATTTTGTGTACTCCCAATATATATTACTTTAATAAAATTATTCGAAAGAAGAAGAAACAAAGTCGGTCAAAAAGAATTACGAAATTTCTTTCCAACCAATTAAAGATGAATGACGAATCGTCCGATATCGACTTATTTATCCCATTAAACGCAAGGAAGAGAACCCTTTAATTATCTTTTCGGTACTCTATTCCAAAGCTAATTCAAAAAAAATTTCGATAATTTTTACGTTGAAATTCAAAGCAGAATGTATCATTGATCGTTATTCGAAGGTAAAAACTAGATCTTATTACTAAACATTGTATAATAATGTTTTATTAGCTCTTATACGTGATTTTATTATCAAAAATCTTAGCGTTTTTTTTATTTAAAATCATCTTTGATTTTTAAATCAACTACATAAATCATAATATTATATAATGTTAGATTTAAATTATAAATTGTAAATAATCAATACTTAGAGGGTTATTCCGATTTTATATATTACATAAGCTTTAAGATTAGTAACGTTGAATACTATTGATGATAAATTCATAGAAGATAAATGTATAATATGTATGATAACGATTTATGCCAGTCATTTTAATTATACAAAAATGTAATCTAGTTCTAATATTTTTTAGGTAGTACAAAATTATATCAATGACAAAAAGTAAGAAACTAATAATATTTTAAGTAATCGTATTATTAAGAACTTAAGAAGGATATAATGGCTACCGAAATAACATATTGTCCTCCAAATATCAGTTTTACTGAAATTTGGATTAACCATGGTATGTCAAAATGTTTTATGGATACAGTAAGCATAACTATAATTTCTTTGTATTTAATGACATTTGGGACAATCCAGTTATGGATTTATCATAAGTATGGAACAGAAATTAATGCAAATGTATTACCAAGAAGTAAGCTATACAACTTACAAAAATTTTTTCTTTATCTGGTTCCATTACTTAGTGCATTAAGAATAATTTTACAAGCAACTGTTTTGGATGATAAGAAAATTTATGGATACATGGTAAGTTATAACCTATCATATTTCTACATTATATATATGCGATAGGAATTAGAAATATATAAATTATATTATCACGTTAAACCATTGAATTTGTAGATACTTACAACACTATTGACAGTGATTATTTATCCATATTCTGTTCATATACTAAGAATAGAAAGGCACAAATTATTACCAAGTGTACCACCTCGTGGTCATGGCCTTGTTTTACTGGGATTTTGGACATTGGCACTTGTTGCTGAAAATCTTGTGTTTGTTAATATTGGAAAACTTGAATGGTGGTTTCATTTAAATTCGTAAGTATAGCAATAAAACAAGAAGTCCTAACTCTATTAGATACATTGTATCAGATATCTAAATTTATTTATAAACCGTGCTATTTTCAGACTGACAGATCAAATTGAAATGGCCCTATTTGTTTTACGATATGTTAGTAACTTAATGATTTTTGCTATAGGCCTAAGAGCGCCAGGAATATCTTCTAATACAGATACTGAATATCATACGCTTGACAATGGTATAACACAATGGTCAAGATATCACAATGTAAGTCATTCTCTTTTACATTAATATTATATATAAAGAAAGGAAGGATTACTTTTATATTAAATAAGAGAATGCATAAATAGATATTAATGCTTTCTTCTTTGTTTTAATAATCGGATTTTTTTTTCATATACCTTTATAGAGAACTGAGGAGAATTCTTCAGCATGGAAAAATGCATGGTATAAAATTAAGACTTTAATTCCATTTTTGTGGCCAAAAAAAGATATTTTACTTCAATTGAGAGTTATATTTTGCTTTGGACTACTTATATTGGGACGTTTAATAAACTTATATGTACCTATTTATAATGGAAAAATTGTAGACAGCTTAAGACTTGCACCTACAGAATTTCGGTATGAAATATAATTATGTTTTAATATATACAATATAATATCTTCTTATAATCTAATATATTCGTATCTTTTGTAGATGGGATCTGATCTTAATATACGTTGCATTTAAATTTTTACAAGGTGGTGGAACCGGTGGAATGGGATTATTAAATAATTTAAGATCATTTTTATGGATTCGTATTCAACAGTTTACTACTCAAGAAGTGGAGGTTGAATTGTTCAAGTATATCTCTTTTTTATTTTACATAAAAAAAAATAAATAAAACAACCAATCTTCAATATAATTTATTGTTTTTAGACATTTACATGGATTAAGCTTACGCTGGCATCTTGGTAGAAAAACTGGAGAAGTATTAAGAGTCATGGATCGTGGTACTGATTCTATAAATAATCTTTTAAATTATATTTTATTTTCAATTGTACCAACGATCGTTGATATTATTGTGGCTATTGTCTTTTTCATAAGTACCTTTAACAAATGGTTTGGTCTAATCGTGTTTGTAACAATGAGTCTCTACATAGGTAAGATCTTACAAATTTTGTAAAGTATTTCATAATTATGACAGTTTAAATATTATTTCATAGTCGTACAAAAAGAATTTTATTATCCATTTTAATGTTATTAGCTGCTACCATACTGGTCACTGAATGGCGTGTTAAATTTCAAAGAAGAATGAATTTAGCAGATAATGCACAAAAAGCTCGCAGTGTGGATAGTTTACTAAACTTTGAAACAGTTAAATATTATAATGCCGAATCTTATGAAGTACATTGTTATAAAACAGCTATTTTAGATTTCCAAATTGAAGAATGGAAGTCTATAATCACATTAAATATCCTAAATGTTATACAAAATATAATTGTTTGTTGTGGTTTATTAACTGGTTCTTTACTCTGTCTTCATATGGTTAGTGTGATACTGTTTATGCAATATATTTATAGTCTAGAGATTAATTTATTAAGCATAAGTGAAAAATTATTTTTATTTCCCTTGTAGGTTGTAACTGGTTCAGGATTAACAATCGGTGATTACATTTTGTTTGCAAGTTACATAATACAACTTTATGTCCCACTTAATTGGTTTGGTACTTACTATAGGTAAATTATTTTTATCTATTTTTCTCAATATTTACTGAATTATTTATTATAATATTATATATTTTCTTTTTCCATTTTTTTCTTATCAACAGAGCTATTCAAAAAAATTTTGTTGATATGGAAAATATGTTTGATCTTCTTAAAGAAGAACAAGAAATAATAGATGCTCCTGGTGCTGGAGAATTAGAAATTAAACGGGGACAAGTAGAATTTTCGAATGTCTCTTTCTGCTATACTCCAGATAAAATGGTATTACAAAATATTAGTTTCATTGCACCTGCGGGAAAAACAATTGCTTTTGTTGGTCCCTCTGGTGCTGGAAAATCAACTATTCTGCGATTACTCTTCCGTTTTTATGATATAGACGAAGGCTCTATATTAATAGATGGTCAAAATATAAAAACTGTTAAACAAAACTCATTGAGAAGTGCTATAGGTAATATTAGATTACTATATAAATATTAATTTAGATATCTTTATAAAAGATTACTAAGATTTTCTATAATATAGGTGTTGTACCTCAAGATACAGTTCTTTTTAACAATTCAATTAAATATAATATCCAATATGGTCGCATAGATGCCCCAGATGCAGATATAATAGAAGCAGCAAAGAATGCAGACATTCATGATAGAATTTTAACATTTCCAAATGGCTATGAAACACAGGTTCTACGTGGTTTTTAATTATACTGAAAAAAAAAATTATAATATTTAAAAATTATAATACTTAACAAATTACCAATGTTAAATTACTAATAAACATTGAATTCGTTCAGGTCGGTGAACGCGGTCTTCGTTTAAGCGGAGGAGAAAAGCAACGAGTTGCTATAGCACGAACAATATTAAAGTCGCCTAAAATAATTCTCCTAGACGAAGCAACAAGCTCATTAGATACTCATACCGAGCGTAATATTCAACAAGCATTATATAGAGTTTGTACAAATCGTACCACCATCATCATAGCACATAGGTTATCTACTATAATACATGCAGATGAAATTTTAGTATTAAAAAATGGTGAAATAGTTGAAAGAGGTAGACACGAAGAATTAATATCGCATGATGGAATTTATCATTCAATGTGGCAAGAACAATTACAAAATGACACAGAGGTGAATCAAGGTGAGACTGTACCTGCTTCATCTGAAACAGAACCGAAAGCTTCTTAGCAAATATAAAAAGAATTTGCTATTTTATGTATAAAAACTTTTGTTAATCCTTTATAATAGAGAATTCTTATCTTAAAAGTAAATGCATTATATTACATGAAAAATGAAGGATGAAAATGTAAACAGAAAAAGAGATTAAATAGTATAAATTTACAATTTTTTTTGTTTACTATTTACCTATAGTTTATAATCCTGAATTTCTACGATACTATTCCAACGTTATATAATGTAATGATTATAAATGTCTTTACTATCTCATTAAATTGATATTGTTGCAGTTGCACATGTTTCCAAGATATTAATATATATATATATATATTTAAAATTGATGATTTGATCTATTTCATTCTTCAGATGACGGAGATTCTTCTGTCGTAATATGAGTATAAGCTCCATCTGGAACCCAACCAGATTCATCTATATAACTTGTTGGATGTGCTGTTTCATCTCCCCATATAAAATAATAACTGGCAATAAGAGCCCATGCCAATATATATCCTATCTAGTAATACAAAATATAATAGACAAATAATCATAAATAATATGTAATTGCTCGTTATTAATATGAAATTAATATATTTATCCTAGGAGAAAATGTTATTACCTTAATGGCCACTGTTGTATCTTCAATAATCATTTTGAAAAATGTATCTAAATATTAATTATTTAGTATAGTGTAAAAGAAATATTTTTTTTCTGTTAATTTTATTTTATTATCTAACCATTTTCTCTTTCTTCAATTTTGACAAATCATTTTAAGCGTCATTATTCGTTTGTTACAAGTTCAAAGCTGTATTCAATAGGTTAAATAGAATAACAAATGGTGTACAATAATATTATCCATTTTATTCCATATGAACATCAATTTAATAAGTACTTTTAAAATTAAAATCTTTCAAGTATTTTTAAACAATATAAAGTATCATATAGTGTGTGTGTGTATATACATATCTAATATATGCAATTTTTGTATGAAAATAAATCATAAAAAGAATAGAAAACAAGGATTTCAGTAAATGTGTATTACCATTTTACTAATAATGTGCATATAAACCAAAATTTATAATCTGTGATATATATTTTATATCTAATTCAAATAATCTTAGTGATTAGACTATATCACAGTCGTTACTTATGCCCAGACATTCTAATATTGTTTGAAATATGTCTATATTTATCACATCTATTCCAATGTTCAGCTTGTTTTATTTTGTTAAGAATAAATTGTGACCATCCATTTTCATTAACTGTATCTTCTGGATTTTCAGGTGGCGGAATGGTGTCTCTGCAAACAGCGTATACTGCAGCAAAGACCCAGATACCAGTAAGTAATAACTATTAAAAAAGATAGTAAAATATTTATGTCTTAATCAAGATGATACGCCAATAAAGATTGTGAACTTACATTTACAAATAAATCGGTAGTCATGTATATAACATGTTATAATGCACATAAAATTTTAATTTAGTTTTGTAAATTAATACAGGAAGTCATAAAAGTGGACATATTATTTTATGTGATAATATTTAAATTTAGAAGTACTGATGTAATAGTTATGTCACGTTTTTTTTTTATTTAATACCTACATCACGTCTTTCTTAATTAACTCGACATTTTGTAAATCTTTTTTTTCCTTTTTTTTCATTGCCAATTCGTTTCAGTTCGTTAGTCCATACTAGATATGATGGAAATATTAATAGCCTACTCGATTATTTACACTTTATGCAAACAGTATCAATTAATTTTATAATTTATCGGTAAATAATTGCAAATCATCATGTACGTGTTGCATATGTGTGTGTGTGTATATATATATATATAATATATATATGCATACGCATAAATAAGAATCTACCACATTGCTTTAGAAATCATAGGCGACACCAAACGACAATCGTTAAAAGTTTAAGGCGAGGATTTCTATTTGTGAGATGGATACTTTTTCTTGACAAATCATATCAAATTGATAGAAACAAGTAGTATTCTGATCATATTTTTTACTATTCAAGTGGAAAAAAGTAAGAAAAATATAATCATATTTTTCTCTGTATGATAAAAATAACTAAAAGAAATTAAAACAAAATAAAAAAAAAAACAAATATAAATGAATAAAAGAACAATTCAAGTAATGTAGATAATGTGAATGAACATTGATTTGTTTTCGATCATCATCCAATGTAATTCGAAGATATCTGAAAACAATAATGCCTTCGAAGTTGGTCGTATTAAATGTTCATACATAACAGTTACTTTGTTTATACATACATAGTTCTAAGAGAACTCTCTCTTAAAGTTCTTATCTTTCTAATAATAAAATATATACGGATGAAAATTTTACTATACATAAAGAAACGAAAAGTCAATATATCTTATATATATGTACATAAAGTGTCTAATAATAAAAATTGATTTTTTTTTATATTCGGAACAGTATCATCAATACTTGTAATATTTTCTCTAGAAAATCAGTTTTATGCAATATTTCTATTTAGGGAACTTTTTTCAAAAGGAATTTAAATAAAAAAAAATTCCCTTTTCTCTTTTTTTTTCAAAATGCTTTTTACATGGTTCCATCTTAAGAGACAGTTTTGTCCAAAAAAATTCCTTAAAAGTAACATTAGAAACTGCTTTAATCAACTCTGACTTGTTTGAGTAAAAATAAGATGCAACCTTTACATCAAAAATTTGTTAAACTTGGGCATATGTAAAATACATAAAGGAAAAAAGTATTACAATACAACTTTAGACACACACATAATTGGCAAAATACTTCGGTTTCCTCTTTCTGCTGTACGTAATTAGTAACTTTTACGTAGTGTGCAAAATAACATGGGAATATAATTTTTGATTTTGCACCTCCATCCTCTAGTTTTACAGTGAAATATTAAATTACTATAATACTATTCTAGGTACGCATTATAAATAATTACTTCTGAAATTTGTATGAACAAGTTCCGTACGCAATAACAGTTAAAATAATAAAAGAGATGCCACTCTCTGTCCATACAATGATTTTAACAAGCACTATTGGCTTATTGAACTAGTAACTAACTAGAGACAATAATCCTTATATAGCACCATTTTTATAATACAGTGTTTTGAAGATGAAATTTTATCTAAGGTTACCAACTGGTAGTTGAAGGAACATGTGTGCTCACTGTAAAATCTTTATACAGAGAGAAAACACAAATCTGAAAAACAGAAAAAAAACGATAACTATGAGAATTCATTTTATAATAAATGAAATAACTTTGCATAATCAGACCTTATCTTTCAGACGTTGACAAAGCTGTAATGCTATGGTAAGAAGTACCAATGCATCGTTTAACCATGGTACACTGCATTCTGCTTGTTGAGTCTCATGTTTAACACTACCATGTGCATTTTCTAATTGATAAACTGCTAAAACCAGTTTATAGCTTTGAATGTAAAAGCTAATAGCTAAATTCTCTGGAAGATTAGGACTTAGAGATTTCTGAAAATAAAATGAACCATAATGTAGATCATATTTACTAAGCATATGAATAAGCAAATATAAAAATTTGTCGAAATTTTTATTTACCATATTACGACTTTTGATGAGATCATCAATGGTTTTCTTTCTAGGAACAATTAAACTAGTTCTACTCCGTTGAAGACTACCTAATATATTACCTAGTACATGCATAACTTCATCTGATGTTTTGAAAAGATAATGCCGATCAACATTATCAATATGTGCAATAGCTTGTTGTAAATGATTAGCAGCATCTTGTATCTGTTGTAATTTCCAGGGATGTTCATTTACTATACTAGTTCTCATGCTAACATTTGGTTGACGTTGTACTTTGAAATTAACTTCCTAAAAATAAATATATAGTTAATAACACATTTTTGAATTTAATTATTAAACGTTAATATAAACTTGACAAAATAAAAATTAATATAATTTGGCTAAAATATTGCTTACTGCATTTATGATACTATCGCCAGTAAGTACTGCGACACACTTTACTTGATCATGTGGAGCTGCAAATACAAATCTATCTGTCTTATTCAGTTGATCATTACCAAAAACAGCCAATGGAAATCGCTGTGCGCATTCCTATAAAGTTATATGAAATATTATATATTTTCGAACTTTATAAAACTTTTCATATGTATGCCACTGCATCTGTGATCTTTTATACAAAACTTATAATAGTAAACTGTATTAACAATTTATTATAATACACAAACCATTAAAATATTACGAAGTTGGGATAATGAAGAATGAACTTCTTCATGTAGGAGCCATTCAAATTCCATTTGCTAAAATGAAAATTGATTATCAATTATTATAATCAAATGAGTTATAAAAGTGGAAAAAAAACAAAAGAAAAGGAGCAAAAACAAGCAAAAAACCCTAAAAATGACAATACATCGAATTGAACGACATAACCTTCGAACCGTCATTTATCGATTAGATAAAGTACGTGCAATCAGTAAACAATAGATAAGGTTCATTATCGTGGAAATGAGATACAGCGAAGTAGCTTAAGTGATTAGATAAACGTTAGGCAGGGCGAATAGCTTACGAGATTATGAGCCTCCTCTTTCTCGCAGTCCGCCATTTTTTCACTAGTGATAGTGTCTCCCTCACTCTTCAACTTTTCTTGCCTTACTTTAAAATTATTTTTGCGTTATACAAATATTCGGCGAATTTAATTTTTTTATGCGTTTTCATAACGGAGCACAGTGATTTATGATCATAAACCTCTTACACTATTCGATAATGTACCATTGAAATAAAGTTAAGTAAGATATGATAATAAACTTTTAATTTATACTATGTCTTTTTATCGTTAGAAAAAAATATTAAATCGAATTATGCACTTATTCTGCTTTATATCCATTTGGAAAGTGGTATAGAATTTCTCTCTCTCTTTCTTTCTCTTTCTCTTTTTCTTTCTCTTTCTCTTTCTCTTTTTCTTTCTCTTTCTCTTTCTCTTTTTCTTTCTCTTTTTCTTTCTCTTTTTCTTTCTCTTTCTCTCTCCTCTCTCTCTCTCTCTTTCTCTCTCCCTTCCTCTCTTTGTCTGTTAATCGATCTATTAAACCGGATGTTGCCGCCCGTTTCCGCCTAAAACTCAAGTAGATCTATAGTATGGAACTCGATTTATTTGATAAGAGTATTTTTTCGATAAGTATCTTTATGGAGCCAATTTTTTTCTTGAAAGTTTTAACTTCTTTACTTTGTTTAATCTTGATAGATGTTTAGTGCGATCAAAAATTTTCGTAATGAATCTCTAATTTTTGGGAAATAGTAATTTTTCGTTTTTCTTTTTTTTAAGTAAAATAATTTCCATTATCGTAAGCAACAATCTTAAATTGTATTATAATCTATTTTAAAAATCATCGAGGGCACTGTATTTTTTCTAAGTCATTGGTATATTCTTTGAAGAAAAATAATTGATAATTAAGCTTCAGTATATTATTTCCGAATTTAAGGCATCAATCCATTTTAAGAAGTTCCAGTAATAAAACACAATCATTTGAAGTTGACAGAAAGGTACTTTTATTGGACCATTTATTTTATTCGATGATATACATTGACGAATATTGTTATAATATTATACGACGAACATCTTTTAAATTCATTCTTTACTATATGTTGTATTTTAATTCTTTGCAGACTGGAAAGTTACATCAAATAGAGAAGTATGAAGAACAAATAAAATATCCGGTTAAAAGAGAAATTATTTCTTATAAGCAACAAAGTCAGTACAAGTAACGTATTTGGAGTCTGTCAACTGAAGCAACTATGTGAGTCTTTAAGTAATCCATATCTTAACGTATCTTGTAACGCAACTTCTTTACTTGTATATAATCATAATTCTGTTATAGAAAATAGATATATTACGATAAATATTATAGATTAAACGATAGATTTAGCTAAATATCATCCGCATGTAAAATAGTCTTATATTAATGCTTGATCGGAAAGAGTATAATAGGAAACTAAACCTTATTATAAGAATTCTTACTAACTATTATAACATTGTACAGTATTAGAACCTATCACTAACATTAATAACATTGTACAGTATCAGAACCTATCACTAACATTAATAACATTGTACAGTATTAGAACCTATCACTAACATTAATAACATTGTACAGCATCAGAACTAGCCAACTATTAAGCTATTATTAGTATATTAATCAAAACATAATCTATTCTTGCACTTTTATATTTAATATAATCATGATTATTATCATATCAATAAGATAAAATATAAATACTTTGGCGTTGTAAATAATTGACTAGAGAATATTGATATTCTTTTTTGTACTTTCAAAGAGGAATTATTTTCTCTTATATACTATTTTTATAGAATTACTCAGAATAAGAAACATATGAATGTGCATGTGTGAGTGATGCGTACTTGTTTATATGCATATATTTAACACATTGTTGACCAGCAATTTTACTGAAAATTTATCTCATGTTACCTGCTATTATTTGTTTTTCTGCCAGTAACTATTTTTTCTAAGACATGATCTCTTAGTTGTCTGGAAAGCCTGAAGGGTGCATCATTGTAAGAAGCTGTTTTAGAAATTCGAGAAGTGTCAGGTGCAATGCTACATTCTTTGGAATCCACAGTTATCTATCATTTTTCTATGCGAAAAAAAGCGCATCACTAGTTTACTCGTAGCCGATCGGCAATTATTGGTCATGAAAAAATTGACTCGTGATCGTTCAACAATGTGGTAATATATGCAAGGATGAAATAGAAAAATATTTGAATTTATAGTTTCAAGCATAATTTGAGAAATTTGGAACATCATATTTTATATAAACGACACCTATCTAATAATACTATGTATATAATACTATTTCTGGTATATCACATCAAGGATTAAAAGTTAGGTTAATTTGAACACTTAAGACATAGTAACGATATGCATGCCTGTTTGTAGACTAGTAAACATATATTGACTATACGTCTGATTTACGGAGAGACATTTAATATATAATTTATGCTACTTTTTTTAGTTTTGGCATTATTTTTGAACAATCTTTAACATGAATATTCCAATGTTGAATTTGGCATCTTTCGTTACAGTAAACAGCTACTTCACATCTAAGACATTTAAGCATTGATCCAATTACACCACAATTGAAACATTTAAGATCATTCAACATATTAGAGCTTTTATTTACTCTACCGAGATATGGCGTTTCATAATTTCTTTTGATCCTTCTAAAAACATTATTCGGCATTTGCGGAAGAGAAACTGTTGATAAAGGTGATGAATCTTGAATATTATTAGAAAACGCAGAAGTCGTAGGAAAATTGTGTTCTGTTCTAACATAAGGTAAATTTTCTAAAGGTAAATTCGATATAGGATGATATCCAGTATTGTTCCATTGTGGTTCTTTTGTTCCAACATTAATGGATTGTCCTTGATTAGACAAAAGATGTTCTCGAGTATAATTATTGGAAGTATTAGAAGTTGGCCAAGTAGGATTCATTTCCATGACAGCATTAATGGCTGCACTTGTAGATTGACTATAAGTAGGTAAAGAAGCACATTGTTTTCTGGTAGAAGCTGCTGCGACTGCTGCAGCTGTAGTTACAACATCCGGGATTGTTTTATTGCATCCATATTGGTTATTGCTAGCTGGATATCCGCTAAGAGGCGGATGTGATAAAGTTTGTTGCGATCCAGATGACAGAGATGAAGATGACAACAATAGCGATGAGAGATGGTTTGTTTCGCTATTACGATTGTTGGTAGATGTTGTTCCGAGTTGATTAAAACCAAAGTTATTTGGTGGCTGATATCTAGCTGTTTGAAGTGATCCAGGGTATTTTGAAATATCAGAAGTAAAATTTCGGTTTGGATTCTGCAAAGAGGATATTTTCTTCTCAACATGTGACAATGGACGTATAGGTGAATTAAGAGAATCTTGCATAGGTATATGGTAATTTGTCATAGGTGTTCCCGGATGTAAACGGGAATGATATGAGTAACCATTATAAGTAGGATACATTGCGGATTGGTAACCAAACGTTGCTCCATTGTATGGATAATTCTGTAAAAGAGAATCCAATGAATTTGTTTTCTATTCTTTACTATTCTTTTTTGCTATTTATGATCACTTACGTTATAGTTATTTGAGTAAAATTGAGTTGTTGAGAGTGGCGTGGAAATTTCTGTATTTAGGGTCGTAGTAGATGGATGGGACAGAGAAGTTGCGCTAGAAGATACATGTTGAGATAATTGATGTTGCTGACGTTGATGATGTTGATAATGTTGTTGATAATGTTGTTGATATTGTTGATATTGTTGTTGATGTTGTTGTTGAGGATGTTGATGATATTGTTGATGATGTTGGGGTTGCCATCCTTCCATATTCCATTGTGGAGTAATATTTAACGCTTTATTCGTTAATTTGGCAGTATTCATTTCGTTCAGTGATACTTTGTGCGCATCGAACTTTAAAATCTAATGAGGTAAAATACAAATAAAAAGGATCTTATTATTTGATAAAAATGGAACATTCAATTAGTATTCTTTAACTTACACGTGTAGGATCTTCCATTGGAATGGTACCAATAGTATTTCCTACAGTTTGTAATTTAAATTTCTGTTTAGGAATTAGGTACTGCGACATACTGGCCGCCCAATTACCAAATGTAGGAAATTCTTCGGTTAGGATATGATTATTATTATTACTTTGAGCATAAAAATATTCTTCTGTAAATGGATATTCTGCTTGATTGAAAGTCGAAGCCATCCAGTCATAGTTGGTCTTCCTTGATTGTGTTATTTTCGGTGGTACCTAAGATTTCGGATTAATTAGAATAGTTGATCACGATCGAAATGCTTAATCATTATTGTCTACAGCGTGTACCTTATGCATTTTTGTTGGGGCTTCCATTTTATTAGTTTCTAAGGTATTTTTATTTACAAGCGTAGGCTCAGAATAATTCGAATTTAATTGCAAGATGTTTATCATATCGATCGAAGATGACGTTTGTGTTCTCATTATAGGTTGCGTCGGGTAAGTTGCGTCTAATTGATCGCATCTTACGTTGTATGGTACCTCGGAGCCTCCAGTGACGGAATTTATTATAGGGCTCTTGATATGGTTCATTTGAATTGCTCTATTGGCATTGTGTACCTCATGTTTCCTTATGTTTTTCATTTCTTCAAAAATCGAATGATTTGATGATACAACTTCTACCGTCTTAGGAAGTTCTTTCATTGTCTCTTTTTTCCTATTCATTATTTGAATATTACTATTTTCTACAATTTCTTCAATATTATTTAAAATTGAGGAAAGATCCTCATTTTTAATAGTTTCAACATTTTCTGAAGAAGACGGGATGGAAGTCGACGAAAGAATTGGAGGAGTATTATTAGACTCGGTAGTTTTATTAGACTCCGATTCTTGATATGTCGCGTTTTCACGAAAGGAGCTATCCAACATTGCTGCAATTTCTGCTATTTTTTTCTCGTACATGGTCCAGTAGGATTCATTTGTCAATTCTATATTCTGCAAGATAGGGAACCTGTTATTATACTGAGTATTTTAACAATATTAAAAATTATACGATTCACAACCAACCTCTGCCTGTTGCTCATTCGGAATATCCAAGTTCGGTGTACAATTTAAAGAAATTTTGGGCAAAACAGGTGGACTATTTCTAATGTTATCCGGTGATATATTTTGGTTGTCTATCGAGGAATGTGGTGATAGTTTCGGTGGTTCTGGTGAAGGATTTGAAGAATAGGCTTTAATTATATGTTTTAACCATGAAATCTTTTTATTATTTCTTTGAAGTTCTTGAAGTTCTTGAAGTTCCTCTTCGGATAATCTATCCATTAACGTTATAATATTATTTTTATGCTTTTCGTAAAAGTTGGATGTACAATCTTGATCTCTTTCTTGTAGAGCAGAAGTTATTATTGAGGGGATGATTATTAATTCTATAGATGGATCTATCACCCTGTTCTGTAATTCCATGAATAATTTTTTCAGTTTGATACGTTTATAGAACAATGAATTCGTCTTGTTATCGACGACGTTGGAAGTGGAAGGGGTTTCGGTGTCGTTGGGAGTAATAGGGGTTTCGGTGTCGTTGGAAGTGGAAGGGGTTTCGGTGTCGTTGGGAGTAATAGGGGTTTCGGTGTCGTTGGGAGTGATAGGGGTTTCGGTGACGTTGGGAGTGGTAGGGGTTTCGATGACGTTGGGAGTGATAGGGGTTTCGATGACGTTGTGAGCGACAGGAGTTTCGATGACGTTGTGAGCGACAGGGGTTTCGATGACGTTGTGAGCGACAGGGGTTTCGATGACGTGAGCGACAGGGGTTTCGATGACGTTGTGAGCGACAGGGGTTTCGATGACGTTGTGAGCGATAGGGGTTTCCAAAAAGTTATTGAAATTTGCATTATAATCATTATCGGTCCAATATTCGCATATTGTGAACCGAGACTCTGGACGAGGCGTAGCCCCTGTTACTATTCTATAATTGACCTCCTCGTCTCCGTTCGAGGGTATTTCTGGGTTGCCATGATCTCTATTTTTTCCTACAGACAATGACATTAATGAAACGCGATGAAATAATGGTGATTTTTAATGATTAAATAATTGGTTTTTGTTCTTTTTAAATTACCTTGATTAACGACTTTCTTCAGCCGAAGAGGTGGCACGGTCTTCTCTTTTTCAGTATCGACCTCTGTAGTTGATCCAACAACTGTTGACGTTGGAAACTTTTTATCATTACAATGTTTTGTCTTCCTTTCATTATCGATCTTAGCTTTAGAATGTGCAGACAATTTTTTGGGTTCATTGTCCGAGTTAACGTCAGAAGATGTTTTTCTTTTCTTCGAATTCTTCGTAGGATCGATTTCACTTTCCTCAGATTCTTCATCGGTGATCGGTTTAACGTGATCTATGATTTTGATGGAAGAAGAGTTTTGATTCGTTTCGAACACTGAGTTTGTTTCCTCCGAGGAAGTCTTTTGTTTTTGACTTTGTTCGGGAAACAAAGCAGCGCCCTTCTCTTTCTCCGGATCGTTGTTGGCTTCTACAGCCGGTGATTTGGCATTTTCTTCGTCGACGATGTCGGAAGCCCTCGCGAGTTTCAATGCCTGAGATATTTGAGACCTTATCATATATGAACTGCGAGTTGGAATCACTGGTGCTGGAAGTATGGGAAGGCAATGATTCGGTTGAGTCGGGATCTTGCGAGATCCGCGGTCGTGTAATGGTACAGCTATAGCATTAGTGCTACGAATATTGCGATTAAATCTATTCAAGCTGTTGCCTATCATATTGGAATTTCCTGCAACAGATCAATTAATATTTCTTTCATTTTTTTAGCTACGTAACAGCAAGAAATTCCTTATGCTATAAAAAACACACTCCACGCGCGCATGCACACGTACGCACGCACCTGCACACGTACGCACGCACCTGCACACGTACGCACTCACCCGCACACGTACTTACCGCGCACCCGCACACGTACTTACGCGCGCACCCACCCACCCACCCACCCATCCTCCCTCCCACCCACCCGCACCCACCCTCCCATCCACCCACCCACCCATCCATCCACCCACCCACCCGCACCCACCCTCCCATCCACCCACCCACCCATCCATCCACCCACCCTCCCTCCCACCCACACCCACCCGCACCCACCCGCACCCACCCTCCCTCCCACCCACCCGCCCACCCACACACAAACACAAACACACACACACACAAACAAACAAACAAATAAAATATACTATATACTATATATATATATATATATATATAATATATAAAATATATATACTTCACGAAAATATTCACGAAGAATATTCACGAGTAATATCGGTTCGATTTTTCGATCGGTTCAAAAATAGAATTAAATAAAAACAGAAAATTTAAAAATTTTGCAAAAAATATTTAAAATGACATTAATGATATCATTATTAGTATTTCATATTTTACAGAGAAATACTGTTGTTTTTTTTTTTATTACAGCTACTTCATACCTGAACTACTTGCATTCGTTTTCCTTTCTTTCACCGTTAGTTTATTAGTCTCATCGTTAGTCAAATCCACGACGATCGGTCGCTTATGTACAATCTCTCCTCCCGAGCCTAATTCAGTTGAATAACAAGACGATTTCGAGAATTCACAAGGATCATGAGGAATTTTGGGAAAGCAAGGTCGTTCTTTTGATATGTTCTTTCCGTATCTTTCCTCCGCGCCGGGCACTTCAATAAATTCGCGCATTTAGGCCGACCAAGTTTCGAACGGAGAACGTTGCTCGAGCTCGATAAAAAACAAAATGATAGAAATTAAATCACGATAGGGCCTTTTCGAAACGTTAACGTTAAAAGGAACGTTAAGATGAACGAAAACGGACGCATTTCTCTCTCCCCACTCGTTTTTCTGTCGATAGCCCGATAATAAATGTGCCAATTTCAATCGAAACCGGTAATCGAATAAACGTGTAACACACGCAAATCTTCTCAGTCGAATCGAAGAAAATTTTGACGAATAATTTCGAAATAAAAGAGAAAAGAAAAGGGAGAACAAATGGAAATAATTCGAAGAACCGATTTCTCGCTCCTCGTTACGTGTCGTATTTACGCCCCGCGAAGTTTTTTTTTATATTTTCTATATTTTCACTACAGACCTCCTTGTGTTAATTTTTATTATATTACGACTACAACAGACCACCACATATCTGTGTGGTGAGAATAAGAAAAAAAAAGAAAAAAAAAAAACAAAGATTTTTTCCCTTGTTTAACAATGAGAAGCAAATATTGGTGACAAAATCCTAGCGCGTATACGATGACGAAGTGAAGAATCTACTAAGACTTTTTTAACCCCCACTTTTTAACACCCCGTAATGCCGACCTTATGAAACTCCCTTCATACGCAACAGGCGATTTAATTGGCCAACGGCATACGTTCTATTGTTGGCGCAGGCGGTAGGGTGTGGTTAACTGGAAGGGTAATGCGTCCTGGAAGGGCTTAATAACTTTCCTTTTCTTCATCGAATAATTAAACAATAATTGATAAACATTCAATATATCTTTTTTCAATCTTTTTTAAATCTCTTTTTTCTCTCTCTACTAGATCGATATATCTAATAATGATTACATTGCATCTAGCAACTTGTAGATCCATTGTTATATTTTAAAGAACAATATGGAATAATAATTTGTATTAGTTTTTAACTTAAAAACGTAGCTCGGTCGGCGAACGAAAAGCAAAAATGATAATCGTTCGAAGTTTCTTAAAGTTTCCTTCTATCCTTGTCGGGAACGATCAGTAAGGAGTTGTAGGCGACCTATGCAAAAAGGGGGAAATCGTCTCGCTAGGGACCCTATGCTCTTGACTTATTCATTCGCACGAAACAACATGAGCAATCCAGAGAAGCAGGCTCGGGATGAAAAACGACACACATAGTGCGATCTTTCTTATGTATGCGTATGCATGTAAATGTATATAATACACTTCGACGTTGTTCAAGTAGAAAGTGGGAAACTGGCAAGTGGTATGATAAATTATAAAGGAGAACTATTCTCTCTTTCGAAGGGCTCGCATCTGATTAGATCACTTGCCGATATTATTCGAAGGATGCAGGGGGTAGGGGGGAGGGGCAGATATTACACGGTGCATTATATACCTACATCGATTCGAGAATAGGTATCGAGTTTCTTTTTTTTCCCTTTTCTTTTCGATGATCATAAAAATAGACGGTCGTTCTACAATACATATGCGTGCAACACGAACGGCAAATAAGCCTTGCCATTTCTCATTATATTCTATCACGTTTAATTTCCATTGCGATTCCTTTTCTCTGCCGCTCCCCCTTTTTCACATACTTATATAAATCTATAACGTCTCTATAGCGAATACATATACATACCTAGGTCGCGCTCGACCACTTTTCTAATATTCGGGTTCATATTTCCTTGGTTATTTGAATTATTCATTGGTTTATCGGTGACCAATTGCACGTCTCCATTAAATTAAAAAAATTTTTTAAATTGAAAGTTTTCGTTTCGAAGGATAAACCTTCGAACTCTACCACTATCGTTTATGGAATAGTGCTGCAAGTCAAAACATTTCATAAAATAAGTTGCATATTTCAATGACTAATATAACGACATATATATAAAGCGAAAGTTCATGAACTTTTAACAATGACAGTAGTCATTGTCTACGTTTCCTCGCTTTTGATAACGCAATTTTTCTTCTTTTTTTTCTTTTTCTTCCTTTTTTTTCCCGTATTCTCGACAGATCGATCATTTAAAGTGATCTTAGATTTTAAACTTAGGATGCTATAATAAAACGTACATTCATATCACACGTCACTATTACCGTACTTGTGTAAGATGCATTTTAAATAACAGCTGGACGTTTATCGATTGCCCTTCCCATCGAGCTTGCACTATCATTAATAAATACGGAACTATGAAACGACAAACTGCTTGTTTATCCTTTTATAGTCAATAGAACACAATAGAACACAAAAATAGTTCCTACTGTTAATTTTACGAATATATTGTTGGCACAATAAGAACGTGTAAATTGCCATTCGTTTTATGTACTTCCATTTAAAAGTTCGAGAGAACTGAGAAAATGAGATAACGTTTGCATATCCCTTTTTAATAATATTTATATATATATGCGTTTCTCGAGTGAAAATACGAACTAATAGAAATTTGTCAAACCGTACATCAATTACAATTGACAAGAGTTTTGAATGTAAGTAAGGATGTTTCCAAATTCTTCCAACTGCGAAAATAGCTGGGATACGTTCGGTCTATTCATGTATAGCCATAAACGTAATAGAACTGTTCTATAACTCGATGTGTAAGGGTCATCGAATTCGTTCAGGCATATATGTCAAACACGAAGTTTTGAACCATACTATTCTATTGATGAAGATTTGAACCATACTATTCTATTCATCGTTAACGTGTGATTTAATAATATATAATCAATAATATATAATCAACCAATAATATATAATCAATAATATATAATCAATAATATATAATCAACCAATAATATATAATCAATAATATATAATCAATAATATATAATCAACCAATAATATATAATCAATAATATATAATCAACCAATAATATATAATCAATAATATATAATCAACCACTAGTTCGTTCTTAATCTCGTATAGTTGAGAGAGTGAGATAGAGATAGAGATAGAAATAGAAATTTTGTTCTTTTTCTGTTTACTCTCGTTGATATATAATAAATTGTTTCTCCGATTTAGAAAATAATTTGCAAGAAACAACAAGAATAATAAAAGGGAAACAACTTCGTAGGAACACGTGTTTTAATAGTCTTCGTCTTTACGAAGTGGAATATAAAAACGTGCTTTACAGTACGATAAAAAAAATTTGCACGCGTTTTCGAACAATCGTTAATATCCACCAATACAGAAGGAATACAATGTTATCGCATTAAAGATGCAATCGAACGTTGTTTTGAAAAGTTTCAATGTACCAACTTTCAGATACGCCCATAGACAGGTATTAATTTTTTATCGAATACGGTGCCGTCACGCCATCGCATATTAGCTAGTCGGCCTTACTTATCGTTGTTGGTCTAGAAGAAACGTTTCTTGTAACTCTTTCACGTTACTTTTCATTTTCATTGATCTATCGACCTAATATCTAAAATTCAATTCTATCATCCACGTTAGAGGATCATAAATCAAATATTTTTTTTTCTCTTAACGATAAAGGACCTCGCTAAAGGAACGTATATATAAATGGATCGACGATTCACGTTTTTCAAATATTCCCTACCAAAACAAATTGGTGGCTACCTTATATCAGTCAGACGCAAATCGTAATCAAATCACATTACGAATTGTTTAATAAATCCTACCCAATATATGACATCAATGTAATCCACAAAAAGGATAATTATCAAGTTTTTCTAATTACTCACAATTATAACGATTCAAGTAGGTTCCTTGTTGCGGGGCAATAACCATAAATATAGTTTCCTCCAATGGATAATTATTAAGTAAAATCCTTTTATATCGCACGGAGCACGCGATTTATGAGATATAGGTACAAGTGTTCAGTCTATGACACACCGAAAGGACACAATTTCTATATCTCTACGAATCCATTCGATCGTTAATCCTGCTCTTTTTCACTTTGTTCTTTTTTCTTTCCCTTTCTTCCTCTCTCTCTCTCTCTCTCTCTCTCTCTCTCTCTCTCTATCTCTCCCTTTTTCTCTTCTCTATCATTCTTTCGCGTTAAAACTAATAGAAAAGCGGACGCAAATCCGAAGAGGGAAGATATTTAATATATATTTTTTAAATATATATTAAAAGCAACTGTTTGGCGGTAATACTTGGCAAACAATGTAACAGAAACGGCGCGCGAAGAATGAATGTAACAAGTACGATCAACAGCGCCGCGAAATGACGTCACGTAGTAGCGCCACTAGCAGTCGTTATCGATTATGCTCATTGGTCGAGAAGCTTGCACTTTTTAATCAAAATTTTTTTTTCTTTCTTTTTTTTTTTTTTTCTATTAACACAAAGCCGTAATTTTTTCTTACGTATTACGAAACGATAACGCGTTTTTTTGTTTTTTTTTTAATTTTCAACAGCTTTATACACTAAAAATGAATATATTTTTTTTCCAATACTAATAATTTTTAAATATACTAAAATACACGAATAAATTAATTGTCCTTTGAAAGATATACACATATTATTTCAATGATATAATAAAAATATAATTATTATATCTGTTAAATGCATACCTAATGAACAGAGGTGATGATTGTTCGATCGATTTCTTCGCACCCATAAAATATAATGCAACTACTTGCTCCCTTTCTAGTCTTCTGTATCTTGATTCAATTTTTCTCTATTCTTCTGTTGCCTGCCTATATACGTTCGACATTGTAATATTTATGTTTTCTTCTCTTAATATAGGAAGAGTATACGCTATGATGAACTACAGATATACACCCGTAAATGTTCACCTGTCGTGACGTGTACTTTTCTACCCTTGTAACAAACGTCTATATATCTAGAATCGAAGTTGATATATCGATACTATAATTCGACGTTGAAGTCAATTGAAGCATTGCATTTATAATAATAATAATTATTTATTTCCGTGTACCAAAAATAGTATTATAATCAAAATATTAAGTTTATACCACTAGGAGCATTTGTAACGGCTACCTAATAATAAGCAGTTTTTTTTATCGTATTTAAATGTTAAATTAATGTCACAAAAATTGTCGATTAATCTTAATATGACACACTGTATTTGCATGTAGCTATCGAACAAACGAACGTCCTATGGTGTTACTATTTCTCAATAATATTCCGTTTTGGATAACAGCAGCATATCGTGTAGTATGTATGTATGACTTTAGAAATTTAATTGAAGCATTATACGAATTAAAAATTGTAACAAATTGTGATTGATGTGAAAAAAATTGAATGAAAAAATATGTTTAATCCGGAAGTGTACAGTTCTTCAAATGGCTAGCGCGTAGCGCGGCAATTTAAAAACATCTTAAATCATGTCAAAAATTTTGAACGCCTCGAATGCTATGGATATTCCTTTACGACGACGGAAAGCGTCCTCCTGCGGCAAATTAAACTGTTGCGAGAAAGATAAGTGTACGTCGGGCGTAGTCTTGGGAAACTTAACAAGATCTAATATATTGGGAGAATGGGGGGTAAGAAAGCATTGAATATTTACCATTATAAATATATATTTTTTCTTTTCAAATTATTCATAAAATACCGAATTCCAAATTATTTACGAATTTTAGACAGAAAAAATTCGAACTTTAAATGATAAGAAGAAACATCTTGCTGCTTCTATTGAATCAAGAAAACCAATTTTTATTACAAGAAAAGAGTACAAGGAGTTTAAAAAACGTGGTCATTATGTCACTAAAGAAGATAAACAAGCAGCTATTGCATTAATAGAAGAGGAAAGACAAAGACTTACAAAGGATAGCATGATGCGCAAGGAAGCTATTCGTAGGATGGATCTAACAAAGATACGAGAACAAGACAAAATGTTAAATGAAGTTGAGGAAGAAGCCAGGAAAAAGACAATGCATTTATTGGAAAGAGCTTACAATTTAAAGCTCGAGCAAGAAGAGGAAATTCAAAAGTATAATCGGCTTATCCTAGAAACTAAATGTAGAGCAATAAGAGATATGCAGGTATTATATTTCATTAAGGAATTAGATTATAGTTTAATAAGCCCCGTTGAGAGCGGCGCCGAAATTGTTTTCTTTTCCGTTCGGCCGGCAGAAAGTGGCATTTTGTAGACAATTGATGGATGCATTCATATGGCAGCTAGATGAGGAAATTCCAATCCAAGTTGAAAGAAGAATTGTTCATAAATTGGAAAAAAGAGGAAAGAGACGTATATAAAGTCCAAAGATATTGTTCAGGATGTTTTGATAATAATTCAAAATTACTTGAACACAAAATAAACTAAAATTTGATCAGAAAAGTTGTTACATTGTGGAATATGTGTAAATCCAAGCCACATTGTTGTTTAGAATGTTTTAATAAATTTCATTGAAATTACATTTATTTTTTAATTTTAATACTGTCAGTCCCCAGGGACTGATACCGGCCAAACGAAAAGTTCACTGCCAGTCTCCAGAGACCGGCGCTGCGCTCAACGTGTTAATATATAACAAATTAAGAAGTTGATTTTTTGTAGATAGCTGAAAAGAAATTAATCAAGCAAGAATTGGAAGAAGAAGAGAAACGTTTAAACGACATGATGGAAAATGAAAGAAGATGGGCGATTCAGGAAGATTTAAAGAAGGAAGAAGAGGAAAATTCTAGGAAACAAATATTCGCAAAGATCTTAAAAGATCAAATTACAGAGAATGAAGAACAACGAATACTTGAATTTGAAAAAAAGCAAGAGGAGAGTCAGCTAATCAATATGAATAATATAACTTGGCAGTTAGCAGAAATTGAAAAGTTACGTCACAAGGAAGCTGAAAGTGCTAAGATCCGTCGAGATCTGGCAGAAGTGAATGAACAATTGAAGCATTTTAAAGTCATGGAACAAGAGGAAAATAGAATAATAGATTTAAGGTAACATCTACAATTTGTTGTATTAAATAAATAAACCAATTAAATTTGTATAACTTTCTTAGGATAAAACAATATCAAAAATATAAAGAAGATAGAGAAACTGAATTAGAGGAAAAGCAAAGATTGGAAAATTTATACAAAGAACAGGAAAAAGAAAGATTGGCTGTACAGGCAAAGCACACACAAGATCTTCAAGTAAACATTTGTTTACTATAACAATGCAATCAGATGATATAGGAATAATATATAAATATTGAAATTCTAGGCACAAATTGATGCAATAAATGCAGACCGTATACAAGAAGAAGTGGAGAGAGAATGGAGACGAAAAGAAAAAGAAGAAGCAATGAAAAAAATTGAAACTATACAGGATCTTCGGAAAGGAAGAGAAGAACAAATAAAGAATAAGAGATTAATACAAGCAATTGAAATTGATAGAGAAAAGCGTGAATTTGAAAGAATTTTATGTGTACAAAAGGAAGCATTTTGTCGCGAGAAGAAGAACCGTGAAAAGAAACAACAAGAAGCTCTTATTCATCGTAGTGAGATATTAAAACAGGTTCATATGCATGATCATTAAAAATATTTTGAATGTTTGTAGGATTTCTATACTTACATTACAAATTCATCCGAATTTTCCTTTTCTTTTTTTTTCCATTAGGTGAATGAAAAGGAAAGAGAACGTATTCAAGCAAGACAGAGAATGTTTGAAGAAGGATTGGCAATTCGTACACAAGTTGCTATGCGCGAGAAAAAGTTACAGGAGGCTATGAACAGAAAATGTGAAGAAATGAAAGAGAGCAAGGTGCCGGAAATATATATTAATGAAGTTAAACGTCTGATTGAAAATATTAAGTGATGTATATTAATATATAGATATAGTATATTAATATATACATCTCGTAACAATTTTTATTTGATAATAAATACCATGCCTATGTTTATTTAACATTTTATATTTATTATAATAAAAATTGTTACATTATCTATATACACATTTATATTATACAAAATCTTAATAATGTATGTATATAAACATACATATATAATTTGAATAACTGAGTTACTTCCATAACATAACAATATTTGGATCACGTTCAACGATTTCTTCTATTTGCGCCACACTTTGACCTGTACTACAACAAATTTCATCCAAATTATATGTTCCCGTAAAATATTTATAAACAGAATTATTCCGCGTTTCTTCATTGTATGGTATTCCGGGTAGAAGTATAGGATACTGAAATATGTATATGTGAGTGTGTGTGTGTTGTTAAACAATATCTATATATAAAAAACATTTCTCAAGTGCAAGAATAGACCTTATAGACTCTTCGAATAAGGCCTTCGATCAGACCAAATTGAACCAATCTTCTTTCATTAATTCTTAAATTTTGTGGATTCAAACGTTGACACAAGTCCCTCATACTACAGCTATGAGTCATACTTGCATACATACGATATATATCCCTGAGATATGCCGGTTGTCTTGCTGCAAAAAATAATAATGATCTCTTCTTGAAAACTATGTTATAACATACTAATGTACCAAATAGTAATGCTTACGGGATTTAGATGCATATGAAATGCATCTTTCTTGTAATTTAATGTCTTCTGCTAATTGTTTTAGCTTTGGTGTTGCTGCATAGACATTACTATATTGAAATATTGGTATTAGAGTTACAATGCTATAATACCTATAAAATAATAAGATATACTTCATAATATTTATTGATTAAATTGAAAGCGTATGGATTAATATAAACTTACACTAAATTTTGTACGCAGCTTTTAACTAAATTGTTTTCAACGTCTGCTTCTGCTGCTATGCGAGCAACATGGTTAAAGCCATCTATATATGGTAATACTTGCTGAGTTGTTAAATCCCATTGATCACTGTGAAATGCTTCTCTACCTTCTAAAAATATTGGTACTTGATGATCAAGGACTGGCTTAGGTTCTGGTGCTAGCTTTACTACTTTTAAATGTGACGTCATTGTTCCCTCTTAAAAATAAATGTATTAAAACAGAAGAACGTTTATTATTATTATATATATATGTTTATTTTATTAACAGAAGTATGGTAAGATACTAAATATATACAATTTTTACCCGTTAGTGTACACATTTTATGCAAATTTAATTCCTGCATAACATGTCTCAGCATTTCTGCCAATCTAGTTTTATCATCGGAAGCAGATAAGAAACAGTTCTCAATTTCTAATGCCATCTAACATGTACAAAACATAGAAGTTTATTTCAATATATTGTTTTGTCAAATATATTATTTTGTATTATTATACCTATAAATTGATTAAGGTAAATGAGTACCAAAAAATCAGACATCTTCTTAACTACTGGCTCATAATGAACTGTGCGAGCTTCTGAATCGCATACAAAACATAAATTAAAATAGAAGGCATTTCTTGCATATTTTTTATCATCTATTTTCACGGGAAATCCTAAGATTTTATAATCTTTCAATGTCCTAAAATAATTAACATATTTATTTATTAATAATGAACATTGAATGTTAATAAATATTTTCAACTTACACAGTAATTGTACTTCTTTGTAATTGTGCCTTTGGTATAATGTAAACACTGACATTATCAAATATATCCTTCGATACAAAATTATCAGGTACCTGTAAAAAAAAAAAAAGATAAAAGATAAAACGAACTAAATGTTCTGGATTTAATAAATGAAATTTTAAATATAATCTCTCAACTTAACCTGACAAGTAATCTTTGGGCCAGCTATATGATGAAATTCGGAAAAGAATATACATCGTATTGGTCCTTCCTGAATTTTGTCCTCTGCAGTCTCCAAAGGTGATATCATGTTTTTTCTTTATTAAAAAAAATAAATGATAAATTACATTGATGTTACGTTAAAATTGACAACTTACGTTCCTTCTATTTATAGGTAAAATTTACATATTTCTGTATTTATCAAAGAATGATACAGCTGAAATGTTGTTTTATACTTTTTATTTACCTGCGATCACACGAAATCTATTCAATTTGTAAAAAAGGAATATAATAATACCGAATTTAAATGTAACTAAAAACGTTATCGCCAGGGAGGGCTTACGTACGATAGCGACGATAGCGACAATGACAGGTATTGGGACTTGCGAATAATAGAGAATGGTTGAAGGCCATGTTATCTAATAACAAGTAACTGAGTTGCGCGAGTTGAATAAAGTAGTAATTGCCGGTGTATTGAATTTCCCCGTATCTGTTTTATAATTTATATTTAGAAATATATTTAATTCATAAATAAGTAGTATGGCAGCGTTCGAAGGTATGATAAAACATTTTTTTCTTTAAATAAAACTGAATTACGTACACTTGTTAGATCGATTGCTTACGTAGAATTTATTAGGTTAAACGATCATATTTTAACGTTTATTAACATTGATACTTAGAAATATTAGTCGATACTTATGATACTTATGATAATAATTGATTATAACATTAAACTTTAATTTAATTTCTTTTTCCTTTCTTAGAAATGGGTGTACTGTCTGAAATAGCACAATCTGTTGAAGATATAGATTGGATGTGAGTTATATTGTTAACATTTTTTTTCGATCGTATAGTCATGATATAGTATATTTTCAAAAGATAATGCTGTTTAATTTACTGCAATAATTTCATCTACAATCTTTTGAAATTTTTATATATTGTAGGTTACCAACAGATGTTCAGGCAGAAGCTATACCTTTAATTTTGGGTGGAGGTGATGTATTGATGGCTGCAGAAACTGGAAGTGGAAAAACTGGAGCATTTTGTTTACCAATTTTGCAAACTGTATGGGAAACATTGAAAGATATGGAATCTGGAAAAATTAGCAACTCTGCAAAAGAATTATCGCATTGTAATTATGTCCATTGTTATTATTTATAAAATAGAGTATAATACATGCATACAATCTCTCTCTTCCTTTTGGATTTTTTTAATGTTGTGACAATAGATATGTAATTATTTTTAGCTAAACATTGGGGATTAAGTCTATTTGACAGAGGTCATGCTTTAGCTGTGACGCCAGATGGTTTAAGATGTCAAAGTCGTGAGCCAAAGGAATGGCACGGATGCCGTGCCAATAAAGGAGTACAAGGAGATGGGAAATTTTTTTTTGAATGTATACCTACAGATGAGGGTTTATGTCGCGTAGGGTGGTCTACGCCTCAGGTAACTAATAATAATATTCTATATACAATGGACAAAGAAGTTGATGTTTTGATACTTGGAATAATTTTAACGAATCATTATAATTTGAACAGGCTTCTTTAGATTTAGGAACAGATAGGTTTGGCTATGGCTTCGGAGGTACTGGTAAAAAATCCAATGCAAAGCAATTTGATAATTATGGTGAACCCTTTGGAATGCATTGCGTAATTGGATGTTTACTTGATTTATCAAACGGCATAATAAGATTCACAAAAAATGGCGTAGATCTGGGTGTGGCTTTTACATTGAATTCTCAACAGAAATCACAGATGTTTTTTCCAGCTGTTGTACTGAAAAATGCAGAAATATCATTTAATTTTGGTGCTCAACCATTTAAGTATCCTCCGGCAAATGATTATATTCCTATATCTTCGGCTTCAAAAGAACATGTGAAACATAATCCAGTTAACAGTAGCCAGAGTCAAAGTTTAGGAAGTAATAAACCTATAAACAATGCACCACAGGCTATAATCATTGAACCTTCTCGGGAATTAGCTGAACAAACCTATAATCAGATACAAAAAGTAGGTTTGTATTTCCGATGTGACTGTTTTAATTTCTAAAGAAATATATGGTTATATTTTTACTTATTAATTTTTAGTTTAAAACACATTTAAAGAATCCTACAGTTCGAGAATTATTAGTTATTGGAGGAGTAAGTGTAAAGGAACAGATTTCAATGTTAAATTCAGGTGTTGATATAGTAGTTGGCACACCTGGTCGTTTGGAAGATTTAATACAAGGAGGATACATGTCGTTGACACATTGCAGGTAATTTTATATAAAACTGAAAAAATAATTTCGAAAAGATTGGTTATTACAAGGTTATTATATATATGTATGTATACACACATATATAGATTTTTTGTATTGGATGAAGCTGATGGATTATTAAAGCAAGGATATACAGAACTTATTGATCGTCTTCATAGACAAATTCCTAAGATTACATCAGATGGAAAAAGATTGCAAATGATTGTGTGTTCAGCAACTTTACATTCATTTGAAGTAAAAAAGATGGCTGTAAGTTTTAAAACACATAATATTATTTAACATTGCTTTATGTAATATAATAATAGGTATATTGTAATTTTTGTCGGCGCGTTTAGGAACGTTTAATGCATTTTCCAACGTGGGTTGATTTAAAGGGAGAAGATGTAGTTCCTGAAACTGTTCATCATGTTGTAGTAGTAATAGATCCCCAGAAAGACAAATCGTGGCAAAACTTAAGAAGAAATATTGAAACTGATGGAGTGCATAGTAGGGATAATATAAAACCTGGAAGTAACACAGCCGGTTGGTTAAAAAAATTAGTTTTGTCCTCTCAATGACGTTTCCATATCGGTTGTTTAATAGTTGAAATCTGCTTACAGAGGTATTGTCAGAGGCAGTTAAAATATTAAAAGGAGAGTACTGTATCCGTGCTATAAGGGAACATAAAATGGATAGAGCGTTACTTTTTTGTAGAACAAAACTTGACTGTGATAATTTGGAACGTTATTTGAAGCAAGTAGGAGGAAATGAACTTTCATGCGTTTGTTTACACGGTGATAGAAAACCACAAGAACGTAAAGCAAATTTAGAGAAATTCAAGAAAAAAGAAGTAAAGTTCTTAATTTGCACTGATGTAGCGGCAAGAGGTCTGGATATAACTGGTTTGCCGTTCAGTAAGTCATGTAAAAAAAAAAAATAAAATTATTTAATACGGGACACTAATTATTTGATTTGTCTAGTGATCAATATTACTTTGCCCGATGAAAAATCAAATTATGTGCATAGAATTGGAAGAGTCGGTAGAGCCGAACGAATGGGTTTGGCCATTTCTTTGGTTAGCAGTGTACCAGAGAAAGTATGGTATCACGGTGAATGGTGCCATTCTCGCGGTAGAAATTGTCATAATACTAATCTCACTGATCAAGGTGGATGTTGTACTTGGTATAATGAATCTAGAGTAAGGTCAAAAACATTTTATTTATATTTATAACTGCCTTCTTGTCTATAGTTCGGGGTTTGATATAAATCAAGGATTACCATAATAATTTATTTAAACTGTAAATAAATAACAAGCTTTATTCGTGTTTACAGTATCTGGCAGACATTGAAGATCATTTGAATGTAACAATTGAACAAGTTGGTTCGGATATAAAGGTTCCAATAAATGAATTTGATGGGAAAGTCAGTTATGGAGAAAAAAGAGCTGCTATGGGTGAGTAGCTTTATATGTTTCTCCGAGCATACAGGATTAATAATTATAAAAACTTATTGTTCTTAGGAACCAATTATGAAAATCACGTACATCAAATGGCACCCATCGTTGCTGAATTGACTGCACTGGAATCAAAAGCACAGCTGATATATTTAAATAGACATCTAACGGTATACTGAAATTGAAAATTAAAATATTCTTTGATAGCTTACCTGTGCATCTAAATATTTCTTTACATCCTTGAATTTAATATGTGGAAAAGTTGTATTATATAACGAAAAATATAACAGCATATAAATTATTTTTGTGTGCGTACTGTAAGTGCTCTTTCGGTGGCCTCTTCCGATTATAAGATTTGAAAGGATCGGTAAAGTTTAAGTAACTGTCATCGAAACGGGACTTGATAGTTGACCAATCGATTGCCATAAAAGCATTTGCAATTTATATAAGACATACGGTAAGTATTTATTGTATTGTTATAATTTTCCATAATCGCATCGTTACTATTTTAGTTACACAAATGTATTATACAGTGGCTTCGCAGCATTTGCTTTTGTATTTTCTTTTCATATTAATAAACACACACACACATATATATATTTTTTATGGCAAATTTATTATATTATTATATATTAATATATAATATTAATATATATAAATATATTATATATTAATATAATATATAATATGTGTGTGTGTGTGTGTGTGTGTGTGTATAAACACACATACCTTCAAAAAATTTACTAAACAATTTTTTCTGTTTAATTACACATAATCATTTATACACATAACTTTTATATATTTTCAAAATCAATGGTAAAATATTAAACTTATACAGTATATAAATCATACTGTTTTCCCTTTTGCACTGAGATATAGTGTGTCCAGACTTAACGTGTATATATGTTCATATTTTTCGGTACGTATTACGCAAGGGCAGCCAAAGTGTCCACTTGTTTTTCGTGCATATGCAAACGAGAGACACGTGTGTGGCCGCCCTATCTAAAAGGTTCTTACGAAGTTAAATATAACGACTGTTAATTAAACCTTTATTAGCTAATTTAATCGATTAATCATTAGTTTATATTTATGTAAAGTTTTCTTATTTTCTTTCTTCATATTCGGACAGTCATCACAGAATGAGAATGAAATATTTTTCTTTTAATCTAGAAACATGATTGCAGTAGTTACATACATACATACACCTTTTATTTATATTTTACTACTCACATACGCACGCACGCACGCACGCACGCACGCGAGCACGCGAGCACGATTCATTCAACCGCAACTGATTTAAAGAATTGTATTTATATATTTATATAATACTTATACCGATTTTATCACTGAACCTTATCATCTGAAATATTTACGTTATTTCCGTAGATTTTATGAACAAAAAAAATGCTTAGAATGAAGTCACATTTTTACAAAGGGGCATATTTGACGATGGAAAGAATGTTGTTTTCGGTCATTTTTTGTTGAGAATTTAAGGTGATCAGTATTTTTTGAAATGGGACCATACGACTTTTGTTTTACGTGAATTGATTCCTCGTGTTAGTTTGAATAAAAAAAATACTATAGTAAAATGTCAAAAATGATTAGTTCGCAAAATATTTCGAACAAATGTCTGAAAATTCTCATACTCATGTAACAAGCCATATTTTTTTTTGGTGAAGTTAGAAAGAAATGTTAAAAGAAAAATTTGCGCGGTTCGAGGTAGACTACATATATTCACGACCATATTTTTTTCGGAAGCGCAATAATGCATGTGTCATATATACTAGCAAATGCGACAAATTATATGGTTCCATTTAAGAAAATATTGACGACCTAGAAGTCTCGAAAAAAAAAAATTAAACTGAAGTAAATATATTTTTTATCGTCGGATGTACTCTTCGAAATGGTCTAACTTTGTTTTGAGAATTTTTTTCGATAAAATGAAAAATAACGAATATATCATAGATAATAAAGCTAGGTGATACATCCGGTATATATATATATATATATATATATATATATATATATATATATATATATATATAAAGTGTTTCGTTTAAAACGGGTCACCTAAATGTCTCTCTTTAACCTGTGACAATAATGAAAAATATTTCTTACTTAATTTAAATGTTTTCGAAAATGAATCAGACGGAAGAAAATTTTTGGTACAATGTAATTTTTTTAACGATTCTTTCAAGGTCACCTACGTATTTCTTTTATTCACCTCCACACATTTTTCTCTATTGTATGTTGTAGCTAACATAACTGCGCATTCATCCGTCTATAATAGTATGACCTTGAAATGTTTGGACACTAAAATTTCAAAATTAGCATGAAACATAATTTCAGCGAGATAATAGGTTTCAATAATAACAGAAGATCGATCATCCATCTACTTGAAATCTTAAATGAATAAATTTATTATCGTTTTGTAGATATTCAAAAATCTATTGGTATGATTGATTTTGATCTTGAATATTAATTTTTCTTTGTGGAGAACATTCACAGGGTAAGGTTTATGAAGAGCACAATTCGCTACGTCAGAAAATACGAAGGAATAAATTATTGGTGTCTATGCTGATAAAAAATGTATAAATGTTGAACATTTATTAATAAGAATAAATGTATTTATTTTACGATTTCAAGTAAATGACCGATCTATTCTGTTATCGTTGAAACCTGATATCTCCTTGAAAGCAAATCCCATACTAATTAAAACATTCTAGAGTCCAAGGTCGTACTATATGACATACAATGGAAAAAATATGTGTATGTATATATATATATAAACTATGAATATAAACTATGAATGATCCTGAAAGCCATTAAAAAATGACATTTATAAAAAAGATCTTCCATCAGATACGTGTATTGAGACCATTTGAATTACGTAAGAAATATTTTTCGTATTATCATAAATGGAGGAAATAGTTAGGTGACTTGTTTTAAGCGAATATCCTGTGTTTATATATATATATATATATATATATATATATATATATATATATATATGTATGTATATACATATATATATACATATATACATACATATATATATATATATATATATATATATATATATATATATATACATATATATATACATATCTTTATTTTTATTTATCTATTATATTTACTACATATCCACCTCACAATTCGTACTAATATGGCACCAAGTTTCGTTTCTGAATCATTCACGGAGATGCAATATTGATGCTTTGTGTTTAATTTGAATAATAATGTTATGTTTTTATCTTTACCTTTATTTTTCTCTCTCTCTCTCCTTCCCTTTTACTATTTCTTTTTCTATGCTTCTATTGTATGGTCATTGCTTTGAATTGTTTAAAAATCGTAAGAATTTCTAAAAGCACGTGCCAAACGAGTTTTGAGAATACGAGAATCGTAAGGTGGACAACATTAATTTGATTCCCTACATAAGTTTCACGCATTTAAATCATTCATTCAAGATCGTATCTACGTTTTGTGTGGGATTTGCTCTTTTCCTAAATAACTGTCTTCATTAAATATTACTAGTAAAGTTTTTTTTTCCTTCCTCCACTCCTTTTACTCCTTTCACTCTTTCTCCTTCTCTTTCTTTACGTAGTTATTATAATAATAATAATCCATTTTAAGTCTTTTAGCTAAGACACCTTCTCTAAGAGACACGCAACAACGAATTAATTAAAGGTACAGGAGAAGGAGATGATTTAAGGAGATGTAAATATATTGACGAGCTGGTAACTCCATTTTGGTTTCATTTCTCGCTCACATTTGACACATTGTGTACATACACATATTTACGTACGAACAATTAAGTGATTCGTTCGCCTTCGCGTTATTGCCAGAACGAAAAGTGAATCCTTTTCTTTTTTTTCGGGATGCATTTGCATAATACGCATGTATATATCTTTTCTTTCGTCTTTCTTTACTTTTGGCTCTTCTTTTATTTTTTTTTCTTTTTTAATTTTTCCTCCTTTCAAGATCTTCCGTTGTACTCGTCTTGGCTTGTTCACTCGTTAATCGTCCGATAGAACGCGAATTGTACTATGAATTTTGTAGACAGATGAATTGATCCTTATTACGTAAAACACACACAGGTATGTAAACGATTCCAGATATTACACTCTTTTACAAACAATCGCGTCGTCTCGTTCCGTTTTTTTTTTCACTTTACTGTCTTTGAACTTGCACATTTTGCAAACTTCTAGACGATGATATTTTTCTTTTTTCTTTTTTCTAAATATCAACGCTTTTGTTGTTTCTTACACCTTGCGCATGAACAGCAATCGGAAGATTCAAAAAGAAAAATCACTTTTCGAACAGCACCGACGATTGATCACCGTACACACACATATTCTTTCTCCATTAAAAATTATACCTTCATATTTATCTACAATGACGCGGAGACGCACTCGCGGTCGATTTTGATTACTTAAATGTATATTATATTTTTAGGGGATAATGGTTGGCGCGCTCGAGGCACAAGTAGCTTTCTCTCATTCTTCTCACAATTTTTGAGCGGTCTTAGATCGGAAAAGTAGCGAATAGATTAGGATAAAATAAATAAAGATCTTTCTTTTCCAAGCTTCATGAGAGAAGGAAATTAGTTTAGGAAATGAAATGTTCAAACGCGCGCGCGCGCGCGTGTGTGTGTGTGTGTACGTGCGAATCGAATTACAGAAGAATGGAAGGAAATGATTGCAAATAATAGAGACAAAGACTCAATACACAATTAAGAAATTCTTAAGAACGGAAGAATCTTTGTAATAATGATGATAATAATAATAATGTTGATGATGATGATGATGATGATAATAATAATAATAATAATAATAATAATAATAATAATAATAATAATAATAATAATAATAATAATAATAATAATATTAATAATAATAATAATAATAATAATAATAATAATAATAATAATAATAATAATAATAATAATAATAATAACAATGATAATTTATCCTTTCACACGACTGAAGAATCAGATTATTTTCCGGTGCTAAATATTTTTTCTCTCTTTTTTTTTTTTAAATTTCATTCTCATTTTCCTCTTCGCGTTATAGTAATAAAATGATCGTCATCGAACCCGACGGTGACGATAATAACAAAACAGTACGTATAATTTATTTTAATAACATTCGACCGTGTAAAAACAATTTTTCATCGATTAACAATCATTAAAACAAATTAAGATGATCATAACGGTACGATCCTTTGTCCTTAATTAAAAAAAGAGACGAATCATTTGCTTATTCGCTGAATAATAATAATAGTAATAATAATAATAATAATAATAATAATAATAATAATAATAATAATAATAATAATAATAATAATAATAATAATAATGATAATGATAATGATAATAATAATAATAGTAGTAGTAGTAATAATAATAATAATAATAATAATAATAATAATAATAATAATAATAATAATAATAATAATAATAATAATGATAATGATAATGATAATAATAATAATAGTAGTAGTAGTAATAATAATAATAATAATAATAATGATAATGATAATGATAATAATAATAGTAGTAGTAGTAGTAGTAATAATAATAATAATAATAATAATAATAATAATAATAATAATAATAATAATAATAATAATAATAATAATAATAATAATGATAATACTAGTAGTATAGACGTTTCGTGTGAAGTGACGTTGAAGAAAAAGCTACGATATATTGCCTGATCCCATTCTTGTGTCCGAATTATATAATTGAACATAGTTTACATCCTTCCATAACGACACATCGCAAGAGACACATTAAATCGCTATATACAAGCTCTCTCACCTCGCATCGCAATTATATGTCCGATCAGCCCATATCTTTATTTTCATTTCTTTTCTAAGGGTTAATATAAATTAACAACAACAACGAGGGCTCCTTGCAAAAGCAAATTCGTTAGCAAAGCCTAAGAAAAAAAAAAAAACGAAGAGAAATATACCTTGCGAATGACATTTAAAAAACAATTTGCCTTTTTTTTTTGAGACGACAAAGCACGTTCGCAAACAACAAAGTTTTTACACACTTTACCTAAGGAGATTAATCCGGTTCCCTATCACATTTTTTGAGATCAAACGGCTTATTATTCTCTTCACAAACGCAGCCCAGCAGACACAAGTTCATTACTACGCCGTTCCCTTTAAATAACTTTTTTTTTCCTTGCATGCACACGCGCGCGCGCTTCGCTTACGTATATATTTGTGTGACATGTGCGCATGGGTTTGTAGTTAGTATATCTTATAGACATATCTTGTGGCATGTCTCTCTCGCGAAGTTTTTACAAGGTTGTCCGGTGTATGCGTTTGATTGCTTGGTGGTATGCTTGCGAACGATATACATGGACAATCATTATCATTACACACTTCATCATATACGCACGGGTATATAATAATAAATCTTAGAATTATAGGAGACAGCCTTCTATCCCTTTTTCTCCCTAAACTCGGTTTGCTTCTTCGGAGCAAATTAATGTGTATACATATGTTGTGTGTGTGTGTGTGTGTATTAATATTATTCGTTTAGGTATCTTGTACGAATCCGTGATTTGTGTATTTACAAATAAAAACTAGCTTGCACCACTAGAAAACATATAGATACATTATTCACATAACCATTTTCACTGTATGTACGTACACGACGACGTTAGAGTTAGTAAGAAGAAAAGGAAAAGAAAAGGAAAAACTTGTGCGACCGGCGTATATATATATATAATATACATTGGTATATTAAGTCTCTCGAGACCCCGTATACCTAAATAAGTTGCTAATTCGGTATATTTGTTGGATTCGCTTACGTACGTACACTTACACACAACCATCATAATTACATTTAATAATTTTTTTATCCTTTTTTTTTCATTATTAGCTTGTAAAGCAATCTTTTTTGTGGCATAGCATAGCGCGGCCGGGTGTATTCCAGACGACTGATTTAATATTCGATTACACACTGTTTTTTTAATGTTCTTCAGTTCTCTCTCTTTTTCCTTTTATCTCTCTCTATACATCCGTACTAATATTCCCTAAGAACGATTATATTTAAGAAGACAGAAAGAGGGTGTATATGTGTGCGTGTGCGTGTGCGTACGTGTGTGTGTGTGCGCGCGCGCGCGCGTGTGTGTGTGTGCTTGTACGATCGTTTCTCGAAGCAAGTCTGAAAAAAAATTTTTTTTTATCCTCTTCTTCTTCTTTGAAAAACATCCAAGAGAGAAAAAGAAAGAGAGAGAGAGAGAGAGAGTGAGAGAGAAAAAGAGAGAGAGAGAGAGAGAGAGAGAGAGAGAACCTCGCCTAGATGAAAGACAAATATATACGCTTTTTTTCCTTACTTGCACTCAATTACTTTACACGAATATATTACTTACCCTCTTATCTAAAAAACAGGTGGAGAAGATTTCTTTTTAACGTCTATAAACAATGAACCAATTAATTCTCTCGTGACGATACTACCTAACGTACAACAGGCATACATAAAATACAAGATTCTTTTGGATTTATTTGTCCAAATTATATGTATATATATATACACACGCGCACACATATTACACACACACACGCACGCACGCACGCACACATATGCGCGCGCGTGTGTGTATGTATATGTATATATGTATATATATATATATATATATAGGTATCGAGGAAGTTTATGGAGAATATATATTCGCAAACCAAACTCTTCTCTCTTTTCCTCTTTGATAATGAACTCGCACACTCTTTTCTTGCACTTCTTTTTTCTTTTCTAATCACCACGCACCTTAACGAATATAATAAAAATAATATGTTTCAGAGAGATATAAATAAAAGTATGGATTATGGCTTGTTGTTTCTCTTAATGTATTTAATACGATAGGTACACATAAATATATATGCGGAGCGCGCACCCATCAATATCGATACACAAAAATACATTTAATGCGGATGTATGTATATATGTATGAGAAGGACAAATACATACATACATACATACATACATACATATATATATATATATATATATATATATATATATATATGTAGTATCCTTTTTAACACTTTAACATTTTCTTTTTCATTTACCGACAAATTCTAGTTCATCCAACAACATTAGCCTGATGATTCAAAACTTTCCTTTCCCTTTCTATTCCTTTTTTTTTTATTTCTTTCTCTTCCGTATTTTATATTGATTTGGAGTCTAAAGAGAGAGGCTTGGAACGATCGTCCAGAGGCGAGCGAAAATTACTACGGAAAGCAAAGGAATTTAAAAATCGAAATGAAACTACTTAAAAAGTACTCGCGAGGAATACGAGTGTTAGTCTTCGTACTTAGATCCCTATTGTACACGATGTCTAAGAGACCTTTATTCTTTTGTTGTTGTTTGCACTTCTTTTATTGCGTGACAGAAGAAGAAGAAGAAGAAGAAGAAGAAGAAGAAGAAGAAGAAGAAGAAGAAAAAAAAGGACTAGGACGAATCGATTAAAAATAGTACTCGATACAGCGTAGTGAGAGTTTTTACACTAAAAAAAAGGAAAAGAAAAATAAAACAAAGGAAGAATGTTCTATAAACATTCCATCCCATAGATTAAAAATGTAACTATTGTTACGTGAGAGAAACTATTTGTATAAATAATATCAGACATAATTACTCTTTTTCTATTCCCATTTGTAAAGATACGATATCTTTGAAAATTCGTTGATCTAAAAAAAAAAAGAAAAAGAAAAAAAGATAAAAATAATCGATAAGGTAAAATGTAAAATGCGGACTATATATCTTATTGTGCCCAATCTAGGAAAGAAACGGGTAAACGTAAAAAGAAGAAGAAGAAGAAGAAGAGCACCTAGAGGACTGTGCCAACGTCGCGTTTTCAATGTCAGCCGCCTGTCATTAACCGTAAGAAATATACCAACGACGATTTTCGAACGTGCCAACTCAACTGCTTTTATGTATCAATGTGGTTTTTCCATTCGTATCGCGCACGATCCTCGTAACAGCCCAGAGACCCACCCGTTTGTCGTCTCGCTATGTAATATTTAGGAAGGAAAAAAAAAAAAGAAAAACAAAACCACAAAAAAAACGTTACGTAGCTGGAATCAATCGCTCAGAAAAGTAGGATAATTTTTTTTTCCATATACAGGGTGTCCCAAATGTCAAAAAGAAGAGCATTTCGAATTTCACGTTAGGGTTTCATAAGATAGGATATATATATATATACTTGGCTCGAACTCTCGTACTCGTTCAAAAAATTAATAGAAAGGAGAAGATAAATAAGCGCGAAGTAAACAAAGGAGAAGTCATCCTTTTAAAAAGCTACGCCGGACGATAACGAACATGTTATTATCCTCCTGACGGATTATTAATTTAAAACGAACGT
>OU426851.1:11784919-11834919 GCA_911387685.1 Dolichovespula media | reverse complement strand
ATAGATAGATAGAGAAAGAGAGAGAGAGAGAGAGCTATTGCATACAGTGATGACGCAGTTAATGTGGTTTTTTCTTTTCTGTCCTTTTAACGTCATAAAACAATATACCGTTTGTTCAACAATCGATAATAATCGGATTCGAGGAGGGAGGCGGGAGGGGAGAGGAGGGGAGGGGGATATCTTAAAATAGTCGTTATTTGTTTTATTGTTGACCGTACACGTTCGTCGCAACAGTTGCAATAAAAGGATGGGAAGAATCTTTGATCGACAAACAACGACGAATTGATTTCACAAATTGGAAAATAAGGGAAGATATCGTTGAGCGAAGGGGGTAATTGCGGCCCCCCAATAAATATGATCGGAAGTCTGAAAGTGTGCGGCGCTCTTCCTTCATCGAGCAACACATTCCTCCGATATATCTGAAGCAGCGCTTCCTAAAAATACGATTCGCTATTTATAACGTAGCGTTCCTCGCGATATATGAGAGGATAGAAATTGAAAAAGAAGACTACCGGACAGTCATATATGACCTTTTACTTTCAGAGATTTGTAGACTCTCTTCTCTCTTCTACGGGGGTATTTATACGCGTAGAAGGAGACAGCGTAAAACTTTGTTTCGATGTGTCTAAAAAAGAATGATGTATAAGTCGGAGACAGAGAACCAGCTACCGTTATGTAAAGGTAATAATTTCAAAGAAAATGATACGTTTCCACGCGCGCGCGCGCGTGTGTGTGTGTCTACGTGTACATATATATACGTGATACAAACGTAGACTTTATATTCACATCTCTCGATGTACGCATATCTCGAATACGATTCCAAAGACTCTGTAGGTATGTAATATTGTCACATAAATCGTGAACGGGATCTCATGGAGTTTTAGCCAAATATAGTCTGCAACTCTCTATGTACATATACATATACATACGCGTTTGATGTTTGGTTAGGCGTAAAGCTAAATCACATGTGCCGGCCGACACGCTAATCGTATCGGTCTTCATTTACGCAGGAGATTTTGCTCTTTTTCCGTTGTTGTGCGTCGTGTACGGTAAGATAGACACAGTGCCAACACAACCACCTATTCGCCTCGTAAGAAAACAATTTCCTTTGGGCGATCTTTTTAAACTATCCTAATTATTACGCCTTTTTTTCACAAATTTTACTTTAAATCATTTATATCGGAATAAAGGTCGTACGCGACGAATTACTCTTCGAAAAAGTTCGATGTTGATTAACGGGCGGACAGGTTCTCGCTGAGAACCCCTAGATAAGCCAGTGGCCCCTATTAAAGCGATTACCTCGTTAAAGCATTGTCTCCGTTGGCATATTAGATCGGCGTTACAAGACCGTCTATATACGCGAACGTCGTCTACGTATTGTTGTAACGTGGTGTAATTTTTTTAAAAACAGATTCTACGTATGTTACTACGTATCTAACGAGTGTTCTAAGAACATTCTTCAAGAAAAAAAAAAAAAAAAAAAAAAAAAGATAGAAAGAACAGAAAAAATTCAAATCCAACAGGAAGATAACAAAGTAATCGTTGAATAAAATATACCGCCTCGAATTAATATATACGTATGCCGATATTGATTCTACGAACCGTTGCATGATGATTTGCGTTAAAAAACATTTTAATGTCGGATCTTCTCGGATTTCGTTTCTCGTTGCGCTCAACATCGCCAAATCGCAAATCTATCGTCTTGTTTATAATAACGAATCGAGAGCTAAATGATACGAGTTATAAATTAACTTGTGCTACCGAATCTCACTCTAGGGGTGGCACTGGGGAAGAATCGCAACAATGCGATACTTTTTTTGAAGAATATTCTACATATGTGTGTGCGTCCATGTGCGTGCGTGCGTGCATGTGCGTGCGTGCGCATATATACAATCGGGAGGAGGTAATAACGATGTGAAACTTTCCTGGATAATTCATCGAAAGCTACTCACAGCGCGTCCGAATTTGCGTTTTGTCGTAAGTTATTTCTGTCTTGTCAAATATCTCTCGTGTAGCGTTTTTCGAGGGACACGAAACTTGGACGTCCACTTCCGTCTCGGTTCTATTTTCGCGATACCTTTTCGCTATTCATTTGACACATCGTTGAGAATAATCTATCGAATGATTTTTCTTCGAATTTTCTCAGCAAAACGGGAGGGAGAGAAAGAGAGAGAGAGAGAGAGAGAGGGTATGAGGAAGAGTGGGAGAACAGGAAGGAGGGAGAGAGAGAGAGAGAGAGAGAGAGAGAGAGAGAGAGAGAGAGAGAGATGATATCTTACACAGTACTTCTATTATCAACTCGTGAACGTTATCATTCGAGCTTCTTATCGTAATCGTGATATTACCGTGTGGGGTAGATTACAAAAATTGTACCCCGAGTAAAGGACGATTCCAATACGATGTAGATAAGGAATATATAATTTATCCTTTCTCATCCTTCACCGGATTTTGTCATTTAGAAAAAATGAGGGGGGGGGGGTGAGTGAAAGAAAAAGAGGTGCGTGTGTGCGTGCGTGCGTGTGGATGAGAGAGAGAGAGAGAGAAAAAGAGAAAAGGAAAGGAGGAAACACGGTATCCGCGTTTCCCCAGAACATTTTACGTCGACGAGCAAACAATCGTATTAAACGTGACTCACTATTTGGCGCAGTCGATGAGCTGATACTCGTTACTCCTCTCGAAGCTTTGCTGAACGCCTCGATCTTTCCATAATGTTTCGACGATTTCGTAGAACTCCTGAAAAGCAGGAAATAATATTATATCGTTAATGAAAGAATTAAAAAAAAAAAAAAAAAAAAACGGAGAGAGAGAGAGAGAGAGAGAGAGAGAGAGAGAAACATGCCAGGTGTAATAATAATACTCTCTTTCACGTGAAATCAGAGAAATTGGCAAATGTGTGTACACGTGGCCAATGCCGTAAGGAGAGCGTCGAGAAATTGTTAGAAAGATCTTATATCTTCATCGAACTTCAACGAAATTAAATCTGCACGGTCGGCGACGAACAATGCAAAAAAATTGGGGATAAAAACGATTCGACGTTTATTTTTGTACTATCATTGTTACGATCCCTTTTTTTTTATTATTATTATTATAGCGAGTTCTCTGAACCGTCATTGCACGTCCGAGTTATTGACGACGAATGGTCGTCTCACTTGTTCGTTTTTTCAACCTTTTAAATCATTCTGCTATCTGACTTCATCTCGGGGGAGAACAAAAACAAAAATAATAATAATAAAAGAACAATTCAACGTATTACCATCGAATTTTATCTCTAATAAGAAACAACCTCTTTTGGTGCAATACACGAGGAGGCTCTTGAAAACGCAGAGTGGCATTGTAAAAACAAACACGTACGATAATATGCGAGGGAACTAAAAATAAATATATATTTGTCTGAATACCAGAACATGATTCATACATACCTATTTTTTGTTTCTTTTTTTTTTTTAACCATGCGCGACTAATAACGAAACAAAGAAATAAAAAGAGACAGACAGAGAGAGAGAGAGAGAGAGAGAGAGAACGAGCACACACTTTGGAACTAACTGTCCTACACGACTTCTCGTCATTTATCGTCGAGTCACGTAGTATCATCTCATGTCGCTAATGAGATATGTCGGGCTTAAGAATTTAAAATTAATTATTTTCTTGAATATCTGAAGGCGGTTTTCAAGAAGGAGAGAGACAGACGTTGGCACGGCTTTCAGCGACGATTTGCTCTGCCAGTAACCAAAATGCGCCCTGAGATACGCCCTGACGAAAGGTTGGTTACTTTTGTTCGTAATTGGATTTTATGGGGCAAAAGTATCGTATCGTAACGCAAGAAAAAAAAAAAAGAAAAACCTCGAGTATCGTCGAGTGTACATTTATTGGAATCATTCATCAACTATCGATCGATCGATATCGATCGATCGATATCGATCGAATGTCGTTGTTGAATATAACCGCAAAAGTATCAATAGAAAAATCTACATGAACGAGAAATGACGAAGCGTGCAACAAATTACTTTCACGCCTTTCATTCTAAACTCTTCGTACGTATTTACCTTTCTATCGTAACAATAAGAAGAAGAAGAAAAAGAAGACATATGAATGATAAATTAATGACTACGACGATCGTTTCGGACGATCTCATTTTCCTTCGCATTAAGATTATTACGATACAAAAGCTTAATTACGATACCGGACTATTAAGATAATTCTTTGATTAGCGAGCAAACCAGTTCTACGGATAAATATTTATCTCAAAAGACCGGGATAAAGGGAAAATCAATTGGCGCGCGCGCGAGAGACAGACAGACACAGAGAGAGAGAGAGAGAGAGAGAGAGAGAGAGAGAGAGAGAGAGAGAGAGAGAGAGAGAGAGAGAGAGAGAAATATAAAAGTGAAAAGAGATAATTTGTCGTGCTTATCCTTCAGATTTACTATTTATTTATTCTTGGCAATTTCAACTTCCGTAAGTAATATTACTTTATGCAATGTATATGCGTATGATATGTGAAGGTGTCACTCGTGTGCGTCCATACTCATATATCTCCAAATATACGAATGTATTCGCGCGCGCGCGTGTGTGTCACCGTTGTACAATTACGTTTTAAATCGACTTGCCATAAGAAATAGAGAGAAAGAGAGAGAGAGAGAGAGAGAGAGAGAGAGAGAGAGAGAGAGAGAGAGAGAAATTCGACTTGGATACTGCCAGAAATAAACTTCCGTATCCTTGGTAGGGCCTCTTTTAGATATTTGGAAGACCGGTTGACAGTGATAAATTAAGTGCGCGCGAATCATCAGAGGCAAAGACGGATAAAGGGAAAAAGCGCTGTTATACATGGATGATAAATTTAATTACGAGAATTACCGGTACGTTCTCAGGATTGTTTCCAAAGTGTGGGTGCTGCTTGTGTTTACGACGATGTATGTATATATGTATGTATGTATGTATGTATGTATGATGTATGTATGTATGCATGTACGTATAACGCGTGTTACGAATATCCCGATTCGGTTTCATTTATCATTAAATCATTCTCAATCCTTTTCTCATCGTTTAAGTCGGTCGGTCGACGACTTAATCGGATCTCAAAAAGGAAAAACTGAAAAACGCGAAATCAAATAAGTAATTACTTTTCTGCCAAAGAACCGATCCTCCGTCGTCGTCGCCTGTTGCTGCTCCTAAACGTACGTACCATTGAAAATAACGCAATTATATCTTTAACATTTGAATAAGGTGCGCGCGCGCTTGTGGGTTTTCGGCATTCTATTTTTAATAACGACCAAAAGGAAAGTTGTTGAACGGAGACATTTCCGTTGGATAGACTTCTGCCAAGTCCAATAAGCTCACGGTCTTTTTACGAGCGCGCTCGTGTATATATCTCTATGTATGTATGTATGTATGTATGTATGTATGTATGTATGTATGTATGTATGTATGTATGTATGTATGCATGCATGTATGTATGTATGTATGTATGTATGTATGTATGTATGTATGTATGTATGTATGTATGTATGTATGTATGTATGTATGTATTACCCACTGTGTTTCTACTTCGCTGACACACAGAAAAACATACGTAGCGTATAAACTAAGTAAAATCTCTACGACGCGTACCAACGAATAAAAGCGCGCATTGTCGTTGAAAAATTTATCCGAAATTCGAAGAAGGACAAACACGTCGTCAGAGTACGTTGTCACTTAATCGTCACAATCGAACGTTGTCACACAATGTCACGATGATCGTTGGGTCTGGATATTTCTTTTTTTTTTCTTTTTGTCGCTGGTGATTTTCGAAGGCGATGGATAATCGGATAAGGTGGCGATGCATTCGTCTCGAATTAAAAAATAATAGACAGTCATATTGGATCGTCATGAATACAAAGTACACACGCGGTCGAAGAGTTTCCGAGAATATAATCGAACCGGGGTATAACTCGTTTCTTCTTCAATTTTCATATAAATAATTTCCTTTAAGTTTACGTGAAAAATTTTCTTTGACCTCAAAAAAAAAAAGAAAAAGAAGAAGATCGTTACCGCCACCCCGTTACGGTGATTAGAAGACGGCGCGAACTCGATTGGATATTCAAAAAATTTATTTCGCGTGAATCCTGGCATCCTGATAGACAACGCCCTATCATCGACGACAACGTCGACGATGACGACGACGAAGGCAGAAAAACATGCGGGTAAACGTAAAACGCATGCTATATCGGTGAGAAGATTTAATACGATTAATTCGAGCGCTGCTTCGTTCACAATAATAGAACGACTTATGGCATATATATATATATATATATATATATATATATATATATATACACACGCGCGTCGTTCAACCATAAATAATAGTTTATCGTAATGTGCGTATGTATATGCAACTCGTGCGCGCGCGCGCTTACCATTTTTTATGAAAACACGTATAAATTATTACATAACCGTCATATACGAAATCGGCGGCCAAACACACTCGTCTACAACTTTGTATGCACGTTTGTTATGTATGTGTGTGTGTATGTATGTATGTATTTATGTATGTATGTATATGCTCGAATATACGTATTTAACGTTTATAAGGTTGGTATATTGTGTATGTAGTATATATGCGCCACGACTCGCGCGGAGTCTATGACGCAAAACACGCGAATTATTTTGTCGCGACTTTATTCCTAAGAGAGAGAGAGAGAGAGAGAGAGAGAGAGAGAGAGAGAGAGAGAGAGAGAGACACGTCGCATCGCGAATTTGAATTCGCATTCGCTTTTGCTTTTAAATCCACAAAATCTATGAGAAATCTAAAAAAAAATCTAATCTAAAATCTATCTCTATCTCTCTTTCTCTTGGACCAAAAAAAAGGAATCCAAGAGATATTGATTTACCGCGAACCGGAAGTTTCCGTAATCTCATGACTGAACGTTAATCCATAAAGATACGCACAAGAATTGGCCCGCATTCTAAAATCATTTTAATCGATCGTCCTTCCCATAAGATCTATGTCTGTCTATCTGTCTGTCTGTCTGTCTGTCTGTCTGTCTGTCTGTTTGTCAAGAGAGAAAGAGAGTGAGAGATAAGATGAGGGGACTCAACTTACACGTGCGCACACACTAAACCCGTAAAAGCGACGAATATTTTCCATGCTTTCGGTCAAACATCGCATACATGAAAAGTGTGCGTATGTATCGCGAGTCGGTAGGTGACACACGTGGGTTTCAGTGCACGTTTTTCCAAAGAGGCGCGAAACGCTTGTCCTGAATACGGAATGACCAAAACGATCTAAATAAGCGCCCTCATGATACATACCGTCTTGTAACGCTTTTTTTCGATAACCACTTAAACGATTTTCTAAACTAATCCCACCTAAAAAAGAAAAAAAAAAATACTAGTTTTATCATTGGCCTAATGCTTTTTCAATGGATTCGACTGTACGAAGTTACGCAATTTCAACGCGATAAAACCAGCGTAGGAGATGAATTACTATTCGAGCGAGAATTATGTGGTCCAATTGTAAATTTATGAAATAAGAACGATTACAAATATTTTTAATTTAATTTTATTTTATTTTTAGTTTTTTTTTTTTTTTTTTTTTTTTTTAATATCACTTTAAATAAACATTGCGTTGTACTTCGGAATTTCTTTTATCATTTATATACGACAATTATTTTGTTAAGCGTAGAAAACGTAGATATTACGTAGTAGACGAATTACGATTCTTTGAAAGTAACACCTAGAAATTGCAACGCTTAAACGAAACGCACATAAAATCGTAGCCGCCATCGAAGAATTTTCACGAGATATATTTGTTGTGTTGGGTCCATTTAGAAGCGCATAGATATATTTTACGTCCAATATAAGAGAACGTAATCGACCTCTCGTGTATTATATGCAAGTACCGCGTAGAATATATAGCATAGGATGTTCTAATGTGGTAGTTTCCTAACGAGTCATCAACACGTGTGTGTGTGTGTGTGTGTGTGTGTTTCTCTGTGTAAACACCGTAAACATTAATCATGCCACACGTAGTAAGTTATCAACGAATCCATACGTTCATTACCACACACGCGCGCATATGTATTTATATGGTCAAAAATATTCGATAGAGTTTGTTATCAAGCTCAGAGACATCGTGTCAAGCACGTGATCTCTCTCTTTCGTTCAATGACATCGAGAAAAAGCCTTTTTTTAAATCTCTCTTTCTCATCATTAAAAGAACTATAAAATTGTCAATTAAATTTTCTTTCCTTATTCTAAATCACTCACCGCGGGATAATCAAAGTCCGGGGAAGACGAGACGTCCAGGATATAGTCGACTCTACTCTGATTTCCAGGATCCTCCAACGTCACGGGCGGCGTTAACGTGCTCATAGCACTGGTTATCGTCTGGAAAAAAAAAATATATATATATATATATATAAGAAGAAAAAGAAAAGAAAAAACAGAAACGGTTCTTGTTGATTTCGTTTTTCTAATTCCTTTCGAAGCTCGATGAAGAAATAAGTCGAGAAAAGATGCTCGTTAAATGTAGTTATCGTGAATGATCTAATTCGATTCGAATCATGGAAAAAAAAGAAAAAAGGCAGGCTTGTTAGCTTGAATAGAACATAAATTAGTATCATCGGTTTTCTCCGATCACGGGAAAATATTTTGATGATAATTCGAGACGATGTAAGTTATACTCGCGTTATGAAGACTGTGGATTAGCTTTCGCTTCCCCCACCCAAAAAAAAAAAAGAAAGAAAGAAAGGAAGAAATCGTCGACTCGACTCGCGTGTAATTAAATGGAGATGGCAAAAATAAAGAGGGGAAAAAAAAGCTAGAAGACCGAAATGAAACGATCACACATGCTTTTAAGTTTTTCCCTTTCCCCCACCCCACCCCGCCACGTCCCTTTCACTTTTGTTTATTTACAATTGAACGTAAGAATAATAAAATAAAAATATTTAATATTATATGTAAGAGGAAACTGACAAAATAAGATTCCTTCGAGGAAGGAAACCTCGTGGGAAGTACATACGTTTAGATGAGGTATTAGTATTTGTCCAGCGAATTACTTCTAATATTAGCAGTGAGCAACGTGTGGTCTTTTTAACTCGTCTTCGACAAATACACTTTGAAGCTGGCATGTCACCTATATGCACGCACGATCTCGTCCACGAGAAGATGAACGACCCACACAACGATACGTCCGTATTTATTATTAAGGACGTGTATGTGACTTTCGAGCAGGAAAAAAAAAGAACTTTTTTGATTTTTTTCTATATAAAGGTCATTAATAAAGATCTTTCTTTATGCGATAGAACGTACTTCAAAACGTAAAATTAAAAATGTTTTTAATCGAACGTCATCAAGAAAAAAAAAAACTTGGCAAAGAAAGAGGCCTGCTATAACGTAAAAACGTATGTAAAAGTGCGGTATCGCGGATAATTTCTGCGGTAATCAACTTTTGCGTGTGTGCGTTCGTATATGTAAAACAAAGAAACGCAATTTGATCTTGAAATGTAAGAATAAAATATTTCATCATTCAAACCGGATCGATTAAAATCTTATTTGTATACAAAGTAGCGGACTTGTTTTTTATACTTGTGAGGGGAAAATCGCTGTCATCCTTATTAGAAAAAAAAAAAGTAATTTAAAAAAAAATCAGCTAGAGAAGATTCCTTAAATTTAATGCAGATTATACTTCGATAATTTCAAACCGATCGGTTTAGCAGTCTCTAAGAGAAATTGTCCGAACCGATTACAAATTCACTGTTTCGAGAAAAAGTTATTTCAAATTGCGTTTGTAATAAAATAAAATAATAATATAAAATGAATTGATTGCATTTATAAGGGAGGTACGAATTATTTTTGAATACTTATAATGAATCATCATCGATTTCAGAACCATATTCAAATTGTCGAAATGAAAGCCTCTTTTGAGCGTCCTCTTATACGTTAAACTGATGATCGAGCGGACCAATTTTGCAAAGCAACGTTTTCGTTATTGTATAAAATCGATGACCGTGCCTTTATTACAAAAAAAAAAAAAAAAAAAAATCCGGTACCAACGTTCCGGTTAAAAGCAATTTTTATCGTCTTTATTATTCGATTGATATTTCTTTTTTTATTGAGCCGAAGTCCGCACAAGACAACGAAAACTTTCACTAGTAGCAATACGAAAATGTATTTCGGTTTAAATCCACTAAGGCACAACCGTACCAAGATTATAATATTTACTTGGATCCTCGACAAGTGACCTTACTTTCTCTAAGACGTTTTTAAAGCTTAAATATTCCTTCTTAATAATTGTTTTTTTAATCGACCTTCAGCTACTTGCGCGCTTCTAACTACACCATGATTCTGAACCACGTTATAAATCTTCATTCGTGGAACTATAACGGTAAAAAGTTAATTAACGTGCGCTATCATTGCACCTTCCTCTATTTTATCCTTTTTCGAAGATTCTTTGTGATTTATTATACATGAGTTTTTATGCTCTTCTGTTCATTCTCCATGCTCGAGAGTTATTTTCAAGTTTCTCCGATACTCGCAAATTTTATATGTACATACAATATGCGCATGTAATTGCTGCAGAATTGCAATAAAATAAAACGAAAAAGAAATATTGGGGAATAAAATTATTGTCCGACTTGAAAGCATCATCTCAGCGCGCTAACTACGCTATTACCGTTATCGCTGTAACTTCGTTATTTTTTCTTTTTTTTTTTTTTTCTTTTTTGAATTTATACATGAATTTTTAACGGAATATTTTTGAAGCTAGGTTCTTTCAGAACATATAAGAAGAAATAAATCGATCTTTTTTTCAGCAGCAAAAGAATACGCCCTTAAGGAAGTTCAAATTTTACTACGAGTACGAGATTGACGCGCCGCTTATGTGCATTTTTCAACATTTCCATACGATATCTAACAAATTATTAGTTAGAAATTTGTAATCACATCAATATTTTATATAAATTCTTCTAATCGCACATTCCTCTACTCTATCAATACCATATTGGCGAGCATGTAATGCCATTTATTTATATTTACTATATTTTTTTATTTATATTTATTTATATTTACTATATTTTTTATTTATATTTATTTATATTTACTATATTTTTTTATTTTTATTTATTTATATTTTTGATATTTTTTTATATTTTTTTTTTATTTATATTTGATATACATAAAAAGATGATATACTAAAGTGGAAGCAAAGTTACGTTTAACTATATGCATCTAAATACACGAACGCGAAATACAAATTAATGATAAAATGTTATGCGAGTACGTTCGCGGATATTGTATTGCGTAACGTTAATGCAGGATCAAAAGTTCCTAAGCGATCTTAAAAATAAGTTATATTTTTTTTCGAGATTTAAGCTAATTTTGTTCAAATTGTTAAACTACAAGCCTAAGAACTTCTGGTCAACCTTGTATAACGAATGATATCTGAGAGATAATTTCGTGCTTGCTTATCTATGCTTCGAAATGTTTGATGTCTATATAAAGGAAAAAAGAAGAAAAGAAAGAAAAAAACATAAAAAAGCAGGAAAGAAATCTGTTGTACTCCGAATGGTCAACCAAAATGATACTACATATATTTTGCCACTCGAAATAATTGACGTAAGCAACGTTCATTAAATTAGATATATTCCAAAACACAGAATATCACGATACTAAAATTTGCATAAATATCGTTTGATTAAGGTGTCAATACTTTCCGTAAAGTGATTAAACCAATCAAGAGTATGTAAGCTATGCGGCACATAAATACGCCGAGTACTTTTTTTTTTTTTTTAAATAAATGAAACACGAATAACGAAAATTGAAAGTAAATTGACAGATTTTTCGTTAATAAATAATACGGCCGGTCGTCGCAAAATTAATCGTGAACGAATCAATTTTGGTTTTTAATACGTAATAACAATATTTCTATAACATCTTTATGCCATTTCAATTAACGTTTTTATAATATTGTAAGTTTTATAATTTTAAACACTGGTCGAGCTCAAAATTACAAAGAAGATCGGAATTGTGTGAAAGAATGATAGATATGCGAGAAGAATCGAACGAACAGATTTTCTTACCAGTATCGCGTCCCTGATGTTCTTCTTTATGTCTTCGATTTTCTGCCGCTTCTCACTGGAAAAACAAAAAAAAAATTAAAACTAAATAAAATAAAATAAATAAAGGAAACGGATTATGAAGTAATCGAGATCGAGATATATCGAATTATCGGAGGAAAATGTCGCAGAAAAAAAAAATGAAACATATACAAATTGAAGTAGCGACAAACTATCGTCATTAAGATACTCCATTTAGTTTTATCGTGCGCGTTGTTCTTCAACAAAGTTTATAACGTTCGCGTATACGTAATGACAACAGTTGCGATTTAACAGCAATCTACTTCTCGCTTCGCTTACTTACTTCACTGTATAAGTACAAGCTAACAAAATTCTAACATACATCTCTCTCTCTCTCTCTCTCTCTCTCTCTCTCTCTCTCTCTCTCTCTCTCTCTCTTTTGTTCTTTTAAAGGTTTTTTTTACGATATAAGTACAACGTAACATCTTACCAACTTCATGCCAATTCTTTTCTTATACTCGAAAAACGTAATTCCATTTATATTCCACCGTTATGTTACCGCACGTTTCGTGGTGACTTGTTTTTTGTTTTGTTTTCGATTTTTTTTTCTTTTCGTTGTACGATATTTAATGCAATACAATATGTATCGTACGTGTATATACGTACGTAAATGTATACATACATACGTATTAACTCTCCATCGAGAAACTCTTTGCGACGTGACTAAGCCATCGGGGGTAGGGGGGGGGGGACGAATAACGTTACAAATTTTGTCTATGATTTAATATGAAAGATAATAAAGTTATGAATTTCTATGGCCGGTCGATCGAATTAATGTTGCTAAAGGAGATAGAGAGAGAGAGAGAGAGAGAGAGAGAGAGAGAGAGAGAGAGAGAGAGAGAGAGAGAGAGAGAAGAAAGGAAGTAAAGCAACGAGGCGCCTTTCAGACACAACGTTATCAGTTCCACCCAAGTCAGACAGAATTTATGACACACACACGAGGCGGCCCATTTGTTTACACGTCGTTTTCATCCTATCTAGTTGCTCTTGATTTTTTTTTCTTTTACACACACGTACATACGTGTATATATATATATATATATATATATATATATATATATACACACACATATATATATATGTATATACATATATATGTAATAAGAATCTCATTAGCGATAACGCCATTCGTTTCTTCTTTCTTCGACCTCCATGTTTATTTTTATATTCGCTATTCCCGAAACGAGAAATCGTTGCAAAATTCTCTCGCAAAGACGGGGAATACGAGAAGTAACCATTTTTTTTCTCCTCGTTTGTTCGCTACGTAAATATGGGAATGAAAGAGAGAGAGAGAGAGGGAAAGAGAGAGAGAGGGAGAGAGAGAGGGGGGGAGAGAGAAAGAGAGAGAGAGAGATCAGTCCAACGAAGAAGAATCGTCGAAAACCAAGAGAATGAGAAACGTGAAAGATTAACGATCCGAATTCGTATCAACCACGTGTTGATATTACGTTGACACTGCGGTTCGAACTGGTTGCCGGGAATAATTCATTTTCGTACGGAGTGCGCATTAATGAAAAGAAAAGTGAGGACAAAAAGAAAGAAAAAGGAAAAAAAAAAGAGAGAAGAAAGAAAATAAAAAGAAATAATAATAATAAAAAAGGAGTTAATCGAAAAAGCGACTCGTTTCGTTTCATCGGACCGCCATAAAATAATGGGTCTCTCGATCATTCGGCATAAAAAGTCCGAGAAAACTTACGCTTCGCTGAAGCCGTTGACGTGCAATATCCTCATCTGTTTGACGATCGTACTTTTCCCAGATTCTCCCGCTCCTGGAAAAAAAAACGCAACGTTATCGAGATTTATACGAAGAAATAAAGGGAGATAGAAAGAGAGGAGAAAAAGAAAGAAAGAAAGAAAGAAAGAAAAAAAGAAAGAAAGAGCGAGACGACGTTTTATACATTCGTCGCGGAATGTTTCCTTTTCTTTTCTTTTTCTTTTTTTTTTTTTTACGATCGATCGATCACGAAAATACAAATTTGCGCTTACTCGTAATAATAAAATTATCAAACGAGGGGTTACAGCAATAACGCTGAATTTTTGATTGGAGCAAACCGGTCCCCTTCCCCCCCCCCTTACCGGATAAAGTATTGAGAGGCAATTAATTATATGCACGCGCTGGGGAAAAACAATGCGTTAACCAGCGCCATTACTTTTCGGCCGCCGCCACAGGCAAGCAACATACCGCGAATACGCCGATTATTCGCGATACTTGCATCGATTTAGAAGCTATAATCCATACACGAATCCTCTTAATATGGAAGAGTAAATGCCGAGGTGTCGGTTGTTGGTCTCTCTTAAATATCGCGATCAGTAGGGTAGAAGACACGTTGGAAAGTGTTTTGCACGCGCGCGCGCGAGGACGCATTTGTGTGTTTTACGCATTTAATTTTCTACATACGCGACGACATATGAGCTTGAAAGAGAAGAAAGAAACGTGAGAGAGAGAGAGAGAGAGGGGAAGGGAGACAGAAAGATTAAAGACAGAAAAAAAAAGTTAAGAACGGAAAGAGAAAGAAAAAGGGATAATAAACGAAAGAGGTAGTTATACGAGGAGAAAAGTGAGTGAGACGGAAAGGTGGAGGATACGGAGAAGTTAGTGAAAGCGTGAGTAAGAGAGATAGAGAAAGGTAGATAGAGGTAGGTAGGTAGGTAGGTAGGTAGGTAGGTAGGTAGGTAGGTAGGTAGGTAGATAGGTAGATAGGTAGATAGAGAGAGAGAGCATGAAAAAGGTACGATAGAAGCAACGGTTGGGATATTCGTGGGTGCCGGCTTGTACGATAATCGATAAAATCGAATAACGCGCCGATGAACATCACGATAATGTTCGGCCTGTCCTCCTCAACGAACGCGCGCGTCTTTGTCCAAAAGCGATTGCCGACTATAACGGGATTTAATGTTTTAACTCTTATCACGACAAATTTTCGCGCGCAATAAAGGATGCGTCTTTAGCTTTCGATGAGATATCTCTCTCGTAATTGGCGAAGTCGAAAAGAAACTCTTACAAATCGAGATATTTATATCCTAACGTTTATTAGCCCGTCCCAAACGGTCGGACAAGCTTTTCAAAGACGCCACAGACGATTTTTCTCTAAATCCGATTCGATTCAGAATATCCCTTTGACAAGCTCGCGATTGCGAAGCGAATTGTTTTGTGGAAACATGTGTCCCACCCCCCACCCCCCTCACCCCTCACCCACCATCCACCTACCCCTACTCCCCTCAAATTACGTCGTCGAGAACATTTGTCCACTTATTTCATATATTTTTTTTCGCAATTGATCTCCGTTATCATCGTATTCTCTGCGTTTTGTTTGACAAGATCGGAAAAAAAATCGGTGTTACGTCGAACATGTGCGGTATTCCCTTGATCGAATAATGGCGCCATTTTTTTCTTTTTTTTTTTTTTTTATCACATCTTGCACAAGTTTGTTCTCTCTTACGTGCATAACGCGTTCAGATAAGTGAATCATTCGCGTTAATACGTAAGCATAAATAAAATGTGTAAAAAGGCAATATATCATGATAGGCATAGTCCTCAACGTCGTGCTTGCAAACGTGGTTCTCAAAAATAAATTTTAACCGGGCAGATGTCACGAATCACCCTGAGAGATACTAACCATCGAGATCGAGATGGACGAAAGAGAATTAAAAAAAAAAAAAAGAAAAAGAAAAAAAACGAAGGAAAAATGGTAACAAAAAATAAATGTTCACCGAGTAATAGGAGCCTGTGAGTGGCTCGATAGACTTGCTTGTCCTTCTGCAGTTGCCTGGTAATGGCATCTGAGCGTCTCTTCTGGTTCTTGCTATCATCCTGACTGGCCTTACTGCTTTGGCTGCCGAAGCACCCCATGACACACCGCGAGAAAGAGGAGGACACACACGTGACTCGCCCTCCTCGATTATTATTCCCTTGCCCACGTCTGCCGATCTTCCTTTAGTCCCTTCTTATCGACGACGGGAAAAAACCGACCCCTCCACCGGATAAAAAAAGGGTGCGCGCGCGCGCGCGTACCTCTACAGGACCGCTAGTAGAACAACACACGCGAGAATATGGCTTAACCGGAGGAGACGACGATACGACGACGACCACGACAACGACGACGACGACGACGACGACGACCACGACGACGACGACGACGACGACGACAGCGTTGGCGGCGGTGGCGGCGACGGCGGCGGCGGCGACAACGACGGCGACGGCGACGGCGACGGCGACGGCGACGACGACGACGGCGACGGCGACGACGGCGACGACGACGACGGCGACGACGACGACGACGGCGGCGGCGGCGGCGGCGACGACGACGACGACGACGACGACGACGGCGACGACGACGGCAACGGCAACGACATCGACGACGTGAGGACGTTCGAAAAGCGCACCCTCTCCCGCCGTTCGTTAAGGCACGTTCCTTTTCCGCGAATTTCCACGTATAGTTCCTCCGTTCCGTTCGTCAGCGATGAGATGATCGCGCTTTATCGCCGGATTTGCTTGTACCTATACAACCAAGCTCTTACACTCCGTTTCTCTTCGGTCCGTCGTCGTCTTTGGCGCAAGGGCTATGCAACAACGATCACCGTTAACTCACACCTTTGCTCCGTGTCGCTCTCTCTCTCTATCTCTCTCTGTCTCTCTCTGTCTGTCTCTCTCTCCCTCTCTCTCTCTCTCTCTCTCTCTCTCTGCCACGGAGGAGTATCCTTTCTGCTTCTCGTCTTTCTCTCTTTTATCACACCTTTCCACTTAAATATAATATATATCTACGTACGTACGTACGTCGACGGGGATAATCTCGCACTGCTATTATATTCACTTCATATTTTCTTTGGCCACAGCCTCCACCACCGGTCCATAACTAAAAGCGAAAGCATAAGCTACCAGGAATACTATCGTCGATGAATCGATGAGTCAACGATGAGCGTTTCTGGGCAACCGCTTGGGCCAGCCGGTTGGATTCGTCGTCGACGACGACGAAGACGACGACGACGACGACGACGAGGACGAGGACGAGAATAGTCTATTCCTCTTCCACCGAGCACAGGTCTTTCGATCTACGAGGGGTGCCAAAGATACAGAAACAGCACCTGGGTACGAAGGCTGACACAACGACGACGTCTCGCGCGAATCCGTTTCCAGGAGAGGAAGGAAGGGACACGGACGGCGCGTGTACGCGACCTCGCCACCTCCCAGACCTTACCACCTCCACCGCCACACAACCACTACCCCCTTTGCTTCTCTACTCCTCCTCCTCCTCCTCCCTCCCCCCTCTTGACGACGGCCAACGCGAAACACTGAGAGACGTTAAAATAGATCGGCTCTCTCGACGCACTCTCGCTCTCGCTCTCGCTCTCGCTCTCTAGCGCTCGCTCTAGCTATCGCTCTCGCTTTCTCTCTCGCGAGAGTTCGAATCAATTCGAAATAATCACTCGTCCTCGTCCGAAAAGAAAGGGAAGACCAATTGTGCTTGAGATCGAACGATAAAACTCATCTTCCTCCTTACACTCCTTACTCCTTTTCCCCCCCGATCTTCTTCTTCTCCCCCCTCCTTTCTACAACCTGCCTCTTTTACCAGTCCTCCTCCTCCCCCTCCTCCTCCCCCTCCTCGTCTTTCCTTCCTTTTCCTCCAACTTTAACCACTTCCCTTTTCACTTTCATTCGCGACCAATAGCCATCGTTCCATTTTGGTTTTTTGCTTTAAACCACCCGAACGAGAATCCTTCCTTTCGGTTACTCCGCACGCCTGTAGCTTTTTTTTCGGTAAGGGGGAGGGGGGCGGTCTCGTCCGAACCCCCTTCTCGTCACTTAATGCCGCCGCCGCCGCCGCCGTCACCACCGCCTTCCTCTCCACCACCTCCTTAAAATCCCTCGTTAATACGCGAACACGAACGCACAGTCGACGACACTACATCAGAGCACTAATTATAATTAAAGCCAACACCACACGATTCCAATCAGGGTCACTCGTCTATCCATCCACCTCGTTTTTCAACCGATCCCGTTTAATATTCTCCTTTCACTGAAAAATTTTCCAAAGGGAAACTCGCGATCGAGAAAGTCCGAGACGAGGTGCTCCCTAAAGCCAACATGTCGTCTGCTAGGCGTACGCGTACCAGAGCGCCGGCTCGTCGCGCTTGCGAGCACGGTTCAACCCCGTCCCGTATTATTCCGAAACCCCTTACGCTACGATACTTTCTTTACTCTTCTTCTTTTTCTTCTTCTTCTTTTCTTTTCTTTCCTTTTATTTGTTTTCTAAAACTACAGTACATCGGGCTAGGAGGGGAGAGGGGCGAATAAGCGAACCGACGAAAATTTACGATTTTTTTTCAATATTTTTTTTGTCTCCTCCAATCATGACATTTCTTCTATCTTATCAGTGGTACAAGTTGATACCTCTCGCGCTTGTACACTCCTATATTTTATATATTTTATATATATATATATATATATATATATATATATATATATATATATATAATATAAAAGACCGTACAATTACGAACGATCAAGAAAATATTTGATACACAACGACGAATTCCGATGTACGAATCGAAATATAATAAAATCGACGATAGAAAAAGGTCATTTTTATGAAAGGAGGATAGATCGTTGATCGCGTTTTTAAATATACAGTGTAGGGTATGCGAATTTAATACGACGGTACTGGCTTTCCCGAACGAAGGCCGAAGATTGATCGGGTCTTTTCGGTCAAGTGGATACAGGTGTCGCCAATGTTTTTCTAGCATAACCTCGCGTATTTAAAGATTTTTTTTTTTTTATTTTTTTTTTAATGAAGTAGAGCGAATCGTACAAAAATGCATATATATATTTAACGAAAATAAATAATGGATATAGTCTTAATAAAATAATCATTGAATGCGTAACTTTTTTGTTCTATTTGCGCTTGTCTTTTGAATTTACAAAAAACATACATATTTGACTATCCCGCCTTTCCAGTAGTTACTCGACACACAGTGGCAATCGAATGGAAATTGCATATCTTCGAAATATAAGAACATTTTTGAATAACTTAAATCAATATTTGCGTATAATCAACGTCTATCCTCGCGAACTCGTATAATTTTTCGTTGATTCAAATGATAACAAAATTATGATTATGATGCTTTATTATCGTTTCTAAAGTAATAAAAAATACATCAATTTCTATTGTTCCTTTTATTTTTCATCATCCTACTTAAAAAAATTGATTTTCTTAAAAAAAACTTTTTAACACGGCATCATTAGTATTCATAGTTTTAATATGATTAGGTCTTTTTTCTAATATTATTTGTTAAAAATGAAACAATAAATGATATCTAATTTGTTAAATTGCCCTCTATCTCTTTCTCTCTATACTACAAATTAGCATATGAAACATATAAGCTAAAACTCGTTGCCATTGACAAGTTACATATTGATTTGTTTCATCTGCATTCTATTCTAATAAGTGAAAGTATTTACAAAATTACATCAAAATTTCTGTAAATAAAAAGTTATAGAAGGCATGTTATTATTGGAATGTTCATTTATTTTTTTTTTTTATTTTATTTTATCTTTTCACGAATTTAACGATTCCACAAAATTCAAAGTATAAAATCGTTTGACTTTATACGAACGAAATAATTGGAAATACTTTTCCGTTATTCGCTCTATCCTTTCATTATACTCTTTTAAAAATTCGTTCAATATTCTATTTTGTATACGAGATCTGTCCAGAAAGTATTCGACCTATGGGCACATCCTTGCACATCTAGGTGTGCTATCACGAATATTCGCTATTTAGGGGAAACGTTTGTAGGTGAACCCTTTATGTAATTTATGTTCTTACAAATACAAAAATATACTCATAGTTCGGATACCTTCCAGAAAGACCTCGTATATAATTCTTAAAGTACATGTTCAACCATGGCCACTATTACAATTATTACATCTTCTCTGAAAAATCGTTGAGAAAATACTTTCTCCACCAATCGAGTTGTATTCCACCAAATTTGATCTGTACGTATCGATCTTAAAACATCCAACTTATCGTTCATCCTTGCTGTTATACGATGCCATTTATCATGCTTTCTTCTTCTTACATTTTAATCAACATTTATCTGATATCATTTATCTAATCTTCTTAATGATACTGCTTGACAGTCAACATAGATGAAGTTGTCCAGCTCTTACAATTTTTTTGGATGGACAGGAAGTTGGCATCCTTCCAAGATGTCCAACTTGGGACTTGAAGTATGCGAGCTAAAATACATTTTGCTTCAAATTCTATCAAATCCACGTTACTTCTTTCACGTGGCAAAAAGTTTGAATTAAAGCTCAGCAGTTGATTTAGGCAATTCTAAAGGTTTTGTATCTTCCGCTAGAAGAGCATTCAGATCTATATCTTGGAAATTCATAGTGTGTTGACTGGAACCTGTAAATCATTTTGGATTATTGCGATAATAGGAAAATATATTTCTGGTTGCCCGGTGAAAGAGCATAAGTCAAATTTTGAGCAAAACAAAGTAGTGTACTAACTTTGTTTACTAACTTTGGAGTAGTATACTAACGTATTCTATATTGCTGTTCTTTGCTTATGTTTTTAATACTTCAAGTTAATATCATTTCTTTTACACTCTTTCAGTTGAGATTCTAATAATATATATCAAAAATATAGTATAATAATGACAAAAAAGCAGTATAAGTTGAATTATATTATTTTATACCTATTTTTGAAATTTAGTCATATAGTACAAATACATTTATACTATTTAAACTGCTAAGCATTTTGTGATTTACAATATTGTGTGCAGTATTATAACCACAAAGTTTAACTATCAAATGTTCATGTTTCATGTGCTTGCATATTGCTTAGTCAAATAAATATAAGTCAAACTGAAAATTTTGGTCAAAATAATATATCTTCATTTTCAAAAGAAGAAGAATATTTTAAAATTCAATATAATGTATATTATATAAATCCAATGGGGGCAAGATATGTTGCATATAAATTTTCACATCCAAAATCTAACACTTCACTTACATTGTATTTTAAATATTATCATATATATTTTCTGCAAAACTGATAATTTTAAATTATAATCTTTTGCCCCTTTTTCGAATTACGCTTTATAAAAAGTATTTGTCAATTTGAACTAGATTCGATCTTACCGGCATGGGCAAGGAAAAGGTCCTTAAGGAAACCTAATTCTTTTGTAAGCATTTTTATCTTTTCCTCCAATAACTCATTTTCTCTTTTAAGTTGGTTTACACGTTCCAAAGTTTGTTGCGTACGTAATTTGCTTTTTACTCTTGATCGTTTTACAGCCTAAAATGATAAAAATGAAACTTATATTATGATAGTATCAAAAAAGAATCATTTTATTTAAAAAAATGAGAACTATATTATGAAATATAGAAATAAGTAAAAACAATTTTACCTGATTATTTCTATCGCGGCGCCTTCTGTAATCTTCATCATCTTCTTCTTCCGAAACTTGTCTTTTCTTTTTGTTACCAGAGTTGTTCTCTTTATTTTTTGGCGCCATCTAAAATATATGCTTAAAGATGTTATTTCTGAAATGATGAAACTCCTTAAGTTTATAAATAATTATATATAACCATTAATTTTTTACGATATAATTAATTTCGTAATAATTAATTTATTACGATGTTTGGCCTTTACGCAATTACATTACATGGTTCGATTTGTTGTAAGTACGGTACCGGCCGATGAATAATAAATTAATCCAATTTTAAATATAATTTTCAAGATGACATCGAGAAAATCTATATAAAGTGATAGTAAACTTTTATACTTTTCAAAGAGCTAAGAAATCGATCCTGACTTCTTTATAAGACTCGAGTTAAGGGTAAATAAGACCTCAAACCGAAATCCATTATGACAAAGCGCTACCTAGTAGTAAATTTTTTAAGTTTCGTTATTTAGAGCAAATGCAAATAAAATACGATGTAAGAATAATAATATCAGCGATATAAACTCAATAAAACCTTAAAATTTGGAAATTATATTTCCCCGTTGGACAGACGATACGCGAGTCTAAGAAATATTTTTTATATTTATATTTTTCGTAATGTATATTTTAGTAGTATATATAGTACTTTATATTATAGTAGTTTATAGTAGTTTGGTATATTATAATAATTATATTATAGTATAACTATAGTATAATAATTATATATATATTTATTTAATATAATTATGTTATACCAAAAAAATAGTATAACTATAACTAAATTGTACGAATATTTAGTATAACTATATGTTTGGAGATAGTATTACAGATATTTTAATATTTTCCTAATTCTGTGAAATTGACATTTTCGTTAGATAACAGATCGGTATAAATCCCATGTGAAAGAAAAAGTTGTAAATTATTATTTTGTACCATTTGTGTACTATCTAAACAGAATACGTCGGGTACTATTGTTGCCCATTAAATATTGCGACACAACTTTAATTGCAGTAGAGACATTATTACGATGACACGACAATAAGATCGTAAGATTAATCACAAACCATGTAGAAAATTATACCGTTACCAACAATATAATATTTATATTTTATTTCACTGTATCATATATTTTATACAATTAATTAATGCATATATATATATAAAATGTAATAGATTAAACCGCGTCACTATTTACATTTGACGAGATGGTATGGTTTTCGATCATCTTACAAATATTGCTCGTCGTTTTTTAATGCACAAATTATAATCAATATTTTACATTTGGTGTAGTCGAAGAAAATACTGCAAATAATAAACAAATCCTGTTAAATATGTTGAAAATCTTTAAATCTGTCATACGAAATATCGAGGTAGATGAAATTTTATCTATTATTATAATCTTTCTATGCATAGGTCATAATAACGTAAAATCGATACCGCTTCTACTTTTAAACCTTTCAACTCGTGTCTCACACGTCACGCTGGAAGTGACGATACAATTTACTATAAAAATTGTATGTCACCTCTGAAGTGACAATAATCATTTGCTGCAGCAACGTATTTCTCAGCCGCTTATTTGTATTTATTAGTTTAATGTCTTTATTCCAACGCAGGCAACAAATAATTATCCTTTCGTTTCTCTTTCATATGTCAAACACGCTGGTAGACACGCAACGTTAAAAAAAATCGAGTTCAGAGATAATATATATTTGAAACACATACACACACACACACACACACTTGTACTTTATCTTTTGCAAAGTAGACAATCAAATATATGAACATGCATAAATACGATTATATTAGAAATCCACACAAATTTATCCTGCGAATAATGTCATCAATCAATCGTTTTTCATATTCACACGTGTTCTTTATTCGCTTCTGCATTGTTTATTTCAAATTTTCTATAAGAAAACATTTTAAGATGCGTTGTTTTCCTATCGGGGTCAATGTTTTTGGAACACGCAATAGATATCAAATATTCAATCAACAACCGTATGTTTAAAACGAAAATCACACATTGTAAACATCGCTATAATTTCACTTACCTTTTTTTTAATGTTTTTATTTTTTTCTATGATTTAAAAGTCCTTCTTATATTCGATACGATATCAACGCATATATTAAAAACTCAACACTATTAATCGCATATTGCACGTTGCATTACGAGATATCCCACAATACCATCCAGTTGGATAGGTCAGAGATGACGTAATACAAGTTGCAGGTGATCCACTAATAGAATACACTGCCCTCTGACAAGACTTATTAGAGTTGCAAGAACATAAAGATAAAAACAATAAAAAAACAAAAAAAAAATACCGTAGAAGACTATCATACAACTTTACTTGTTAACAAACACAATTCGATGATAGGAAAAATATTGTGTACGTACATATATATAAATATATTTCCTCTACGCAGGAACTATATAAATTGATCTTTATAAAAATATAATTCTAAAATTTCTTAGATATTGTTGCCTTTATAAAAATTATAACTACATCGTCACTACTTCTTACATGTTTCTTTGTTAATTTATACGCAAGCCACAATTTTACATATGTTAGGAAATGTGTTGAAAGTTAAATGTTTCTACAAAAATATTCAATAATATAATTTATACAAACTTTTTGATATACTGCTATAAATGAAGTATTCCAAAAGCCTCTGAAATAGGATATTGCAAATATAAACAAAAATACTGGTACAGGTGTAAGAAATAATACACACACAAATATTATATATATATATATATATATATATATATATATATATATATAATATTTATTTATTCATTTGCAAAACTACTTCCTCCACTATCGTTAACAGAAGCACTGCTACTGCTACTTCCACTCCGAAATCTTGATCTTGATTGCAATTTGGCAGTAGAACCAGATCTAGATCTTAATACTGTTTTTGATTTTGATCGAAATTTCGACTTGGAAGTATTTCTCGATTGAAAAGATTCAGATCTTGATCTAGAACTATTACATGATTGAGATAGAAAGTGTGACTTCGATCGCAATCGAGAAGGAGAATGAAATAACAATTTAAATAGTGAATTCTACTTTTTGCTATACACACAAAAAATCAACACAAAAGATCACAAATATATAAACATAAGCAAACCACTTACTTCATTTATATACAATCTTGAAATTCTTCTTAATACTACAACCAACTTTAGCTTCAACTTTATCAACTCTCTATGGTTAAAATCTAGTCTGTTTTGTAAAAATATATTTGGTACATCTAAACCAAGAAATATTTCTGGCATGATGTGCAAACCTTTTTGAATCTTGTGGCTTAAGAGAATCTTCCAAAATTATTTCATCAATAGTTTCTAACTGAGCATTAACATCTCAGGCATAGGTATCTTTATTTATAAGATATATTTAAATGTTTACATCAAGTTCTATTAAAACTTCATATTTGTAGTTATTATTTGATATAATCCCACATCACTGGAACAGTTTAATAAACGGTCAAATTATAGTTGTTATATGATAATATTATAAATGTAGAAAATTTAATAATTAATAAGTACCAAGTTGATTCAAATGAATATGTGATAAACTTTGAATCAAATGAAACACCATATTAAATGAAACATCATATTAATTCAGATTTATAATTAAAAAGTAGTGTAACTGGCAATGGTACGTGATTTGAAAAATAAATATTTGTGATTAATTCCTCAACTTATTCATCCTTTTTCTGTTGGTCTTGCTGTACGTTTACCTCTTTCAAATATATCTCCATTAATCTGAATTGTCTGTGCCATATTATCGAAATAAACGATAGTTAAAGAAATTCGTTTAAGCGTATATTAAATGTTGAATTAGAAAACGGGAAGATGTAAACAAATGTTGTGTTTCTGTTATGAAATCAATTTATGATTGATTCATACTTATTAATCCGAATTCTTGTCCTATAGTGTTAGGTTTGCTAATCATACGTAAAGAATAAACACACAACACAGCAAACACACTATTTTTTGTCTCAATAAAAGATGTATATTATGATTTATAATGCGTAGCTTATAAATTTGTAGGAAAATATTATTTGTTTTATTCTTAATACAATACAGGTTTGTAGTTAATGTATTTCCTTTTTTCCGAAAATAAATAAAGGTATTGAACCAGGAATAGTATACAGGAACATCGTAGCCATCATCCGAAACTTTGGCGCTTTAACATCGTTTACCGCCATGTTTCTAGTGGCAGAACTGCTAACTTTATATTACAAATTTGATAAGTCACGCTAGATTCTCTTGATTGCCAACCACCCAACACTACGCACACTCACCCGCCATAACTGCAGCAGTACAAATTCAGTATTTAAATTTTTTTGTTTTACCAAAGATCTTCTGTTAAGTTTGTGATATTTTATTTAGTCATTGATTGTTAAATAGATAAATAAATATATATAAAATATAATCTACGTCACTCACGAAATTATTTAAATATAGCCCAAACGTACCGGAAGTATACTGACATCTACTAGGAAAAGTATGAAAATAGATAAAAGTTTCATAGAATTGTCGTATCATGAAATTAGATGTTCATAATATCGGATTGTATTGTAGCAGTTAATAAGGTGCACGTGATGTTCTAACGAACGTATATGATTTGTTAAATATATAATTGTAAGTATAAAGATATTATATTAATAACATTCGTAGATGCAGGATTGTACTTTGTTCGTTGTATGAATTCAATAAATCTAATCAAAGCATACCAAAGTACAGTAGCCAGAAAAATAAGGACAAGTAAACGGAAGTAAACTCTTTAAATTAGATGTCGCTCTCCAGTGACGCTTCATTAGACCATTTTGCAAGCCGCCATAACTCCACAGTATCTATGATATTGTGGATTAGTCCAAATTAGTCATTTCCCTCTAGTTAGTGTTTCATTATATTCGTAATATATTTTTAGCATATTAAATATAAAAAATAAGCAAACTTATAAAAAAAAAATACAGTATAGTATATTAATCAAATACCAAAAATATAGATTAAGTTATATACAAAACTTTGAATTTACCACTACAAATTATAATTGATTACAAGAATTCATGCGCCATGCTTTCTTAATTTTATAGTGTCAACAACAACTAGTCTGTTTCACGTTGAATCTTTTCAATTAAGATAATTTGTAAATTTATATTGTATTAAGTATATCTTGAATTAAGATGTCTTATCAATTATATAGAAACACAACGTTAGGAAATACGCTACAAGAAAGTCTTGACGAATTGATTCAGGTATGTATACGTAAGAGATCCTTTATATTTGAGGTTAGGTATGATAAAATATTTTGTTACATCGTTGATACAGCTTATCTTTTTATGTATATTTTCATAATGAGCATAAATTAGGTTAGAAGTTGATAACAACTGTAATAATAAAGACATTATTTTAGTATGGACAAATTACGCCACAGCTTGCCATAAAGGTATTATTGCAATTTGATAAAGCTATCAACCAAGCACTTGCTACTAGAGTTAAATCACGACTTACATTTAAGGTAGTAATAATTGTTGTGATAATTACTGTATATTTTATAAGAATGTAATATTATAAATTAAGAATTTTTCTTACTTATATTTTAGGCAGGAAAATTAAATACCTACAGATTTTGTGATAATGTTTGGACATTTATGCTTAATGACGTTGAATTTCGAGAGGTTCAAGAGATTGCTGTAGTGGATAAAGTAAAAATAGTTGCCTGTGATGGTAAAAGTAAGTAGGTTGATAATAAACTAATATTTTCAAATTCATTTTAATAAAACATATTTCTAATTCTTTCAGCATTAGATGCAGATGCAGCAGCAAAACGATAGCAATTAGATTACCTTATATTTATAAAAAACGTTCGCTATTGCTTTCTAAGTACTACCAATAATATATACATATAATTTTAAATATTTTATATATATATATATATATATATATATATATATATATATATATATAAAATTTTTACAATAGCAGATATCTGAAGAAAATACAGTGCAAGTGCAAAATATGCATAAACTTCTCTTACTTCCTTTCCGCCAACATTATAAAAAGATTAAGTTGTTACAAATTACAATAATTTATTAATAAGTAAATACACTATATTTATGCTAAGAAGTATGGTACCTATACTCGTTATTGTAAAAGTTAATGCTTCTATAATACTTCTATTATATGGCATTATATTTGATACATAAAGAGCAAGTATATTTATAATGTACTGACCATCTGAAAAGAAACAAGGTACCACATTAATAATAGCCAATCCAGCTGAAAACATTGTGATGTATTTACAAAGTAGGACTAGAGATTCAGGAATTCTAGGATTTAAAAAACTGTATTTAGGAACCCAATCTGATACATCGACAGTTCTGTAAATATCAGCTGGATGCCCAAAAAATAAAACATCTTTTCCCATCTTACGCTTTATTTGTACGATCTGTAAAAGCATTGTAAAAACATTAAAGCATTGAATATTTTTTACAAAACTTAAAACAAACTAGATGTTACATACCTTAGTTACATTATCTAATGAAGGTTTTATACAATGTGTATCTTGAGAGGAACACTCATGGCTTGCTTGGCAATAGTTTTGAGACTGATTGATCATGGCTCTCGCTGGAAGACAGGAATGTGGTGGTAAATGGAGAGGTGCCCCTTGTGGCCCTTCTATGTATTCAAAGCATAGACTTCCACTTGACTCGCTATCTAAAGTACAGCAATTTACTACTCCATTATTTTTTTGTATAGATGGTACTGATTCGTCATACTCCTAAATTAAATTAAAATTATTAGTAAGTAAAAATTAAATTTGTTGTATTATTAAATATTCTTGTGTCACCTGAATAAATGATTGTTTAACACAATATCCAGGAGCAGGTTGATGAATAGTATTTAATATACACTGGTACCAGTCTTCATTATGTTTAATGGGACAATTATTTACTTTATATATTATATCATGTTCTAAAAGACCTGTTTGACCTCTCACAGGTGAATTCTACAAATTAAATAATTAGTTGTGTTACAGTGTAACATTTCTATATTTATCTTATGTTTTTTTTTTTTAACTCACAGGTAAAATGTTTTTTACATAGACTCCACTATAAAGATTATAAAGAGGAGCCCAGAACCATGTTGAAAGCACAAGAATTATTGCAGCTAAAGCTGCAAGAATTATGTTGTGCCAAACTCCTGCACATGTAATTCTCAATTGATTACGTAGTGGCAATGATATAAACTGTTCATTATTTATGTTGACATAAGCTATTGGTATAGTAAAAGCTAATAGTATTCCTATACCATATAACTGTACATCTTCTCTCACTGCAGCTAATGCGTGACCAAGTTCATGAACTATAGTACAGGCTACCAGTGTTACTATATAATATCCAATTTCATTAAATGGCATGTCAATTCCAGGCAACTGTAATTAAAAAAAAATTGCAATTATGTATATACATAAATAATAATACCAAGTGAAAATAAGCAATAAATTAATTATATTTTTGTAATACCATAGGTTCCAGTAACATAGCTGTATTTTTATTATCTGTAGATGGTCCAGCAGCCCATATATTAAATGTTACTCTTAAGATTGCAATCATTACAATTGGCAAAATAATAATACTTATTATGGCTCCAGCATTGAACCATGTTGTCCAAAACTTAGAGCGATCCATACCCCATTTGATTATTTTGCGATTGAATACAGTAGTAAACCATTTTATTCGCATTAATTGAACTTCTAATCCGGTATTTTTTAAAAAATATATATATGGGAAATGTGAACAGGTCTAAACAAATATATGAATTATTTACAAATTTTATTAAAATATCTCATAATGATATTTATACATTTTACCTTGAAAATTGTGTCGAAAAAAAATAATGAACAATGTATAAGACCAATTACGATCAATACATTTAAAATATCCATTCTTTAATCTATTAAATGTTTTGATTTTCAATATCAAAAGATAAATCTTATGTCAAGGCGCTTTAAAAGAATTACATTCTTCTACTTGCTGAAATTCATAGCGCTTTATGCAACTTCATATGAAAGGTTTACTAGCCTGACAAGTATAACGTCAACACAATGTTCAGACATGTTTCGTAGGTTATTTCTATGTTATGTTTTGCCTATGCCTAATTCTTGTAGGGAATTTCTCCTCTAAACCATTAGGCCAGGAATTTACGGTACTTCTCTATATCATATCCTTATCTGTCACCTTTCACTTTGTTTACAACCTTAAAAATTTAAGACAATGGCACCGAGGGTGTGTTAGAATTAATAATTTTTATATATCGTAGTTACCAATCACTTTATTTGTTATAAATATATTTAAATCGTTACCAAATAAATAAAATGTCAGAGAAACTTGACGAACAAATTCGATTATTACTTGCGGGACAAAATTTAAACGACACGTATATTGCACATACCGTTCAACATGAAGAGGATGATGGTTAGTATGCAATATTCAAAAGATTTATCAATACTAATTTAAAAATATTCGATCATTAAATGATATTATTTATTGATATTAATTTCATCAATATCTTACTTATATAAAAATATACAAATAGAATAAATTATTTTCTGATATACATGTACTAGACTTAGGTTTCTTATAATGTATGTACTGTATTATTCTATTCAATTATAATTTTCACTAAAAATCATGTAAACATGACTTTCTTATTATAAGTAAGACTTGTTATGCATTGTTGTACAAAATGTTTATTTGAATGTATGTATCGTAGGTACAAAAGGTATCTGTACCACCGCAGGTACAAATTATATACCAATTTGTCAAAAAACTGTGACATATATTGTAGCTGCTGTAGTTATAAATGATCAAAATGAAATATTAATGATGCAAGAAGCAAAGGCTTCCTGTAGTGGAAAATGGTATTTACCTGCTGGCAGAGTTGAACGCAATGAAAATTTAGTAGATGCTGTGAAAAGAGAAGTTTTAGAGGAAACTGGACTTATAATAGAACCTAAAACATTAATATTAGTGGAATGTGCAAGCGGTTCTTGGTTTCGTTTTGTCTTTATAGGCGATATATCTGGTGGTAATATAAAAACATCAGAACAAGCTAATGAAGAATCATTGCAAGCACGTTGGGTACATAATATAGAAGATTTACCGCTTAGATCTAATGATATTATTCCACTAATAGAAAGAGGGAAAAATTATATTCTAAATAAGTCTGGCTCACAACATCCACATTTAATGCCATTATCAAAACCACTTTCCAAATTATTATTGCAAATAATCATTACTGCTAAAAAAAGAGCAACGTAAGTTTATTATTATTCAACAAGTTCAACAATTTTAAAAGTTACTCATTTATATATATATATATCACTGCTATGCTTTTTTTTCCATTTAGTATTCACACTTTCAGTTTAAGTAGAATCAATGGTGATAGTTTTTTTAACACGAAGAAGATCTTCCAATTATGACTGTGAATGTGGACAATGGATTAATTGGATTGAACGTGATATACACACATGTATATACATCTGCACTTAGGTTAAGAATGTTTTTATCTTAATCGGCAATTACTAAATGGTACACATGATTTGCATGGCATTTTCTTACTTTTATCTATTTCATATTTACTTAAATTATTTCTATTCTACTTAAATTATTCTTTATTGCTAATGCGATGTTTTGTTTGCATGTTCCTTGTTGAATCTTCATTATTAATTTTTTCATTATACTAATCATTACACCATCATATGCTTTTATCTATATAAAAAATAACTGTCAGTGTTAATAAATTAGTTATAAATATTTGTGCTACCTGCAAATACTAATTAAAAACTGTACGATTAAATAAAACATCAGTTAGAAACTATTACAATCTTACAGAAATAATCTTGTAACTAGATCTTTTACAAATGCTGAAAGACATTCTTGACACTTATAATATAATATATATAATTGCTCTTCCAAATTGATATGTATTTAGCATTTTTCTAAAATATTGTTCAACAATTACACTATATATTATGTAAGACTAACGTCAAATATTTTTTACATTTTAAAAATTATATCATTCACAGGAACAAATTACATGTAGTTATATCGGATACAGAATTGCTTCATCTGCCTGTTTGTGAAATCAACCCTAATCGTAGTCTTCTTTCCACCTTGCACAACTTCATGACTGTAAGTGCTGCATTTAAATATATATCTATGATACATTAGTTTCAGTTTGGTTTGTTTGTATTAATGGAATTTTTGTTATTTGTATAAATGCAATAATATATAACATAATAAAATTACGCACACACAAACACACACTTAATTCTCCATTTACGCAATAGATTTATTCCTGAAAAATCTGTGTAAATGAAGTGTGTGGAAAAGAAATCAGTATATATGTGGAAAAATAGAAGGATAGTTTCAGATATGAGAACCCTATACAAACAATATTACTTTTAAACAAAAAGTATATAAATCATAAATAAAACTATTTAATTTCTTTCTTTTTTTTTTTTAATGCTTTATTCTAGTTTTTTCTCTTCAGAAACCGAGTAATGGTTATTTATCATTCCTTCTTTTTTGTTCCTTTTTAATTTAGGCCCTTACAGAATAACAGACAAGAGATTAAATCATTGAGAGGGTTCTCCAAAATTCAAGTTTAAGTAGCTTAAGTACATATTCATCATTCTAGAAAATAATAATTATAATGGAAATATTTTATTTAACGGAACTGAATTCAAACAAAAATTTTAAAAATAAAAACACTATTTGAAATATGTCGAATCAGAATATACCATGTAAAAATGCTTTTGTTTTCTAAATTGTGTTATTTCTAAATCATATAGAAATTAGTCATTTTATAAAAATTGGGTGTATATATGTACTTGGCTTATATGTAACAAAGAATCATTAATTATGTACGTAGGAAATCTTTGGGACAGACGTGGCACCACACAAACCACATGGATTGTTATTGGTCGAGTTTAGTGGAAATCATGATGGAGATGGTCTTTGTTTGTCATTATTAGTGTCTTTTAAGTTACCAGTAGAAGAAGTACCCATTATTGGAAAGTACTCTTGGTACCAAGCCTCAGAAGATACAGCAGAAGTTATTACAACTCGTTTACCACGAAATATGACCGTGCCATTAAATGTAGTACGTTAATTTCCACATTTTATACTACCATATAATAACATTCATCTTTAGTAAATGCATTATAATCTATGAAAAATTGTTTATTTACATTATACCTAGTCTATACCAATGATTTTATTGACAATTTAACGTTATAGGCCAACAATCATTAAAGAAGTTATATATCATAATTATGCTAACATAGATTACAAGTATTTTACATTCTAATCATATTATTTATGTTCAATATTTGCTTCTTTTATATAATTATTATTATTATTATATAAAATTAATTATTAATTTTTTAATCATACTTAACAATTTTTAGAGAATTTGTGCAGGTTGAAAATATAATTCTTAATCAAAATGATTATTTATTTCAAGAATGTATCTAATGTGAAAATTGAAATCTTGCATAGTAATATACATCGCATGCTATATTATTTATTAAATTGTCTTGTTTTATAAGTGCAAACATATTAAATTACAATTCTTGTTAACTTATATACACATGTTAGGCAAAGCATTACTTATATCTTTTATAAGAAATTTTGTGAATGTTATATTTAACATAAATAAATATTTTATAAAAGAAATGCTTTATAAAAGTTTATTCTTAGACAATAAGAGATATATACTATTATATATTTGCAATTAGTAATATAAGTTAAAATTAGATAAAACATAAAAATTCATAGAGTAGTATCTTGAGGTTTTCATTAATTATCAATGTCAATGTCATAAATATACATTTTAAAAAATTCATATTACAATAACTTTCAAATATTTATAAAAATGTATTGTTATAATAATATAAAAGATCTTTGTGTTAAAACCATATATACAAGGTGTGTGTAAAAAATAATGAGACTGATCTCGGTTCTTCGGTATCAGCAACATTGTATAAATACCGCAACATTATTGTGAGACGTATATCTCTACTATACTTTCAGTATCAGTTTCAACTCGATTGAGCTAACATGAGTGATTTCGCAGAATCCAATTAAATTATGTGTTAAACAATATAACAGAAACATTTATAAAATCAATTGAAAAAAATGGCTTACAAAAATGAAGCTTTATCCAGGGCACAAGTTTTTAGGTAGCACAAGGCATTTTTGGATGGTGGTGAGACTGTGAAAGATAAAGCTCGTTCTTGTAAACTTTTCACTTCAAAAATTGAGAAAAATGTTGAAAAAGCAAAAACTCTCAAAGATCTGATCGTTGTTTGACAGTTAGAATGATTGATGATGAGTTAAATTTAAATTACTGAATTGTTAACTTTTTGATTCAGAATTTGTGCATGCAAAAGATTTGTGCCAGGTTGGTTCCAAAAAATCTCTGCTATAAGCGAGTTTTTGATCAACAAAGATATTCCTGTGGTTCTGCAACATCCATACTCTCCAGATTTGAGTCCATGTGACTTTTTTCTTTTCAAGAAAATTAAAAGCCATCTCAAGAGATGTCACTTTGGAACTGTGGACAATATTCAAAAGGTTGTAACTGACTAACTGAAAGCAGTTATAGTGGAAAAGTTTCAGCACTATTTTCATGGGTGGAAGCAATGCCTCTTTCATAGCTTCTCAAGGGAACTATTTTGAAGGAGATAATGTACATTTTTCATTAAGTGATATATAAACATTTTTACAGAACCAGTCTTATTATTTTTTAGATACAGCTCATATATGTATACTTTCCTATTGAGCTTTCTGTTATATAAATCATATATATATATATATATATATATATATATATATATATATATATATATATATATATAATATATAAATCATATATATATTAGGTTGGCAAGGATGAAATTTGTAGTGAATAATACCTAACTGCCTTTTTTCTACAAATTTAATCCTTGACGACCTGATATATATATATATATATATCAGGTATATTCATACATACACACACACACTCATGCGCGCGCGCACACACACAGAAAGAGAATTCTTATATATAGATATATTACTAAAATTTAAATTTTATACATAACATAGTTTTCTTTTTTTTCTCATTTTAAGAACTTATGTAGTCGTTGGTTTTGATATTAAAGTATTATCTGATCTAGGCTCATCAATACGTTCATTTTTTACAGGAACCACATTAACTGAATGGTGTATTATTTCAATATCACTCATCTGTGAAGTCATTGCTACATTACTTAGTGAATTTGAATGAGGAACATCATCATGATCTTTTGTATTTTGCAATTGCTTTGTACCATTGTCACCAATTTCCACATTCGTATTTATGTTTACTGTATGCTTTTTCATATGAGTTGTTAAGTTTCCACTGTGATAAAAATCTTTGCCACAGACTTTACATTGAAATGGTTTAATTCCAGAATGTATCCTTTCATGTATTGATAAATTCCCACTATGTCTGAATTCTTTACCACATACGGAACATTTATAAGGTTTTACCCCTGAATGAGTACGCAAATGTGTAGATAAATTTCCACTGTGACTAAACATTTTACCACATATTTGACAACCATATGGCCTTTCACCCGAGTGAGTTCTCATATGTATTGCTAAATTTCCACTATGTGTAAAGCATTTCTCACACTGATTACATTTATATGGTCTTTCCCCATTATGAGTTCTCATATGAATAAATAAATTACTCTTGTGCCCAAACTCTTTAAAACAAATTTCACATTGACACTTTAATTTCTTTGCCACTGCAGTTTCTGAAGAACTCTTTGGAGGTCTTCCTGGACGATTATGTTTCATAGATGGAATTGCTTGCACAGTCGCTGTAGTTTGACTAACACTTTTAGACTGCTGCGAATATTGTACTCCTTGTGTTGATTGCGTTTCATCTGATAAATTCTGTTGGCTCTGATCGGAAAATTGAGTTTGCGTAGCAGCTTCCTCTTGATGTTGGTTAAGTTGAAATAATATCCCATGATGGAAGTAATCTTTCATATATGTTAAAGGACCAGTTTCCTAAAATAATATTATGTTTTTTTTTTGTTTTTTTTTTTTCTGTAGCTTTTCTTGTAATATCAACATAACAACCAGGTTGATTTAAGAATCATTGAAAAATAAATGTTGATATGTTGACATGATGTTAATGACTTGTACTTGATGTAACATAAATTATATATCTGTTTCCAAGTCAAAGAAATTTTGTTATCGTATGATATAAGTACAGTCAAATTCTTATTTTTAGAAGAAAAAAATAGTCATTATTACATATTGTGTAATATAATAATAGGTATCCTTTACAATTATAATGATTATTTACTTGTACTTGAAGCAGATCCTGACAGTTGTAAGAATCATCTTTTTGAGGATGATTTGCAGATGATTGTGCATAATCCCAAAATTGTGGTAACTGACGATATCTACACTCAGGATCTTGATTGAGAAACAAAGGATATTTAGAATTATCTGAAGCATCAATCCTACCATTTCTACTGACATCTTCTCCTCCTACATATTCGTACTTTATTGGTATAGGACTGAACATCTGTAAATACATATTCCTAAAATATATTTTTTGACATTTGAAATTTATAGCAAACTTATCATAGCTATGTACATAATAATGAATATTTATGGGATTTTAAATGAGAAAGATTTGTGAATTGGTAGCAAAGTGTTATTAGGTAAAATATAAGTCTAAAAAAAAACACATGAAAAATACTCACACTTTCACCTAATAAATGTTCCTTGAAGTTCAAAACCAATACTGCACAGTATTTCAGCACTTACTTGCACAAACATTAATAACTAACTAAATATAACAGATTCGATAGATAGAGTAAATATGGTAATAATTTTCCATTCTTAATTTTTATCATAAAATAATTGTGACTACTGTTACCAGTCACTGTAAGATTCATCCATGGATCCATTACAAGGTATATCCAATCTCTTTGTCTGCTTTCTTAATATCAGTAAGTATAGATACTATAAGATCTCCAATGTACTTGTACTGCTAGCAACGTGAACATTGCTGTTAGATTTCAGCGACCTCTACCTAGACTTTGAACGATCTGAAATTTTATATAAAAAATATAAAAATACTATAGGCGTATCTAAATAATATTTAGTTTGTGGTTACTACTTTTAGTTATTTTCATGCTAAATGTTCAACCGATCAGTGTAAATAAAATAACAAAGTAGACGACGTTAACTGATAAGTTTGCGACGGACGTTTTCAGCATTTAAACAAAATCCATGTTTTGGCAAAACAGCTTAATTAAACAATATATATTGGAAAATACATAAAATAGTAAGAAAAAAATTTTGTTTATATTTATTAATGTTATTAAAGTTTTTGTTAAAATTAATATATGACAATATAGATTCAATGTTATAATAAATGTGATAAGAAAGAGTTTTTAATGTTCGCGTAATTATTATTTCAGATATAAAGCGTTGGATATGTGATTTTCTTGTATTATGCCTAGTGGACGCCGTAATGCTAGCGGTCGGAGTGCTCCGACTGGTAAATCACAATTTAGTATTGCTTCACCCACTGGAAGAAGTAATAGTGGAGATAGAGTGCTTGGAAGTGGAGGAGATGAGAAAAAACTAGATGATAATTATGGAAAGTTGTTAGCACCAAAACATGTACCTATTCCAATGGTACCAGTAGATGGACCATTGACATTTGAAGCCTTATCATTAGTTGTATCGATTGTTGTCGCGTGTTTACAATTATTAAATCTCTATAGGACTGTCTGGTGGTTATCTCATTCATATAATTCATATAGTATGGTATGCTATTTTGATTAAATATTATAAATTCTTTCATAATGCAATAAATATATTACCCATAGAACGTTATAGTATATTAATATATAATCTTATTATAGTTGCAGTACTTTATGCATACTTTGTTTCAGAATTTTTATCTTATAGATCCTTATCTTCTTACATTTATTATTACTATGGTAGCACGAAGATTTGTTTATACATTATTAAGACGATTTGTTGATGTTTCATCCCCGACTAATTGGTTCCACATAGCTCAAAAATTAATGAGGTATAATATAGCAAATTAAATAAATATAATTTCTGTAATGTTTAATATATAATGAATATTTTATATTTTAGGATAACTTTGTTATTTATAGTTCTGAGCATATTACTTTGGTGTTTATATCATATGGCAGAAAGGCACAATATAATGAAAATTTTCTATTTATGTTATCCGTTAGTATTTTATATAATTTCATTTTTAGTAACTCGTTACGATATTTTGTGTGTGTATATATAATATATATTATATATATATATATATATATATATATATATATAAAATATATATAATATACACACAAATACGCATGTGCGAGCACATACAGATACAATTATTTATTTTCAGAAGCGTATTCGTATATTTTCTGATGTTTGGTGTCAGTATATCACCTTTCTTTGATATGTCAGCAGCACCTCGACATATAAAAGAAGATAAAAGAATGAAATATTTGTTGGGTATGTTATTTAATACTTTAAATTTATGCTTTTCTTGATAAGATGGTAAAATTGTAAAGTTTTTATACAGATACACCTTTACATAACTGTTCATTAAATGCATCAGCAATAAGAGCCGAAGTTTCTACCTTCAGTACAGATTTTAATCGTCGATTGAAAAGAGCATTATTTGCGTCAAGTAGTACCGCTTATGTCTGCAGTATTGCTCCTATCATATTTGTACCGCAATCTCTACATTTCAATGTGCCATGGGTAGTACAATACGTTGTGCTGTTTTGGCTTGGAAGAATAAGTGCTCATTTCGCACAAGCTTATCCAGTAAGGTATATAAAATAATAATTAATTTTTTTTTTTCAATAGGCTTGTACTAGCCTTTTGATGTTACGACCGTTCATTAAATCTAGGTATTGCGATGTACTACACAGAGCAGCCCTACATTTAGGGCGTTGGATAAAAATAGATAATCATAGTAGCCATACATATCCGCAAGTATGGAACGATGCTATTCTATGGCCACACGGATCGGTTGTAAAATATAATAAGGATACATATCGCTCGGAGGGTCTTTGCACTGCTGCAGAACCAGGAAATCGAAATCATTGTAGGTTTCATGTAAGTAGTCATTGTTTTCATTATTAAGTTATTTAGAAGAAATATACACAGGATTATTTCAAATATATTTGTAATTTACTTTTCACGCAGACCTTATTTAGCAATCCTACAATGCTTTTATGTTCTCTCCTGGGTCTTCAACTTCTACTCGTGGGTGCACAATTATATATTTTAATACGCACAACAGAATGGTATCAAGTACTATCAATGACGTTACTACTTGTAATCAATTATTATACTTTATTTAAAGTAGCCAGAGATTACCTTGTTTGCTGGAAGGTATACCGTGTTGAACGAATCATACAAGAAAAATGTCAGATGGTAATTAATTCTAATACTCAATAAACGAATGCGAAACTAATGTTTAATCTTTATTAACATTTCGAAGAAGAATTAAGAAACTTTTTGGCGATTATAAATAAATTATTATTTATATAGTTTTATTGAAAATAATTGTCATTAACGAAATATGTAACATAGTATGTATGTAAATATATAAAGGTGATTGAACCAATTTAATGAATTTAAAAAAATAACGTTATATCGGGGTTCGATCTATTGATCGATCGATAAAATTAAACCGTGCAATATCTTTGTAATTGAAACTTGAAATGGGAAATTTTCAATGCAAGAGTTAAGTGTCTCTTAAGACAAGAAATATCAGATTGGCTATCAAAAAAACGTACTGATAGGACTTTCAGATTTACTAATCGCTTAATCACTTGTTTGCAGAACACTTAACGTGTCGTTGATATTACATAGTTCATATTTATTTGGAAAAACCATCAAGATTTGGTTTTTTAGCTTGTACCTTGTATCTTTATTTGGTTCTTCATAATACTTAATAAATAACTTTTATTGTAAAAATACAAAAATATAAAGAATATAAATGAATATGTTTTGTGAACTTTGAGTAATTATTCAATAAAGAAGTATTTTAAGCGATAATATTAAACAAAAGATCAACGGGTATAAGAAAATAACATACTGACAGTCGTTGAATGTGTGGATGTCTTAACAAATGTTCGCTTTTTATTAATAACAATTAACATTTTCTTTTTACTAGTAAATAATTATTATTTGATAATAATAATGACCATCATCTTACATAGGATTATGTTTTTTTTTTGTTTTTCATTTAATAAATAATGATACGTTCGTATTTCGATTATTGGTAAGTACGGATGAGAAAAATGAACATATACATGGCGTTCAAGAAAAAGCATTCAGTATTTATATAGTACATATAACACATTATACTGAGTAAAAAAGTCTTAGTAAACATAAATCGAAAGGTCAATCGTTTCAGAGATATAAATATTTTTGTGTGTTAGTATCATGACCGATTCATTGTGATGTTTCCTTTAGTATTCATAAAACGCGTTTGAAATGTCCTCGATCAATTTTCAAAATTACAACGGTAATTAGTAAGTTGTCAGCAACTTGATGCCTTCACGTGAAAAAGTTTCCCCCATCGAAGAGTCCCCTTCACGCTACGTTTCAAAATCTTTACCAAAGTTTTCACGAATCAAGCTTATTTTAATCAAAGATGGATTGGATGTGGTGGACCAGATTTCAACCCTTTAGATTTCTTTTCACGGGGATATTCGAAAAACGAAGTGTATTCTTCATCGATAAAGAACTTGGAGGACTTACGAAACCGAATTTGTAATACTCGTGAAATCATTTGGTAGAGAATGTGAAATTTTCGAGAGGATTCACGTGAGAGAAGAAAGATGTAAGGAGGACATGTAGAACAGCTTTTGTAAATCAAAAAAACCCAGTAGTGAGTCAATCGTAATAATATCATACAAAAATGTTTATATCTCAGAAACGGTCGACATCTTTCAACCTGTCTTTGCAAGACTTTTTTACTCAGTACAGTGTGTTTTACGCACTGTATAAAGATTGAATGTTTTCTTTTAACATCCTGCTTACGTACATATATATACATACGATAGTAATAATTAAAAAATTAGCGATTGATAGGTGAAGCGCTTGAAATTTCAGCAAGCTGACTTTCACGAAATTAATAAACGCGACAACATGAATATATTTTTACATCGAATAAGATGAGAACACTAATATTTTTATTTACAATATATATTTCTAGATGTTATTTTCGTAAACTCTGTCTTTTTCCTCTGATCTTCTCGTTGAACAGTGTCTTATCGATATCATCGTATGTCTGTTTGATGTAAAAGAACATATACCATTGTTGATTTTGATCGATTATCGAAAATTAAAAATTTTCTAAAGGAACGTTCAGAAATGTTCAAATCCCAATGCTATATTTATACGTTAATCTTTGTTGATAATGCTAGGCATTGTCATTATCGTTGACAAAGATATCTGTCTCACGGAAAAAACATCAATGCGAAAACAATAGGAGTATATTTGAGATGAAAAATGTTGCTTTAAATTACATCATTATATTTCATCGTGTCGTTTAAAAAGATATTAAATCAAAATAGTAAATTAAGATGGAATGAATGCGGAGGTAAGTATTAAATCGAAATAAGACTTTATTTCTTATGAAGAACCCATAAGTCGTCATTTTATATAACAGTAACAAAAGATAATTAGAACATTGTTTGTGACTTCGTTTATAATTGGTTTTCCTTAATCCAATCAAGGAAAGAATAGACTCTTGTGAAGACATCTGGTAATCCAAGGGCGCATGGGTATCCGTAAGATACAATACCAACTTGGACACCATTGGCTACAAGTGGACCACCGGAGTCACCCTGTACAGATAGAATAGATCGATGATTTTTATCTTTCATTACTTTCGAGACAAAAAATATTAATGTTAGTGTGATGGAATCGAAAAGTCAATCTAAACGTTAGATTTACATTGCAAGCTCCTTCACCGCGTTTGGTAAGAGTACAAATGTGGCTGTTGATTACACCCCTGTGTTTGTGTTTGCATTGTTGTTGATCTAGAACGGCCAAGGTAATTTGTTGGAGGTGGTTAGGGATAGGTCCATTTTTCTATAACGGAGAAAAAAAATTAGATCGTTCCTCGATAAAATGGAAGTAAGAAATTATCGTCTTATTGATTACTCACGTAAAGTCTTCCCCAGCCAGTCAAAACAACTAGATCTCCACTTTTAACATTATTATTGCTTGGTAGTGCTATTGGTTGTATCAATTCATTGAATACAATGTCTTTCGAAACGTATACCAGAGCAATATCATCGGTAAGTTTGAAAGGGTTGTAATTCTTATTGACAATCAATTTTTCTGCATCGTAAACTACTTTGTCCTTATCCAAAAGTACGCTACCTGCATGGACAGTGACATCCTCTGCATTTTTCCTATAAAAGTAAAAGTAATAATATTGCAAATTACCGTTGACACAGAGTCATTATTAAATATTTTTTGTACATTTCAATAACAATTTCATACAATAAACGTACCAGTAAAGACAGTGGGCCGCAGTTAAAATGTAACGTTTGCTTATGATGGAACCTCCACAGAAATGTTGGGGAGCTCTTAATGAAACTTGGTATGGGTATTTTCCTCGTGGTGCATCACTACCACCGACGACACGACCAGTTGGTCCGCCTTATAAAAAATTATATATAAATTACATCACAAGTGAGAATAATTATTGCTTCATAGATACGTTTTTTTTTTCTATTTCTTACTTTTTTTTTTTTTTTGAAGACATTTTATGCGTAAAATGTAAAAAAATAATAATACACACACACACACACACGCACACATACGCACATATATACACTTATTTATTGTACTTACTGTAAGCGGCGGTTGCCAGAAGAAGAACTAACAAAGTAGTGAAAGCCTGCATGGTGATACGGTTATTGATGATCGTCGGTGTTTCTTTCAGTATATATACACATTTTTCAAGTAGCTATTGCGACGGGATATAAATTTAATTAATCCATTCTGAAATCAGTTCAGATTTTTTGAGATTAATTATATCGACAAGTAGCTCTGTGACAATGGGTACAATGACGTTGGACTTGGAAAGTACGGAAGTTATCCCATCCTTGAGGGATTCCAGAGATAAAAAGTATTAAATATATCAATTGATCGATAAATACACGTCGGATCGATAATTTTTATCACGTGAATAAAGATTAATACAACAATGATAAGAATCAAAAAAGTCTTGATTTATTTTCGCATGAAAGTGGACTTTCGAACGAATTAATTAAATTGGTGTTCTAATTTTATTTTATTGACATAACATTAATTCGTATATGTACCTTAATTCTATGATTTTTATTACTGTACGTTATTTTAATATTCGATCTAGGTTGCCGTCATTCTCTTGTAACGCGATTTCGATTTTGAATTATTTCATCTTAAATATCGTATAATAAATAAAAGAATCGTAAACAAATTTGTGAAATAAAATGTTTATATTTATTTCGGGTAATACAATCCTTACATAGATATTTGCATTTGACAATTTATATTGACCATTCAATTGGATTTGTATTTATGGTAAACGATACTCTAAAGGCTTATACGTTACGATTTATGTATGTTACTAATATTGGTGTTTATCTTTCACGAAGATAGATTTCTTTTTTCATTGCGTGAAAAATCAAGATATTGACTTGGATATCAATTCTCTAATTTCTCAAGATAAAATTAATTAAAATCATAGCCGCTATCATTATATCTTGTCATCGAGTGTAGATGACTTTTAATAATAAGATTATTATTTAAGTTATTAGGATTGCGATTAAAGAATTAAAGTTTCAAAAATATTTCATTATTTTTTTATCATTATTCATTTAATATTCTTTCATGTATCGTTCTTTATCGATGTACTTCCCATTTCAAAGGCAATATCGTGCTTTTTCTTTACGATCAGTATCCTATGAATATTTTCTTAAAAAAGTTAATATCGGCTTATCTTTTTATTATTAAAAATTAAAAAAAAGAAAAACAATTAAAAATTTATATGATCGTATTTACAATTGATACTATGCTTTCTCATTTTTACCATTAAGATTTTTTCCAGAGATAATTGTGTGTTCATATCGGAATGACTTGTCGATATGCTAGATAAAAAAATTATTTGTTGTTTTCAGATAAAAGTGATATGATCTTTTTGTTTGATATTAATGAGATTTTTTTGTTTATAAATATAAATATTGTATTTATTATGTAAAATCAGACTATTGCGAGTCGTCATTCTTGATGGATTTCGTTGCAATTTATTAAATGGAACCTTTTGATAACTTAGATCTCTGATTTGTCTGAACGAGGTTTTATTTATTTCCTATCTTTTTTGCTTAGTGTTCCCTATAATTGGTTAACAGATATTAATATTATAGAAAATTAGTAAAAATAAGTGTATAAGTAAGATCTCGTGTAGCAAAATGAAGTTTACCTATCTTATTTCGCGTACTCGTTTCATCAAATTTAATTGCACATAAGTAATTATATCCATATTTTAATTTCTTCAATATATATATATATATAATATAAAGTTAAAGTTATAATAGTTAATGAAAACAACAAAATATTACTTGTTTGATTAATAATTTTATCAATTTTGATGATTGGAATACGAAATACGAATTATTTTTCATTTTGTCGATAACTATACGGCATAGTGTTCGTTTTTCTCGGTTTATTACTTAAGGTAAAAAAAATTTTGGTCATACAAAAGAACAATAATATTTATTTACATTTAAAAAAACTTAATCTTCTAATGTATACAGTGTATATATATATATATATATATATATATATATATATATATATATGCAACGAATATGTATAACTCCTCATTGATAATAAGAAGTTGTGCATATTCTTTCGTTTATCTTCTTTGTTTATCTTTCATTTATCAATGGTTTGCGAAGCACGAGCATGATAGTTTTTCGTTGACAAAAGAAAGAGAGTTTCCTTCGAAGCTCCTCTAGTCTCCTTTATTTTCATTATTTCCTACTTCCTTAAAGTGACCAGCCTTGTTCTTGTATAACGTACCTAGCAAAAAACTTCGTTATGAATGGAACAAGCTGAGAGACGATGTTTGCAAATCGTTAAGTCGACGGTAAAAGAGCGCTCGAGCTAAGGGAAAAAAATAATCCAGACTTTTTCTTACATCTTACGAGTGTAAAACAAACTGGGATATGCGTATGGTTTATGAAGAATCATTTTGTTCGTCATTAATACTCGGTTATCGATATTACCATGGGAAGTCATTAAAAGCTCATTAAAGTTATATGTTGTTATACTTCAAATGTATAATATTATTATTATGAAATATTTAATTTCGTTCTCCAAAGATTATATTCTTCAAAGAGAGAACATTTGTAATGAATTATTTTTCGTCTTTAGCATGGCCATTTTAATTATATGTTTCATAGCGACGTATCACGACGAGTCGTGATGAAATAAATCGCCAATCGTTAGGCGTTTACGCGACCGGGGAAGAGGAAAAATATTGAATGGAAAAAGGGAGAGGTACGAGATAGGGAAATAATTTATTTCGTTGATTATTACACAAATAAACGAGTTCAAAGTTATAGGAGCATCGCGGTCTCGTTGACGTACGTCAGAGGGGAGTCCAAGACTCCCTAAAGATCAGAAGAGGAAGCAATCGCGAATAACAAGAACCCCCTTCGACTGGCGTAAGTCTTGATCCTGTTAACAGGATCATCCTGCCGCCCTACGACGCATCGATGGAAGCTTTACTATAACCGGTCGTGAGATAGAATCGGATGCGTTTGGGGATTATTCTACGACGTGCCATGACATATTCCACCAATATTCAAGCACACTCTGTCGTATATTCTTTCGTATCTATCACGAATGAGAGAATACATTTGCCGTACATTTCCATTGTTTGCTTACACGAATACGAGGCAAATACGGAAGGCAAACTATGAGGATTCTTTTAAGAAAAGAACGTATAACTATCTACGTACGCACGTACCGTACGTACCTATATCATTTTCAACGTCGGATTTAAAACTTATCATTTATACGTTACGGTAATATCACAAAAGGTAAATAATATCTTGGAAACCATTGCGTTAAATCAAACGTAACCGTACACGCTCGATTTATTTCACCAATGCGAACGATTTGTTATCGATAAGCGCGAATAGACATACATAGATAGCGTAGTAGTATACATATATATATATATATATATACCAACCCGATTCGTTTAAAGGAGAAACTTTACGGTAACGTAATAACGGATGAGAACACAGATATTAATTAGGTCATAACAATATCGTGAGCACGAAACGATGCGTGAGTTTCTAATTAAGGTACGTGCTTCCGATCGACGCACGCGATCGCTTTGCCGCGCGCTTTCATCGACGAAATTAGAACGATTTACCTGTGACTACGAATTACTTGTTGGCTTGCCAAACGAATCCTCGAATGTGTCTGGTATCGTTAGATCGGTTATACTCTTTCCTGGGAAAGTTTCTCAGAAGCATTCGTTTCAGCAACGATTGGCTGTTTTATTTTAGACGGATTTAAATCCGATTATGCACGGTCACCGTTTGTATTTACATATGCATATCATTTGTTCTATCACACTAGGGAATAGTCTCTTCGGCATCGGTACTATCCCACCAGACGTATACACTCTATCTCTTTCTCTATCTTTCATTTTGCTCTCCTTTTCTCTCTTTCTATATCTCGTTATACTCTTCTTTTCTCTTTCTCTCTCTCTTTCTCTCTCTCCTTCTCTCTATCTTTCTCTCTATTTCTCTTTCCACATACACAAACCGTATTATCTCTCGGCTAAAAATAAGCCATGCCCGGAACGGTTTGATATGCGCCAGGCATAACCTAGTTATGCGTTCTCGCGAGTTAGCGTTCTCGATACGACAGATGGTGATTCCAACTTAATAATAACAACTCTCGATCGAGTATCGTCGACTTTTTCTCGGTTTCGAGAAATCGTCTTGTGAAATTAAAGGAAATCGCAGGGAGTACACGAAAATCGCCTTCGTATCGTTTCGCGTATCGCGATAAATCGTGAGAAATATCGAACGGATCGAGGTCTCCTAGAAGAAAAGAATCCTTCTCGAATAGAAGTCGCGAGCGTTAATGTTATGAGATTTTTTGAAACGAAAAGAGAGAGAGAGAGAGAGAGAGAGAGAGAGAGAGACGTAAAGTTTTTTGATTTTTCGCGCATCAAAATTTTTTTCCACGGTGAGGAAGGTGTTTCTCTTTTTATTAACGCAGCGAATGATAATCGTTCTCGAAAAAAATTAACCGAACGATTCTCTATTGAGGTCGAGAGACTCTCTTTCTCTCTCTCTCTCTCTCTCTCTCTCTCTCTCTCTTTCTTTCTCCTTCTCGAGAAATCGATGGGAATCTTCCTGGATGCCGAGTCGTGGGTGCGCCGAGCAACGGCAAAACTCGGCTTCGGAGTTCGAGCTTTGCGTCGAGCTGGGCCCCGATGCTTTACTTTTATGCCCCGTAATTATACATTCTTCCATTCGCGTTGCCTCTCGAAGTTTTAGGGTTACACTTAGAGTGTCCAAATCGGCAGCTTACGTTTCTCGAACGCGTAACTCTCCCACGACCCACAAGTGCGATGTCCTCGAGCAGCGAGCGCATTCTTTTCCAAAAGGTATTCCTTTTTATTTCGTTTAGCTTTTTGAAGAACAAAGAGACGACGACCGCCACGTTGACATCGGTGTAGCTGATACGATGGAAAATGAATGAAACAAATCGAATTTGGTTCGATCGTTCGTTTATGAGTGAGTGAGTGAGTGAGAGAGAGGGAGAGAGAGAGAGAGAGAGAGAGAGAGAGAGAGAGAGAGAGAACATCGATAAAGAAAAAACTATATTGTTTCCATCTATGATATTTTATCAAGTACGTACGTATGTATTCGTAATAAATATCTAAATTATTGATTATCGAACGTGTCTAAGATAATCCAATATATATATATATATATATATATATATATAAATATCGACGAATGAAATTCGTAAGATTTTATTTTCTTTCGTAAAATATCGTTAATCTGATAATCCGACGATGATCTTCTCGTCTATATTATTTTTTAAACGAAAGAGTATATTTATGAATTAACGATTATCTTATAAAGTATTATTTTGGGCTGTAGAACATTTACGTAGGAATATCAAGGCGTGAATTTCGTGAATCGTTTAGATAGACGGGGCGAATTTTCTCGAGGATACATACATAGATCGTGATTAATGGGATCGACATAGATTGGCGCTATACCGACGAATCGAGGATCGCTTTAGCTTTAAGTTTACCTGATGAATTGTTCTCACAATTATCATGATCTACGGGTTCTCGGAGGTATCCCGAGAAACACGAAAGTCTCGAGAGCGGTCCGCTAATCTCTCCTCTCTTTCGACGAACCCTTTACTTTGGGTAAACCTCGAGTCCACCTCCATCCTTTCTTCCTCTCTCACTTCGTGCTCGTTTCTCGCTCTTAACGCCGACAACCACCCACAATTTCGACTCTCCGTTCTTCTTCTCTCTCTCCCTCTCTCTCCCTCTTTTTCTCCATCTCCATCTCTTTCTCTCTCTCTCTCTCTCTCTCTCTCTCTCTCTCTCTTCCCCCCTTCCCTTTCCTTCGTTCTGTTCACCAAGAAAAGCACGCAGATATTCAGCACACAAAAATCTCGGAAATTCTTGCTTTGATGGAGAAACTATAATTATCTTCTGGGCTATGAGGTATGCAGCGAGAAAAGGTACGCAAGAGTGATTCCGAGTTTCGCATCATCGAAAAGAAAAAAAAAAAAAAAACGAAGAAGAAATTATTTTTTACTCCCACGTTCGTATATTTCTTCGAACTTTGAGCAGAGGATTTTTTCGTAGATATTGAAGAACGCAATGACCTTTCTTTCACTTTTTCTTTTTTTTTTTTTTTTTCTTTCCATCGTCCCCTTTAATTCCTCGAGTTAGTTTACGAGAGCACGCGCCTATTACGGAAGAGACTTTTCAAGAGCGTGTCCGCGCGAAATGATTTATGGAATTACTTTAGACCGCGATAGGAATGACTTTGACCGCTTTACGAACGAGAGAGAGAAAAAGAGAGAGAGAGAGAGAGAGAGAGAGAGAGAACGCACAGACGGTTACGATGAGTTGATCTAATCGAAAGCGTGTTATTATGTGTTGAATTAATGAAAATCACGAGTATTATCGAGTGAGTGATGATCGGACCGCGAGGAGAGTAAGGGATTCTTGGACGGAAACGTTGCGCGATTTCTCTCTTTTTGGGGGATCCTTCGAACGAAGGTTCGTCTAATGATTGCGCCTTGGACCTTTGCTAATGTTGTTTCAGAGTTGTGATTAATAACGGCGTTAGTTCGAAAAAAAAAAAAAATGATCTCTATTATCATCGAACGTATATTATTCTATCCTATGCCGATATTTAACAATTTTATTAGAATTATTTTCTATAAAAATTAAATATAAATTAAATATATATAAAAATTATATATACTCGATTATTATTATCTTTCATCAAACGACGATCATTCTAATTACTTTTGGATTCTTTTTTTTTTTTTTTGTTGTCTCTGAACCGATGATACTCTCGAACGTCCCTCGACGAAGCTCGAATTGATAATTGTCCCCGTCGTAGGGAGAGACAGAGACACGATGGTTCGACGTTCCGTTTAAAGTGCAATGTCATGCGGATAGCCAAAATTAGGGTTATAATCCCTCGTGCCATCTGATGGACGATTCACCCCTCGCTACGGCGTCGCTATTTACCGATAGTATTTTAACCCTCGATTTGTCGTCAACAGCTTCTCTAAGTCCATTGGGAATCTCACTGCTCGGTTTTTGTCCTCCGGTTACGGGAACGACATGTGCTGATTAGCATCGTGGAAGAATAAGGATGGACAATAAAAGGGAGTATCATTTCGTACCTGCGACTGGAAAGTGCCCGTCCCATTAACTTTATTAAGAATTATATCGAACCGATAGAGAAGATATTGAACCCAAAACGATGAGAACGAAATGTAAATTTACGTTACATTTTTCACGTGGATGCGTTTATTTTATCTAAATATATCTGTGCGCGCGTGTGTGTGTGTGTGTGTGCAGATTTACAGAGACACAGATTTACATAAACGTCGTAGATATAAGGTAAACAAGTGTATTCGCAAAGTTTGCATAATTTTTCTTTCTTTATTTTTTTTTTTTTTTTTTTTCTCTAGAAGAGTATCTTCGTTAATAAAATT
>OU426851.1:11747419-11779919 GCA_911387685.1 Dolichovespula media | reverse complement strand
AGTTTTAGTTAGTCTTCGTTATATCGATTGCTTTTTCGAAACTAAAATACATTATGTTTTAAGTTATATCAGAGGCTGTGATTTGTTATTTTCGATATTAAAAAAAAAAAATAAAAAGCAAAAAAAAGAAATCACCTTAAGAATAACTCTCGGATACGAAGGATCGTGACGTATTTTGATTTTGAGAAAAAAAATAAATCGGTGGTTTCACTGTGTAGAAAAAAAAAAAAAATGGATTCTTTTTCGCGTGAAATAACGCTATATAGGTGATGTCTACCTATCGCGTAGGATGGATCGCGATTTACTTACCGTGAGAGGAAAAGGAGGAAAATGTAAAATATATCAGGATTTTCGACAGATGGCCGGAATCTCAGACCTCGGGCCGCTACTGCGTCATGGCAACGGGGACCGAAGGGATGCTTCGACCTCACGATTTTACACCCTTCGGCTAACTGCCGATGGAAAAGTTGCGCGCTCTGAGTGCTCCACTTTGTTTTTTTTTTCTTTCTCTTTTTTTTTTTTTCTTTCCTTCTTTCTTTCTTTTCTTCTCGACGGTCTCTCTGAGACAATCGTAGACGACGACGGCGACTACGAAATTTCCCTAACATTTTCCCTAACGTTTCTTTCTCCGCGTCGTTGAAAGATTTGTCTTCGACGTTGAAATCTTTCTTGAGTATTTTCCATTCGAACGATTCGACGTTGCACGTACTTTGTACTGTCGATCAACAAACTCGTGTATATATATATATATATATATACACACCTTGAGAAAGGTATTCCTCGTAAAATACTTTACGAGTGGAAAGTTTGAAAAATCTTTTCTCCGTTTCACGTTAATGCGATAGGAGGAAGAAGAAGGAAGAATAAGAATTTTACAACTCTGTAATACGTAGTTCGCGCAAAATTTTCGTTCAATTAACGTACAAAGGGATGTCTCAATTACCAGCAAACTTTTACAGATTCAACCTGCCGCGGGAGACAAAAGACGGCGCGCGGTTCTCTATCGTATTTACCCGGCATTAAAAGAAAAGCATTTTTCTTACGCTCCCGCAGTTTAAAACTTTTTCCCTTTAAAACCGTCTCTCTTTCCTCCTCTATCTTCCTCTTTCTTCCTCTTTCTCCTACGGTCCCTCTCGTTTTCTCTCTTCGGTCGGTCTTTCTTCCCTTAGTCCGAGGAAATAAAAGTCCGCGTCTCGAGAAAAATACTGGTTATCCAAGTCTTCGAAAAAAGTTTACAATCCAAACAACGTAGGGTAATCTCATTATGTTCTAATTGCAAGGATTCAATTTCCTGATGTGTAACAGGTTACGCGAAAGATACGGAAAGAAAAAAAAAAAAAAAAAAAAAAAAATAAAGAAAAATTGAAATGAACGAAGAGTCACGAGAGTCACGTTCCAAAATAGAGAAAGAGATGAAATAAAAATATCCCCGAAAGCGTATACTCGTCTGAGCAATGGAGTCGTATTTATTTGTATCGAGTGAAACGGAAAGATCATGAAATTTCACTCAAAATAAGTCGAATACAAAATCACATTTAAACGATCGACCGACCGACCGTCCCTCTTTAGAAAAAAAGGGGGAATCGTGATGATCGTCGAAATCGTAACGAAAATTGGCAGGAACGTGATGAACCACAGAATGGCTCGCGATGATGAAGCATGTGGTGGTAAACCGTCGCATCAATTTCAATCGGCGACTTAGCAAGCTGTCGTGCTTTAGAGCCTCCGGCGATGCAGGGACTATGTGGTGTAAAAAAAAAAAAAAAGAAAAAAGAAATTAAGAGATCACTTTTTTCTTTTGACCCCCTCCCCCAGGAAGGGAACGACGAGTAAACACGGAGATATGTACGCTTATCACGCTAGTTAATGTTATCCCAATTAAAATTTCTTCCTTTTTTACCAAGTTTCATATCGCTCATCTATCTCATCTCGTCATCTAGTCACGGAACACTCGTGTATGTACGTATGATAATAAACAACGTCGAAAGATTTAAGCGCAAGTCGTTGTTTTCATTTCTTCTTTTTCTTCTTCTTCATCTTATTTTTTTTTTTTTATTTTTTTTTTTTATATCCCTTCATCGTTCGTTCTTCTTCACCGCACGATGGAATAAGCTGCCAGAATCGTTTGTTCTTAACCGCGTATCAGTCGGTACGTGGGGTTGAGGAGGAGTAGAAGAAGGAGGGAGGGAGAAGAGGGATGACCAAGAGAAAAAGAGGGAACGAGACGAAAAGAGGTAGAGAAATAAAGACAGAGAGAGAGAGAGAGAGAGAGAGAGAGAGAGAGAGAGAGATTCGTTCGCCTCTAGTTGCACGAGGATATCCACGTAGTAGAAGGAGCGAGAGGCATAAACAATGCAAGTATCTACAACCGACGAGAAAACCGGGGGTTGAGCACTTGGCACGTAGGGGCTCCCTGCGAGAGAACGTCCAATTACCAGCTGGGCGCGTATCTTCATGGGGGGTCCTACACGCAATTGTTGTATTTCCCTATTGTTCCGCGGCGTGATTGAGTCCATTGTTTTTTCTTGTTGTAATTATCAAGAAGGGAGAGAGAAGAAGAAAAAGAGAGAGAGAGAGAGAGAGAGAGAAAAAGAGAAAGAGTGATAGAGAAAAAAGAGAGACTCGATAACGAGCAGTCTGAAAAGCATATAGTTCGTCCTCGAGAATATATATATATATATATATATATATATATATATATATATATATATCGTCATCATCCCTAGCTAGCTACTGACTTTCGCAATTTCGAAGGATCGGATTACGAAGGATACGACGAATTAAGCTCCGAAACTCCCTTTTTTTTTTTCTTCTTTCTATTTCATTCTCTAGCTCCCCGCCCCCGCCCTCGTTCCCCGCCCCACGTTTTTTTTTTCTCTCGCTCCTCAGAAACTCGCTGTGATATCTCGCGAAAATAAGATGTCGGTACTATACCTTCGCATCGACTAACGAATTTAGTCTACGCTCGCCGTGGGCGACGAGAACGTTTCGACGGGTTCCTTGGAGAATTTCAAGGAAGAAGATCTCGTACCCACCACGTGCGCCCGCTAACTCCGAGGGAAAGAGAAAGAGAAAAGAGACGAGAGAAAGATAGAGAGAGAGAGAGAGAGAGAGAGAGAGAAGGAAAGATAGAGACACGATCGAAGGGAGAATAGTGGAAAAGGGTACAAATTGTTCTGTACGTATTTGCTTTTACGCTTCTCCGAGGCAGATTTTTAACAAAATAACATGTGTTAAACAAGTTATCTATCTACGTTATTTTTCAAAGATATGAAAAAAAAAAAGAAAAACAAAAAACAATAAAAAGAAAAAATAAGAGTAAAATACACGGGGTACCTTCGGCCGCTGCCTATTTGATTTATTTCCTTCTCTCTCTCTCTCTCTCTCTCTCTCTCTATCTCTTTTTTTTTATTTCCATATTTTTTCGATTATTTAGTTACGTTTTGTAAACACGAGAAGCACTGTAGGCATCGCCGAGCGTATTGTAACAAATGCAGCAAATGTATCTCGTTCGAAACGAGTTCAACTTTTTTATGTGTACTACTATTCGGCGCTACGATGCACAGCCGTTCTCCCCTTCACTCTCTATATATACATACATACATATATATATGTATGCATTTTATATATATATATATATATATATATATATATATATATATATATATTGCATATATTTTTTGAACTCGATGCACGTCAGTCTGGAGATACGTTTTTTTCAGTCGCATGTTCTCGCCTGTGATCCTACCGATTGGAAGTGAATTTCTAGTCAATGTAAAACGTTAAAAATTTTCGAAAATACGCCGTGTCGAAACGTAAAAATGTAAAAAACCGAGAAACCGGGGTTCGATGATTTGGTTGTCCACGTAAGTTACCCGTCTCTCTTCAAAGGCTTGACGCATTCGACGCTTCGCAATATTCATTTCTAAAATTCCAATGATTTTTTTATGTTCCGAACGGAGTCGAATCGATAAACGGTAAACGCATTGATATCATCTATACGTTAAATAATAACGTTAAACAAGGATAGAGTCGGAGAGAGAGAGAGAGAGAGAGAGCCAGAGAAAGATCATTCCTTCTATTTTCTTCTCCAGAAAATCTCATAGTCGAGCGTATCTTTTTTTTTTTTTTCCCTTCTTTTTTTCCAACGACAAACAAGCAAAATTCCAATTGCTTTCAGCGTATTTTCGCTCCTCTCGCGTGTGTCCGCATTGTCGCCGTTTCGATCGATAGCCAGGAACGAGACAACGCCTCCTCAACACACAATCGTTCGTAACCGAAATTTTTGCGGCGTGCGCCGCTTCGATCTTCCTCTATTCTTTTTCTCTTTCTCTTTCTGTCTTTGTCTCTCTCTTTCTCTTTCTCTTTCTCTCTCTCTCTCTCTCTCTCTCTCTCTCTCTCATTCTCTCTTTTACTCTCACTTCGTATCGCGTTTCCCTTACGTTTGCCGGAGGCGCAATGGCGTATTATACGTCCACGTAGAATAAAGATCCTTTGACAAAATTCTCCCGAGGGAGTCAGCTTTAGTAGGGCCGCGACTATATGGCTACCAGGAAATGACTGAACCGCGTTAGGATATTAGATTATGTTAAAGGTCCTCTCCTGCGTAAGAACGATGGCCAGTGTAGTGGGACGGACGGCCCTTAACCGTCAAGGATCTTCGAACGCGAATCGTTCTATCATTTTATTTCTCGATTTCTCGATACATCCCGTTAGCTAGTAGGAGTACGTTATGAGGTTTGCGATTAAATCCAAACGGTAGGAAGTGCGATAGAAAGAAAGAGAGACTCTAAACGAGATGTGAAAAGCGAAGGAGGAGGACGGAGAGACGGACGGACGGACGGACGGACGGACGGACGGATGGACGGAGCGCAAGGATTAACGAGAAATAATCAATGATAAACGTTCGGAGGAATGGCTGGTGGTACGTACGCTCGACTGAGGGAGGACCGGGTCGTTGACTGTAACCGATGAAGACATAAACCCATGTCCACGCGTAATTTAGAGTTCTTAACTCCCAGTAGGTGGTTGGCCACCACCCGCGGGGCTCGAGACACCTTATCGCGCCCACGGCTACTTTTCTCCCCCCCCCCTCACTACGATCCTAAGCCTCTCCTCCTCCTATCCTCACCCCACTCCATCCCACCCCGTCCCTTTCGAAAACAGGCCCCATTCCATTTCATTCTTTTCCTTCTTTTCCTTCCCCCTCCCCTTCCCATCCCCTCTGTTACCGGCAGCTTTTTACCCGATATCTCAGGGAACTCTATCCTCGCGCTCGAGCAGAGTTACTGCGATCGTTGTTTCACAAGTTTGCCATCGCGTGTCACTTTAATGTCACGTAACGGTCGAACCATTATACCTATTTGACCCTGTTTGTACTAAACGTACTTCGTCGAGTCGTACGTTGTTCCTTCGTTTTTCGATCAGGTTATTACAATTCGTTCGAAGCGGATCGTCGGTCGGAGCAAAGAGAGGTATCGTCGTTTCTTTTCCTTATTCTTTTTTCTTTTTTTTTTTTTTTCGACAACCAACGAGCTACGTCACGGATAGGTAAGCTCATGGAAATATTTACTAATTCCCTTTGATCCATAAATGAGAAACATCCTCTCTCTCTCTCTCTCTCTCTCTCTCTCTCGACTCGCGTTGAAGCGCATAAGTTTATACGTCGAACGTAGACCGACTGTGCATTCGTGTCTGCATAGTTTCAAGTGGTCGGACCTAAATGGAGGAGGATCAAGTCCACCAAGAAACGAACAAACGAACGATCGTCGTCCTCGTCCTCGTCCTCGTCCTCGTCCTCGTTCTCATCCTCATCGTCGTCGTCGTCGTCGTCGTCGTCTTGGAGAAAGAAAAAAAAAAAGAAAAAAAGAGAAAAATCATTGAAAAGAGGGATACGCGTGCGTGCGTGCGTGCGTGCGCGAGTCGCGCGATGGGAGCCAACGGGTCAAGACGGTTGGCCACGCCGCGAGTGGTCGTCGCGGATAGGCCGACATTCGACCTGACGCGTATGCCCGCGCCCGAGCCATTACTTTCAATTTATGTTCCTCTCGATCCTTAAATCGGCAAACTTTCGGAGACCGCCCGCGGCGCTCTCTCTCTCTCTCTCTCTCTCTCTCTCTCGAGAGAGAGAGAGAGAGAGAGAGAGCGCGGCGCTATGATATATCTATTTGTGTGCGTGCATTTGCAAATCGATGACCCTCCTCTCTCTCTTAAGACGCGAGAAGAAAGAGGAGGAGGAGGAGGAGGAGGAGGAGGAGGAGGAGGAGGAGGAGGGATCGCGCGAGGATATATGCGAGCATATCGCGTGATACTTCGCCAACGAGTTCGATGCCTACCGTCATTTAATCCCTTAACCCCCCTCTTTCGTTCTACTTTTTCTTTTCTTTTCTTCTCTTTTTCTTGGTTTTCTTTTTGTATTTTTTTAATGTTTTTTTTTTTGTTTTTTTTTTTTTCGTTCTTCCCCAAAGAGAAGCGATGCGGTATATGCTCGACGACGTCAACGCGGGACAAATGGCGAGGGACAAAAGAGAAATATAATTTTTAATAATTCTCAATTTTACAGTCACGTTAAGTTTATGGTCAGCATTCGAGAATGTAGAAATCGTATCGATGGTGTTTAATAAATTACAGTTAGTTGATTCCGCATTTCCGTTCTTTCTTGTAAGTTTCAAATGAATCTCATATATATATATATATATATATATATATATATATGTCGAATATATACATTAAATTTTGTTTTGTTTCTTTTTTATTTATTTTTTTTTTTAAGAAATAGAAAACAAATAAATTCCCAAAGCATAAAATCGCTGGTACATGACGCGTAACCAATACTTTTGTAGATGTGTGACCTTGACCGAACGAAAGTATCAACGAATCAATCATTAAGGGGCACTTCAAATACAAATTTTTGACGACCTGCGTTTCGTGCTCTACCTTCGTACCTAAAGGGTTAACTTGTAGCGTTCAAGCACACCGTTCGTACGGTTGTACGAGGATATCGAGCCAACGAGCTAACGACAATTCAATATTGACGTTTAACAGCAGCGACAAACAAAGTTCGCGACTGTTTCGCCGGGTATTGACCCAACCTTGACCGTCGATGACGCGCGTTTAATATGACCATCGTTCGAAAAAAGACTATGTAGAATCTCTCACGAATATCGATCTCTCTCTCTCTCTCTCTCTCTCTCTCCCTCTGTTCGAAATTTCCAATAGCCGCAAGTGCTACTACGTACTATGGTGGAATCAACGATGCTTTTAATCACGAAGTAGAGACTACGATTCTCCGCATGAAATAACATGAGGAGCGGAGGAGGGTCAATTAGTGAGTTCGAATACCTCTCTCTTTCTCTCTCTCTCTCTCTCTCTCTCACTTTCTCTTACTCCCTTTTCCTCTCCATCTCGCGGATGTCGTATTTTTTTAGCCAATTGACGCGAACGAAGAATTGAGTCTCGTCGGAGATGGCCATTAACGGTGTATATTCCAATAACAACGCGGCGATCAGAATAATAAAACAAAAAAAACGTTGGCAATCCGTAGAGTAATCGTAAAGTTTTTCGAATCATTACGATCGTTCAACGTAAGAGATAATGTTACGATACGTAATACGGATCGGCGGCGCAATGAAAATGAAAAAATAAATGATTTCGAACTCTTAATTACAGGCGTCGCCGTCCTACGACGCGTAATAATTTTTTCTTTCTTTTTTTTTTATATATATAATCAACGCTATTACGAGTCGTGTAATAATTGTCTTCTCGCGAATACGCTGAAAGCGGACGACTCGCGCGATATTTACGAACGACATCGGACGATGCGTATGTATGCGTTTCTCGCGCGATGCGTAACGTACGTAAATCATTCGTTCGTTTCGATCCTACGCGATACCCGAAGGTCCTCTCGTATTTCTTTCCGTTTCAGATAACAGATACCACTTTCGAATTCGTATCCATTTTGGCGAACTTAAATCGTCTCAACCGACGTCTGAGCCATGGACTCTCGCTACGAAGAAATATCGTCGAAGATACGAATCGAGAAAGATTCCGCGAACCGTTATCGGATATTATCAATGAACACTAACGTAAGTGTTCACACGTTGCACACGACGGAGCATTGCGGTTGCACGAACGGACGGACGGACGGGGGGGGGGGTGATGGGTTTAAACTGGGTCACGCGAGAGTTTCGGGATAGATATAATGAGAGTTCGCTTTGCAAAAGTCCTCGCGGGGAAAACTTTTAATTGGACTCGCATGCCACGGCGAGATGCAGTTATCAAGGATGCGGGATTTGTTTCGTTGAAAGGGTTAAAATTTTCTCGCAGGAGGAAGATCGATCGTTTCGAAAAAACGTGAAACGGGGTGCGGGGGTTATCGTACAAATCGAGAATATAAATGATAACGCGTCGAACTACATATGCAAATATAACTTTGCTTATAAGTATACTCTTTGTACATAATATTTTACGGTAGTATGTACCGTGAACATAGAGTGAGAGGGTATCTATGTGTAAAGAGGTAACGTGCACTTTCTCATTATTCATAACGTCGCCGTTGGGTCGTAAGACGAGCTTTCATCGTTCTAAATCATTACGCTTAAATGCAAAGGCAACATAGAGAAGTAACATCTCTTATGATGCGTTCTTTCCTCTGTTAACGACGCGAAGCATCGTCGTAACTCGTTACGTTGGCCCAAGAATACGAAAAGGGAGAACGTGAAAAGAGATGAAAAGAGGATGAAGAGAGAGAGAGAGAGATAGATATATAGAGAGAGAGAGATAGAGAGAGAGAGAGAGAGAGAGAGAGAGAGAGGAGTTTGAAGTGTTCGTAGTCTCCAAACTTTCCATCAATGAGGTCAAAGAGGGTAGATAATAGGTGTGTTACGAGTACGTAAAAAAGTTTTAATTGGTTAGGAAAGAAGATAAGGAATATCTTGTTCGGCCAAACACGGAAGTTGTCCCTTCCTCTTCGTCTTCCTCTTACTCCACCTCTTCTTCTTCTCCCTCCCTCTTTCCCCATAAGAACGGGACAACGTTAAAATCAATTTCACGCTCCTATTCGATGTCCTCCACGACGTGAAATAGGTGGACGTTGCTCTCTGACGAATAGTAAGCGCTCGTGGTAGACGCGTGGTGACCCGTGTCCCATGCGGAAGAAAGAGGATAGACCGGGTAAAAGGAGGAGGGAGTAGAGAAGAGAAGAGGAGGGGAGAGGGGGAGGAGGGGAGGAGGAGGGAAAAAAGAAAAAGAAAAAGAAGAAGAAGAAGAAGAAGAAGAAAAGTATAAAAAAGGTAGCAGAGGGAGAAGAAGGAGAGGCAAAAGGCTCGTCTCTCACAATGCGCGATCCCTTCCAAACCTGGTGGTTCGAAGTGAGTTTTGAAAATGTATGCGCACACGGCCAGATTCACAAGAAGGGCTGTAAACCTCGCCTTAGGCGAAGGCAGGAGCTCGGGAAGGACCCCCTTATTCCCTACTAAATTTCACCCTACGTACACCGCGCGAGCACGGAGGAGAAACGAAGCGACGACCACTACCACCATCGCCATCACCATCTCACCATCACTATCACCGTCATCACCATCACCACCACCACCATCACCACCACCACCATCACCACCATCACCACCACCACCACTATCGCCACCACCAGCACCGCCATCATCCCTTGGTTCTTTCCAACTCTCTCTCTTACTCTCTCTCTCTCTCTCTCTCTCTCTCTCTCTCTCTCTCTCTCTGTCTCTCTCTCTTTCTCTCTCCTTCTCTTTCTAATAGATCGGCCATGTGTGTACGAGTTTCGTGCCAAGGCAGTGACCCACGAAGCAACATATTGGCGTTGTTTGAAGAACGAGAATTGCTCGATGCCGTTGGGGGTCCCCGCGATTCGTAGAGAAGAGAAAACGATCGATCGGTCGACGGTCGCGATCGTGCCGCGTGGTGCGGTGTAAATACCGCAGGCCTCCTTTTGATCGTCACGTAGAACCATAATGACGAGTGCGTTCTTCTTCTTTCCCTTTCTCTTTCTTTCTTTTTTTTTTTTTTTTTTTTTTCGAAGCAAAAAAATGACGGGGGGTGATCTTCGTTAAAGAGGGTTCCACGATAGACATTGCGGTTTTCGTCCGCTCGTATCTCAACGAGCGAGCGAATACTACAAGCATAATCGAATAACGGAATAATCTAGAAAACTATTTCTTCATTTTTCGTATACGTCGGTTTCCTTTTTCTTTTCCTTCTTTTTTCTTTTTTTCTTTTCTTTCTTTTGCATTCGATCACATCGTTGCTCGTCGAAACGGACGATCGTCAGGAATGAGGAACGTTTGCATTCGCGCGATATTAAAACAACGATTGTCGTCGGCATATCTAAACAATGAGTTTAACCGAACGACGATCGGGTTCGAATTCTTTGATAATCGAGGTCTATCTTGACGTTGAGATTAAGAAGAAGAAGGAAAAAAATAAAAAGGAAAGAAAAAAAAATATAATACGTCTTCGATCCTCTTTCTCACTCATCCCCGTCCTCCCCCTTCCCCTTAACAATCGAACCACTTTGGATTTCCATATTATGCAGCTGTCGTGATATTTTCTCTTCTCTCTCTCTCTCTCTCTCTCTCTCTCTCTCTCTTTTTCTTTTTCGTCCCGCGTGCTGCCGATTGGAATGTCGTAGCGTGCACCATCGCCCACGCTGTAACACGCACATGTAAATACGTGTAGAAACGTATATATGCATAGAGAAACGAATGGTGTGCGAGAGGATGAAAAGACGACGAAGATGAAAAAGAAGAAGAAAAAGAAGAAGAAGAAGAAGAAGAAGAAGAAGAAGACGAGGAAGACGACGTCGACGTCGATGACGAGCGGCGATGACGGCGGTGGCGACGGTGGTGGTGGCGGTGGTGGTGGTGGAGGTGGTGGTGGAGGTGATGGAGGTGGTGGTGGCTGCGGTGGTTACGGCGGCGCTGCTCGAACGAAAGAGATCACACATATATACGCGCCCTTCGCTCTGGAGAGATTAAACTCACGCACAGTCAGTCCGGCCGGCCGGCCGGCCCGGGGGCGGCGTGCCAACCAACTAATGAGAGAGGCGAGCGACCACGATGATAAAGTCTCCACGCTGGGGCAAGCTCGTTCCACTATAACCCGACGTGTCCGAATCCCTTTTTTTTTTTCGATTCAACGATATCCTTGCCGTAACCCAACGTGCGTCGTTCCAGAGATTATCGTTCGCGAGATAGAACTTATTATATATTTCATATATATATATATATATAGTGCCAATTAAATGTTAAGTAGGAGATAAGTTTTTTTCTTTTCGCGAAGTAGTAGTTCTTAAAGCGATTTCGATTCTTAAAGCTATTTCCAATCGATGACTTGATAAAATTAGAGTTCCCTTAGCCGTTTATCATTATTTGCCTATTTTGTACCTTACGCGGATATAATACGCACCGAATTCATTTCCTCTCCGTATCGTAAGATAAAACTTTACGATACACGATTTTCTATTCGATATTCTTTGGCGTTTGGAAAATAAGAAATAATTACAACGTTTTAAAAATGAAAAAACAAAAAAAAACAAAAAAAACAAAAAAATAATTACAACGTTTTACATTACGTTTAATTAATTACCTAATTAATTAAGGTAAACGTAATTAAATTAATTACGTTTACCTTACGTTTACCTTATACGCGTAACGTCATTTTTGTTCGCGCGGATTTACTTACGTGCACCGTGCATTGTTCCATAACATGTGCATTTTTTCCGCGTATACGCGTGTCCGTCGTACGATATCTCGTATTTCGTAACTCGTTCGATTTTCAAAAAGAAAAAAAAAAACAAGGAATTCCGTACGAAGGAATAAATCGTGTAGTAAGAACGTGAAAAGGGGGAGGGGGTGGGGGTAGAAAAAAAGGATTAGGACGCGCCTTCCTTGGGACAATCTTTCAGTGGCGTTAATGGCGGTTAGTAGGATATATGTCCCGAGCATGTTCGCACCGTGGGTGCTTGGGATTGAGAGGTAAATAAGATCGAAACCAATGTTTTTGATCGAAAATTAAGAGCTATTTTGCAAGCGATACGGGGAAACCGATCGTTTCGTTCGTGCCTTAAATTCGTACATACGAACCGATACAGCACCAACTGGCGGGTGGTTACGATCTTCAAAAACGCTACCTGATCACGCTATCCCGTCGGCTATGATGCGCCCTGTGAATACAGATACGAGTCTACGACACACAGTATCGAAGCTTAAAAAACAAAAAAATATCCCAATCGTACGATCCTCCGTCGGACGGTAGAGACGAAATTATAAACGAAATCGACGGTGCCGTTTCTTATTCGTCTCATCGTAATAGACTTTCTTCGCAGGATTAAAACCCCCCCTCCCCCTCCCCCTCCCCCTCCCCTCCCCCTCCCCCTCCCCTCCCCCTCCCCTCCCCCTCCCCCTCCCCTCCCCCTCCCCCCGATGATCGTTCGAGATCGAGCTAGGTCATTTCGAACGTGTTAGATACTTGAACATTGCTAACGGCAATTTAATGCGTTCTCGGTGTAACATAGCGCTTGTACCGGAACGAATGGCTTGACATAATGTTATTATTATTCTTATTAGAATCGACGAAACACCCAAGGAGGAGCACCACTGGGATTAATGGAAGGCTGCATGAGACTCGACAAGAGCAATCGGCGTTTTCTTGTAGAAGGAAGGAAGGAAGGAAGGAAGGAAGGAAAAAGAGAAAAAATAAAACGTGCCGCGACGCGAGGTATAAATAAAGCGATAGAAAACGTAACACTTTTAGCGTTAAGTTTCGACTTACGAGTCGGAGAAATTTCTTTTTTTTTTTTTAATTATCGACGATGGACGAATTATTATCTTCGAAATATTTTACTCGAAGGTTTTATAATCCGGCCATAGAATTCGACGATAAGAGATAAATCAAAAGATACTAGTCGATTTTCAGTTCTTACCGAGGGATTCCTGACCCTCTTATAAAAATATCGTTCGCAACTTCAAAGGCCGAGAAACCTTCCCCGTTTGGATTCAAAGTAGGAAGAAATCACATTTCGAAAAGAACCCACGAGGTCCAGACGTTAGGTAAGCCGACAATTTGCATGCCATTACCGCAAGGCGTTTGTGCTTCATGGGGAGAGGCATTTTACCGCAGCAACCGGGACTTGTTTATTGTAATTACGAAAGTTTGGCTTCCACTTCTTATTTCATTCCTTTGTCTACTATCGTGGCTTCTTCGGCCAAGGTGCCTCGAAAAAAGGAGACAAAATAATGAATATTAACTTTTTCATTCCACGATCTCTATTATCTTCGATAAATCGAATTAAAGAAAATTTCTTTCTTTCGTGTTTATTTATTGAACGATAGTGATAACTCTTAAATTAATCATAGTTTAATCTCTCGATTGGGTGTGATAATATACACACCCACACATACAGACAGACACATTATATATATGTATATATGTCTGGACTTTATTTACTCGAAGACTGACGCGGTATTTTTCAAGACTACGAAAAAAAATATAAAAAATAGGTCATGGTATAAACATCGAGTACACGTATTTTTGTTGGTTTGATAATCCCAAAAAAGAAAATATAAGAAAAAAATCGAATTTTACGTTCGTTAAGAGCAATATAGAGACGGGGAGAGTAAAGAAGACGATGAAAATCTGTTTCGGGATATTTCGGTCGGAGGGTACACCGTATAACAAAAAGAAACTGCTTGAAGTGGGTGTAGTATATTCTTTCCGAGTTTTGGGACACGTTCTCTGTAAAAAAAAAAAAAAGAAAAAAAAAGATGTTTGGGAGGGTCGCATTTGCCACGCGCTTAAGTCAACAAGATCTTCGTTTCTCGAATCGAGCGAACGTGAATAAAAAAGAATGGGAGTAGCATTCGATGGGCTTTCAAATTTGAGCACGAATGTTTTGAGAAAAATCAACTCTCGATACTGACGTTTTTTCATTAAACGGGAGCGACAAAGATAGAGATAGATAGAAGGAGAAAGAGAGAGAGAGAGAGAGAGAGAGAGAGATGGGGGGAAGGTGGAGGGGGAGAAAGGGAGAAAGGTCGTAGCATCACCTGACAGCCTCGAGCGTTCGAAATGTGAAAGGATATTTGGTGGAGGACGCACGGTGTTTGCGGTCCTACAGATCAATAGGGGATCGGTATCGATCTTACGAGAATCCATTTACCGTCGAGCAAAAGGATGATCGAAGGATTTCGTCGATGGAGCCATTCATCGTATTTTAGGAAGGCAAGAGCTTTCATGTTAAACGGAGTAAGTATTTTGTGGGTGGGTGGGAACCACGTACAATATAAATAGCGGAAAGCTATATTTGTAGGGTGCTTTATACACACACACGCATACACACACACACACACACACACACACACACACACACACACACACACACACACACACACACACACACACACACACACACACACACACACACACACACACATATATATATAAAAATATTTTTTTGGTTTAACGGTAAAGGAAAAAAAATTGATAATTCTGGAGTTCACGTGTACTTTCGTTTCCTCGAAGCCGTATCTCGCGATACCTTCACTTCGGTCGACGATAGAAAAGAATTATTTTAGACCCCCCTCCCCCGGTAATCAAGATGAAACGAATTTGACACGATCAAAGTTGAAATTTTCGTCTCGCGCGAAGATATCTCGCAATCTCGTCCGTTGGAGAGTTATAGAACACATCGATCCATACCGTCGCTACGTGGAAACCACTTAGGACAAGGGCCCAAAGTTAGGTCATCGTATCGGATTATTAGGTAATTAGGGTAAGATGGTCCTTGTGACCATCTCGATGATGGAGGAGCGCCAGGTTATATGCGCGTGACTACCTACCGATAGACAAACACATGGGCAGATTACACGGGCGCTCTTGGCTCCTTCCACATAGGATATATGCAATTTAACTGGTAATTTCGAACTTACATCGGCTTAACTTCGGGAAGGTAATGATGTAGTAGTAGTTTAAATTGTATCACACAAGCGAGTTACGACGTTATAACGTGATGTGCCCTGGAACAAAGTGGATTACGATGGATTTCTTGGCGAACAACTTCTCCGTTAACCGAGTAAAGCTTAGCTTACGAAGCGAGTAATAATATTTTTGCACGAGATTGAAGGAACCTATATAAGGGAAGCAACGGGGAGGGGGGGGGGAGGGGAGGGGATGGTGGTGGTGGTCCTTGTCGTGGTATCGCGCCTTATCGGCACAAGGATATATCAATTACGATCGATTGAACGCTTTATATATATATATATATATATATATATATATATATATATATATATATATATATATATAGAATCGATCAACGATAATAGAAGAGATTACTGAGTGCACGAGATAAATATTGCTTCCCCCCTCGACGAATAATTACTAAAACAGTGTTTCATTTTCTAAACGATCGACGATACGAATCGTATCGTCGTTAATAAAATCAGGATGACGGGGAAGAGGGAACGAAAGTAATTCTAACGATTCCGAACTTTAAATAAATTTCTCAAGGAATAGAAAATCTTTCAGTCTATTCCTTAGATTTGATACGTTCATTCGAGTTACTTCCCTTTTAGTCGCGAGATCCTGCAGGACATACATAGGCGTTTGGCGTAGTTGAGTGTCGGATACTGGAATACCGGTCGAGGAAGGAGAGCGATAGTGAAAGAGAGAGAGAGAGAGAGAGAGAGAGAGAGAGGGGTGGGAGGAAGGGGTGGGAGAAAAAGTATTATCCCTACTTTACCTCTCGGAATCGTTTTGCAAGAAAGACGGAGAAAGGGTTAGACGGCGGAGCGAGAGCGTCTATGACCGTATTCGATGCACGGTTGTAATTGCAGTAAGGATATCGGATATTCCTGTTATATCGTTTAGAACGAGGAACGACTCGCGGTACGTACAACTAACTTTCCTCTACTCCTTCCATTCTCGACCCTAAGCCGACCCCTAAACGTATCGGACCGCCTCGTTAATTGTACAACGCGGGGTTCGTCGTTTGTCGATCTTTGCCGATTCTCGCTCCTACCTTCTATCCTTCTCACTCCATAGCGTTTTCCCTTCTTCTTCTTCCCTTCACTGATCAGTGATTCACGAAGCAACATGGATCCCCCGAAGCATCCCGTCGGACGTTTTTCTCGGGCGTTAATATAACACCGGCGCTTCCTGCTTCTCGATTGAGTCACGATTTAGCATAGGCGTGGTACGATGCATTCCCTGGTAAGAAGATGGACGGTTCGATCTCTCACTCTCTCTTCCTTTCTCTCTCTCTCTCTCTCTCTCTCTCTCTCTCTCTCTCTCTCTCTCTTTCTCTCTCTTCCTCTCCTCGCCTTACCTTGGTACCACCGATCGAAGAGGATGTTCCAAGCGCGATGGCTGCCACTACTCAATGTCGGCTATGAAACTTTCTTCGTAGAACTATCGAATCGATCGTCTCAGCTGGAAAGGTTGCAGTTACTTCACCGAGGAATGATTAAAGCGAATGACTGGTCTCTTAAGAAAAATAGGTCGGTAAAGTTTCTACTTTCCTAATCGAATGTAGTTACATATTTCCATCGATATTAGTTATCGAAAAAGAGTTCTTAATTAATAAGTCCATTATCGAAGGGAGATCCTTCTTTGCGCGATTTTCTTATCGTTATAATTTCGATGATACGTATAAAAAGAATTTCGATCTTGAAGTATCATTAAAGTAAAATTCATCGAGTCGTTGATAGACCGAAGAGTGATAGAGATCCCGATTATACGAATAAAATTCTATAAATGACGACGGAGATTCTTCGGGGATGGAAGAGAAAACGGTAGGATATTTCGGAAGGATGAAGTAAATAAAAGGGTTCGAAAAGGAGGTAGAGTAGGAGGAGTAGGAGGAAGAGGAGGAGGAGAAGGAGGAGGAGGAGAAGGAGGAGGAGGAGGAAGAGGGAGAAGGCAAAAAAAAAAAAGAAAAAGAAAAAATAACGAAGATAAAACGACGGGTAAAAGCTGGCGCGAAAAGCGAGTGAAATGAGCGGGTGGAAAACAGAAGCACTCGTTCTTAACGGATGCTACGCTCCACCCTCGCCTTCTTCTTCGTTTTTATCTTCATCTTCCCTGGCGAAAGTGAAGAGGGGAGGAAAGAAGGTGAAGGGATGGTGGAACGACGATGACGACGACGACGACGACGACGACGACGGGTGCTGGTAGTTGCCGTGGTGGCGTTTTACTCAACGTTCCTCTCCTCCGTTACCCCTTCCTATGTCTCGACTGGGCCGGTCGAGGAGAGAGAGGAGAGAGAGGGGAACATCGATTGGTCATGCGCAGAGGATGTTCGCGTGTGAGTTGCTGTTTCTGTTGGGGGGGTTAAAGAAGAAGGGGAGCCATTCGTTCGCGTGGCTCTCTCATATGTATACGTGTATATTATATGGGTATGTATGATGTGCATATGTATGCGTAAATTTCTATCTATGTATCTGCACCTGTGTATATATGCGTATGTGTTTATATATATATATATATATATATATATATATATGTATGTATGTATATATATCAGTAAATATGCATCTAGGGTATGTACTTATATACACATACATGCTCGCGCATGTGTGTGTGTATGTATTTATGTGCTTGTCCTGTGTGTATGTATATATATATATATATATATATATATATATGTATGTATGTATGTATATATGTATGTATGTATTCGGTGTGGCATGCTCGCATTAGGTTGGGTTTTGTCTCTCCTCTTCCTCCGCGTTCGTAGCGCTATATTCCTCTCGGTGGCAGGCTCGGCAGGGTATGCAGAAGGGCATGCAGAACGATGGACGCGCAGGGTCGGTCGTGCTGCCGACTGGAGGCGGAGGCACCACACCCCCGAGGGAGGCAGGGGCGCGCATAGCGGCGCAGATGAGCCGGTAGTGGTGGTGATGGTCGTGGCGGCGGCGACGTCGACGGCGGCGGCGGCGGCGGCGGCGGCGGCGGCGGCTACGACGACGACGACTACGACGACTACGACGACGACTACTAGGGTAGAAGAGGAGGAGGTGGTATAGGAGGATGAGAGGGGAGGGCGTCGCGGCGCCTCTCTTGCCTCGAGCGCAGTGCGACGTCGCGACGCGCCACGTGCGGTGCAACATAAACCGGGGGAGAGATACGACCTATGAAACTACTCGCTTCCTTCCTCTTTCTCTTCTTCTTCTTCTTCTTCTTCTTCTTCTTCCTCATCTTCTTCTTCTTCTTCTTCTTCCTACTACTACTACTACTACTACTACTACTACTACTACTCCTCCTCCTCCTCCTCCTCCTCATCCTTCTTCTCCTCATCTCGTTCCTTCTTCCATCGCTTCTTCGTCCGCATTTTCGTCTACGTCATCTCTTTCGTTTACACTCTCCCTTCCTCTCTTAATCCTCCTTTCGCCTCTCGCCGTGGCGTCGAAAGCTTCCCAAGAAATTCAACGGATAGTGTTATAGAACGACGTTTCCCCTTATCGAAAACGATTTCTCGCGTCGCGAGAATCACCGTCGACCGTCGCACGTCGTCGATTACGGAATCAAGGACGGGAATAGAGAAAACTTCAGAAGAAGGACAAGTGCTTTGATCGGTGTGAAAGGAAGAAAAACTAAATAAACAAAAAACAAAAAAAAAATTAAGTAAAAGCTGAGGAATCGCGACGGTGTGGGTGGGTGGGGGGGGGGGTTTGGGGACGGATAGTGGTCAAATCTACTCTATGAGGTGGAGAGAGGGTTAAAAAGAGAGGTTCGTAGAGGATAGGTCGAGGTAAAGAGAACAGGGAGAAAGAGTGAAAGAAACAGAGACAGAGGTTGACGGACGAATAGACAAAGAGAAATAATGCGAGACATATTTTTGAATCGGGACTAATTCGGTCGAGGATTAGGCTAGGTGGACAAGCATTTATGTGATTCTCTTCGCGAGAACGAGGACGAGCGCGCGCGCGAACGTGCCCCCCCTCCCGTGTGTACGCCACCACACTACAGAGCAGTCACCGCGCGTCGTGAATGTGCGAGCGAACGAGCGAAACATATCATCGGTTTCCTCTTTTTTTTTTCTGACACCCGACGGCCAAGGGGAATCAGAGAGAGAGAGAGAGAGAGAGAGAGAGAGAACGTTCCATGTCTTTTGCTTTGTTCTTTCTCCCTCAAAGAATAGCACTAATTTCAACTAACGCCGCGGCACAAGCACGTTCGGTGGCCGTAAACGCGACGCGGCAGCGAACCGACGCAACGCATCCACTGAATTGTTCGTATTCCTCCTCGTGCACCATCAACGACCTTCTTCTGCTGGTGAATGTACACACACACATACACACACACACGTAGACACATAAGGCATTGACTTATTCTTGTAATTCTCTCGCGTGAAACTTTTACCACGAAAGAAGGGACGAGTTCGACGAGGTGAGTCGTTTATATTATTCGCGTTACTTACGAGCATCTATTTGAACCGTTACGGAAACATTGCACGATTCGTCCGTTCGTCGCGCAATAAAAGGTCGATTTAATTATATTTAATTTAATTCGAAGTGATCGGAGACCCGTGCGAGAATCAGTGAAACAACATACTCGGTTAACATCCCATTCATTTCCATAGTGATTTTATGAAGGATTATAGGCGAAGGAGTATTACGAAATCCTTTTCTTTCCTTTCGTACAATATTTTCACGTACACAACACCTGTCAATCGGTTCATTATAATCTCCACCCGATCGGGAGATAGTCATACGTTTACCATTTGTCGGAACAAATGATTTTAATGCTCGCGTTAATTTTCCACGGTGTGTCAAATTACATAGACTTTAACTGTCAATAATTCGTGATATCAACGTAATGTTTACCGCGGCATAAACCATATCAAAAAAAGAAAAAAAAGAAAATTAAGTCTAAATTCGTATTAATTAGAGTAATGGTTGATTACATTTTACGGTATTTAATTTACTTCATTATATTGAGCTTGGAATGTATCATTATTGAAAGCTTCAATAACGCGTATAAAAAACAAAATCTAATTAACTTCTTTTCCATTATTGTTCTATTTGACAACACAAAGCGTCGAGAGAGAGAGAGAGAGAGAGAGAGAGAGAGAGAGAGAGAGAGAGAGAGAGAGAGAGACGAAAGAAAAGCTCCGGTATTTTTCCTAACGATTATGTTACAAAAACGTTATACGGCAACGAAAGTCACGGCTTTTAATTTAATTCCCTTTACTCTTCGTGTATGTCGCGATGAATCATTGAAATTCGTGGTTTCTCCACGATGTCGCGTGCAAAGTTATGCCTTGGTTAAAGCGCCGCCATGTTGTCGAATAACTTTGTCGTGCAGTTCAGTCTTTGCCCTAAGAGAACAATGCACTACTAAAAGCTGACAGACGATGGACAATAGATAAATCCGGGAAATACGTTTCTACGTCGACGAGGGACGAACTCGTAAATCGCGATTCATATAACTCGTGCTTTACAAACCCGCGCGAATTAAAAATGGCGCGCGAGCGATAAAATTCGACCGAACGTCGAAAGTTTTAAAATTAAGAGAAAAAAAAAAAAAAGAGGAAAAAAAAAATTTCGAAAACTTTCGTCTCGGAGGAGGGCCAATAATTGCATCTCGAGAAAAGTAAAAATGTTAAAGAGAATAAACCGGAATCGGTGTGGAAAAGGGAGAAATATAAAAAAAGAGTTTGGAGGAGGATATATAATAATCGTGGCGTGCAGTCAGCAGGAACCTCTCTCTCTCTCTCTCTCTCTCTCTCTCTCTCTCTCTCTCGTGGGTATCTTTTCGTTTTGTGAAAGTGTTTGGAATTAAAGAACGGCCGTGGCACCTCTGGGAGCCGTATTTAACTTTGCTTAACTAAGTTCTGGATCCGTTGACGCGACGCCCGAGGGACTCGGGACGACGACGACGACGACGACGACGACGACGACGACGACGACGACGTCGACGAAGAAGATCTCGCGTTTTTTTTCGACCTTCCGTCTTCTCTCCCTCCTTCGCCTCCTCGTCGTTCATCAACGCTGCCATCTCTTTCTCTCTCTCTCTCTCTCTCTCTCGTTTTTCTTTCGGACGTCTTATCTTTATCTTCCGTGTTCTTTCTTCATTTTTGTCGTCGGTTTCGTCGTTTTCCCCGCGCATCTGTCGTCTCGCAGTCCTTTTCGTAGCAACGTTTCCGGATACCATATTTCCTCTCCGGTCTGTCTCGAATTAAGTTTCGTTTCAAACGATTGTCCAGACCACGCCACCGCTCGCTTTCACATGCACCTCCGTGTTTTTTTTTTTTTTGTTGAAAATTTCACGCGTGAAACTCGTGTTACGTCGTTTATCATTACGGAGTTTAGGAAAATGTATTACTTGATACTACGTTATTCTTCGATCGAGTAACAAACAAGCTTTTCTCGTCAACGATTTCAAATGTCAAAATTCGATCTTCCTTATTTTATCATCGATTTGAATTTATCTTCGTCGATAATACACATATCCGTCCTCTTCTTGAGAACATATATTTATTTCTCTATAATTTTTGAAAAAGGTGATGAATTAGAGGTCATCCGATTATGTTTCAGGACCGTCGATGATTCGTCGAGGGTACCGTTGGAAAATGTCGCCCGTCGATCGTCTCAGTACGTGAGTGAGAAATTGAGAAGTATTAATATAAAGTGCCGGTAAGCGACCGATCCTGAAAAAAGAAAAAAGAAAAACAAAACTCAACAACGATCATTGGCGATACGGAGGATTCCGACAATATGTCTTACCTTGCTCTGGACTCTAACGCGTGGCAGGTAAGTTTTTAAATTCGAGCACGATATAATATATATCTCTGAATTAGAAAATAAATTTAATTCGAGGTATGTACATTAAAAATTGTTATCGTCCCTGTATCGAGAGCATAATCGATGATATGAAGCTTTAATCGAATCGTCGTCCGCAATATCTTCGATCGAACTATAATCGTTCCCTATTCGAAGAGTATTATAGCCTCGAGTACCTTCGCATCGGACTATAACTTATTTCTCGGCTCAAGGATGGCAAGGTGAATTCTCTTGGGTTAAGCATTATTACACGGTTTTCACCGGGAAGATATTGAAGAGCCGACGCCAAGCATAAACGTATTATCTATCCCGTGAATACATCCGGAACATCCAGATTCGCTTCTGTCGGATGTCGCATGAATATTTATATACGATGAATATATTGAGAACCATCGCGATTCCTGAGAATTATCATTTTCCTTTCCTTAGCGCGTCGGTTGTTATCATCCTCCATTATGAGCATTCAAATATTATTGACTTCATACGTTTTCCGACGTTATAGAGCGCGCAGAATTGGCGACGGAGGTGGGTGGCGTTCGATATCGTCGACGATAGACGATAGACGTTTCATGAACGGTTACAACGTACCGTTTGTGACCTTTTTTTTTTCTCTCCTTCGCGAGATACGATCGCGAAGAAATTTCAGTGTTAACAACTTTCAATCGTGTCGGAGGGATATAGTAAATATAAATTATGTATATTACGCGATATGCCTATTTCATATACCATAAGAAGGTGTCCATATATATATATATATATATAGATCCACCATATAAGACATCGACATCCGACGTTTCAATAAACCGTTTCTTCTATCCGATCATCTCGAAACTTGAAAGAAGCACTCGGGGGACGAAACGCGCGATACCGTTAGACGGAGAAACGTTTTAACTAGGAAATTTTCTCTATTTATTTCACGCCAAACGTTCGGACATCTATCCAACCCGCATACGCTTACTCGTTCGATTTAACGTAAAGACGTGAAAGTGATAAAAGCTAGCCTACGTTATTTTATCTATCAAATTATTTTTCCCCCCTTTCTCTCTCTCTCTCTCTCTCTCTCTTGGACGATCGTCGCTTTAACTATCTCCTTCCGCGATCGAAGGACGAACGAGGAGAACTTCTCCGCCTTCGTAAGACGAGCGACCAACCGCTCGTCCGATACGGATCAGCCTTCTCTCCTCCCATCTCCCTTCTTTTTTCCCTTTCCTTTTTTAGCTAATACGCCGCAGCAGAGGTTGCAGTCATTATCGGGGTAAATTAGTGACGGTCAATCCGCGTTCCAGCGTTCCGCATGCGAGATGCGAGAGGGAACGAGTTTACGTGATTACGCGTGCGTAACATTGAAAAAGCGCCGACGGAAGGTTAGGTAATCCACGCACGCGATCACGAACGCGTCTCCTCACTGGCGTCCCATAGCGCTTGCCCTACGTCTTTGTTCTTATTTACATAGTTAAGAGATATACGTTTGGTTATCCTCTAGTACAATCCAACGTTTTATCAATTCTCTACCGTTTCTACATCGATAAAAATCCCGTAATGTTTATTAATTTGTTGAACGGCCATTGAATTTTTAAAAACCTTTCGTTTAAACAAATCCGTCGAATTATTTATCACATTCGCGGGCTTAATAAAGGACGAAGATAGATACATTTTCTCGAGGGAAAACGTTGACGGGAAGAAATACTAGAAGGCAATTTCTCCGCGTACCGGTTTCGATCAATTACGTCGTCTCAATGCGTAGCGAAGCGAATAGGAAAAACATTCCTATTCCTACGGCGGAACAAATTAACCGTGAGTTTCATGGAGGGTCCGTTAGCCGTTCGAGAGACTACTTTCTCGTGGCTGGTAAAAAACAAAAAAAAAAGATCAAAAAAAAAAAAGAAAAAGAGAGAGAGAGAGAAGTTAAAATGGGGTGGGGTAGAGGGTGGGCAAGAGTAATCGACCGAACGCGTTCGACACAGTATGCCACGGTGATAGAGATTCTACTCTATCCCCCCAATTTTCTAGTGGTGGTGGTGTTCGGTCCCGGAAATCACATAGGCACTCCAGGAAATGTAAGAGGTCGAGCACGACAACGGGGATAGCGGAAACAAGTTTAGGTTAGGCTCCTTCCTATCGGATTATGCCCGTTACCGAGTTCTCTTCTAGTTGAACCTATGCGTAGTTATGTATACGCCGCGAAAGGAGGTACGTTAGTGGTCTTTACGTACCGGTGCACTTTTGCCCAGGAGAGCAAGTTCGCCACAATGGAAACCGATTTAACTTAACTCACTTCGAGTGACAACATTTCGCCTTTAACCGAGTGCAACACGCGTCGGATATGATTTCTATCTCGGGCGAGTGAACGCGAGCGAGCGCGCGCGTGTACTACGATCGCGATGGTATCGTTTTATTATTATTATTATTTTTTTTTTTTTAGATAAATTCTCATTAAAGATATATGTACGTACCCGTTCTTCGTTTTCATATTCATCGAAACAGACGGCTAGACGTTCGATTCGTTCGATCTTTCTTTTTATCTTTCTTCTCTTTCGATACGATGTTTTCGATTCATCATCCATATCGACTCGAATTCACGTAGTATCTTTTCGTATTATACTAAATCGTTTCTCTATATTCGTCCCGATCAGTCAGAGAGAGAGAGAGAAAGAAAGAGAGAGAGAGAGAGAGAGAGAGAGAGAGAGAGAGAGAGAGTACAGCCGCAAAGCCGGCTAGCTAACTTAACCGCGTTAAGTCGAGAGTAGGACGAAGATGGAATATAACGTGGAAAAAAAAGGGGGAGATGATACGGATCGAGGTGGGCGAGAGGAAGTAAAGGCGAGTATTTGCACATTTTCCAATAAAGTATGATCTAGTCGCGTGGCAAAGCCGAGTGGCAGGCCGTGTCTTCTTGTTGAAATAACAAGGGGGTCCGAGGATGCTCGAGAATTAATACTTTGCTCCCACGCGCCCAGTATTCGACGCGAGATCCTTTTCGTGTCACCGCGAATATATATATGGCGACGAGAAAAACACGAGAGAGCAAGGGGGGAATCTACGAAAAACGGCTCGGCTATATTTCATTGCTTGTGCGCGCGCGTCTACCCATTCTTGACACAACTTATTTGTTTTTTTCGAGATTCTCTCGACTATCTCTCTCTCTCTCTCTCTCTCTCTCTCTCTCTCTCTCTCTCTCTCTCTCTCGCGACGATATTCTTAAACGTATAATTCGGTTGGTGTCCGGACAAGTTTCAAAATTTCAAATTGTCGTTATAAAAATGTCATTTGTTCCGATCGGGCAATGGCGTTTTCAAACGAGCGAGAGTACACGAATTTAATTAATTTTATTTTTCCCCCGAAAAGTAGTTCTCTCTGTCGTAGAGTAAGAGGGAGGGAGGGAGGGAGGGAGGGAGGGAGTATAATTTTGTCGTCGATTTAACGAGCGCAATGCGAGTTCGATTATTTTTCATGGACGTTTCCTTTCTGTCTCTCTCTCTCTCTCTCTCTCTCTCTCTCTCTCTATATATATATATATATATATATATATATATATATATATATATATATATATAAAAAAACGCACTAGCTTTTATGTAACACGGCTTTGATCCTCAAGCTATAATAAATTTTCTATGAATACATAGGACGAGGAGTATACATTTTACAGTTGTCATCTAACAATACTTACGACGAGATCGTTCGAACGAATGAAAGATTCATAGGACGTTATTAAATATTTCTTTCCTTTTTTTTTTTTTTTTTTTTTTTTTTTTTCAATCCGATCGTACACGCTCCGTGATTTAGCAATGCAGATCGATCGCGGAGTCAACGAAATAAACGTTTACACGAACGTAGGTCGAACGGAGAATACTTGACATTTTTTGTTGTCGTTGTTGTTGTCGTTGTCGCGGCGAACAGTTAAATTCGACGGGGAAATATTTACAATAGGGTTAAAAACTCTCGCGTCTCATTCTCGATAGAATGCTCTCGTACCGATCGTACCGTCATCCGTTTTACGATGTCCTTAATGCGTGATTCACTACTCTGTTTTGCATGGGCAGGAACAGTTGGTGGCTACATCAAAAAACCCTGATGTACTTCAAAGTCGCGGACTTGATCTCTCCGTTCGATCGAGAGAGCGACGGCTTCGTTTGCGCAGCGTAAGAGTAATGGGGAGGAAGAAGAAAGGAGAAAGAGAGAGAGAGAGAGAGAGAGAGAGAGAGAGAGAGAGAGAGAGATGAAGAAGAGAAGAAGGGTGAACGAAAAATAAATGATACCCGAATTAGCGTAATCGCGTGATGGTTTTTGCAAGGGAGATGTTACGATTACTAAGCCCACGCCAAGAGGACGTACGCGAGGCAATGGAGTAACGAAAGGAGAAGGAGAAAAGAGGGGGTGAGGTGGGATGGGGTAAGCAGAAGAGGGTAGTAGTAGTCGTCGTATAACCGGGGCGACGACAAATTGCATTTCGATTTCATTTTGGTCGGAAATGTTCGTGAGCCGGGATCAAGGAGTGTATTCGAAGTGTTGCGAACTCTCGGGACATTTCAAGCGTGTAATCGAACTTTTCGTCTTTTTGCCACCCGTCTCGAACTTTTGTCTCGAATACACGTATATATATATATATATATCCAATATCATTGCGCTTACGAGATTGTTTTTATTTCTCTCTATATCTCTCTATCTCTCTCTGTACAAACGATTGGCGTTACTTGTTTCGTTTTTAATTTTAATCGTATCACTAACGTTCCACGTAGATATTTTTATTCGTTCGGAAAGATTGCATTTAGTGTTTAGATATATCATATATATATATATATATAAAAATGCGGAGTATACCAACGTAATCGTCCAAAACAGGATTATCATGAGATCAAGTGATTTTTTTTATCGAAAAATCAGCGAGACGGATCAATTTCGTTTTTCGAGGAGGACAGATACTTTTCGTGAAATTCAACTTACGTCGGATTAACTGACTTCCCCCTTAAGATGGGTGGTAACATTTTAAACAGCAACAAGGGTTATATCTCGTATTATTATCATTAAAGGTCTCTTAATTATCTTTGTAATGGTGTAATTTTTCTTTCTTCTTCTTTTTTCTTTTTTTTTTATTTTTTTTATTTTTTTTTTTAATTTGAGTCAACAGTTTCCGAGAAAATACGGGTTTCGAAGTTTCAGGTATGATAAAATTTAATTTTGAGAATTACATTTACTCATTAATCGTAGAAATCGTTGAAAATAACGAGAATATGGTAGAGTGAGTTGTTTTTTTTTTTTTTTCCTTCAAAAATATGGAACTCGTTCACATTGTACAGTTTTGGTACGACAGTTTTGAAATCATCATGAAAGTTTTGTAAGGTTTAAGTAAATGAAAGTTTTCATTCCCAAACGAAATTTGCATTTTATTGTACCTGAAGTTAAGAAATGCATTTTTTTCGGGAATTATTGACTCGAATTAAAAAAAAAAAAAAAAAAAAAAAAAAAAAGAAAAAAATACTAGCACCATTGTAAAGAGAATTAAAAGATCATTAATAATGATATACCATAATATTCTTGTCGCCATTTACGATTTTTTAGGTGGGGGTGGAGGGGGGGGACGGCTGTGTTACCTCTCCTTTGGTGATTTCCAAACTGGATAAATGTAAGACAGGTGTCTGTTCTCTTCGAAAGGAATATTGACCTATCCGAACGTTCTTCGAAAAAAAAAAACAAAAAAATAAACTCGTTAAGTGTCATTAGTAATCCCCCGTGGACATTTTTCATTCGGACAGTCCGTATATATATATTAGGAATTTTTTAAAAATTAACCGAAACAAATTAATGATGATGTTATGCGAATACCCGCATGGATTAGGAAAAGAAATTAACACTGACTACAAAAAGTTAAAGTCATTATTAGATGAGAGAAAAAGTACGAACTTCGAGCTTTTGAAAACTGTTGATTCAGAAGTAGTCGCGTGACCGGCGGTGGCCCTTTCCTTGCGCGTGTTTGAACAATTTGTGATATCCAGATTGGTTACATCGTGAGCGTGCAAGTGGTGGTTACGAGAGAGCGAGAGAGAGCGAGAGAGAGAGAGAGAGAGAGAGAGAGAGAGAGAGAGAGAGAGGCTTTTAAATAAAGTATAGATCGTTGTGATGTTTGACCGAGGACGCGGGGGACAGAGAGAGAGAGCCTTTTATGCGATACACTCTGACAAACGTTGGTTAACTCTCGGTGACAATGAGGGAGGGAGGAGAGGGGAGAACGAGAAAGTTCTATTGTCACGCCCCGTCGGATACAAAGGGTGCCTCCTGCCCGAGCACTTTTGTCCATACGGATACTACGGTACCAACCGAATGTGTCGAACGGCACATTCTTGCATAATGTAGAAGATAAATTCGATCGAGTGGTTGTGGTACGATCATGTTGTCACTCTCTGGATACACCTTCGTTCGCATTCACAGGTCAACAAATTTTCTTTTCCTTTTTTTGTCTTTTCTTTTTTTGTCTTTTTTTTTTAACCAGAGGAATCTCATCCCCTCTCGCAAAATTAATCCGAATTGTCTCGTAGAAGGAACGATTGATCCTTTCGTTAAATCGAGAAAGGATCGATGAACGAAAGTATGATTATTTGAAGTGACATTAAATTTTCTTTTCTTTTTCTTTTTTCTTTTTTTTTTTTTTTTTCCTTTGTTAATCCTGAGAACGACTCACAAGTACACGTATAACGTCGTATTGAAATTCGTAGGATATCGTTATAATATCTCACGAATACGTATCCCTTTGTAATACGTGTATCTCTCCAATGAAAAACTTTTGTGATAATAATGTTTCTAGACCCGTTTTCATTTGGCACGGCCGTCAAACGAGACGCTCCATGATCAGTCAAGCAACGTCGGCTTGTGTTTTAGTCTTTAACCCGTTCTGCTTCCAGTAATTAAGACTGGAGCAAAAAAAAAAAGAAAAAAAGAAAAAAAGAAAAAAAGTAAAAAAGAAAACAGAAGAAGAAAGGAGAAGGACAGAGCACGGCGATGGAGGCAACATAGGAGGTAGAGAGGAAGGAGGAGAATAAGGAGGGATGCAGACGGATGGAATGGAGAAACGTGAGGGGGGGGGGGTTTGGTGGGTGGGCTAGAAGAAGGGTAAGGGGGTTGGATTATACAATGACGCTCCTTTGTTCTGCCCTTTTGCGGAAGACACCGGTAGCGAGTAGCATTTGCGAGCACAAAGAGAAATAATGACTAGTCCAGTGTTCAACTAATATTTGCTTCCAACTTTTTCCGGAGATTTTTCTCCCGGAGAATGTTTCCTTTTGTTAGCCGAGAGAGCCGACGCAGACACGACGTTGACGACGACGACGACGACGACGACAACGACGACGACGACGAGATGGCCCGGTTCGGTTTGTCAGGAAAGTGCTTAGTCGCTGCTTCATGCTGCTTGCCGCTTCGCAACTCCTTCGACTCTTCTCTTTCTCTCTTCCCCTCCCTCCCTCTCTCTCTCTTTCTTTTTTTTTTTCTCTTCTTTCTCTCTCTTTGAAAGGCCAATCCTAAAATTGCCGCTGTTGTTTTCCCGCGCGCGCGTGTGTGCGTGTGTGTGCACTGACTCGAATAAAGGAATAAGCCATTTTGCGAACGCTCACTTCGACTAATGTCTGCACTGTCGCTTTTCGTTTGCTTAAACCATCTTTCTTTGTTCTCTATGGAGTAGTTGTCCTTCCCTGTTTTCGCCTAATCGTTGGAAAACAGAAAAACGGTAAGGTTTGAAGATTGCGAAACTATCCTCGTAGATAGACTGTTTCCCTTCTAAATGGAAAAATTCGTGAACCGTGCGTGGTAAGAAAATAGGAGGGTGGTCATCGAGTTTACCCTATCTAACTTGATGCTCTGGTTTTTTTTTTTTTTTTAAAGAGTGGTAGGTAGTGTCCAAGCTCGATTGCCATGGTAGTGATAGTGATGATGGTGGTGGTGGTGGTGGAGATGGTGGTGATGATGGTGGTGGTGGTGGTGGTAGTTGATCGCAACAGGGACGATGGTGATGGTGAAATCGAGTTAGTCAAATTAACCATGAAATAGACTCCCTCCGCCCTAGTGTCTGTCTATCTCGTCCGTCGCTGGTGTCGTTCGCATCGTTCCGTGACCGCTAACGAAAGCTAACTAGTCCCGTAGGGCCGTTTAGCTTGCTCTCTCGTTCGTAGGGTGAAGGGCGAGGGAACGTTATACAAAAAAAAAAAAAGGAAAAAAGAAAAAAAATTAAGAATTAAAAATTAAAAGTAACAATAAAAAAAAAAAAAATCCACGGCGAATCAATCATTTCTGTTTGAAATTGTTGTAATTTGTTTTCATCGTTTGGATTGATATTAATATTAATACCATTAATATTAATACCATTGGAATGATATTAATTAACACTGTAAGGTTATGGTTTATATGACAGTTGAGAATTATCGACGGTACGCAAAATTGTTGGAAAAGAAAGAAACTAAAGTTTTTGACTGCGCTTTTCTATGACCGAGAATGAGCGTCCCCTGCCACGTGATTCATGGGTACGATGATCCCATTGACAAATAAGAAGGACTTGGGCCAGTCTTTTTCTCATTAGCGGCACTTTGAACTAACCCGCCCACGTTATGACAAACTAGATTAATTTTCTGTCCAAAGGGTACCGCCCTTCTCGATCGTTTATTACGAAATTTCAACTGTCAGAGACTGCTTTATCGTGTTCCCCGTGCTCTCTGTTACCCGAAGATAGCCATTTTATTCGACCGTCGTAAAAAAAAAAAAAAATAAAAAAAAAGAACTAAGCTGCATAATCAGGGAACATAATCTCATTTACGAATTTTTTTGTCGCGTCTTCGACGTCCCGTCGAAATTAACTCGCGCGATCTTATGCATTCCTCTTTCGAGTTTTTCTTTCGTTGTGTGTGTGTGTGTGAGAGAGAGAGAGAGAGAGAGAGAGAGAGAGAGAGAGAGAGAGAGAGGAAAAAAAAAGATCTGACGATCCGAGCCATTATCGTTGCCGTAAATTCATCTGCATCAAAATAAATTAATAAAGTTCCAACTGTTCGAATGTATTCGTAGTATACGTAGGTTCCTTCAGATTTAGTTGCTCGAAAAATTATATACTTCGAGAAATTATTTCGATATACGAAGTGACGGATTTCTGCATTAATGTTGCGACGAAAGTGACCTGGCACAAATGGAACTCGCGTTTTCATAGTAAAAATCGGGATCAGGTTAAAAATATTCAAAGATGGGAGCGTTGGCCGTAGAAGGGGTTTATAACTCACGTCAGGCAGGTAATTAGCCGCTTTTGCCCAGCTGTAATGGACCCGCTAAGGCACTAAGCGAGACCCTTAACTTATTTAAATGAACTGGTAACCCATGTCCATGTCCAACGCGAGCCAGACGCGAGGCAATATAGAAAAACCATTTATAAGGGCACTATTCCGGATGCCTAAACAACCTTCTCTCTTCGTTTTGCTATACTTTGGACTCCGCACGACCGTCAGGCGAACTATTTTTTAGTGCCAACACGCGTATACGGATGAGTCTTGGCTCGCTCAGCTGCTCGCTTTCATTGCTCCTTGAAAATTTTTTTTAATGACCTTAAGATGAGACGAGCGCAATAACGCCGAGATTTATCTGATAAATAGCGAGACCCCCCGAAGCACCGCGCGCGATGCGACGTGCACACAGCTTATTTTTTTTGCTTTCGCTTTCTTTCCTTTTTTTCTTTTTTTTTCGTTTTCCTTCTTTCGTTCTTTATTAATCTCGGTGATTAAGTTTCTTTTTCTTTTTTTTTTTTTTTTTATTTATTTTTCATTTATTCGTCCATTCCGACAACCTGTCCTCCGCGTATATTCGTGGGATCGCGAATTGTCCGAAATAATACCGGTTTTAAATCAGTGAATCGCATTGATTTGTTTTCGATGGAATTTAGGGTTGCGTCTGGAGAGCGAATATTGATTTTATGCCCGGCTGTAAAAGTGTGATTTGAATTTTGATTGCGGCCTGGGAGAGATCGCGTAACAGGATAGTGCACGCTTTGCCAGACGCACAAGGGCTCTTCAAGCGACGCTTACTCGACTGGAAAATCGAAGGAATATATGTGTACGTTTTAAAGTGCCGAAACGGGAGAGATACCTCCTGACCGATTACGACACGTACGAATCGAAGAAAAAGAAAAGAGAAAGAAAAGGAAAAGGAAAAGGAAAAAAAGTAGATACAACGCGAAGATTAATTTCTTTATTCCGTTATATCTGAACTTAACCAAAATTTTTCCTATATGTCGCTTTTTTTTTTTTTTTTTTGTCTTTTCGTTTGCCCGCAAACCATACTTTTTCCCTTGGAACGGAAGGAAAGAGAAGAAAAAGTTACGGAATCGTGGGCGTGCACATAGACGAATCGTTCTAGCGCTCGATTAGAATCTTAAAAGGGAGCATAATTCGATAATGATACCGAGGGCAGTGGAGATTTCATCGTGGAAGCATGCTAATGCCGCTTTTGTCGTAAGCCACGGATGACTATAATTTGCTAGCACTTAAAAATAGGTATTATAAAATATTATCATAGACCGTTTCCACGTAATATTGCCAACACAAAAGGCCAATTTGCCTTTTTGTCAGCTCGCACTTTGCAACGATATTCTCCCAAGTTCCTCTTAATTTCAAGGAATCCGTTCTTTTTCCTTACCATTATTACTTTTCACTCGAACCGATAAACGA
>OU426851.1:11719919-11742419 GCA_911387685.1 Dolichovespula media | reverse complement strand
ATACATCGCGGCGGTGGTTTCGTTATGGCGTTGAAGCTTTTTAACCGGAATCTCTTCTGAGCACTTACTTCCTCGAGTAACAAAAAGTAGGGGCTTACGGTATATCATGATTTTAGCTTTGCACGTGCTCGTGGAGTGTGTTTTGTTTGCTAAGCGGGCGAAGGGTAGCGTTGTTTATCAAAAGGTACTATTAAGCGCGCTTCACCACTCGTTCGAGCTGTTCGAGTGCAGTTCGTATAAGAGTGCTCCTCGTTGAATCGAGGAGATTAGAAGTAGTCTCGATTACGTTTCTTTCTTGCGAAGCACGAACGGTTTTGATTAATTAATCGAGCACATTATTATTTCGAGTAACGCGACGACGACGACTCGTCTAATCTTTATTCACGTATTAACATTTATATTCATTATCAGATCTTTCCGTCTATTTATCCGTCGACGTAATTTTAATCTGAAATTGATTCTATCTCTTTTTATTTTTATTTTACTCATACTTTGTATATCTGTTGTCTATATGTTTTTGTATTACACTTTGTCTGTGTTATTCTCGTTATTATCGCATACATTTTTTTTTTTCATCATCACCATATTTTTCTCACGATGACTTTTTCCATTCTGCCAAATATCGTTCTTCTATCATCACGAACGTTAACTATGTATATCGAATATCGACGTTAGAATCGCTTCTAACGTTTTCCTTACCCGTTTCGTTATTCGAGTCCCTTTCGAGCGTTTCAATCGGGAGACTACTTTTAGTGATTCGCGTTCAGAGAAAATAAAAAGAGAGAGAGAGAGAGAGAGAGAGAGAGAAGGAGTCGAACAAGTAGGAGGTGGATCGGGTGGAAGCGTCAAAATCGGACTTTTAAAGAGCGAAAAGTATATTGCGCGAGAGCGCCAACCGCATCGATGCGCCATAGCTTTCGGGGTTTAAGATTATACGCAATTAGCACTTTAACTACCAGCCCAGCCCAAATTGGATTATTTTTTTCAGGGAACGTTTCAATCAACCCGTCAACGTCCCCCTGAGCGATATCGAAAGATTCGACCCTGCAATTACTTTGCTAATTAAATCAAGATCGCCTCTGATCCACAGCTGTCCTGTCGTCGTCTACATAGGCGATGCGTATCGAGGTACTTGTTTTACGAGCACGAGAAAAAAAAAGGGACATCTAACTGGCCGATAATTCGCGTTTTTCACTTTCGTGAAAGTCGGACGACGTTCGTCTCGTTTCTTTCTCTCTTCGTAGCCCACCGAACGGGGAGGGAAAATATATTCAAACTTTCTAGCTCGGATGTGCTCTATATATTTTTATTCGTCCTAAAAAAGTCATCCTCGATACTAATCTTTTATTATTTTTTTATTTATTTATTTATATTCACAGGGAACGTAGGCGTGTCCGGCCTTCGACGTGTGAACTATGCCGTTCGGTATCCGCGATTCTTGTTATCGTCGCCGTTCTTCTTTTCCCACATATATACACGTACACGTACACGTACACACACACACACAAACATATCCACAGACCGCACGCGGGATCTATAACAAAACGGTGGCTCGTATTTCCACTCCTTTATGCGAACGAAACCGATTTACGAAATGTATTCCGCCTTTTTCTAGACTCCTCGCGCGTCCCTCATGTTGTATCGTGTCCCGGTCCATTCGAGTTCGCCAGCACGTCGAAGTGTGGAGAATTCCTTCTACGAAGAAACCCAAAACTGATGGTTAATTATATTCGACCAGCAACTGAACTTCGTTTGGAGAGAGAGAGAGAGAGAGAGAGCACGAAGGGTCTTTTTTAGTTTGCGGCACGCGCTGCCACGTGGCATTTGTTGCGGACCACGTGAAAAGGAAACGAGCAACCAGCGGCTCGTATTGAATCAGTGTGTTACCGATATGCACGTACACTCTCTTCTCTTGCTCACTCACTCTCTCTCTCTCTCTCTCTTTTTCTTGCTCTTTCTGTGTTCAACAGCACATACATACGTATATATATATATATATATATATATATATACACACATATATAAACCATATAGTCGGTGTTACGTGCACGATCCTTTTATGGTTGCAAAAGGCAACTATTATCGCCTCCCAAGAGATTGAATAATAAAATTGTTGCATCTCCATTTTATAAAGAAGTCTTCTCCCTCTCTCTCTCTCTTTCTTTACTTTTCTCTACGAGTCCTTCTCGTTTGATGTACGAGAGCGTTTTCTTTGACTTGGATCCAACCGTGCGTAACGTCTCTACGAATGCAAAAATTGTAATCAAAACGTATGGGATTTTGGGGAACAGATGCTAGCGCGTGCTGAGGACAATTAACGTGAATTATGGTAAATGATAGTGTGGCCCGTACGCAAAAGGATTCAGAGGAGCGTATGCCACGTTAGTGTACGTACGTACGAAGAGGCACTAGATTGCCTCACGGCACGAGAATATTTCGGTCCGTGTTTTTGCTCATGATCTCCGTGCCCCGCAGGTGCAACTCTACGCGGCGGGATATTCGATCGACTCCGTAAATTTCGTTTCAACTTTGTATCCTCCCTTTGATAGCTCTTTCATTCTTTTTTTTTTTTTGGGGGGGGGGGGCGGGGGGGGGGGTGGGATGGGGGCGGTGGACACTCGTACGCGTTTCCTTTGTCACCGATCATTGTTTATTTCTCGAAGGAAGAGTCCCTTTCCGATCTTTCATAGATATATTTGTAATTTTCGAAATTGCTCGAAAGGATTTACTTCAACAACGGTGCTCGACACTTCGTACGTAACGTTTAATTAATTTGTATCATTGTCGAACGTTCGGATTATGATCGGGGAGAAACGTATTCGATATATAAACGCATACGTTTTTGAATTATACCAGAAGTCAGTCAGTCACAAAAGCAAGAGTAGTCGGAGTAATTTACTCTCTCTCTCTCTGAATAACGCGCTTTCGAACTTGATTGGCCGCAGGTGTCAAGAGCAATCGCTTCGAGGAAGTACTACTACTGTAGTATATCTCTTCTGATCTGATAAACCAGATCGCTGTCATTCTCTTAGCATTCGTGCTACGACTTCTCCATAGCTGAAACGATAATTAAAGCTCGTAGCCGTTGCCCTTTCAACCATTGACTTTGTTGCGCCCGTTTGACTCGGTTTCAAGAATATTACTTCGTTTCGTTCGCGTTAAACGCAACGCGAAAAGCAGGTGTTTCTTATTATTCTCCCCCCCCTCTCTCTCTCTCTCTCTCTCTCACACACACTCTAGACGAATAGAGCTAATGGTCCCGAAAAAGTCGAAGAAAATTGAAATTTCGTTTACAAACGAATCGTTGTTGTATTATGCAATCGCAGAAAGCACGATAAAAATGAAATATAGAAGTTGGGCTAAAGGGGCGGCGGGGGGAAAGGACGAAGAACAACTTGTTTCCACGTTTAAAATTCTAACGTCACGCCTGTCCGAACATAAGGATACGCAACGTAGAATGTTCGTCCTGTATGTGGTCGATAGATTTAATTTGAAATGATACCGTAGAATACACCATTTTTTTTTCCTTTCCTTTTTTTCTTTTTTTTTTTATTTCATCCTGCCAACCGCACGAGATAAACCAATATCAAAGCACGCGAAGAGCGAAGTTTCGTCAAACGAGGAATCAATGTTTCGAGCCTTTGAGGGACAGAACGTTTGACGGATGAGAAATCAGTCGGAACGGTTCACCTGTCGAAGTTCCGGCATCGCGAATTGGCAAAATGCAGCTGACAAAATAATTAGTTTCCTGGATTCGCTTCGACCGAAAGAGGAGGATTTCGTTTGACCAAATCGCGTGTCGCGGAATTATGAAACAAAATTGGAGCCGGTTTTAGACGGGGGAGGGGGAGGAGGGGGGAGAATTGGACTGGCCGTTCTCTCGAAGACGTTAGGAGAGAATAATATCTTCGATCGTGATTTCGATCGGACTGCTAAAAACGGTTGGATTAATCATTCTAAAATAAATTTAATACGATGCACGTTCGTTAATGGTACAGTTTCTATCGATGCGATCAAAATGGAATTACACCGTAAGATACAATGATACGTACGTATATGGCATGCAATGACAACTTGTGACGCATTTTTAACGTCGCATCTTTCAAACTCGTGACATACTTCTGAAGCATATCCGATTTTAAAGATCCATCCTGTAACGTTAGCGTGCTAGGGCCGCGGGCGATTTAAAAATCGAAAGAACTTCTCTTTGTAAGCCGGTATATACATACATACATACATACATACATACATACATACATACATACATACATACATATATATATATATATATATGTATGTATGTACGTACGTACGTACGTAGGTATGTATGTATGTATGTACGTATATGGGATAACAAAAAAATTGAAACTGATGATTCATTTTAAATTGATAAGTCAAATCGCTTTTTATAATATATAACGCGCTAAGAATTCAACGTCGGACGAGAAAGGAATAAAATTCCGATACAGAGATTAATAAATATCGAGTATGGAAGCGGCGGAGCCCACCCCCTTTCCCCCCCCCCAATCTCCCTTATATAAAAGGTATTATGTATTCACTCGAGGAATTCTCCGAATCTTATCGGGCCGATCACTTATGCCCATAAAAAGATAGAAAATGCTGCTTACGTCGTTGACTCGAGGGTGGTTTCGAGCTTGGATACAGAGCTGATAGCTCCGGGCTGATAGATGTTGGCTAATTATGTGCCCGAGAAGTCCTGGGCTTCGTTCGTTGGAGGAAAAAGGAACCCTCACGAGTTCTCTTCTCCGTTCGGCTTGGTTCTATCGTGCTCGACCACCCATTGACAATACAATTTCTTCGTGACCAAGGCAGGGACAGTCGTTGATTATTAATTTTCTTCTATTCGACTCGTAATAACGTTAATACAACAATTAATGCTACCAACTGGCGTTAGGTCTTAGGACTTCTCTTCCATCGTCGAGGACCGTGTTCGTGTTCTTTCATAATATCGCCCGATGATCTATTAATTTACAAAAATTCCGTAATTTAATTTTAATTTTCATCGTGTATTACGTTAATCATATAGTATAACAATGTTTGTTCTACGGAGTTTTGTCTAATAGACAAATTTCAATCTTCGAATACAGAACGACGAAACACGCACGAATAATACGCGTACAGTTTACACGGACAGAGCGCAATCGCGATCCTCGACAGTCTCGACGGTGGAGGCGTACGTTTCTTCTTTCTCTCGTCCATCCGTCCGTCCGTCCGTCCGTCCGTCCGTCCGTTCGTTCTTTCGTCCGTCCGTCCGTCCGTCCGTCCGTCTGTCCGTTCGTTCGTTCTTTCGTTCTTTCGTTCGTTCGTTCTTTCGTTCGTTCGTTCGTTCGTTCGTTCGTTCGTTCGTTCGTTCCTGCGTTCGTTCGGTGGTACTGGCCCTGTAATTGGGCCCAAACTCTTAGCTCCGCTCGACCGGCCAAAGATTATACACCCGCATGTCCTGAGGGCCCGGAGCCAAACGTTCTTGTGTGATATATTATGCTGCAGATACCTGTATCTGATTCAGAAGGTGAAGCCGGCGTAAACGGAGTAACTTTTTCGATCGCGCGCGCGCGCGCGCACGCTCGCGTTCATAAGTGTGTTCCACGGGACCCGTCGTTGGATTCGTCCTTATCCATCCATCCTCGATCGTTCAGAAAAACAACTAAATGCGTCTATAACGCGAAGATCTATTTTTTTTTTCTTTTTTTTTTTTTTTTTTTTTACTTTGCCTTAAACGTAGCATTTTTCTTTTTCTACGTGAATCGTTCCGTATCCGTAAGGAGTCTCGAAGAACTGGAGTTCCGTTTTCTTTGTCCGACTCCCCCCCCCCCCACCTTCCGTTTTTGGCGTACCAAAAATTCAAGGATGAAGAAGGTATTTCGTGCCGCGCGCAACCGACTATCGACAATCGAAAGTCGTTGCTATCGCTTCGACTCCATCAAAAAGAGAGAAAAAGGGGGGAGCGGGGAAAAGGAAGAAAAAGAAAAAAGATCGCAACAACATCGTCCCCACGCACGGTCGAACGAACGAACGAACGAACGAACGAACGTCCGCTAAGAGCGATTCGTGACTCCGACATCTGCGCGCGCGCAGACCCCAATTACGTTCCTGGATCTTTTGTATTCGCGTTAACCCGACGCAATTATAAATTCCTTTGTTCTTGCATAAAGTACATTCTCCTCGCGTCGTGTCTCGCGAGACGACATAAAGAAAGGCCACCGTCGGCACCTACCGTTTAACTTCGCGATGACACCCTTTGTGCTTTATAAAACGCGCATGTTCCTACCGGTAATTAATATTATCTCACTTTTACCTTACGCAAACCACCGAACGAGACGAGCGCAAAATATCGAAGCAATGTCTTGAGCAATTGCAAACAACGAAGCTTTATCGAATGGTCATCGATGATACATGCGCCCATAAGGTATGTATTATATACGCCGTTTAAAAATGGCAGGGTACTTTGTCTCTTCGCGTCTGACATCATATCGGCTCGTGAAATAGCCTTAAATTTGTATTCGGTTTGATCAAAGAGTAAGTATTATATCTCTCCTGCTTATTTCCACGATGAATTCGATAGAAGACAAGCGTACAGGGAGTTACATGGAATGTTTGTTAGCGATGTTAGGAACTATTCGACTATCAACGATAATATGAATGAATCGAGGGTACGGTGCACGATCTAACAACGGCCGATATAACTTTTTAAAACGTAAATTCAATCCCATGTAAGTTTCTGTATCAATCTTTTCTTTCTCTCTTTTTTTTTTTTTTTTTTTTTTTTTTTTTTTCATAAGAACGAGGAGATCGTGTCAAAGGATATCTCATTATTTCTTTTTTTAGTCGAATCGATTGAATCCGATGCATACAACGGTTTTTATTCGGTCCACTTTGGTTAGACGACCAACCAGTGTCGTCGAGCATCCGAAAAATAGCCGGGAGCGTAGGATAAAGAACATTTCCAGATACCCGTCCAGTCGGTAAACGTTCTCCCATTGTCTCGCATGACCCTGTCATTAGGAGCACGGGTTCATGAAAGAAGCGGTATACGTATCTGGCTGGAAGGTGCGTTCGCATAGGCACAACGTCGGTCTTTCATTACGTTCGGGTCTCTCAATGCCAGGGTGTTATATATCTGTTGCAAGCTGCTATATCTATGGTCCAGAGAGAGAGAGAGAGAGAGAGAGAGAGAGAGAGAGAGACTAAGGCACACCATCTCTCGCGTCGGCACGAAACGCGCTCGCCAGAGAAAAATATCGCGCGCGGGGAAGCTTTGCTCTCGCGCGCGCAATCGTTGATGTAGCCACGCCCGTGGCGGATTCCTCATACGTAACTCGTGCGGTGGCTCGACCTACCAGACCCCGTTCTCCTTCTCCTACGCTTCGCTGTCTAAGATTACGGGCACGATGCTTTTATTGCAATTGAATCCCTAACCCTCCTTTTCCCACTCCTCTCTACCCTTTCTTTCTCTCGATCTTTTCTGCCTCTCTTCTCCTTCCTCTCATCTCCTCCTCTTCATCCTCCTCCTTCTCCTTCTCCTCCTCCTCCTTTTCTTCTTCTTCTTCTTCTTCTTCTTCTTCTTTACCGCTTCCTTCCTCGTCTCATTCTCTTTCTCTTTCCATTTTGTATCCCCCTTTCGCTCATCCACTCCCACACCACCTCTCACAATCTCTCTTTCCCTCCTATACACTACTTCTTCCTTCCATCTCATCCTTCTTCACCACCACTGTCCCCATTCTCTCCTTATGAAATATTTTACTCGACCATAACTTTTTTTGCTCCTGCGCCTCTGGTTGACTATATGCTTTTATATTACGAGTTTCGCTCTCTTACACATTTTCTCTCCCTTGCACTCTCTCTCTCTCTCTCTTTCTCTCTCTTTCTCTCTCTCTCTCTGTCTCTCTCTGTCTCTCCCTCCCTCCCTCTCTCTCGCTCTTTCTCGGAGGCTCTCATCTTATTGCTCGCGCGCGAGCGGGATCTGCGGCTCATTAAAGCGGTGCCTTCTTCTTGATCCCCTAATTACAAGATGGCGGGTGCGTCTACATGGCGTCCGAGTATCTTACGCAGTTCCTCCAGAGGCTCTTGCGTACGTGTTCGTTTCGTTTCGTTTCGTTTCGTTCGTTTCGTTTCTCTTCGACCGATCTCAGCTCTCGCTAAACTCGCTATCATCGTTTTGTTTTTTTCTTTATTTCTTTTTACTGGTATCGGGCGTGCAATGCTGTATCGACGAGTACCTACCCGGTCATTATTTCTCGCGAGAGACGGATAAAACCGTCGAGCCGATGCAATGGCGTACGAATCGTTTGCGTGGAAACGCGTCCGCGAACAGCTTTTCGAGAGATCCCACCTATTTATCGAGGTTTATGGCGTGTAAAAAGGGGATGCCACGATTTTCTCATAATTTGATATCCACCTTCGCCTAGGACGAAGATTTACGTGGTCTTCGAAACTTTCGATCGAGCTCTGTGGCTGAGTTCTTTTTTTATTCTTCTTTTTTTTTCCTTCCACCGTAACCTATTCTCAAGTATCTTTGATACTCTCTCATCCAGAGCTGATTCTTCGAAGAACGGACGACGATTTTCTTTCTCTTCGTTAAAACTAGTTTTACTTTTTCATTAAGTACGATTCATTTCTTTTTATTATTCGGAGCGATTGATGATGGATCCTTAACTCGGAATAAAGAAATTTCAAGGATTGTAATTGCGCGAAATTACCTACCTTAGTAAGAAATCCTCGAAACTAATGGTCCAAGTAATGAGGATCAAAATGTTAGCCTTTTTTGCCTGACATTTGAACTTTCGCGTGCTGTCGAGTGACAGTACACAAACAGCACAAAGCTTTCTGAGATCAGAAACGTTATAACTTTTTTTTCCATCGCTCAGAAAAATCTACGTCGATAAGTTATCTTTAATTGCTCGCGATAACCTTTCAATTGAGACAAAGTGTCTGGCCTACGGAAAAATGAAGTCTATATAAAGATTAGATCAGCGTATCATCTAGTGATATCTTGATATCGACGACGGTATCGCCACTCGATATCGTTGCTCTCGAAATAAAAGTAAAAATGGCGATATCGTTGAAGGTGTTCCGTGTTTGTATATGCAGGGTATCGTTCTTTCCTAGCGGAAGAGTGGAATGAATAATGATGAGACAAGAGTGCTCTAATATGTATACGCTCACATACATATGCATGAATGCATTAATGCATATTTAACGGATTTTCGGCCGCATAACGGGACCGAATTATACTACGTTGCTCAATAGACGTGAATTTGGAGTACGTTATATGCCGAGTAATTTATATATAAACAACGTATCGGTTGGAAGCGGGACTAGATTGAAATTAATCCGTATAGTTTGGCTCGAAGAATATCATCGTGACGAGTGCGATCGTGTGTCAGTCTGATCAATAAAAACCAAGGTTATGGCATACGTGGAAAGATTGTGAATAATGGAAGAATATTTTCCCCTAAATGAAATAAAAGAGATGGATGCTTGATTATTATTCTTTGGACGAAACGTCAGCGGGGTTAAACTACGTTTACGTCGCGAACCATTGTCGTGTTCGTTTCTAAACTCCGAACCCTTGACCCTCCACCTCTCCAACCCCTCTCACGAGTCTCTTTTTCGGACAATGGTAAAAGGAGGTGGCCCCGTTAAAGGGAGAGGAGGCGGTCCATGTCCCGCAGGTTGTGAGCATTGTTTCCAAGAGAGTTCGCCCGAAGGGTGCGGGCTTCTTCAGGTTGCTGGCGTCCTACCGAGCGGCCCACGCCGACTGCCGCTCATCGACGTTCCCGACAGCCCCAGGACTTAGAGAACTCCTCTCCACGATCCTCTCTTAGATCCTCCCCGTGGCTCTTCTTCCTCCTTCTTTACCTCCTCTCTTCTTCTTTTACTTCTTCTTCTTTTACTTCGCGAATCCTCCCTCTACTTCTTCGTCTCACCTTCAGCTCGGCAGAGGTCCAAGCATCCCTCTGGCGGACCGACGAGAAAAGTCGGCTTTACCGATCTCCCTTCTTTTCTCGTGCTCTCTTCTTTTCGTTTGCGTGGCGTGGGTGTGCGTGCCTTCACTTTGCTCGGTAATCGTATGTAAATCGTATAGCAGATCTCTCCCGTCGTGGTCGCGCGACCGCCTGGATGAAGAAGGAGGCTCTCTCTCTCTCTCTCTCTCTCTGTAGAATCTGCCGCGAAATGGACCGTGCAGCTCCTTACCCCGCGGCGGATACGGAGGATAGCCGCGTGCGTTGCTCATAAACAAATTATCCGGACCCAAGGGTCGAAGGTCTATTGAACCGAGGCGATCCGTTCTCCGTTCTCATTTACATAGTTAGCCCCGAAGCTGCAGATGCCCTCTCCTCTTCATTCTCCTCCACCTTCTCCTCCTCTTCCTTCTTTATACTCCTATGGCATCTTCTTACTACTCTCGGAACCTTCGAACCATCCATCTGAAGACAGCAACCCTTTCAACCTTCGTAGAGCTACCTTTAACATCATCCTTTCGATCTAATCAACCGTCCATCCCGATAATATTTCTCATCTCGATCGTACAAAGAAATTCATTCTCGCGTTATGTTACTTGTCGACGGGAAAGGGTCTCTCTCTCTTCCCGAGGAGATCACTACGAGGGAGTAAGTAAGTAAGTAAGTAAGTAAGTAAGTAAGTAAATAAGTAAGTAAGTAAGTACGTACGGGGACGAAGTTCGTGTTTAGTTTTATCGGCTTGGTCCGCATAATCACAGTGCCCCATAGCGCTACTCTTGAGTCGAAAGAGATCGTAGTAAAGCAATCGTGAGAGGGTTGCTTCGAGGGAGAAGTAGGGGGAGCTATCTTTTCTCAAAACACTGAAGAGAAAGAGAGAGAGAGAGAGAGAGAGAGAGAGAGAGAGACAGTCAGATAGACGGAGAGACAGACGGACAGACAGAGGGAGAGAGAGAGAGAGAGAGAGAGAGAGAGAGAGAGAGAGAGAAAGACAGAGCAAAAGAGAGAAAGAGAAAGGAAGAGAGATGAAGAAGAGGCGTTGGCTGGCAGGTTGAATCGTTGAGAGAGGCGGCTGGAGGGACTTCGACGAAGGCGAGGAAGACGGGTGGGGGCACGGAAGCGGCGGTGGGGCTGTCAAGACATCGCGTCGGTGGAAAGAGGGAGGGGGTGGGGTAGAGGGAGTGGAGAGGGGGAGAGGAGAGGGAACTTGGAGTCCCCTCTCGCAAGCCGCCCCCGCCACCCGCCGCATGATTGCTTCCCCGAGGCAGGCATCGCGTGTCAGGCCCCTCTTACACACCACTCTCTCCGCTCCCGCTTCTTCTCCGCTGCTTACCTGCGTGCTTGCTCGCTCGCTCGCTCGCTCGCTTGCTTGCTTGACTGCTTGCCTGCTTGCCTGCTTGCCTGCTTGCTTGCCTGCCTAGCGTTCGCTCGCTTACTTCGACGCCCTACCCCTCTACTCGTTCATGACTCGACGGGCCCAGCACGTATCGCCGCCCGCACAGTTCAAGTCCCGTCGACACAGCCGACTGCCCGCCTAAGACCTCGTCGATGCATCTTTTGCCATCGTTTCGCTTCGCCGAAGAATCGAGTACGAGCTCGGAGGAGAGAGAGAGAGAGAGAGAGAGAGAAAAAAAAAAAAGAGGAGGGCCTTCTCTTTGGTGAACATACTTCAAACGATATTTCATTCGTTTCTGAAATATTTCAATAATTCAATAATTCGAATACTTTACTGTATTAATATTTATACTTCGATACCAATGATTTATATAGATTATGTGTATGTGTATATATATATATATATATATATATATATATATATATATATACATAGTACAATCAAAAGGTGATAATTGCTAAGCATATCCCATTTGATTCCTAAGGCAATGCAAATCGCTGCCCCGTAGGTAATCATAGCGAAGATGTATCTATGTATATACATCGTAGATCCGAGAAAGATAGAGCAAATAATGGTGAACTTCTTGGAATTAGACACGGAGATAATTGAGACGCATTATCGGATCACGTATGGATGAATATTCTTTTTTTTTTTTTCTTTTTTTTTAAAGTAACTGGGAGTGAAACGATAAAATGAGAGTGGTACAAGTATTGCGATGGATAATGTCGTTTATTCCTCGAAGTAAAACGATCGTTTACGTTGACAAGTGTCTCTATGTATTCGGTTTAAATCTTAAAGGTTCCTTTAAAATTGTTCAAATTGGACAACGACGGGAGGCGGTATCGTATATTGTGGGTCGTAGGAACTTATAAAGGCATATAATTGGCCTAGACGAAGCCCACCTGTTACCTTCAGTTAGTCACGGCATTGAAATCGTGGTGTATATTTCGTAGAGCCTCAATTATAATATTGCGAAAGATCCGAGACGTCGTCGAAGGAAATAATAATTTTCCACTACGCTCGCGTTGCCTGTTATTTTCCAATTTCGCTTTTGTCGATAATACACTAACAAGTCCACCCTCATCTTCAACATTCTTCGTTAACCTGGCAACGACGATAACGTCGTAAAACTCTTCATTACCGTCAACCAATTGTCATCGTATCTAAACTTCGTTGAATTCGTCAGATACGCGAATGAATTTTGAATTTCGTCGTTCTTTGCGACGTAAACTTGTTCAGAGAAATTCTTCACGTATGTTATGCTCGCAAAATGCAGAACGACTTTAACTAATTTCAAAATACCTATCTACCGTGGCGAGAGATATCTCAACCGATTTCGTAATAACCGGTTGCAAGGATATCGCATGTCATTTGCGGTTGGACCTCATAGACGAGACTCTTTATTTGATAATAATTGCGACGTGTAAGGATCATAAAGAGTGATTTTGAAAATTTCTAGCCTACATAATGCAAGGGTATTTCGTTTTATCCTTTCCCTCGTTTTATCATTTCTCTCAGTTCCCTTTTTTGATATCACGATTCGCTCTCGTTCCCCCCCCCCCCTTAAACCCACTCTACTTTCGACGAATACGAAAATATTTTCAAAACAGTCTCGAAACTCTTCGGTTTATAAAGTTACTCGAGCTAACGATATTCGATTTCGAGACAACGACGAAATAGCTCGTAAAACGATCGTCGTTTTATTATCTCGCTAATCGGTACGGTACTTGTCATAAATTCGTTGTGATACCTGTCCAGGGAGCGGATTTCGCGCGAACATAAAGCACCCGAACACCATGGAAGAAGTTTATGGAAAATATAATTAACAGGTCATATAAAGCGCTCCGTTGCGGCTCCTCCAACAACAACAACAACTTACGTACATAGATACACGTATCGCCGTTGGAGAGAAAAGATGGTCCTTTTGTTCTCACAGGTTTCTCGGTAGTAACGACTCTTTGTAAGCTTGGACTCGTCTCGTAGAGGGTGGTAAGAGCTCCGCCCGAGACTCCTATTTCTCTCTCTCTCTCTCTCTCTCTCTCTCTCTCTCTCTATCCATCTCTCCTCCTCTTCATTCTTCTTTCCTCTTTATCCGTCCTTTATCCTCCCCTCCACTGGTACATCCTGCGCTTCATCTTCCCCCATCCTTTTTTTTTCTTCTTCCCTTCAGAACTCGATACGACGAAAAGAGAGGAAGAGTCGAAACCACAAATCTATAATTTGCCCCTTGCGATGCGTATAATCATCGAATACCAGAAACTATACTATTCATTATTTCATTCGGCGCATTTGCTACCACCAGCGCGCCCTTTTTCGCGAAGGGCGCGCGATATAAATCCCCCGGTCATTATGCTAATCCGGCAAATGATATAGTCTCCACCCCTTATGAGAGAAAGAAAGAAAGAAAGAAACGGATTCAAATATCCGAAATACGAAGGCTCGTACCACCCATTCGAGTAGGGTCATTTCATCCTATGGGGCCTCTTTTACGGTCTGCTAACATTTCGTAATTCCAATCGTAAGAAATATTTGTACGTACCTACGTGTATATCTTCGACGTGTATATTCTAATAATAATATCGTACAAAACCTTACGAAATCAAGGTTAAAAGAGGAACAATGTACGAACGCGAGAATTCAGATAAACCAGCGAACATTTCGTGTAGACTCATCCGGGTGGTGGTATTTTTTTCCGATCGATCGTTCTAAAAAAGTAATTAGCATACGTGGAAGATGTCAGCTGGCGGAGGTATATTCGCGTGGACATACGGATGATGCGGGGGTGGGGGGAATGGGGTGGGGGAAGGGACGTTCGTTTCCAGCTTTAAAAATCGGATCGATCGTATTGATTGTAAATCCGTAATTAGTCCCTTCGAACAGCTCTATTTCAATCGATAAATTCGCATATACGTAGCTCGTATCGGAATGATAGATCAGAGAAGCAGCACGTTGAAGATCGGGGAAAGTTCGTCGTTGCTTCGAGTCGAACGAAGAACTTCTTGTTTCATCGTTTGGACACAGGTAAACCACCCACGCGTCAGCCTGGCTGAGTTACGGCCAAATGTGCGCGCACCTGATCCACTATAATCGCCTCTAATCTTCCACTTTGCCCTTTTGGTTGGGCATTACCTTCTTCCCTCCTCTTCCCTTTACTACCCTCCCCGCTTTGACTGCCATATAAATCATCGGCGATGGTAAATCACTCGAGCAAAAGCGCGGAAAGTTATTCTCTCGCGAGAAGGGGCCTTTGAAACTGAGATGAATCGGAACCTCTCATTCCGATACTTCCGCCAAACCTAACTCCGGCGCTTGTCCTCGTAGTTATGCATTTTCTTCGTGAATCCGACGACTCCGTCTTACACTTGCGAAATGAATGAGTTCTCTCTCTCTCTCTCTCTCTCTCTCTCTCTCGGAAGCGTCGATAAATTCGATGAATTCGACGTAACACAAACGGGGCATACATACGAATTAACGAATAACACCTTCTTTCGTTCGAATTATATTACATTTATCGTTCGTCCGTAAATCGATATCGTCAAATTTGATAATCGTATCCGCGATGCGAAAAATCGAACGTACTACGAGGATAAAGTGGAAAAAATATAAGGGTAAGATTATACAAACCCGGGACTATCCGTTGCGATCCAACGAACGAGAACGAAGAAGGAATGGAAATATATATATATATATATATATATATATATATATATATATATATATATATATATATTAACGAAGGATGATGCTGAATCATGTTGAATTACGATGGGAGGAGGTAATACTTTTATTTATTTATTTTTTTTTTTTTTTGTATAATACCGCGGATAACTTCGGCACGAAGGAACAACATGCAACAGGCTAATCCGCCAAAAGGTTTATTCTCGGCTGAGTGCGCCTTCTTCGCCGCACGTCGGAGTTCCGTGGCTGGAAACTGGCGTAAAACGGAGTTCCACCCACGCACGCGCATTCCATTCGTCCGTCCGTACGTCCGTCCGTCCGTCCGTCCGTCCGTCCGTCCGTCCGTCCGTCCGTCCGTACGTCCGTCCGTACGTACGTACGTACGTACGTTCCTTTCCGTTCGTTCCATCCATCTATCCGTTCGTCGGATCTTCGGCGCTACTTTCTTTTGCGAAAACCAAAGAACGTGTACGTCCTAAGGGCAAGCAAGAAAGGATAAAGAATCCAACGGGTGTATGCTGATAGACGGATACTTGTCCGTCTGAAAACGTTACGATGAAACACCGGTAAATCTGCTTGCTCCCCGATCGGTGGATCTAAACGTAAGTTAAATCAATCCGATGAAACGTTCAACGCATAATCGTCCTTCGTTACGATTTTATTCGTGGATGACGACGAGGATGGTGTTTCATTAGGTATAAAAAGGAAATTTAAATGATGACGAAACGACGATGACGAGATAAAAAGTAGGAATAGAATTTGATATGTATTATCTTCGAGCTAACGTGATCCTATTCTCATTCACGTTCTTATCCCGTTCGATTAATTACGTCGTCACGTAGGAAGATATTTTTTATGCTTTAATAAAGCAAGAATGGAAATTTATACCGTGAGCAGGATCTTAGGGTACTTCTTTCTCTCATTTTTTTTTGTTTCCTTTTTTTTTTTTTTTGTAGCACATCTCACGTAATCCCGTCAAGAGCTTTTCAATTAAATCGTAAAACGATACTTCGTTATTATCGTGGTTCGCAAAGCGCGACAGTCGATAATTGTCAATCGAACGACGTAAACGATACTTAATAACACGTATTATTATCTAATCGTCGAACCATTCGGTATACCGTAAAAATGAAACGATTGAAGTAGTACGTAGGACAGATAATTATCATCGTACTCCCGATCACCGACGGAGAATTCCCGGCACGGACGGGATATGACATCAACAACAATAACAACAACAACGAGATCACGATGGCGGCAAATTAATGGGTTTTTGCTCGGATCTATAACGGGTCTCAATAAAAGTATCGAGCTGTTTTCAAAATCGAACGATGCTTGATTCGGGCCACGACTTTGAAGGATAAAAAATATCGTATACGGTGGTAGATCAAGGAAGAGGGGCAGGGAGGGAGGGAGGGAGGGAGAGAGAAAGATAGATAGATAGATAGATAGATAGATAGATGGATAGAGAGAGAGAGAGAGAGAGAGAGAGAGATAGAGAGAGAGAGAGAGAGAGAGAGAGAGAGAGAAGAGAAAAAAGGGTTGATGCGTAGGCGGAGACGAGATAGGATCGAGGTAAAGGAACGTATAGATCGTAGAACGATGCTCGTCCATCTGTTGCGGATGATAATTATCGTTCGCGTGTCTCCAAACGGGCAAGCGGTTAGTTCCATGGCGCCAACAAATTATAAGGCTTATCTTCGGCACGCTTGGTAATTATACAGTCCTACTCGCTGCCTCACCACGGACGGATCCTGCAGGCTTTACATAGAGTTTCGTAGGGTCGTGTATGGAACGGGCCCTCGCCCCCCACCCCTCACCACAACTCCCCACCCACCGCTCCCACTCCACTACTCCCACTCCTCCCACCTCTCCAGCTCCCCGTTCTTTCTCGTGTTCATTCGCGTCAATGCGCTTTGGAACTTTCGTAGTTCACGGCTTTAAGAGTAGAATTCAAACGCGAAAGTTGGCTAATGAAACGGTTAGTTGACCCTAACAGAACGCCCTGGCGCCTCCTTCTATTCTTCTTCTTCTTCTTCTTCTTTTCTCTGAAGCTAGAGGAATCCACTTTCTCCGTTCCTCTCCGTTGTCTTCTCAATGTTTCCGAGTGAAAGAGAAGAGAAATTTCGGACTCTAGAAGCGAGCGAGGGATGGGAGTTTTGGTCCGTAAGAAACACTCGTACGGTGCCCTTTAGTTTCATTCCGACTGTATTCCCGTGAAATTTCTTCTTTCTCTCGATCGAGGAAATGACGGTTCCCCCGGACATCTCTTACCCCCCCCCCCACCCCACCCCTCCCCGCATCACCCTTACCAACACCGCCCTACGAAATTTCTAGTCCCGGTAAGAGTTTCGCCGGAACAAATATAACGAGGAAGATTCGAACTCGGAGAAGTACGTACGTTCTATAACATTGTCTCGGCCTCTTCCACTCTATCATTCGATAGGAAAGTTCTTTGTGTTGAAGGGGGAGGGGTGGGGTGGGAGGTGGGAGGGAAAAACTTGACTTTCTTCGGTCTCGTTCTATTTTCGGTCGAGAGGATGGACGAACGAGATTCGTTATGTAATCTAACCGATGACTATTTTATATATATATATATATATATATATATATATATATATATATATATATATATATATATATAAACGATTGACCCTTGTCATTCAAGATTATCCCTCCAGTCTTTATGGCAGGTATCGGCAGGTATCATAGTTGAATAGTTGAACTTTGAATCTCTCTCTATCTCTCTCCCTTTCGATCAAAAATAATGAGTATCCGTAACGATATCGCAGGTCAATTACGTTCGTATAAGTTTGATATAAATATTTCGTAAAGAAAATGAAAGTAATCGTTAAGAGTTAACGTTAGGATAACGTTCGAATGATTCGAACGGTTCCAGTTAAAGATTTTTGACTTTGGTCGAGTTTTGAAGGATCGAGTAAATGGTGGCATTCCAGAAAGTGGGAACTACGACGGGGTGGGGTATTACTCACGAACAGGACGCATAGTACTCCCGGAACGATTACATGAAATCCCTAATGGAAATTACAGTGGTCCCTAAGTGGCGTGAGGATATACTTTACCGTGCCTCGTGAACTCTGTTAGAGCTTTTTAGCCGAGTTTGACTGTTGTTCTCCGACTGTTGTTGAGACTGTGTGGGAAGCATTTCGGGTAATCAATGGTTCTGGCAGGTAGGCGCCCTTTTAGTGGCTCTTCAAGAGCATAACTACAGTTTTTGGTTCTCCGTCTAGGCTTAGCGATTCTCGGTTAGCGATTCTCTTGGAAATCTATGTTGGTATATTCTTGTCTGGGATAGAGCGACGTTAGGCGACCGTGACCATGGCGGAGGTGGAGGAACAAGTTCAGACAAGAGGGTGAAAAAGAAAGGCAGAACAAAATGGATTTCATCGAAGGAACCTTACGTGTATTCGTCGTATCGGACGAATTTTTTTTATTCTTCTTTCTTTCTTTTTTTTTTTTTTTTTTCGTTGAATTCGTCCTTCTTTCTTTCCTTTTTCTTTTTTTCTTTTTTTTTTATTTTTATCTCTGCCCCTATTGAACCTCTTAAAGCCGAGAAGGATAAGATCGATCCCGACGAGAACGGACTAAAGTAAACAAACGCGACAAAGCCGCCTCTCGATATTGAGTCTCGCCAGTTTCGTCGCGCGACCATGTTTGCTTGCTTACGCTACCTACGAGGCGTGTGTGGGTTTTCTATATCTACGTAAAGAGAGTTAGAGAAGCAAAGTTTCCAAAAGTAGCTCGTAGACCGTACAACCCATACCCATCCTAAGTCTCTCTCTATCTATCTTTATACGATAGGCGAGTGCGTGTGCGTGAACAACATCACATAGATCCAATTCGCGTACGCGCCGAACCATACCGGAGCAAATTCATCCTAGGCTTTCTTCCCCCGAAAGGCGTGAAACAAACTAACCGAGGAGATCGTTTTATTCGAAACGATCGTACAAAAAAAAAAAAAAAAAAAAAGAAAGAAAAGAAAAAAAAAATTCCAACAGAGATACCCTATCGATTATTGAAAAAAGGATAAATAAAAAGAAAAGAAAAGAAAAGAAAAGAAAAGAAAAGAAAAGGAAGAAAGAAAGAAAGAAAGAAAGAAAGAAATGATTATTATTTGAAGTTATATATCGCGTCGACACGTTGTAAATATATAAAGATCTCGTTTGCTACTTTTGTCCTTAATTTTGTGAAAAAAAGAAACAAAACAAAAAAATAAAAAAAAATAATAAAAAAAAAAAAAGAAAAGAAGGAAGAAACCTTCCTTCGCGAGTATTAACCGAACAATAGGGGCCCACGCGAGTCGGCCTCCTTTCTTTTCAACCGCCTGCATCCCACCTCGGTCCCGTCAGATCGACCTTCGACCCTTCAAAACCCTTCCCTCCCTCCCTCCCTCCCTCCCTCCCTCCCTCCCTCTATTTCTCTCTTTCTGCTTTTTTGGGAGCGAGGCAAAAAGGTAAGAGGAAGAGCTCGTAGGAGGGCGTACTGTGCGCCACGTCGTAAACATATTTTTATTAAATAATTAGAGATTAGGGCTCCCCTTAATGGCTGGTTAGCTCACTCGTGCCCTCCATTCCGCGCATTCCACTAAGGCGTACGTGAGATTCCCACACCGTCCATATCTCTCTTTAACTTCACGAAGGTGCACCTTCTCGATCTGTACGTTTCTTTCTTCCACTCTCTCCCTCCCCTTTCTTTCATTCTTAGTCTCGACTTGGGATATATAGAAATATGTAACCTTCCCTTCCCTCCTTCCGACAATAAGGATTTTCTTAGGTATAAATGACGAAAAAAGGGTTCCGTGCCGAGTTGTCTCGTCATCATACGACTGATTGATCTCCTCGACGTGGGGAGAAGAAGAAGAAGAAGAAGAAAAAGAAGAAGAAGAAGAAGCAAAAAAGAAAAAAAAGAAAAAATGAGGTTGCTCGTTAAAAAGAGACGCGGGTACGACGAAAGCGAACCTTACAAGACACTCGGTCATGCGTCAGCGTATATCAAAGTTTTTAAAGCTACCTAAAAATAGAATCGCTTCTAAGATTGTAGGTCACGAGGTGCATCAAAGAAGCTGTCTTTCGCAGACAGAGAGAGAGAGAGAGAGAGAGAGAGAGAGAGAGAGAGAGAGAGAGAGAGAGAGAGAGAGAAGAGACATGGAACACACGGGAGCGCGCGCGCGCGCGCTAGCCCCACCCGTAAACCCACGCGAGGAAGCCCAAACTCGTAAAAGTGTAAAAAAAAAAAAAAAAAGAAAAAACCTTCACGGATAGCGGAATGACTCCTTTTGATTTTTCTCCGGTCCTACCGCCAACGAATTGAAAAGTTTCTATTCAATTCGGCCCCCTCTCCTTTCTCCGATAAACCGCCAACTCCGTTAGATATGTTTACGTTTTTACGGAATGTATTCTCTTTGTGCCGTGAACTTCATTTTCAATGTCCAATGTGTTACGCATACGTAAGTATTGCAATTTAAACTACAATGCCCAAGACGGGTCGTAATGAAAATTGAAAGCTACGATCGATAAGACGAAGGACGTATGTGTAAGGAAAACAAAAGAAAGAAAAAAAATAAAAAAAAAAAAACGAAAAAGTTAGATGCCTACTATGTCTTATAATGAGTAAGAGAAGAGTAAGGGTGCAATCCATCGTACTCGCATGGATAAATAATTTTATAATAAGACAGTTAAAGTATCTAAATGTTAGAGGCGTTTGAAATTCTTTACTAGGATTGGTTTTAACGTTGTAACTACGTGTTTATATTTGTATTAAATCCTAATGCGATTATTATCGTCACAGAACCAATTTCGCTGTTTTCTTTTTTCTTTTTTTTTTTTTTTTACTTTCGAGCATCAAAGTATCTCGTATATTTTGTGACATCGTTTAAAAAGAGAGAAAGAAAGAAAGAAAAGAAAAAAAAGGAAAGAAAAAAACGCCTATATTCTTGTATGTAGAAAACACACGTTTCATACTCGAGATTCGAAGTATCGATGCGTGCCGCTCCTAAGACCATAATCACTGAACCGTGCAAAGCCTAATAAGGGACGCTTACACGAAACATAGGTTTTGGCTATCTCTCAATCTCAAGCGCCGACAAGAGTACTAATAGTAATACACAACCGTGATTACCGACATTATTCTTTAACACTGTTTAAAGGACTTAGCCCTTTGTACCATATTCGATACGACATACCGAAACATTGTGATTTCGCGCCACGGAACCGTCCTAATGAGTAGATATCATCGAGTGAAAGATAAAAAAAAAAAAAAAAGAAACAAAAAAAAAAAAAAGAAAAGGAAGAATAATGAGAACGTCTTGAAATAAAAGCAGTACGTATGAACGTACGATATCGAACATGCTAGCACGTTCAAGGTCGATCGTCTCTACTCGCTTTAGTTCCTTTTTATCTTTTTTCATTTAGTTCGTCGTTCGTTCCACCAGGTGTTCGTTGGTAATTAATCGAAGGTTTAGGGTTCGAGGTCCCAGGCCGCGTCCCCGCGAGCAGCAAAATTAAGAGCGAGGACAGCGGCGGCCTCGGCGGTCACTCTGACCGAGGGCCCGACACACAGCTACGAGCTACTCATTCAATTATGTTGCTGACACCGGCAACATCAATCTTGTTGCTGGTACGGCGCTAAAAGACACGTATATTTCGATGGATGCATCGCCGTGCCGCCGTCGCAGTTTCTACTGCAGCGGCCGAAGCTTTCGGAACGTAGCGAAGGTTGAACGACTGAGAGAGAGAGAGAGAGAGAGAGAGAGAGAGAGAGAGAGAAAAGAGAGAGAGAGAGAGAGAGAGAGAGAGAACTACTTTTCGCCACGTGGCTCGTAATATACATGCACATTGCGCTCTAAAAACGAGCAATTTGCTAGGAAAGTGTGTTTGCTTATCGTTTTTAAAGGATAATTTCATCGTACTATACTACTACTAGAGCGTACAGGCCACATTCCACTCAACCTTTTCCACCGACCGACCGTCGACTAAAGCTTTTTATGGTTTAAACGATTTGCACGCCGTTGTTACATTTCCATCTTTGTTCCTCTTGTTTATTTTGCTTCGTAAAAAGCAGAGTCGAGTCGAGTCGAGAGGTCGCCTCGGAAAAATGCAATCAACTTCTTCGCGTTTCGTTGACTTTCATGATGCAAAAATTACGTATATATTGACGTGAGTAAAGTGCTGTTTGGATTTTCAGATGGTGTTACAAAAGAAGGAAGAAAGAGAGAGAGAGAGAGAGAGAGAGAGAGAGAAAGAGAGAGAGAGAGAGAGAAACAAAGCATCGTTTATCGCAACGTTACCCCGATTGTATAATATTTTCGGTAATGAGTTACGGCCTGATATATATATATATATATATATATATATATATATATACACGTCGATTGGAAAATATCGTAATATCATGAGCCGATCGTTTATAAATTATCGAGTAAATTGT
>OU426851.1:11709919-11714919 GCA_911387685.1 Dolichovespula media | reverse complement strand
GGGCAACCCTCCGTTCGTCCCTCCAATTCTTCCTCCTCCGATCAATTCCAACTTCGGTATCTCTGCGGCTCTTTTCCGCTCCCTCTCTCTCTCTCTCTCTTATTTCCCCCCCCTCTCTCTCTCCCTCTCTCTCTCTCTCTCTCTCTCTTTCTTTTTGAATGTCTCTCTCCGTCTATTTTTAGTTCTGTCATCCTCATCTTTTCCCCTCTCTTTTTCTCCTTCCCCGAACTCAGTTCTCCTTTAAATTCTCTCTACTATCTTTTCCACAGTCCAACTGTGAAAAAGACTCCGACGTTCGTTCCACCAATGCTCGCACGGTAGGTAGCTATCTGGCTATATTTCCAGTAGTTTCACGAGGTATATTTACTCATTGTTGCGTTCTGTAAGTGCTGCATCGTTGAAAACGAAGAAATTTTTTGTCTCACCGACTCGTCGACTCCGACGCGTAACGCCTTTAAAAAGCTACAAATAATTTGTTACACGTGTGAATAAAAAAAAAAAAAAGGGAGAGAGAGAGAGAGAGAGATAGAGATAGAGAGAGAAAGAGATAAAGATATACATATATATAGAGAGAAAGAGAGAGAGAGAGAGAGAGAGAGAGAGAGAGAAAATATGAAGGCAGAATGATGAAACCTCTATATCGTAATTCGCGGTGCATTATGAACCTTTATGATTTCTCTCTACCGGATGAAATTTATTGAACGAATTCAAGTATAATTTCACTGACAACGACAGCAGCAGTAGCGGTAGGATGTAATCGACGTATGTACCTGGATAACAACGTTCAAACCAGAAACGTAGATGATATTTTAAAGGAAAATCGAGGAACAATGGAGGATGAGAATATCGGTAAGGGGGTACGAAAACTCGTGCCTTCAGTTCATTCTCCCCCTAACTCGTTTCTTTTTATTTTTTTCTTTGTTTTCTTTTTTTTTTTTTTTTTTTTTTTTTTTACACCAACGAAAACAACGAACAAAAATGAAAACCAAATACAGGATGTCCGATACTGGAGATCGAGTAAAGTACAAGAGAGAAACAGATAGATAGATAGATAGAGAGAGAGAGAGAGAGAGAGAGAGAGAGAGAGAAGGAGACAGACAAAGAGACAAAGAGAGAGAGAGAGAGAGAGAGAGAGAGAGAGAGAGAGAAATAGAAAGAAAGAGCAGGACACGAACGTCGATGTGCGTCGAGGGCAACTGAAATTTATAATGTCGGGTAATCGTGGCAGGGCGTGCACGCACCTGGGTACTAGGGTACCGGCACGTTATTATGATTAGCTACTTTCGGTCCAGTCCCGAGGAGTGCTGGAGATTCCGATCGGATACGCGATACGCGGACGCACACCTCGGATTACGGGCGTAGAAGATGATCTTCCTGTGGCCGCCCGGGGCCGTCGTCAGGTACCTATACCGTACCCACCTCCTACCAAGACATACTTCATTTATTATGACTGTGATCATCGATTATGCACCGACGTCTTCCCTTCTCTCTCTCTCTTTCTTTCTTTCTCTCTCTTCTTTCCCCTCTCGTCTTCCGTTTTACATCCTTCGTTTTCTTCTTCTTCTTCTTCTTCTTCTTTCCCTCCTCCTCCTCCCGGACCATACTTCTCTCGTGATCGTATGCTGTATTATACTCTCAGCCTAAAAGATACGCGAGGTGGATTACGCCGAGGGGAGCGATGAATGTCGGCTCTCTTTCTTTCCCTTTTCTCTGTCTCTCTCTCTCTCTCTTTCTCTCTCTCTCTCTCTCTCTCTCTCTGACTCTCTCTCTCTCACTCTCTTTCTTTCTCTTCCTCTTTCCCTTTTCTTTGTCTCTCCCTCTCTCTCTCTCTCACTCTCTCTCATTCTCTTTCTCTCTCTCTCTCTCTCTCTCTCTCTTTTATCTTTTTCTTTTTTTCGTCTTGACTCGTTACTTACCAAAATCAAAGAGAGTGTCAGCGAAAGAAAGGGGGATAAGGGGGGTCCGCCGTGAAATTTCTGAAAGAACACGAGTATTTTTCCCCGGTGTCTTCCTAGCTCTTAAACCCATGTAATTTCTCTTGGTGCTTTGATAAGATATCGATTTTTTTTTTTTTTTTTATGGCACGTCGTCGTTCTCTCGCCTCACTCACTCACAGCAATCAGAAGTTTCCTCTTCGTTCTATGACATTTCTGAGATCCACGTCCCTCTATATACTGTTCGTACGTACGTACGTACGTATTCTCTACCTACCTTTACTTTCCTTCACGTTACGACGTTTCACGAGACGCAACCCAACCGAGTTACTACCGACTCTCTACCGTTTCTGAGACTATCGTCCAAACGATAAACCGTTCTCGATTTATCGGTGCACGATAACGATCCCTCGAGTGGAGAGTTCGCAATGCCTCTGGCAAGATCACTCGTCTTTCTCTCTCTCTCTCTCTCTCTCTCTCTCTCTCTCTCTCTCTTCAAATATGTAAGTACTACGCGTACACGAAACCGCCATTTTTCTACAAATCCGAATACCCGATTCGACGAGCGTTTCGATGATGAGAGATCATCTTCGTCGTAATCGATTAATGGAAAACGATTTTACTTTCGCAGTGGAGAAAGTAAATGACTTTACAATTATGGGCATCGATTTTCAATGAGAATTTCGTAGTTAATCTCTTGGCGAGGAGTATTATTCTCTTCGACGATTTTTCATTCGTAAAACTCCTTAGGACAATTCGAAGGGTTTCATTCATCTTTCGTTTTCTTCTGAAGATTCAAAAAGGATCAGGAATATATAATATCGTGGAAACACAACCGTCACTACTCAATGATTTACGATTGTGTTTCAGATATACTAGAAAATCTTTGAAAATAAAGAAGTTCGTAAAAGCAAACATACTTATAAACGCATAGACATAAAGCCCGTGGATGGTTTAGCGAGCTCGTTAAATATCGAGTCGTGCATGGACGCCTCCATCTCTTGGTCATGCTCGTTGACGCTCTAAACCTCTCGTAGAAGATGTTCCTGTCGTCTATCAGCTCGTAACTTCCTCCGCGTATGTACGATCGCGTTGCATCGTGTACGCGTGCGCCTCCAACAACCACCTAACTAAGGGGTCGAACTTGTCGACCTTCTGCTTGGTGACGATGCCTTGGAAACGACGTTGCTTGACTCACCGAAACGATCACGTATAAGTTACGTAAATGAGCATGCGAAAAGGATCATCAGGTCGTAGCTCGTATTGTCAATTTTTCTTTAACTCGCCAACGTGCTAAACCGGGGAAATAAGAAATGTCTTCCGGTTTGTTAAATTTTCAATTTGACAAATATCAGGAATAAAATATATATATATATATATATATATATATATATATATATATATACACGCACACAGAGTAAATATTAGATAATAAATGTGTGAGTTACTTTATTGTTTGACAATTTATTTGTTAATCGATAGTGTACAACGTTCTAAAGGTTTTTACAGAATCATAAAATTTCCGAGTTGGTCGAGTAGAAGACGGTTAAGGTACTTGTAATACGTGTTATCCCTTACACGCTTGAATGAAACTTAAGTGGTACTGAATATAAAGTCAGTACCACTTATATCTATGCCGTTCTTAACAAAAGTCTTTTAGACTAGGCTAAGACGTAAGTGAGCGGAGATTTGTAAAATGGTAGCTTGCGCAAAGAGGATAAAGATAAACGTAGGAAAATATCAGGGGAAAAACATGGCTTTGGTAAAGGAAGTGATGCATAAATCTTCCGATAATCACTCGCGAATTACAAGAATTCAAGGCGAAGTGAGAGGATGTGGTCTTTCGATTATTTTTTTTTCTCTTTTATTTTTTCTTCTTTTGTATGTATAAGTGCGACTTGTACGTTATAAGAGCGCTCAATCGTCTATACGATATTAAGACGCAATAAACTGATTCGTACGATCGTGAATATCAAATCCTTTCCACGGCCTCTAAACTTTGCATTATAACCATTTCAGTCGAGAGGTCTCGATGCTCGATTATAAAAACAATTGCACCGTATCAATTCACCGTTTCAACAATTGCGCCGATTAATATTATTCCCCCTCAGAATAACGTACCCTCTAGCGTGGCAGATATATATATATATATATAATTGAGAAATAATTGTAAAACTTTTATCACATTCATTTCGAGAACATTAATTAAAGCACTTCGCTCGAAATACTAACGAGTCTAATGGCCATCCAATCTGAGAACGATGATACGTCCGAGACTAATTAATATCATCGATGAAAGATGATGGATCCTTTCGAGAAATTCAGAAAGAGGAAGAGAAGAAAGAAAGAACAAAAAATCGATCCGTATCCGTTAAAGTGTTCCTGGAGTGAAGGTCGAGAGGTGGTCCCTCGAGAGCCACCGCTTATCGTCGTTTCCTATCCTTTTCGCCTGGATTATGTCAGCGAAGGAGTAAGGAGTCAGAGACATACATAGTAGAAAGAGAGGGATAGAGAGAGAGAGAGAGAAACGAGGATCTTATTCTTAGGAGAGAGGGCAGAACGAACTCCGAGTGGGATTGTAGGCACCGGCCCGGCTTAATACTTTGTCTCTCCCTTGAAGAGAGGGAAGTTCTTGGGCGAACCCCCGTCGGCGAAAAGAGTTTCTAGCTCCTGGTGATTGGTGTAAGTTAGCCCTCTGGGCAGAGAAAACGTTCGGATAGGCGCATGCGCCGACAAGCACGAGGATCCCCCTTTTGCTTTAGGGTTAGCCGCGGTCCTCCCTGCGGCCAACAGCCCAGGATGACACGCCCCAGGCTACCAGATCAATAAGATCCCTTATATCTACCTACCTCTTTGGTTACGCCCTGAGATACTATGCCTCGTATTCGATCGGTGTACTCTATACGCTTTTCCTACGATCAACCACGTCAATGAGTTTTTAACGGCTGAAAGATTTTCAATATTTTTTTTTAAATATATTCTCTCTGTCTCTCTGTCTCTGTCTCTATTCCTGTCTCTTTCTTTTTCCCTATCTCTGTACGTTCAGGATATGTAGCAGGCACATTT
>OU426851.1:11377419-11704919 GCA_911387685.1 Dolichovespula media | reverse complement strand
AGTTCTGACGTTTCAATCAGCAACGCCCTTGCGCGTTTTATCTCTCTCGTCGACTACTTTTGTCTGACGGACAGAAGGACTTTTCTCTACTTGCGCATCTTTCAAGCTGCTGACATGTTGACACACGACAGGACGGAATCGATCGTCTCTCATAACGACTGACAAAACGTTTCGAAAGCTACGAAGATTCTAGGAGATTGAAGAGAGAGAGAGAGAGAGAGAGAGAGAGAAAGAGAAACGATAAACATTGTTAAATTTGTAACGCGAGATTTCTACGAGTTTCTAACGTTTTATAAGAACGCCTTGACGACATTTTTACTCGAAAGAAAGGTAGGACTCCTTCATCGTTTTGTCATTCTTTCGAAAGTGAATGTCCCATATAGGAATGGGGAAAATATTAAGTGGCCATTTCTTCGTACCATTAAAGAAACATAAATCAGGCTCAGGTAGCCGTTGCGCGGGCCGACCTTATGGAGAACGATTGTAAAGCTCGTTAACACCTGTATTAATGACAATACCTATGGTGGTTACTAACAAGCGGCTTTGTAAGTCAATACAAGGCGTAGACGAGTTGTGTCAACGCTTTAGGTTTTCAGTTTACCGAAAATCTTAACGAATATTCTTCATTTGTAATAACAGGAACGATTATCTTCGGAAGAGCAAAATAAAAATTGAAAGTAAGAGAAATTTTTCGTTCGAAATCGTCGAATCTTTCGATCGTCGAAAAAGGTTCTCGGAAGCACCCACCAAGCTTGTCGAGTCGAGTCGTTCGTTTCGACTAGCGATAAATGGAGACTACTCGAAAACTCGTGGAGAAAGAGAAAGAGAGAGAGAGAGAGAGAGAGAGAGAGAGAGAGAGAGAGAAACGAAGATGCCGGAAAAGGAAAGAATACAGGAGAAAAAAGAAAGAAAGAAAGAAAGAAAGAAAGAGAAAAAGGAAGACGAAGAGACCCGTTTCTTTCACCTGTGCCACCGCGAGCAATAAATAACCGCCAGCTTAGCTGATTTTACTGCCTTGGTGTTTGGGTGATCCCAATAACGCCGACTCGAAGAAGGGACCAATAATGCGAAGAAAACCAATCTTCGCGCTAACTAGCCATTCAAAGCGGCCGAATTGCCAGTCAGACACACAAGTACTTCGAGGGACCCTGGTTAACCTCTGAACGAAAACGGTTTCGAAGCTATTTCGAAGTATTAAAGAATTCGCGATTTAATGTCATAACCCACGTGGGCTCGAAAGTTGCATACGTCGGAACGTTTATAATCCTTTTTTGTTTTTTCTTTTTTTCTTTTTTTTCCTCTACGAAGAGTTCGAACGAAAGGTATTTTTAATGCTAAATGTCTCACGTGTTTTTCTCTTCTTCTTTTCTTTTCTTTTTTTTTTTTTTTTTTCTTCTATGATACCGTCCGAAAATTTGGAAAATTTTCTTTCGAATTACTTCGAACGAATAAAAAGAGAGAGAGAGAGAGAGAGAGAGAGAGAGAGAGAGAGAGATGAAATAACACTGATCTACGTCGAAGAAAAGTTACGCAGTACATCGATAATAATATCGACGCTCGCAAGGTTTTCGTCTTCTCGTTAATATATTTATCGACCCGTAACGGACGCCGGTACGTACATACGTACGAGGGACAACGGAGGGACGCTCGAGAAAGTAATTTTTTCTGAATCACTTTTTATTCCGACGCGTACAAGAATCCCTGTATCCATATAATAACTGTTTAAATTCCGGTAGTGGTCATCCTCACGAACGGTAGCCTCTAATCAATCTAATATCAGGGTTCTCTGGCTCAATGTGGGCCAACACTGGTATTACTCCGTAATTGTAATGGATCGGAATGTTGCGCGTTCGCTCTTTAAGACGGCGTCTCGCTTAGCGATTCGCCGCCGCTCCCCCCTCCCCCTCCCCTCCCCTCCCCTCCCTGCCCCCCTATACCGAAACAATTTTATGTCTTACACCTTCGCCATTTCTCTTTCTTTCTTACTTGATCTCGTTCTTATTCTTTTCTTTTCTTTTTTTCTTTTTTTTGTGTGTCATCAAAACTATCTTTTCTTCCTTGATCCGTTATTATGCGAAACAACGTGCGCGCTCGATTTCAACGTATGTGATTACGAGCGTCTTGCGTTCCTCGCGCATTCCGTTTGCGTTTTTATCTTTATACCTTTTTTTTTTTTCTTCTCCGCCGTACGTGAACCGTTTTCGAATTGACTTTTCGACAACGGTCTTTTAGAAACCGTGTCCGTATCTTCTACTTCACGGACGGATCAACTGCCGTTCCGCAGGCCGCATACGGTCCGCGTTCTTTTCTTTTTTTTTTTTTTTGCGAAGTGCGAAGAAATTATCTCGCCGTTTAACGCCGTCGTGCTTCGCGAACTGTTCTTTTATTGTATTGAACAGTCGATCGACGTATACACACGGTTATTTACATTTCCATACTAAAAAGAAAATAACAAGCTAAGAAAAAAGCATTGCTAACGAAAAGTGATATTCGATGACTTTCGAACGATAATACGTCGAAAGTCGAAAAGTTATATATATATATATATATATATATATATATATATATATATATATATATATATATAGCGTATTTCCTTGTAACCACAGATATAATATCTATATTCCATCCATTCCTTATTCCATAAAGGATAAGGTGTAAAGTGGGAAGACCACCTCGTGTGCTGGTCACGGTTTTTTTAGTTTTTAAGTTAAGGAGTAATGGCCGGTGAACTTTAATAGCGAGGGGGGAGGAGGAGGTGGGGTGAGCGGAGGTAGGGGGGAATGGATTGATTGATGGCAGGGGAACGCGTGAGGCCCTCCGAGCGAAGTAGTTCCCCACCTATGTCACCTACTTCGTAAATTTAGCTCGCCTTCGATGTTGTTACGTTGCTACTTTCAAGTGTTCATGAAAAACGTACTTTCCCCGATTTTATGAACTTGTCGTGGGAAAAGTGAAAGATCATAAAAAAAATTTCTTAACCGATCGAACAGAAATCTTTTTCGTATGAAACATAGACGTAATCAAATATAATATGCCATTTGACTGAGCAATAAACTTTTTCGTTGTATGTACATAAATACGATTCAACGATAATATTGAACGATTAACGTTAACCGTTGTAATAAAATTTCTATCGAGCGTAACGATCGTGTTAATTGTCGGCCTCGATTTTTATGAAAGAAAATGAACTGTCGCGAGACAAACGGAAGGAAAGGGAGGGAGGGAGGGAGAGGGAGAGAGAGAGAGAGAGAGAGAGAATAAAACTAGTAACTACGTTCGTAGCATGGCGTTGTGTCGAGACGCGCGTGGGGTTTCCTATGGAGAGAAAAAAAAAACAAATAAAAAGGAAGAAGGCGTCCAACGATAGCGACGTTTAATATGAAAATATTTTCGATTTAAATGGAAATCGTGACCGAGTTTAGCGTTTTATAATGCGGAGATAAAGCTTTTGTAACTATGTAAAATTGGCTGGTCGTTTGCGTGACCGCGTCTCTTCATTCGGCTGCTCGCGTTCGTTCGTTCGTTCGTTCGTTCGTTCGTTCGTTCGTTCGGCCAACCAGAAACGAGCAATTAACTCATTGTCGCACGATAATTAAATCGTTCACGGTGGAAAAGTGGTTAAATACTGGGCAGCAAGTAAATCATTGGAACTTATTACTGTTATCGCCTTTAACCATACGGTTAGTAAACGTTCTCGCGTTTGCCGTTATATAGAATAATAGCGGCCTATAAAGTCGCGCTTATGTTTCGAGGGAAAACGACAAAAAAATTAATATCTTGCGTTCGTAAGCACTTTGTTTTTACGTCTGTCTCAACGACGACACAGGTTCGTTCGTACGTACGGAGACAAAGCAAAGAACGCTCGGAGCAATTTCGATATATCGTATGTACTCGTATCGACGTAACTTTATCGTTTAACCAAGAGAAACGAATTCGCAAAACGATGAAGACCAAGCTTCCTTTTTTTTTCTTTTTTTTTCACGTACAGAATTATTCCCGATTCGTTCTCATCGAGCAATTCTCATTAGGCGTATCCGAGCGTTTCGAAACAAAAATATTATTACGGATCATTTTATGGCAGAGAAGATGGGATCACGGATCATGGTGTTTGTCTTTAAAGGGGCGAGAGTGGGAGGGGAGGGGGGAGGTGGTGGAAAGGAAAGGAGTGGAAAGAGAAGAGGAGGATTATCTCGTTCGAGAGTAAATAGGTACAATTAGTGTGTATCGAAAAGAGAGGTACTTGGAGAGCGAAAAAAATGAAATGGAGAGAAACAGAGAGAGAGAGAGAGAGAGAGAGACAAAGACGAAAGTGGAGAATCGTTGCAAAAGTGTCCACAGAAATGTCCGCGTTTCCCTGAAAGGCACCGCCATTTGTGGTTTACCGATAGCCAGGCGAAACGATCGTTCTCGAGCTAGAAAACAACTCAGTAAATAGCGCTGCTCCCTCGTTAACTCGATTTAATGGCAGGTCGTTAGCAGTCGTATACTCGATGCGATGTTGCCCGCTGGTGACCATAAAAAAAAAGAAGTGCAACTCGGAATTTGGGATCCTTGGAATCGTTAACGCAGACGCTAGACGGGCGGAATCGGAGTATACCAGAGTGCAACGTTATGGTACCTTACCATATGGTTTTCTGTCATCCTATTCCAAATTTCTCTTTCTGTCGCTTGGTCGGTCTATCGAGAGCGATGACTATAACAAAAAAAAAAAAAGAAAGAAAAAAGAAAAAGAAAGAAAGCATATTAAAAAATTGCAGATATTAAAAAGTGACCTTACCCAATCGAAAATAACGTTACTGCGCGTGATCATTTTTCGTCAAATCGAAAAGAAATTGCAAGATATTTTCCACTCCTTAAAATGAATCGAGTCTTAACCGGTCGATCGATCGTTACGATTCGATATTATTTCTACGATTAAATATGATTTGCTTGGAAAATTAATTACGATTAAATACGATTTACTTGGAAATATAATAGATATTTACATTGTGAAAATATTTATTATCGATGAAGAAAACACGGGATGTAGAAGAAATGTTTTCTTTTCTCTTTTTTTTTTTTTTTTTTTTTAATAAGATAAAATAGAAAATAAATAAAGAGAGAGAGAGAGAGAGAGAGAGAGAGAAGAACGATACGAATTTATAGACGCAAGCTCGTTACGTTTCTCGAAGGATTCACAAGCAGGTAGCTAGTGGTCCTCTCGACTAGCCGATCTTTTCTGGACCAAATAAGTATGCTAAGCCGTTCTCGACTCGGTCCACGTTCCAACAACGCTTATGGCACGACACGACACGACACGACACGACACGGCACGGAACGGAACGGAACGGCACGGAACGGCACGGAACGGCACGGAACGGCACGGAACGGCACGGAACGGCACGGAACGGCACGGCCAAGAGACGCGTGCACGTGCGCGCGTGCGCCCACACACATGCGTGTTGATGCGCCTGCGCGCATCAAGCTGAGTGGTGGTGGTGGGCAACAAGCAGAATTCTCGCCAGCCGAATATCGGCCGTATAGAGTAGCATCCGCGTATAGAAGCGCATTATGAATATTCAACCTGGTCCCTGGCATGGCCGCGTTCAGATTCATTATTCATTTCTGCGGCAACGTTTCTGCGTTTTCCGCCAGCATGGAACACGTCAGGACGAAGCATGAGAAATAAAGGGGGGAAAGAGAAAGAGAGATCTTTCGTCTTTTCTAACTTCTTCCTCCTCTTCTTCATCGTTATCTTTTTATTATACCTTTTTTTTCTCCGACCTATCTTTGAGAGAGAGAGAGGGAGAGAGAGAGAGAGAGAGAGAATCTAAAAGAGTGATCTTTCTTCCCTTCTCACTTCTCTTTCTGTTTTCTCTGTTCTCGTCTCTCTCTCTCTCTCTCTCTCTCTCTCTCTCTATCTCTCTCTATCTATCTATCTATCTATCTCTCTCTTTCCTTCTTCCTCTTCTTCACCTTCTTATTCTACCTTCCCTCTCTATGGTATCCCGAACCCATCCTCCATCGTTTTATTCGTCGGTCGGAAGAATGCGCTCCGTTCAGCCTAATAATCACTTCCAGACGGGGTGAAAGAGGGTAAAGGAGTGAGGACGCTTATGCAACGGTCTCCGTAAAAAATTTTTCGGATTCCATCGTGGAACGAACGATCTCTCTCTCTCTCTCTCTCTCTCTCTCTCTATCTCTCTCTCTATCTCTCTCTAACCATCTCCGTCTCATTCTGATCAAACGAGAGACGAATAGATCGAAAGGCTGGAATTATATTATCGAGGCGATCTATGATTTCGCCAATATTCGATCCAGTCTTTATCTTTAACCCGCCATTCTTAGGATTCGCATCGTTGGAATGGATCAAAGATTTTGGAGTCGTTGGTGTATCGAACGAATACTAACAGTTTCTGGGTTGATTTCGTGCCGCATGAAGAAGCTGACTACGCGAAAATCTTAGAGATGGAGTAGATTGGACGCGGAACGGGCCAGATTGCTAAGGCAAAAGAAGAGATTGCGAAGGGGTGACGTTGCATTTCTAAATTAGCTTTACACGACTTTGAAAATGTCCGTTAAAGGTGGCAATTCGTTCTTTTATTTATTTATTTATTTCTTTTTTTATTTTCTTTTTCTGAATTATTCTCTCATTCGACGAAAGGACAATTACAGTAAAGAAGGAATCTCTGATCGTTAAACGACTGTTAGTGTTGATAAAAAATAAAAAAAAAGAAAAAAAAAAAAAGGATTTCGCTACACATTCTTACCGTAATTTCACGTAGAGTCTCGAAGCGTATAAAATCTTCGAAATCGTCATCGATGTTAGATAAGCGCGCTAATATGATCGAGATTAGAAGAATATAGCTGGACGAAGAGAACTAATCTTAATTTACTATTATACGACTCTCGAGCGACACGTGCGTTCGCGCGTTCTGCGACCCCTGCCTCTCTCTCTCTCTCTCTCTCTCTCTCTCTCTCTGTCTTCCTCTCTCTTTGTCTCTGTCTCTCTTTCTCTTAACGAGTTACCAAGCTATATCGTAGAATCTACTGATATCTGCAGATATAATCGCTTTGGACCGAAGCGTCCTTTATATGTATAATCTACGCCGTCTCCCCCTATAACGCCGTACACGCCATCTCCAATTTCGTGTTATTAGTTCTGAGAACGCTTATAAGTATCGCAAAGCATCTGTATGATGCTATGCAAATTTGGCGGGACTTAGAAACGTTTGGAGATAACGTGGATCGATTCGTCCGATCCCGACGTGAACGTTAGAATCTTCGTAGATGTTGATTTCCCCCCCCCCCTCTGCCTTTCCAGATGCGTAAATATTAGATCGCAATTTCGGGATATATCGGATAAGAAAAAAATTGTTTAGAAAAAAATCGTTTAGAAAAAAATCGTTTAGAAAAAAATCGTTTAGAAAAAAATCCCGTATTGACAATGAATTTTATTTTAGCAGAAACATTTGAATATCTTTTGCTCCACGCTCGACTGCATTATGGAAATTGAACGATCGATCAATTATATTTTAACTTCTTTTTTTTTTTTTTTCAAGAAAAAATAAGATCGACGAAGGTAATCGAAAGTCGTAAAACTCGTTATTGCTTTTTTTTTTATCATTGTCTTTACATTTTTATCAATGAAACGTCGTGTGTGTGTTTGTGTGTGTGTGTGTGTGTGTGTATTTATATTCTATATAAATTATATGTATAAAAAACGTGGAGAAGTGAAAAGTGAAAGAAATCGTGTTAGAAAACGTAGAAGGAAATTAAGGAACACCCGCAGCGTGATTCTGCGCTTACGATCGAAACGGCTTCTCGATCCTCTAAAAATCCGATCGTTGATCTTTCCACTGCAGGATTCCAGCTCGCAATCCTTTTCGAGTAATTGCCATAGCCGTACCTCGTTGCTCGGCGACGGCGAATCGTTTTTCAATGGAACGTCAAAACGCATCTAAAAGGCATTGTCGAAAGGCCACATTTAATAATCGTTTTGAAATTAGCATTCTAATCTCGTGACGAGGTACCTCTCGTCTAGAGTCTGTTTATCACTTGAGAAAAATAGAAAAATTGCACGGCTTCTCGGGCATTACGTACGAATGCCATTGGATTAGCACAAATTTTACTTCTAGCAATGAAGGTTACAAAGTACCGAAGGTAAAAAAGTTTTGGTTAAAAAAGAATTTCTGCTTTAAGAGAAAACAGAAACTTTAAGGGAGTACTTTAAGTCGGACTGGTAAACTTTGGAATTGATGAGAATGGGCAAGCAAAAAGATAGGTTAAGTTAAAAATACCGGTATATATTTTGTCAAATTCTCGTTACCCCTCGAATCATGATAAAATACGAGATGTCTAACGATGACGACACGTACTTTCAACGATTTCGTTAGATCTCAAACTTCGAATATTTTTCACGAAAAATATATTATCCCCAATGTAATTTACGTATCGGTGAAATTCCGTTCGATTGCTAACTAAGTGTTTGGTTTTGTTCTAGGTAAGTTGTGACCGAAGAACGGTGCTCGACCTTTGGATAATATTTCGGCGGTAGAGTTCAAAATGACGTTCAGGTGCATGCCGGCCTTTCAGACACTCGGAGCTGGCGACTGCGGCGCGTCCTGGGTGAGTTCGAGAGAGATCGACTTACGTAAATCGACTGGACTCGTTTAGTTAGTTACATCTAGCTTCCTTGCCATCTAGCCTAGAATCGGATCTCGCCTTATGGGTATCTCCATCGACCTTTACCAACAACGTTGCTTCGATCATTTTCATGGCGCGGTATCCACAAGGAATTGTTTGCGTTTATTTCGAAAGAATCATAAACATCGACCATCATTCATACGTATATTTATCTCCGCCAAGTATTTTTATCACCCTTATCGACTAACGCTTCTTAAAGGAATAATTAATGTGATTGGCAGCGAAGATAATGACGTTGGCTGACCTTTGCCACGTTAAGACCACCCATCGCGTCCAGCTATATGCATTCGAAGGCTCGCGTTCGACACTTAAACCGGATTCTCTACTACGATATAATCGTCCTGTTATCGTCGCGATTTATTCGTTCGCCTTTTGTCCTCGCTTTTAAATTCAGTTCGACTGCGTTCGTATCGGAACGTTCATAAATCGATAATCTTAACTCTTCGCGGAAGGACAATCGCGAACGGGGAAGGAGTGTCGTTCTTTTGTCATAAAATAAAAAAAAAAAAAGAAAAGAAACAAACAAAAATGATTTTCCATCTTCGTTACTCGCAACGAGTGAGGGGGGGGGGAGAAAAGAAAGGGACGAATGAGACATAAGCGAAATGGTCGCGATCACGAATATTACCCGCGAGAAAAGTGATCTCTCTGGGGGAGGGGGAGGGGGAGGGGAGGGGGAGGCGGGATAGAGAGAGAGAGAGAGAGAGAGGAAAAAAAACAAAACAAACAAAAAAAGAAAAAAAGAGAGAAAAGACAAATAACAAATGTAACAACAAAGAAGACGCACGATTATACATCGACGTTTCAAACTAAAACGATAGATCGTCTCGATGGTTCCCCCGAGACAGTGTCAAATCTTTAATATTTGATCACGAGCAGTCGCGCGCTTTCTCTGAAAAGCTGAATAAGAGGAAGGAAACGGGAAAAGCATGTTGGAAGAAGCCATTTGCTCGGGGGATAATAATGCCTGTGCGCAAAGAAAGATTCAAAGATGATGGTTGCCGTGGGTCTTGCGTCGGTCGACTTAAAACTTCTTCTAGGTACCTTAGCGAATTTCAAGCCTTCCTTCTTATTCTCATTCCGTTGTTATTACTTTGTTCCCTTTTCTCCTTCTTCGCCATCCCTCGCCATCTTTCTCTCTCTCTCTCTCTCTCTCTCTCTTTCTCTCTGTCTCTGTCTCTGTCTCTGTCTGTCTGTCTTTCTCTCTTTCTCTCTCTGTCTCTCTCTCTCTCTCTCTCTCTCTCTCTCTCTCTCTGTGTGTCTCATCTTCCGTCCCTCTTTCCAAGGCAAGTAAATAACTCCTCATCGTTTACTTACCCTACCCCCAAGTTTATAATGGAGATTATCTTATTTGTGTCGAGACTCGTCTTTATCTTCAGTAAAGTCACAGTACGTGGGCGGAGGCGAAAAAAGTTGCGTGGCGAGACGAAAAAGGAAAAGGGAGGGAGGGAAGGGGGAAAAGAAAAGTATAAAAACGGGGGAAAATCGCGAGCAAGAGAGAAAGAAGGTCACCTAAATGATTTTTCTTTTACTTTTCTCTTCCTTATTTTTTTTCTTCTTCTTCTCCTTCTTCTTCTTCTCTCTCTCTCTCTCTCTCTCTCTCTCTCTCTCTTTCTTTCTTTCTTTCTTTTAAAAGGGGGAAGCCGATGGAGATATATATATATATATATATATATATATATATATATATATATAAAAAAAGATCGACCAAAGTTTAATTCCTCCGTTTCTTATTATCCTTTCGACAACAAAATTGCTTGCTTCGTGTCCTGAAAGAGTATGATATGAAAATTACGAGTCGATTAACACGTTCCTCGTCTCGATGATTATCGACGTTGACAAATATTTTTAGAAGATCATACGACACATCTTCACGTCTTTCTCGAATTATTTACGATACTCTCGTAGGAGTATCGAATGAATAGTATCGATCGTGTGATTCGATATTAAAATTCGGTGAAGAACGAGGCGCGTTGAGGTCGGTTCGATCGGCGGGAAGAAGGCAACGAAAAAAAAATAAAAAAAAATAAAAAAATAAAAAGGAAAAAAGAAAAAGAGAGAAAAAAGAAAAAACCTATCCGACGTCAATAAGCGTGAAAAATTCCATCGAGTGTATCGCAAAGAGATTTTCGATGTTACACCTTAACCCATCGAACGTTACGATAGATGCAACAACGCGCTCGTTGCATTTAGAAGATGAATCGCGATCGAGCACGAGCTCGCCGGTTAGTCCGTACGACTCGCGATACAAATGATCGTTATTATATTAGTTTCACTCACCCAGCGAGGGGGCCAAGCAATATACCCCCCGTATATAAGCCACTCATTACGAGAGCCAAAGAACTAAGGTTGAACCCGATATCAATGCCAGCTAAGAGAACGAACAAGTATTATTAAATAAAAACGTCGAACTCGCTCTCGTTTCTCTCGGTTGCTTTTCTATAAACAAAACGTGAAATGTTTTTCCTCTTACCCCTTTTCTTCTACCCTCTCTCTTTTCTCTCTCTCTCTCTCTCTCTCTCTCTCTCTCTCTCGTTTCAAGCGTGCACACGCACACGTCTCTCATTTCCGTTTTACACTCTACTTTTTAACCTGAGAAAATCATCGATCCCACGCAGCACTGATTAAAAGCAATATTTAAAAATTCTCAAGGGGGAGAGAACAAGACTATGTAATGTTTATGTGGTCAATCTTTTTTCTACCGGCGCTCGACCTTTATGTGTGGTTTTAATTAAACGCCATATTTCATCTTTCTTCTCTCCCTCTTTCTTCTCTCTCTCTTTCTCTCTCTCTCTCTCTCTCTCTCTGTCTCTCTCTATTTCATACTCACCAATGACTCGATGCAATACATATTTCATTTTCTCCGCGATAAACATTTTTCATCGGTAGCTCGGATAATAAACGACAAGGAGAAAATATTCTCGCAGTTTTTCCAAACGGAAAAAAAGGGGAACTTGAATTCCAGCCGCCATTCGAGTCGAGAATTCGAGAGCGAATCGCATCGTAGCGCTCTGGCTAGTCTGCACCTTACAATTATACGAAGTAAAGAGATCCACCCCCACTCTCTCTCTCTCTCTCTCTCTCTCTCTCTCTCTCTCTCTCCCTCCATCTCTCTCCCTCTTTTTACGCGATTCTCCACTATCGATGAGTCTTGGGGCTAGTAGGCTACGTTTTCTCTCTCTCTCTCTCTCTCTCTCTCTCTCTTCTACCGGGTTTCATTATTAATTATCCGCTCACCACTATGTTATTAGTGCACTAGAAAGAAACCAGCCAAGAGAGAAGTCCAATGCGAAAGTCTGCCCTCTTAAGTCACTCGTGATAAATACCAACGTTGCTTTCGTGGTCTTCTACGTAATTCGTCTCTCGTTTATCCTCTCTCTCTCTCTCTCTCTCCCTCTCCCTATCTCTCTCTTTCTCCCTCTCTCTCTCTCTCTCTCTCTCTTTCTCTCTTTCTCTCTCTCTTTTTCTCTTTCTCTCTCTCTCTCTCTCTCTCTCTCTCTCTCTCTCTCTCTCTCTCTTTCTCGTTCGCTCGATCTGTATATCCGTCTATAGTAATATGTACATATGTACATATCTACGCATATGTACGATCTGCCAGAGGGCTTTTATATGTTTCAGAGTGACACGTAGATGTAATTACTGTTATCAGATAATGGATAGCGTACCTGTTGCACATCGCGATCGTCCGTCCGATATTACCGATTCGAACACCGTAATCTATGATAAAAGTATCACTAATACGCGATGTAGTTATTGCAATAACGTAACAAAGAGAAAAAGAGAAACAAAGAGAGAGAGAGAGATAGATAGATAGATAGATAGATAGAGAGAGAGAGAGAGAGAGAGAGAGAGAGAGAGACGACGACGATGGTAAGCTTTTGCGAAAAGTTTCAAACGAGAATATAAGTCGAATACTTGAGTCGGTGAAAATTAATTAAATTTAAAATCGCGATGTAGTGTCGATTGAATCATGGGATAATTTAAACGAGCGAGCAGTATCGATTGAATCGTGCGACAATTTAAACGTGGTACGAATGATTACGAAGTATCGTAGAGGCGAACTTAAACAAGTATTTAACTATTCGTAGAAAAATTTGTTGAAGAGCAGCGGCGCGTGCTTGACGATGGAGGAAGAAAAGGGAATAAAAAAAGAAAAAGGAAAAAAAAAAAACAACAACAACAACAACGTAAAGAAGAAAGAAAAAAAGATGGGAAAAGCTCAGCTAAAGTTCAACAAATATTTACACGCAGAGAAGAAGTTGCCCTGGCTAGCTGCTGGCGAGCAACTAATCCGTTATCCCGTCTAAACAGTCTCATAACAAAACATGGCTTTGGAATTGTCCTTCTTCGGGCGCGAAACGCAAAACAAAGCTCGCTTGCTCGGGCTCACAAAAGACATATGGAAGATATGTAAAAAGAGAATAAGCAAGAGAGACAGAGAAACGCAGAGCAGAGAAGCAGAGAGAGAGAGAGAGAGAGAGAGAGAGAGAGAGAGTGAGAGAGAGAGAGAGAATCATCCCCCGAAAGAGCCGCAGGGGCGGCGAGTATTTCGCTAGAATTTACGTAGCGTTTCACGCTGGCTAATACCGCCGTAGTATAATTATAATTAGCGGGCTACGCCTTTCACACCGCCCCTTCGAAACTTTAGCCGGCGGATACCAGGCACGGCATACATACACATATATCCTTCACCTTGATACTCGACTCATCTCAGAGACTTACACGATCCTCATCTCTATATCCAATGGTTCGTCTTCGAGAAATATGAAAAATCAACAAGTTCGAATTTCTTTCGTTTATATTACCGTTCCCCACCCAACCCTATTCCCCCGCCCCCCCAAACCCGTTGATTCCATCATAATCAAGTCGTTTGATAAGTTCACGATCAAAAATTTTTTTATTTCCTTCTTAAAATCTATATTCGTCGTACAACGATGATACTTTTCGATTCGCCAAGTTCCACGTCTAAATTTATTAAAGATCGTATATTTATAATGAAGTTGAACGAGAGAAATAATAATAAATTCGTGATAACGTATATTTACTCGCAAGACCGGATCGTTTCGTTCATCAGCACGAGATATGGAAAACGTTGAAACGATAGGTCGGCCTGCTAGGACACACTCTCTCGGGTTTCCATTTAGCGTCGGGTCTCTGCATATGGAGAGAGTGCTGTGTACGCCATGACACACTGGCCGATCGCGTAGAAATATGTGGACAAAGAGAGAGAGAGAGAGAGAGAGAGAGAGAGAGAGAGAGAGAGAGAGACAAGTATCAAAAAACGGGGGAAGGGAGAAGCAGCGAACGTCAGAACGATGAGACGCGGGACGATGAGAAGGAGAGAAAGAAGAAGAAGAAGAAGACGAAGAAGATGGAAGAGGAGGAGAAGGAGAAGAAGAAGAAGAAGAAGAAGGTGGAGTAGAAGGAGGAGGAGGAGGAGGAGAAGAAAAAGGAGGAGGAGGAGGAGTGGATCCTGCGCGTGCCTCGCGGCAAAGTCTTGGGCCTCGCGTGCCCAAGCATGGCATCGTCTCCACTATTCGGTCTTCACGGTCAGAGGTCATCATCGAGCACGAGCCACCTTAGGGTTCTCAACCTATCTCTCTCTCTCTTTCTCTCTCTCTCTCTCTCTCTCTCTCTCTCTCTCTCTCTCTATCTCTATCTCTCTCGCGTTACCGAGTTACCGGGGCAAGACTTGCGAACCGTCTCATTAACAGCGTTTATGCGTTCCACTCCTGCAAGAGCTCCCCCTCCCCCCTCCCCGCGATCGTGCCTATCCTTCGAGACGATCCTTCTCTTTCGTGACTGGCTCGAGAGCAACTTCGAGCCGATTTCTCGACTCTAACACGCCCTTTTCCCTCTCGCGAACGATCTTAAGACGGATTAAGTTTGCTTTGAAAAGACATACTACACACAGGGTTATTAGTTCGAGTCGTTAAGTAGAATTATTTTGATCTCAAATGGTTACGTATCGAAATGCATTTTGGTACGGATAATAGCATTAGCGAGGGCCACGAATAAATACGTGATTGTTTTTATTGAATTCTTTACGATCGAAATACGAACTCACTGAGATATATATATATATATATATATATATATATATATATATATATATATATAACTACTCGTAATCGATCGTATAATAACAATCATTCGCATTGAATAAATCCACACGAGAACGTAGTACGTACGTATTTAATATTTATCAGAGATATACGTATATAATATATGTATCTTAATGTCAATTGTGTCTAGATTTCAAAATTATTTCTGAATACGTATATGTATAAGCACGTTATACATTGTGATTAATAGCTGGATTTTTCTACGCTTTGTTAAATTACAATCTCATAACGACCGACGAAATGACTAGGAGATATCATCCATAAACCGAAATATATTATATTTCGGAATCCTACGTTAATGACAAGGTGCTTCTTCTATCTTATATAGTCGCCCTGTTTTACTCGCGTGATCGCCCAACCGTACCGTCGCCATTGCCCGTTACCGTCGCCTCCGCCTCCACTATACTGACGGATTAATGATCACTCTTATTATCCCCTCGTGGAATTTCTCTGCCTTCTACGTGAGAAACGGAAAACCTTTACTTTACGTCTTTGTCGCGCATCTTAATTTCTCGTTGGAGAAAAAAAAATTTCACGTGTCTTACCTTAACCTTTTCCCTTCGTCTTCCGTTTTCGAGATATATCTCTCGATGGGATAGATCCTACTACTACTACGAGCTTCCACAAATTCTCGAGAATTCCTACAAGGAATCATTTTTGACATGGGAATTATGTTATTTCTTTACGTGAAGGTATCGAAGCTCGACGTCAAAGTTCTCTTTTATAAACCGTTCGTTTGACAGCCGAGAGATTTTTCTTTTATCGCGTAAAACTTTTTTAAACAAAGTATCACAAAATGACAGTAATTATAGTTGAGCCTGGGATAACCCATTGACTCTCTCTCTCTCTCTCTCTCTCTCTCTCTCTCTCAAGCAACGCATTATATCGTTTCGAAAGAACACTATATAACGATCATTAACAAAAGTCTTATAACAGACACCGTTCAGAGAATCGAACGCTCGTTCATTTTGCTTAATAACTACAAATTATAGGTTATTGCGACTTCATGGCCTACAACTTCTGTGAATCGGCGTGAGGTAATATCGTATCCAGTAACCTTGATAATATCTAATACGCGTGTCGATGACGTTAGATACCGATCGGCGTATTCTTGAATAACAGAAAAAGTCTATTCGATGTATGACCTATTGTGCTACGTATATATACACGACAAAATCTTGCTGCTTTATCATTCTTAGATTAAAAGACGTATTATCAAAGCACGTTTAAATTACGCCATTACGCGGTTCTCTTATTTTTCCCTTTCTTTCTTTCTTTTTTCGATAAATTACAAACGTAAAATATCAAATTCTCTTGATCGTCACCGTGATATCGCTATATAACATTGAAGCGTCCTTACGCATGGTAATTTTTAATCGTATTTAAAGTAGCTGTGTTGTAGAACCGGTTTACGCTCGTCAGGTACGACCGGCTTTCCTTCCAAAATTGATGATGTCCCTCTTATATGTTTCGAGTTACGTTGTAAAAATGGTTAAGAAGAAGAATTAAGAAACTTAATCAATATACCTTTGAGATATTAGATATCAAGTATCCAGATAATTATCTTTTCCTTAAGTGTCGAACTTAAACGGGCATTTTATTCGCATGTTACAAATCTTACTCCTCGGATAACACAGATGATACAGATTTCGAGTGGTAAATGCAGGGATCTATAATTTCGGCTGCGTAAACTCATTCGATAAAAAGCAATGTCGGTAATATTGTCGGTAAGTAAGATCCCAATATTATCACGAATCATATACTCGAACCCCAGTAACGAGGGTAACGAGAGATTTTCACCTCGGTTTAATCAACAGATGGTTCTAGTATCCTTCGACATTTGGATAATAGATTTAGTTTTGTTCGATCAAAAATTAATTGATCGTAAGGACAAACATTAATTCACTCTGGTGACGTAACAGTTTTTATTTTTTTCTTTATTCGTTTCATCGACTTCGAAATAACAAAATTGGATTACACGTTATCGGTAACATTTCTATCGAAAATAAATTAAAAGAAAAAAGGGGTTGTGAAAAGTGATTTACCTATTATCTCTTTGCCTTTGACGGTTCTTTAGCAATTCCTTAGAACGATTGCGAAGGTTTACATATCGAGTAAAGTAAAACATTATAACGAGTGTCTCGTTAAAATTCTCATCTGATATTTGATCGAGAAAGACGCCGGTGTTACTTCTGCATACGTTCGCGTAAACAAGATACGCTTAATGGGGCGATTCACCATGGATCGTGCGAGCGAGGGAAGTGACGAAGCCGATAAGAGTAATTCCTCGCACCGATCTATCGTATCCTTAACCCCGTCAGTGTTCGTGTAAAAATTTATGATCGAGAGCCGTTTGTCGATCGTCGAACGAAACGAAACGACGTTCTTCGATTAATAATTTTATGGATTTTAATACTGATACCACGTAGTCGATACCCGATATTGATATTAGTATAAAAGGTGACAAATTTATTATAGGCCTATATATTTGTTTATGGGTATGTATCTAATTAATTTAATATTATTCGTTTCGTCGAAACAAAACTTATTCGTACCAAAAATTAATCATTCACCTTCTTCGACATCTATTACACTTTATTATTATTATTATTATTATTTCTTTATAATCATTATTATTTAATAATAATAATTATTATTAATTTTTTTTTTATTCGTATGAGAGTTTCATCAGATGGGATAGTCTTAATAGACGGCTTATTACCAAATCTATTCCGACGTTAATATTAAGTGCGTATTTTTGACTCAAAAATTTTCGTACTGTTTCTTCGTGTTTTTTAAAATAATTGTCGTTTGAATTCTAGCGTATATGCCGTGTTGCAAATCGAGCTAAGTTAGATGCTATTGTGACATTTTTCTTTTATTGCCATATACTTCGCACTTCTATTTTCACTTGATCATATTTTTATATTTTTGTATTTTTTTTTTTTTTTATTTCTCTGTATTTTCTTAATACATTTATATCGCTCGGTATTGATATATCTTAAAGACTTTTCACGTTTTATCTAGAATAGTGTGATCTGATAAGTAACGCGGTATCGTTCAGTCCGCGTATATGGTTTTATCCCATTATATATCGTAATTCTCGTTTCCAATTATTGTCTGTGATTTATAAATGTAGTACGGTATATCGTTCGGATTTAAATCGTATTTTTGTATTATTGCTTGGTCAATTATTTCCACTCCCCTCACCGCCCCCTCGCCCCTTATATTATATCTACTTTTATAAACCGTTCTATTATTAGTTTACATCTTGTTAGCAGGTATACAGACTATTGTTTTTACGTGTTTGATAACATTATTTATACGTATCGTCTTTTATAGTCGTATTTTTCATGATATATTTTCTATAGTTTTTGTGGCAATTATCGAGTCCAGTAAAACTATTACGAGTCCCTCTTTCACGGAATAATTCACCTTTTTGCGAAAATTTCTATGTTAGACCTTTAATGATCGTTAATTAATCATCGTCAACATTTTTATAATGTCTTTCGTGTATCGATTTTTTTGACGGTGTTAAATTCTTTCGTTAATTTATGTCTTCTTTTTTTTTTTTATATTTTCGATAGAACTTGTAGTTGCGATAGGTTTAGTTTTAGGTATGTATCTTTTACCAGCTTCTACTATCGCTTTGTGCAGTGTATGCTCTTCTCTCTTTTAAATATTTGATTAAGCACGTCTATTTGTCCTACGTTGAAGTCTTTAACGTCTAATCAATCCTCTTCTTCCTACTTCTTCTTCACTGCTTATTGTTATTACTTACGTACGTGAATCGGGAATTATCTATTTTTTGTTAATTGGGAGACATATCGACTCCATTTATTTCTGCAAGATTCGTATTCGTTCGTTTTACCGTACTGAAAATCGATGTTAAAATCGTTATTTTACGAAAAATATTAAAATATTAGATAAAAAAAATATTAAAATATTAAAATTAAATTTATAGCTATTAATATAAAAATATTAATAGCTTCGAATATGTTGCATATGTTTAATTTTGTTTTTGACCAATTCCCCAAAGTATTTATACGTTTCTTTTTGGTTTAAATTCTAAAGGACGTCATTGTTTAATATTTCATATCCCTTATCTCACGATTTACATGCAATAATTTTATCATTATCATTATCTTCATCGATTTACTCTCATCTCTTAGATGAGTATTCCTTTCTTCTGAACGAGTTTTTCCTACCAATTGGAAAGGATAATGCTATTAATTTTGTTTAAACCAACATACTGTCCACGCTATATGTTTGTGGGATAATAGATTTTTGAATATATATATATATATATATATATATATATATATATATATATATATTTATATATACATTTTGAATAGATTATTGAACAGAAGCTGTTCAAAGTGTTGTATATTATTAGTGGTATTGTTATTATTATTATTATTATTATATATGTATATTATGTATAGATGGTTCTCTCCTCTTTGATCAACACGATCTAAGTTCTTATAAATGCAATTATTGCAGGAATGTTCTAACTATTGCTATTGTACCTAATATTACTGTTATATATATATAAATATATATATATATATATATATATATATATATATATATATATTTATATATATTTACGAATAAATGCATCAAGTAACTGTAGGTTCTAGATGAATGTTAGTAGCATTATTCCCATAATCGATATTAGTGAGGTAGTACTATTACAACTTTGCCCCATTTTCATATTCTTCTGATTTTTTTTAACCAGCGTCAAGTATTTCTTCATTTGTTCAGAGTATTATTTGGTCTTGATGTTGTGTAGTCATTGGGTGTATGGCTATTGTCAATGAGTCTTATTTATTTTGTATATTAATTTGATACCTAAACCGTTGGCATTGCGTTTGTCTTGTCTGTTACTATTCGATTGTCAGTATATTTTTTATGACGTGGCGTGTATTTATAATATGACTGTATGATGATTATGAATTTGTATTTGCTTGAAAGGACGATACGTAGATATTATTTTTTCCGAGATCGTCACTTCTGTTGATGTATTCTCCTTATTATTATTGTTATTATTAATATTATTATTATTATCACCTCCATCATCATCGTCATCATCATCATCATCATCATCATTATAACAAAGAATTTATCCGGTTATTCTCCTGGATTTCTTTCTTCTCTACTGTCTTTTCATTATTTTTATTATAAGTATTATAAATTATTACGATATTATATGTTAATTACAATATATCATTATATTTATTATATTTAGAACACGTATGCATACACTTTTAAACCACTTCAGATTTCTTTTCGATATCTAACGAAGGATAAAGAGGTCAAAGATATTTTTCTTTTTTTTTTACCGTTATAGAGATACTATCTTCTTATCGATAGCGGCATACACACGTACTGAAGAATTTTTAATTAGCTCGAAGAACATCGATTAAATCTTGCCAAGTAATTATGCCCGACATCGTAGATACGACGGACGTTACGCAGCGAAAAGCGTATTCGCGAACCAACGCGTGCTTTAGTTACTTTACTCACATAAATTAATTTCTATGTGGAAGCTGCGACATACGTTCAACGATTATCTTGGAAGCTTCATCGACGATTGAGTTTTTACGAAAGAACAAATAACGTTCATAATTGTTTGTCACAGCGTTAACGTTCATATTAGAACATTTCGATAATAATTATACGAGGAACATAGTAATGTAACGATTGGAATACTTGTCGATCGATCGAACATCGTTTCGTCGTCATCGTAGTCGTCGTCGATCATGAAATGCCTTATTTTTTTTTTTTTTCCAAAAAGAATCCCAAACAAACGATAAATGAAATAAAAATCGGGAACGGCCCTCGAGACCGGGAGGGGGGTGGGACGGATAGATAAATTAGCGTACAGGTCGTTCGCGCGTATCGAAATTCCCGTTTACGTATTCTCCTTTACATGTCACCTCTGTCGTCGATCAATGATCTCAAAAACGGAACAAGTATAATCAAATATTTCACGTTGTCAGCCGATTAGAAAGTACGGCATGTCTACCAGTTCACTCCGCTCTTCAAAAATGTCTCTCATGCATTAATCATATCCACTCGCGCGATTCTCTATACCACATCCGATTTCAATGACTACTGACTGTTATTAGCAAAGCGAGTTATACGTAGAGAGACAGGGATAGAAAGAGAGAGAGAGAGAGAGAGAAAAAGAGTGCGAGATAAAAGCTCATTGAAAGAGATCTCTCACATATAATAACCGTACAAATGCGAATGTAAACTTAGTCGAGAAATCGCCGTGCGATCGGGAATGGCAACAAAGTAATTTCACAATCAACTTCGATGGAATAACTTTGGACGGGGGGGCTATGAGGAAAACATTTATAATCCGAGCTGAGCTTAGAATCGTGAGCATCTTGTTTTAAAAAAAAAAAAAAAAAAAGAAAAAGAAAAAAGAAGAAAAAAGCGAACCTTTGGAACGAACGGAACGGTCTTTCAATTTATTCGATTAATCGATGACAGAGAATGGAGAAATAGAAATTACTTTATATCCATTGGATCATGTGAAACTATTCGAATAAAGAAGATTAAAGAGAAATTAAAAACAGGAGATAGTTGTATAAGATTGAATGAGATATTAAAATATTGAATTGAAGTATTAAAATTGATCTAACGAGCGCTTGTGTTTTGCTGCGATAAATGAAAGGTATATCGTATAGTTTTTTGGCAAAAAAGAAAAAAAAAATAGATAAATAAAATGAAATAAAATAGAATCTAATTGGATAAGAGAGGGAATAAAAAAAGGAGCGGCATACCGTTGAAATTAAAAGCTTGAAAGGAAAGGGATTCGCATGGACACGAAACGGCAGGGTAATTCGCGTCCCCCTCGTGTCCTGTGTCATTGGCTGCATGAAGAGGAGGAGGAGGAGGAGGAGGAGACGCCTTCGACGTTGTAGGATAATGCACGGTAAAACCTGCAGATTATCTACGTGCCGGAGCAACGCTCGGAATCGTCTGATGTACGAGGAATCTTCGACCACCCTGTGTCTAGTTCCTTTTTGCAATGGCGTAGACCACTTCGACCCTTCTCGAAAATTTCCTTCACGAAGTATCTCGAAATCTCATTCCTCTTCTTTAGATAATAATTTTTAATATCGCGATGGTGTCATCTTCGAAAGTGAAAAAAAAAATCTTATCGAACGATTATCCAATACGAATTTTAGAGATTCGTATTGTCATTAATTTGACGCGACTGTTTTCGTCTCTTCCATTCTTTTCATCCTCCATCTTACTTTCATTTCTCCCGTATTCGTACAAAATCGTTAATCGATAGAAGAGAGAATAATCGTTAACGTGGAAAAAAAAAGAATGGATCATCAAATAATCGATAATCGTATCGAAAATCGTGCGAAACGGTCGTGGCTCGCGACGAAGGGCTGTCAACTCTCCTCGTCGATCATTACTCGATCGTTGCGGCTATATCGGACTTATAAGAAATTCAACGCTCATTAAAATCATTTTTAATCAATACTTCATTGATTTTTATTAATGATATATTTTATAGGCGATGGGAAACGACAGATATATCTTTCGAACACTTCGACATTTCATTAATAACTTTTAATTAACGGTATACATTAAACACATTGATATATAATATACATTATGTAAAGTATACATATATATATATATATATATATGATGTTTACATATTACATTCGATATTTATATATTACACGGATACTTACACATGCGATAATAATAATCGTATATACACGTTATATAAAAATATTCGAATAAAATTTGTAGCCGTCGCCAATGCATTAAGAGACGGATCGTCGGCCTCGTTAAACTCAAGGAACGCCCCCGCATACGTGGCTACGATAACGACATAGTATCTACGCCATTGCCCCTTTTCCCGAGAGCGATCTTGCTTGCGGTTTCGCGATTACGTTTGCGCGGATCGCTTTTCTTTTCATACATAGCTAAAGCGAATCCTACTAAGATAATTCCTTATACATTCGTTTTACGAGTGCCTGTATTCAATACGAGACGGTATATACGAACTCTTTCTCTTTCGCTTCTTATTATTATTCTTTTCAACTTCTTTCCACGCGAATATGAGTTTCTCGATCACGATCCTGTTCCTGTTGGGATCCCCTGCTGACAAAAGGAACAAGTCGCGTCGTATAATACGGACGCTCCTTGCATCGGCTCGTTGCACCCAAGCGGAAGACAAGTGCACTAGCGCTTGAGATCTTACATATATTTATTATAGTACATAGATAGGGATAGGGAGGGAGAGAGAGAGAGAGAGATACACTTACAACAGTCCTACGTGCTACTCCACGTATCCGTTTCTGAAATTTGAACGACGATTCGTATCGATATTCAAGTTCTTGTTAGTGTTACGGGAGTATATAGGGAGTATCGATATTAATTTGTTACCAGTCAAAATACCCATCGGACTCGTTGGAAATGACGTTCGAATGATAACGAACAAACTTTCTACGAACGACAAATCATCGCTTTTTAAACGGGTGTTACCGTTGCACCGCACGTATCTTTCCTTATATCCGCTCAAATAAATAATATTTATTCATTTGAAATGATCTAATAAGAAAAATGATTTTCTTCCTTTACCGTGTATTGACGATCTCAAAGTGTCGGTGATTTTTAATTTGACGGATACGTAGTTTCATACTCGTAAGAGTTTAGTTTTTTTCAACAACGTCTCGATGGGGCGTTTTCCTCTCTTTCTTTCTTTCTTTTTTCTTTCTTTCTTTCTTTCTTTTTTCATTTTTTCCTCCTTCTTCTCTAAAGATCTCGCTCGATCTCGGCTAGTATAAGCGAGATGATAAAAAGTCGTACTCTCCAACGCGGGCTTCGTTGCCCTAGATCGAGCACGCGCTTGTGAACGTGCGTGTCTCTCTCTCTCTCTCTCTCTCTCTCTCTCTCTCTCTCTCTCTCTCTTTTTACGAAGGTAAGGTGCGCGCGAGTGTGCCGCTGGTGAGAATGCGCGCGCGGGCGCGCGCGCGCGCACACTACTCATCAAGCAAGGAATATCGGAGGAGCAAAAGGTTCGTGTGCTATTCAAGAGAAGACTTTACGCAGGATCGACTCATCGTAAACGTAAATGTGTAGAGATACATGTGTACACGTACGAATAGGGACAGAGAGAAAAAGAAATAGAGATAGATAGATGGATAGATGGATAGAGATAGATAGATAGATAGATAGAGAGAGATAGAGATTGAGATAGAGATAGAGATAGAGATAGAGATGGAGATGGAGATGGAGAGAGAAAGAGGGAGATACAATCTACACACATACGCACACACTCATGAACGTGAGCGGACGAAGGCAATCACACGTACGGCTTATGAACGGACGAGCCGGAGGAACAAGGTGCGTTGGTCACTAGGGCATTGACCTGATGCTGGGCTGGACCAAACGAGCGCGAGCAGAGCGGAATCTTGGCTCGAGGAGGAAGAAGGGCTGGATCGGTGGCTGGAGAAAAGATAAAAAAAAAACGAACGAGACAGAGAGAGAGAGAGAGAGAGAGAGATTGAGAGAGATTGAGAGAGATTGAGAGAGAGAGAAAAGGAGTAGAAAACGAAGCAATGCGTTCAGAACCGTCTACAGAAATTTCTTCCGACATCCTCGGTGCTTCAACCTGTGACGCGAAAGCTCGAAAGACACGAGGAACACAGGAGAGAACAGATATTCCGATCGATCATTGAGATTTTTGGGGAAGATCGATAAGGACCACCCATTTTTCATTCGTACATTTGTTTTTTTCTTTTTTTTTTATTTTTTTTTCTTATTTTCTCTCATTTCCTTTTTCATTCTTTTCTTTTTTTTTTTCTTTTTTTTTTTTGTTCGTTGTTGCTTTCTTTCTTTCCTTCCTTTTATTCTTTTAAAAAGCAGCGTAAGACAATGTAAATGCGGTTTTATCTGTCTTTCTTTTTCTTTTTTTTCTCTCTCTCTCTCTCTCTTTTATCCGTTTATTTCGAATTTCTTTCGTTAGAGAGAGAGACTGGCTATCGTAGATAGAGACCTCGATCGCTAGAGGAGCAATTAATAGCTTTACATTTTTGAATTTTACAAGGAGTAATAGTTTCGTCTAACGACTTCCCATCGTAGTTTTTGCTCTTTTCTATACTTGCCTCGCCATTCGCATATTCACAAAAACTCGCGCGCAAAGGCTTTCGTCGTTCCCGGATCCCGGCGTAAACGCCAGGAATATATACGAGATCGTATGTGTACGTGCGTATGAGCTTATGTGTGTGTATATGTATATGTATATATATATATGTATATGTATATGTATATGTATATATAATATCCGCTACTACACGCGAAGGCCGGCCTTTCGAAGATCGATCTTCGAGATCCTTTTCGTCCAAGTTTTCCATTGGACTCGAAAATCTCCCTCTTGGATAAAAAAAAATAAAAAAATAAATAAATAAATAAATAAATATCCAAAAAATTATTTGTTAAGCGATTTGTAAAAATCATATTTCATTGTATAAATATCTTTTATTATTATTTTTTTTTTTTTTTTTTATTTTCTTTAATAATGTAATTATTCTTTTATCATCTATCGATAGGACGAATGTTATAGAATTTTTCTCGTTCTATAAAAAATCTTTATTGTTTGATGCTTACCAATAACTTTGGACACGTATACTATTTATAAATGTTTCATTATGCAGTTCATTATAAAATAGAATATCAAAAGTCGTAATTACTATGTATTAATATTACATGCTATGGAAACTAAAGGAGTGTGTGTGTGTGTGTGTGTGTGTGTGTATGTGTGTGTATTAATTCAGAATATGATTTTGTGTTCTTGATGCTCATCGTAGTTTCTCAATATCTCTGACGTCGATGTCGCAACAACCATCTCCTTCACGGCCTTCCATCCGCTTTAACCGCATCGAACAAAATTATTCTTATTACTTTTAGATTATAACCATTATATATCCCAGTGGTCGTTACGACTGCTCCTTTATGCGCATGTACTCCTTTCTTTTACTTTGTTTAACGGCCGAAACCGTGATCGTAATACGTGGTACGACGCTGCCTAACGGGATACTACAAAGTTGTTACTGTTAAAGCCATTCGGCATGTAAAATCACATTAGCACGTAACCGGACACGGGAGGCACATTCATTGCACGTCGTTAATATTTGTCCGATCTTTATTCCTAAGTTCTTTAGGCCACTCGCGGATACACTGGTCGCGTAACTCAAAAGAGTCTGTAACTCGTTTATGTTACCATGTAAGTACACCTAAGTAAATATATATATATATATATACTCATGTTTATTATACACCCATAACGACATTAACTTTGTTTTTCATATCTCTTCTTACTCTATTCCCATTATTCAATCTCAAAAAAAAAAAAAGAGAGGTATTCTATTCGCGTATTATTAACGTTTGCAACAAGGAGCATATGAAATCATCTCGAGTCACATCCTTCTACGTTCGTTAAAGCTTGATTCATCTTGTCACGTAGATACATAATTTTTATCTCTAGATCGAATCATAATTGCCAATAATATACACGTGAATATCGCCCGTTGACGTTTAACGATACCTCATGATTTTCTATCAGATATATATATATATATATATATATATATATATATATATATATATATAAGATGTCTCAAAGCTCAAATCTTAAAGATTCTCTCTATCGGATCATTTTCTCGTAGCTATTGGAGATAATTTCAGAAATCTCTTACGCAAAGGAAACCAACTTTTGCCTTACCTACGTATGTACGTATCCGTTTGTTTGAAGGCTTTCGACGTTAAAGGAATTGGAGTGTAGAGATTGATTTTTATCTTTTCTTTGCGTTGAATCGATCAACATTTCCTTACTTCCATCCTTACTTCCTTCCTTCCTTCCTTCCTTCCTTCCTTCCTTCCTTTTCAATTCAAGAATGTTCGACTAAAGTAAATTTGCCAAGGGCAATTTCTTTTACATTTATCAGCAAGCTTTCTTGAATAACTGCTTCATCGTCTTTCTGTCTCTGTCTGTCTCTCTCTCTCTCTCTCTCTCTCTCTTTCTCTCTCTATCCCTATCTCCATTTCTCTCTCACACACACACACGTCACGAATCGTCAAAAGCTTTCTTGAGTTCATGATCAATCAGCCTATTAAACTTTCCGACGTGATACACAATCGAGTAAGATCGAAAAAAAGAAGATGAAGAAATTGAAGAAAAGAGAGACAGAAAGAGAGAGAGAGAGAGAGAGAGAGAGAGAGAGAATAAAGAAACGAAACGCTATTACATCGAAATGCAAAGAGAGTAAGTTATAATAATGAGAACGGAGCGTAGATATGCGCTACGAGTAGAACACGGTATCGCATCGTGCAATTCTTGATAGTTCAAGCGGTATTCATCTACCTTGCAAAGCAACCACCTCTTCATTGCAAAACCGCAGGCAGTCTTCGTCGAAGGATGTTACGTGTCCTAATGGCCGAGTGTTGTCTACACTCTTCCCCCCTCCTTCCTACCGTTCGATCGATCGATCGAGTAACATCTCCTCCTGTGCTATAAATATTTTCTTATCCTACGAAGAGCCTTCTCGCAAATTTTTCTTGCTCGAAATGATTCCAAGTCAATATTGATACTTTTCCTTTCTTCCTCTTTTTTCTTTTCATTTTTTTATTTTTTTTTTTTTTTTGTACTATCACTCGAACACATCCATCGCAATTCATCGCGATCGCGTTGACGCGTACGAAAATTGGAAAGTAATACTTTAACGTCGATGTTATTATTTGAACTTACATCCGGCACGTCGGATGCTTCGTTTTTTAAAATTGAAATAAAAAAAAAAAAAAAAAAAAAAAATATAACCCATCTAGTTACATCCTTTTCGCAAATACATTCAATCGTAATCGATGTCTGTTACTTTCACGTAATTAATTTATTATTATTATTAATTAATTCATATTTCGCAATGAATAATCGTACAAGACGCGTTCTCAACGTGATTCCCCTTAATTGGTATATACATTTTTCGACTATAATCATTTTAAACGAACAAACCAAGCGGTTGACAAGTTATGGAAAACGATATTCGTAAGACCAACACACAGGTTTCGGGCCTTTAATCGCGCCTCTTATGCTCTCGCTCTCGGAACGTGATTGTAATAACAAATCTCGAATAGGCCACGCCTATCTACCATTATCATTGGTCAGAGTAGCGGGATAAAGAAGCAAAATGGGAATGGTCGGGGCAGCGCGATCGTGATTGCGATCGTAACGACGAGACCGGGAGTAGAGGCAGAGCATTGGCGGCGATCGTTGGTTGCGGCGACACGCGCGCTCCGCTCGCGTAACACCCGCACCGTTTTTTTCAAATCTCACGATCGTTCATTCGTTTTATCGATCCGTTCGCTCTCTGATCGCCTCTGGATCGCCTTTCTTTCGCGCCTATCCTTACATAAGATTACGTACGATCGAACCAGTTTCGATCGATGTTTTCTACGATTAATAATAAATGTCTCTATCTCTCTCTCTCTCCCTCCTCTCTCTCTCTCTCTCGCTCCCTCTCTCGCACTTTATTTTTTCTCACGACTTATCGAATTTTCGAACATTTCTGATCGATTAACTTTACCACGACGTGTCAAATAATTTTCTCCCCGTCCATTCGTACTCGAACTTCTCTATTTCTTACAATTTCTACAATACACGATTCTTCATTTTCATTACCTTTAACGGCCGGGAAACGGCCGAACGAATTTGTTTGTCGAAAATTGATATCTTGAAAATGTCCGTCGATCTATTATCATGGGAAATTATCAAAATTATCGTCGTACGTTCGGAATTAGAACGTCCCCGATCGATTTTCCATCAACGGCCTTTTGAGGATGCACCGAGCAAAAAAAAACAGAAAAAAAGAAAAGAAGAAAAAGAAATCCCTGAGAGTCATCGGTTCCACCAGATTGTATTCAGTCGATATAAAACCGTCGACGACACACACGCTAAATATGTATTTCAGCCTAGAATCGACGGAGAACGAACGAGCTCCTCTTTAGGGATGGAGGGAGGGGTAGAAGGATGGGGGGGTGGGGGGTAAAAAAATCGACAGGGTCTAAGATAAGTCTCGGATCGTTCTATTGGGATCGAAACTCGAACGAGCGAACGCGATTCCTAAGCTTAGACGAGAAGGGAGGACCATCTCGTGTAGGGCAATATATTATATAAGCGAATACGACGTCCTATCGTACAGTTTGTATGGCCTTTACCATCAACCGGGGGGGATATTGTGTAGGCACCCATATACGTGTGGCCACATATTGTATGACGCGGACGTCGCTATCTGCATCCGGCAGAGACGCGCCGCGACTTCAACCCTCCCGCCACCACTCCCTCCCTCATCCTCCTCCTCAACTTCTTTTTCCTTCGTTCTCGAATCCCCGCTACTTCGCGGGAGACGTGAAAATATGTTTAAAGATTTCTCCCGGGAACGTCAAAAGAGAAGCTGGAAGGTGAGAAGGATGATGACGACGACGACGACGACGACGATGTTTCGTACTCTCTTTCGATACTATCACTCTTTGAACTTTCTTCCATTATCGAAAGGACCTCTTACAACGAGTGAAAAACTTATCGTCCGACTTCCTATCCTTCTCTCTCTCTCTCTCTCTCTCTCTCTCTCTCTCTCTCACTCTCTCGCTCTCGCTCTCGCTCTCGCTCTGACAGGAGTTGAAATCGTAAATGTCTTTTTCCCTTTTCATTAACGACGTTACATCTATCCGTATCACGTGGATGAAAGTGAAATAAATCATCGCGCTATCCTCCTAAATCTTATATTCGTTCAACGAAATTTTCGAATCAACGTCGATAAAACGTAAAAAATTTTCTACCAATCTACGATCGACGGGTAACACGATCGAGAGAGTAGTCTCACGAATCGATTAGTCTTCTATCTTATTTTGATCGTCGACTATCAACGACTACGACGACGACGACAATGACGACAACAGAGAAAACGTCCGATTGATACGCGACGTTGACGCATTTCTTTGCTTTAAGAGACGCACTTGCTGTCTCCACGAGAGAATCTCTTTATGGCGGATCAAAAAAAAAAAGGGGGGGGGGAAATATAAGAAGAGAAATAAGAATGGAGAAATAAGAGAAGGGGGATAGAGAGAAGCCGAGCCACACGCAGGGAGTAGAGCGATCAGAATACGGTCCATCCTGGCTGGACGGACAGGTGCGCGTAAAACCGAGGGAGGATAGGAGGGAAGGGGGAGGGGGGAAAAAAGAGGTGATCTGTCTTGGTATGCCGAAGGGAGCAGCCTCTGCCTCCTCGGAAGCCACCGCCGATCCCAAGGTCCACTGTTGCCAGTTGCCGGTTCACATGACCCGAATATTTTTATTCAACGAACAAAACGCCACTGGACTAGCAGCAGCTAATCATCCTCGCGATCGACATATTTTTCTAATTAATATAAGAAACGAATTCCTCCGACGATTACAACACAACGTACGAAGACATTTAATGGAAAGAAGATTAAATATATACATATATACACAAATATATATATCGAAGAAATCATTCCATCAATCGGCAAAGGGACACGAATAGTTTTTCAACTCGAACTACGTTATTATTACTTTATAATTTTTTTTACTTTTAAAACGCTTAAACTAACAAAGTACACGTAATGTAGAGCTCGGGACGAATGAGTTTATTGCTGTTTAAATTATATAGACTCACCCGATTGCCATAGAAGAGAGATACATTCTTTCTTAATGAACAACTCATTACGCCTTCGTTCTTGCTTATATTTGGTTTAACGTATGGAGGAATGTCCTCGGCTATAAGTATACTAGATCGGGATAGTCTCTTATCTAAGCCGACGTGTCAGCGAAAACCTAATCATGCAGAGACGATGTCTCGCTTCGTTACGCTCGTGTTCGATCGAATAAAGAGTATAGAGGGAAGGAAAGAGAGAGAGAGAGAGAGAGAGAGAGAGAGACGAAAAAAATGAAGAAAAGTAATCAGTGTTCGTAACCCCTCGTCATCGTTTTGGTATTTAGACGAGCCGCAAATCCATAACGACTTTATCGATAGTATTTCAACGACGCACGGCAACTGCGCCAACTCAATGTGGAATTTCGAAATTGAGAGATATTTTTATTAATACCTTAACCACAGAGTACAGGAAAGTTACTACGAGCGATCGCGCTTCATCTATATCGATCTACCATCGTATATCGCTTCCGAATACGCCGGCAAATTCTAAAGTTTCTTAAAGGATCGACTAAGCTAAGCGGGATAACCCGACAAGAAATCTCGGTTCCTTTTTAGACGCGCGTAGAAGCCACGCGACCCAGTATGCTAGTCGTTCAATGGCGTAGGATCAATCTATCCGATCGGTAAGCAAATGGAGGAATAAAGAACGAAGAACAAAAAAAACGAAAACAAAAAAAAAGAAAAAAAAAGAAATCGCCGATAAGACTATCGTTAATCCGAACGACTGGAACATTTGGACGTTGAAACGAATTTTATAATAAAATTTCTCAATTCGAAATGGCAACGTGAAAGTTCATCGGCAAGTTTTTTTTTTCTTCTTCTTTTTTTTTTTCAATAACGATGAAATCCGTCGTTCGAAGTCGAAATTGGTCATTCCATTGATCCGTGATTACCGAGGAGAAAAAAAAGAATGACGCTACGCCAATAGCAGCAGTAGGCACTTGAGTGCGCGCACGCTGGTAGCCCGTAGGGGCGCGAGCGCGTAGTTACGGAGGACGCGGAGAGACTAATTGGGAGAACACAGGCGCGGAAAACGAAGGTAACGAGAGAGAGAGAGAGAGAGAGAGAGGGAGAGAGGGAGAGAGAGAGAGAGAGAGAGAGAGAGGGAGAGAGGGAGAGAGGGAGAGAGAGAGAGAGAGAGAGAGAGATAGAAACCGCCGATGCCGATCTACGAAAGAGATCTGGTATTAGATCGGATCATTGCGCAGTGAGCGACAGAAGCGACACGTCGCGTACGTCGTGTTGCCGGTTATACGGCGCACGTAAGATAACCGAGAGAAAAGGAACGAACGAACGAACGAATGAACGAACGAACGAACGAACGAACGAACGAATGAACGAACGAACGAACGAACGAACGAACGAACGAACGAACGAACGAACGAACGAATGAACGAACGAACGAACGAACGAATGAACGAACGAACGAACGAACGAACGAACGAATGAACGAATGAACGAACGAACGAACGAACGAACGAACGAACGAAGGAACGAACGAACGAACGAACTCGAACGGTGACGACGACGGACTCGTCGATACCTGTTCTCATGCGTAGGCGCGCCGCTCATCCGTGTGCCTGCCTCCACACCGTGGTCGCACGGAAAAAGAGATACGGAGAAAGTCAGTCCACTTGGATTCGTATCGAGATAATAGGAGAGATATCCCTTACGAAAAATTATACTAATAGAATTAAGTAGAATATTTCAATAGAGGGCCTATCACGAATTGTAATGAAAGATTGATTTTTTACGTACGACGATCATGCAGGATGAACTTAAGTAATAAATCGAAATCTGCAAAAAAAAGAAAAAAGGAAAAAAGAAGAAGAAGAAACCTCGGTACTGATAGAGGCGAGACTGCTAGAAAGGGGGAGGGAGGTAGTGGGAGGGGGGAAATTATACGAAAAGAAAAAGTAGGAAGGAAAGGAGGAAGAACGAAAACGCAAGTCCGACGTAAAAGGGTGCATTCGAAGTGGCCGGACTCATTCTTTTGTTGGATGCAGAGGTATCGCACGAAGGGATATGGAAAAGAAAAGGAGGAGACTATATGGGATGGAGGAAGCGAGAAGAAGAGAGAATGACCGGTCCGGACGCGGGGACCGGCCAGAACGGAGACACCGTGTACGTTGGATAACATCGAGGTGGAAGGAGAAAGGGGAAATTATGGAAAGAGTGGAGGTGGAACGGAGATAGAGTCGAGAGAAATAAGAGAGTGAGAGAGTGAGAGAGAGAGAGAGAGAGAGAGTGTGTGTGAGAGATAGAGTGAGAAGAGAGAGGGGTGAGAAGAAAGGAAGGAGGAAGAAGACAGCTGGTGTCTTCGACGGTGTTGGTGATATCACTATGAGACCGCAATGACGTTGGTGGTGGTAGTGGTGGTGGTCAGACGATCGCGATGGTGGTGGTGGTAAACCCAACATATCCAACAGACAACACTTGCTGCACGCACGATGCCTTCACGTTGAGGGCGGGGGGGGAGGGGGAGACGGAGACGGAGTGAGAGAAATAGAAGAGAGAGAGGGAGAGAGAGAGAGAGAGAGAGAGAGACAGAGAGAGATTGCCCCCTCCTGCCGCGGGCGGCGCCACTCGAGGAGATCCTTTCCTCTTTTCGCCTCTAGGCCATTCTCGAGAGGCGCGCGCGCCAACGCGGTGTCGCCCGATCGCTTCTCGCCGACCTTCGACCAATACGCGCGCGTCTCGCTTTGCTCGCTACGTGCGTGTGCCAACGCAGAGGACTTTCCCGGTAGACTTTTCCGAAACTCGCCCTCCTCTCCCCTTCCTCCTTACCTACCTTTCCGCCACCGCCACCACCGTCACCACCGCCACTTTCTTCTTCTTTTTTTTTTCTTTTTCTTCTTCTTCTTCTTCTTCTTCTTCTTCGCCGTGACACCCACCTGTGCGCGTTCATCCGACTCGTCGAACTCTTGATTCCTTCGAAACACCCCTGGGCAAAATCTCCTTCCTCTTCTCTCTTATTCTCTTCTCTTCTCTTCTCTTCTCTTCTCTTCTCTTCTCTTCTCTCTTTCTCCTACATCGCGTGACAGCCGGAACGCGACCACGTGATTACTCCTTCGCGTACGTCAACGTCCGTTCGAGTCGAACGATTCTTCGTATCGATTTTCTCTTCCTTTAAGTGTTTCTCGTCCAAGTTTGTCGTCGTCGTCTTTGTTGTTATTGTTGTTGTTGCTGCTGTTGCTGTTGCTGTTGCTGTTGCTGTTGCTGTTGCTGTTGCTGTTGCCGCTACCGTTCTTAACGTTCCTCTTCGACTTCGTTCTTCCTCTTGATCGCACCAGTGCAATTCATCTAAACAATTACATAACGATCGACACGCCAGAGGCAACTCCTACGAGAAACGTAATGATCCACGTGAATCGTTTGCCTTGAACTTCGAGTTGACTATAAACGCCGAAAGGAAGGATCGGTACCGTGGTTCCTCTTTCTAAAAAAAAAAAAAAAAAAAAAAAAAAACAAACAAAAAAAGGCATGTCGACGAGGTGGAACTTGATTTTTGGTGAATTTCGCATAAACGTCGCCAAACTCGAAACGGCGCTAGGCTCGAAAGTAAGAAACCGGAAAACGTGATCGACGAAATGATGATGACAAAACGATGACTAAACTAAATTTCCACGAGGTTTTAAGCCAGTGCTCGTAGAATTGTTCGTACGTAGGCTAATCGGTGCGACGTTTCGATTCTTAAGTGAAATCGGACCGTGATAAAGGGACGACTTGAATTTGGCCATCTTTGACCGAAACCTAACGCTCGAGTAACTATATTACGATAGCTACGAGGTTATTACGAAGCTACGGTACAACAAGAAATGTCTAAGTACAAGGTTGCCACGTGACTGACTTCCTCGGACACCTGCCTCGTCTCGAAGGATTCTCTCGAAGGGGTGCACCGCCAATGGCACGAATGATTCGAAAGAAAGCGAAAGCAAGTTGAACGTCGTTGCCCCCGGTGAGTTCGATGCCTGAAGGAAAGATATTTGTACGAGTAGAAAGAGAAAGAGAAAGAGAAAGAGAGAGAGAGAGAGAGGGGGAAAGAGAGAGAGAGAGAGAGAGAGAGAGAGAGAGAAATATCCAGACGTAAAGTCTCACAATCGCGTATTCACGCTTACCGTCGGAGAGTTTAATGCCTGCAAATGCGAATGAAATGTCGTCGGCTTCGTTGATGTAGCGAATAAAAGTATTACCTGGCTACTATGATTTTCACGATGTCAGGATAAAAGACATTCTTTTTCTACGAGGAAAGGAATATAATAAGGCCTCCTCCTTTTCACTGGTAGAAAGGTAGGAAACGGTTGCCTCATCATGTCCATTCTCGAGGGCAACGAGGCCGACAAGACGACAATGTCGCCGCTCGACGAAGTCGTGGTGTCCCCGACGAGCGTCGAGTCGGAACTGATGGTTACCGACATGTTGGAAGAGCACGAGGCGAGCACGTTGGCCGAACAGCAGAGGGATGGGAAACGTAAGAGAGACACCGATGGCGAAGAGCTTACGCCGAGAAAGCTACCTTCATTAACGAGGAACAACAACGACGTGGCCTTCGTCCTCGAGGATAGCGCCGACGATGAGTTGCAGGACGAACGTGACGATGTAAGTCCGTGAGACGAGGAATAATAATCCGGGAACGTAGTAAATTTTTGTTCGATTAAAAAAAGAAAGAAAAAATTGGATAACCATAGATAGCGCAAGGATCTTCGAGATTAACGGTATCTCGGTCCTTCCCGAGATCGATTTATTCTCGACAAAAAAGTAGTAGTCCTTCGACCCCCGTCGACGGGGAAACGCCGTACGAATTGTCTCTCCTTTCTTAGATATTGAAAAGAAAATCATTCTCACGTGGTATAAGAGAGAAATAACTGAACGGAGTTCGGACTTGTCGGATTTGTCCGAGTGTCCGCCTACGCGTGCCACTCTCTCATACCTGTTCCAATGTCTTTCTGTAGGAGAACTCTCCTCTCGGCGATGCTGACGCGCGGCAACAAATCAGGTGGATAGATTGAGGACTAGAACAAATCGCGAGACTACTAATGTAGAGGTCCTCTTAAAGAGACGCAGATTTCTCCACATTGAAATTATTCTTCTTCTTCTTCGTCTTCTTCGTCTTATTCTTCTTCTTCTTCTTCTTCTTCTTCTTCTTCTTCTTCTTCTTCTTCTTCCTCTTCTTCTTCTTACTTATTCAAAGACACCTTATTTGCTTAAGTACATTATTTACGATTGACTTTCGAAAGCGAATGGGAGAGGAATAATCGATTCGGTCATAAAATTTCATGAAAGTGCTAATATCATTACGGCGAATTTTCGATAAGTTCGGGCCACGTTACGATCGGTGGATTTTTGGGAGTAAATAATAAACAATGATAGATCAGAGAATTATATACGATGTAATTGCCACGTCATGATATATACCACGATGGCTCGTAGAAGCTAGACTTTTTCTTTTCTCTATCAATGCATTTTTTCCCTCTCTCTCTCTCTCTCTCTCTCTCTCTCTCTCTCTCTCTCTCTCTCTCTCTCTCTCCAGTATCGTTCGACTTTACGATACATTTTCAAGGAAGGAAAGCGTTCAGCTCGAAAACGAGGACGGACGGTGGCTTGCACTGGTAAGCCTATAGTAGCCAACCAGCTATCGTATTTGCGTAGGTAGGACCACCGTCGTTGACGTCGTCGTATTCACGTAGAATTCTTCTGTAAGCTCTCGCTACGAGATGATCAAATTGTTTGAGCATGATGAAAAGTCAAGCCTCGATACACGACGATGCGTTATTTGGCATACGTAGGATGTGTATAGATGTTTCATCTTTATCATAGAAAAAAATAGAAAAAAATTAAAAAAAAAAAAAAAAACGGTTACTTTGATGTCGCCGATTTCATTATCGTTAACGATCGTGATCGTAGAGATTCGTTGACTGGTTAAAACGATCTAAATAATCATAGGAATACCATCATCGATATCTCATGTAAATTTTAACGAAACGTGTATACCTGTGTGATTACTTTTCTATTCTTTTCATGAATAATTCGCAACGATCGTTATCAGTCACCCTTACTTTCCTACGCGATCGACGATTTTTTCTCGGCTCGATCGTGGAAGAAACGAGGGAACGATAAACTTGGGAATTTCATAGTTAAAGGAATCTCGAAGTGATAGTTTTAACGCGCTTAGGTCATCGCTTGGTTTCGAAGGAATACGTACGAACGATCAAAAGGTGAGGTTAAATCGCCTTTCACAAAGTTCTCGATATACATACACCTATACTCACATACGTATACGTAATATTCATGTACAAACGCGCGCATGTTTGCCTACATACTAAATATTCCTTTTTTTTTTTTTTTTTTTTTTTTCAATTTTCGTTCCTCGACTATCTCACGGAGTCGCGAGTCGATCTTCACGAGTAACTCCTGATCTTTACGTGCAGTTATCCTTTTGTTTGCTAATCGATTAATTGCTTCCTTGTTATTTTTCCTTATTATTTTTACTGTCGTATTATTTTCTTAATTTCTTTCCTACTTCGTTTATTACGACATTCATTAATGACGAGTGCAAAGTTGCCGAGACTAGCCTGTTTTATACTTATTAGCAGCTAACATTTATATCGCTCAAATATGTTAAATAAAATTACGATACGCATTGCGACGAATCCATCGGTGTAATTAACAAAATATGAACAAAATATATAGATTTCCACTGAGGTAACTACAAAACGCGAAAGTAATTAAACTTACGGAGAGCTAAATCTCAATTAACTGGCGATCGTGACAGGAAGAAAAATGACGAACGATTGCTTTTGGATAAATAATGATCGTGATTGATCGATAGATCACATATCGGGCACGAATAAATTGAAGATCAAAGGTGTATATACGCGCCTGAATATTTTCTTGCAACGACTTCATTCAACTTCATCCGAACGAACGTTCAGGAACGTTCGACTTTTATACGTGAATCGCGTAACGTAATGTTTTACTCGTATCAGAAAAAGAAAAAAGAAAAAAAAATAACATTTAAAAATTTTCTTTACAAAACGCGTTCGGCCAGACATGTTGTAAGATCCCAGCCACCAGAACCGAGTATATACACGCGTTTAGATAGCATTTGTACCTTTCTTACCGTCCGAACGCGAATAAATGCTATTTAAAGCTAATATTTTCAAATTTATAAAATTGAAATTGGCGTGTGTGTAGCGGTATTAGCTCGGACTCGTTACGATAAAATCTCAAGAGATTTTAGCGCCTAGAAAAGGAACGTTGTACTTATAAATCAATTTAAGGCGAATCATTTTTTTCTTCTTTTTGTTTTTGAAAAATCACGAAACATGAGAGAAAAGAAAAATAGAAAGAAAGAAGAGAAAAAAAAAAAACCAACGCGCATACCCACGTATAATACATATAATGCATACGTGTGTGAAACGCATACGCATAAACCGCATAATTCTATGGTTCATACATTTTACGACATTTTTATAACGCTCTCGCGATGGTCCAGAGTGGGAGGGCAAAGATCGACCCGCAAGATCATAAATGTTTATTCGCACGTGAGATAGAGAGAGAGAGAGAGAGAGAGAGAGAGAGAGAGAGAGAGAGAGAGTGTCGCAAGGTTTTAGTCCGAGGGTACTAATTTTATACTAAGAAAATTTAACCACGATTCCCCGGCGTAGTCTAAAGGCCAGTTATAAATCACTTGTGGCGTCTTAGATAATGATAGGTATGCACGATGTCAGTGCGTGCAGCGGTTTTTGATATATTGTTTGGGTATTCGGAAGGTAGCCGTTAAAATTTTACCCGTGTATGATAAACCGTGCCTTGCTGCCGTTCGTTTGCACCACCGCCGCACGATTTCCGGAATGCAATTTCAAATGCTCTAGAAATTTCAGGGTTTAATAATCTTTTCCAACTGTTCGCTCGCGGTACGGCTTGTCGATAGTTGTTACAAAAAAATAAATAAATAAATAAAAAATAAATAAAATAGACGCCGTTGAAGGTACGAGAAAGAATAATAAAAATTTGTAAGATTTATTTTTTCTCGAATATCAACGACAATTCGTTCGTTATTGTGATCACTTTTAATTCAATAAACCTTCGATACTTCCAATTCTAAATTAATTCGGTTATACCGTTATACGACAAAGCTATTCGAAATCGTTACGCAACTAAACAAACTATGCCACATTAGCATGTCCCATCAAAGTCATTGACGAAAAAGTCGTTTTCTGTTACTACTAAGCAAGCGGTACACGCCCACGCGATATCTCGAATCCTTCCATAACGGTAATCAAGTAAGTTAGTAAGTAAGTAAGTACTTGCGAGAGCATTCGCGGGATTCACTTCAAACTTGACGTTCCGGGAAGGAGTATGTATGTATGTATGTATGTATGTATGTATGTATGTATGTATGTATGTAAGATCGTGTAGATACGAGTATGAAGAAGACGAGATCCAAGAGATATTTGATAATAAATGTACGGATATACATAGACGGACAATATCGTTAAACAATTCTTATGTATGCCATCCCCCTCCCTACCCCCTTCCCCATGCAAATTATCCTCCAATCGAGGAGATCTTAAGACGGTGCCAACGCGAAGATTGCTAAACGATTATCAAAATTGCTATCCTCGTAAACGTGATTTCAGCGCGGGTCGTAAGTACATTTAGACGACGGGCGAAATTTTTTACGCGAGCTCGAAGATGCGTAGGTAGCACGTGAGAAACGCCACGAGTAGTAGTAAACGAATAATTAACCGAAAGAAAGAGAGAGAGAGAGAGAGAGAGAGAGAGAGAGAGAGAGACAAAGGGAAGAAAGAAAAAGAGAGAGAAGAGAAAAAGGGTAGAAAACTGTCTCCGAGTAATTAATATATTAACCCTTTTGTGGAACATAGAGTACGAAGCACCGACGACAACTTCGTGACCTCGCGCTGTGATCATTCTTTTGAAAAATTAAAAAAAAAAAAAAGAAAAGAAAAAAGAAAAACAAAATGAAAAAAGAAACAGCATAAAATCACAGTGTACAACCACATGCGTAATCCGAGATACTGTCGCGCGATACGTCCGCGAGAATTTATCGAGGCAAAAGGTAAAGAGAAAGTTACGTTCTCGCAAATAAAAGACTCTCTCTCTCTCTCTCTCTCTCTCTCTTTCTCTCTTTCTCTTTCTACAGTCATTGTAATTTAGAGATACCAACCTGCGTCGATAACTTCGGCCATATTTACACGGATTCCATAGGACGTTTTGCTTATGCACGGAGAGTACATAATGCGTCCTCGTATAGCGGATTGTATAGATATTATTTGTATACATATACAAATATATACAAACATTTATACATAAGCAAGGAAATCTATATACCTATAGAAACTAACGTACTCGTATAGAGGTAACGCATAATCGGTATATTCAAAAAACGAATTTTTTTACCCCTGTAAATTTCGACAAATCCTACTTTTCGAGCAAAAGGCAGTAAATAAAGCGTGTTCTACCGGAGAAAAAAAAGAGAGAGAGAGAGAGAGAGAGAGAGAGAGAGAGAATACACCTACTCCAGAGAAGAGGAAGGAAGCTGGGAAAGGACAAAGGGAGACGCTACTCGGATCTTAACGACGTCCTATGTCGTCTTCGTCGGTGCTCGTGCAACTGTGCGCTCCTTTTTCACGCCAGAGCCGGGCTTTGAGGTAGGCAATAAAGATCTGGATTAAATCCCATTCGCGCGGTACGCGCTGCAAAACGTATAAACATAGCCAAAGCACGTAGGAAGCAAGCAGCTTCTCTCTCTCATTCTCCCTCTCATTCTCCTTCTCTCTCTCTCTCTCTCTCTCTCTCTTACGTGCAAATACAACAGCAACTCAATAAACGGCAGGCCAAAGGAGGGCAAATTTATCCGTGTAACAGCCGTTTTATCCCAACACAATATATTATTACACTCTCTCTCTCTATCTCTCTATCTCTCTATCTCTCTCTCTCTCTCTCTCTCTCTCTCTATCTCTATCTCTCTCTCTCTCTCTCTCTGCTTTATCTCCAAACGGGAGCGCGCGCGCCCGCGCAGTAGCCAAAGGCTTAAAACGTCGAAGCTAAGCGTTTCTTTGCTAGCCGGCTTATTTAATAATTTGCATATTTCGGATTTATTAAAGCAGTACGAGAGCGCGTAAAGAACTCGGATATGTCGTAGATCAGATTACAGTATTTTTTCTTTTCTTTCTTTTTTTTTTTTTTTTTGTTTCTTTTCTTTCATTTTAACCAAGCGACGTTTCATTCCTATGCTCGAACTTTAAAGGGTTCGTCTTTTCCACGGACAAATTGACTCGTTTCTCGACGACCCCTCCCCCTCCTCTCCCCCCCCACCACCACCCACCCACCCGACAACGATGTAAATTAGAATCCTTGTCCGATTCGCGCGTTGCGGTTTTTCACATCGATTCGCGTGAAACGTTTGTTACCACGATATTCCCTACTGCTCGCACGTCGATTGGTAAATACTTTTCTCGTGTTGTTTACTTGAAAGGGGAAGAGAGAGAGAGAGAAAGAGAGAGAGAAAGAGAGAGAGAGAGAGAGAAGTTCACCGATTGCGAATAAATCGACAAGGAACGTAAGTTTTCGCTCCGTTGGCCGGCGCCCAGCGCAGCCACCGTACCGCACCGATGATACAAATAAACCCTGCGAGCCGGCCGACTTGTTGTAGCTCGGTAACAAGAAGAAGAAGAAGAAGAGAAGGAAGAAGAAGAAGAAGAAGAAGAAGAAGAAGAAGAAGAAGAAGAAGAAGAGTGCCGCGATACGATCGTTCGATTTCTTGCGGAGATTTTATTAGGAGCTGCTATTAAATACGCGCTGACTTTCGATAACGTCTCGTAGTTGCATCGACGTAAAAAAGGAAGGCCGTGGAGGCTCGTCCAAAGAGAGAGAGAGAGAGAGAGAGAGAGAGAGAGAGAGATAGAGAGAAAATGAGACGGAGATAGAGAAATAGAGGGAAAGGGATCGTTCGTTTTCTCCCGAAGGAGAATCGCGGAGATACTCGATGCTAATAGTCGCATCGTGAAGCGAATATAACGAGGCGTAACGCGATATAAAATAAATTCGCGTTAAAACCATACAGCGAAATAACGTAACACTCTCTTCCGTTTCTTCTTCTTCTTCTTCTTCTTCTTCTTCTTCTTCTTCTTCTTCTTCTTCTTCTATTTTCTTCTTCTTCGTCTTCTTCATCTTCTGCTTCATTAGATCTTCCTATTTATGTTATTATTAAGAACGTAACTTACTCGATCCATTTAACTTTCTCTACCGCTTATCCGATCGATGTTTATTAACGAATTTAACGAAGGTAATTGTAAGAATCGCTAACATTTCAACGTTTCATTCGGCAACCGCAATGGCCGATTTCCGATCGTCTAAGAAAACATAAGCTCGCTTATCGTCGACAAACGCCATCCCATGGAATATAATAAACGTAGGCTAGCTGTGTCATAAAAGGTTCTTATGCTCTCTCTCTCTCTCTCTCTCTCTCTCTCTCTCTCTCTCTCTCTCTCTCTCTCTCTCTCTCTCTCTGTTTCTCTGCTTATTTTCCATTTCACGATGACTAACCGTAGAGACTCGGTACCGCGGTTAAACGTTTTATTGCACTCATTTATACGTACTCTATCTTTGTCAAAACGCAGTTTGCCCATCTTTTTTTTGTTCCATGTACGTAAGAGTCGACGTTCCCCTTTTACGTGAATAATACGTGAAAACGGCGAGGCATTCGGTAACGGCAACTTTTACGAGAGAAAGATATTTATATCCCTTGGAATTCATATAAAGACCATAAACGTTTATCTACAAGGCGCACACAATCACACTAGGTATTATTCGAACCTCCGATAAACATTGGAAATTTATTCGTTGCTCCTTTTATCAAATCGTAACAATCGAACTTAACGTAGAATAGAAATGGACAATTGGATAATTAATAACTCTTAATCGTATCGAAACGATTATCGTCGCTGAGATAGAATAATCCGAACGGACAATTTCCCTGTTAAACGGTAAAAGGACCATAGATGCAATTAAGTGATGGTCCGATTAACGATTGAATTCTATGACGACGTAACGGACGATAAAGATATTTGCGAAATGATTTTCCTATCCTTTCACGAAAGGAACACACCTTGGACACTTTCTAATGACAATGAAGAAGAAGAAGAAGAAGAAGAAGAAGAAGAAGAAGAAGAAGAAGATAGAAACAAGAGGACGTTCGAGCATTACGATTTCACCTTTTCGAATTCTCATTATTATTAACCCATTGTATTCCCAAGAAGAAGGCGAGACGAAGGCGCGCGATTCGAGTTCGATTCATTTTTGTCTCATACATAAATAGTACTTACTTACTTAAGTATTCTTTCTTCCTAAGAGAAGATATTAGCCTTGAACTGCCATGCATTGTCTCTCTTATGATCGTGGATGCCCCATCGTCGATTCTTGTATCGATGCTCGAACTTACGCACGCGGATACAACCGTTAACCTTTTGCTGTCCTACTTCCAGAGAGAGAGAGAAAGAGAGAGAGAGAGAGAGAGAGAGAGAGAGAGAGAGAGAAACACTGGCAATGATGTTCCGTAGAGACGCGTACATCTGAATATGACTCATAGATTTTCTCCCAAGTAATATGACTTATAAATCGTATATCTTGTCAAAACGACCAACGAAATATTACCATTGATTCTTGTTTAGAAATGAAGAGAGAGAGAAAGAGAGAGAGAGAGAGAGAGAGAGAGAGAGAGAGAGAGAAGAGAATTTAAGAACACAAACATTTTGTTCAACGGACGAATCATGAATTTTATTTCAATTACTCTTCGAAAGTAATGTAATTATTATGTCCAAACAATTAAGAGACGAACGACAATGAATTGAACGACGATTTAGCGTTAAACTATGAAAATCGATTAATCGCGAGAACACTACTTTTTAACGACCAAAGATTTACAGTGCATCGATCATCGGTTGACCGTTAATGCGATGTCCGGTCATTTACGAGACGGGCTTCGGTAAAAGCCGAGAGCGTATAACGAGCCGGTTTTGAAATTAGCTTGAGAAAAAATGCATTCTCGTTTAAAAAAGGGGGCGGGGGTGGGAGAAAGATAGAAAGAGATGATTGACTCCTCTCTCTCTCTCTCTCTCTCTCTCTACACGTCTATCTTCGTCGATCGAGACGTAGTCGTCGTACCATACGGAAGCCTCGAGGGTGTGTCGCTTGTCCTGAAAGGGTTCCAGAACGAACGAAGTCCTTTTCAGCTTCGGGGGGAGGTAGAGGGGGGGGGTGGTGGGTGTTTCACTGGTAAATTTTATGCATTGCCATGGAGAACCTTAAAGGCACCTTGCAAACGTCGGCCTATACCCTTCGGCGGGTTACGTTATAATACTATATCTGCCTATACTTAACTCTCCTATATGGATTTAAACATGAGGAAGCCAGACTATCTACGCCACTCCGAGAAGTCCACGTGCACACTTTCGACAAGGAAAGAGAAAGAAAGAGAAAAAGATAGATGGATAGATAGATAGATAGAGAGATGGAGAGAGAGAGAGAGAGAGAGAGAGTGTGTGTGTGTGTGTGTGTGTGAGTGAGAGATAAACGTGTGTGCGCGTACATGAAACTACCTACGGAAGCAGGCCGAACCGGTGAGCGTGAATGTTTAAATATTGCCGCCACGTTATAGGACAGGGCGTGGAACCTGTTACCGGTTCAAGTAGGCGGGTTCGGTTTGTACTCCACCGGTCCATGAATTAAACAGATCGATTTGAGCTCTCTCTCTCTCTCTCTCTCTCTCCCTCTCTCTCTCTCTCCCTCTCTCTCTTTCTTTCTCTCCTTCTCTACGATTCCCTGTTAATATTACTTTCATCATTTTCTATATATATATTAACAGGAATTCACTTACGTATTCGCATTATGCATTATTATGATCCACTCGATACGTGCGTTAAGATTTAGGGAATAGAAAGGGAAACATTAATATACAAATATTTTATTGTAGCAACTTGATCTTTTCTTCAAGTTGCGATCTGATAATTCTTATTGTCAATTGATCTGATATAATTGTTACGGTGAACGTGCATACAGCGATTCGCTCTCTGTTCGAACGTTCAACTACGTCCTGTACGAGACTTAGATTTCATCGAATTATTCCGCTTAAGAAGAATTATTTGTTTCCTTCCTGTTCTACCCAAGATAAAACGAAGTCAAAATCCCCATCGTTGATACGTAATTGACATATCACCGATCGTACGTACCTTTCTGCATCGATCGAAAGAGATTTAGAGATGTTCAAAGTGCGACCGAACGAATACGCAAAGTACAGTTCTAATCTACATATCGTACAAAAATATGCGAGATTTTCTTACGGATCATCTCGTAGAGAGAGAACGACTAATCGATAAGACGTTGGGCTTATTTAAATTAAACTCGATTGATTTATTGTCATGAGTAACTCACACTCCAACGAAACGTTTTTAATTAACCATTATGAAGAATCAATTATTATTCTATTCAATTTATTTTCAATTTGCAAAGGATAGAAGAAAAAGAAGATGATGATGATGATGATGATGATGAAAAATTAGGGACAGAATAATAAATAGATATTGAACAAGGCTAAAATTCAATAATATGAATAATTATAATAATAATAATAATTATAATAATAATAATAATAATAATAATAATAATAATAATAATAATAATAATAATAATAATAATAATAATAATCTTCCCAATTAGTATCCAATTTCAATGAAAAGAGAAAAGTCGGAAAGTATTTGAAACTTTTGAGAAGAACAACGATAAATATCGATATCGATGACGTATTGATATCGTATCGCACTGTATCGATATCGAACTAGCCGTTCGAAGCATTCAGGCAACAGTAAGCGAGCAAGTGGATCGGGTTACCCTTAGCGTTGGATATTATTAATAACTCCGAGAAACGTTAAATCTACTTGGTTGAGACACACGAAACTTTGCCGGTCTCGTATGTATATATATACATACATATATATATATATATATATATATATATATATATATGTATATATATACATACATATATATATATACATTGTATAGATAAATACATTGTAAATATCACGAATACATACGCATATCGTCGATCTTTATTAGCATTATGCAAGTAGAATTATACAAGTAGAAGGCGGACGTTATCAGGAAAAAAAAAAAAAAATAAAAAATGCGAGGAAAAGCGCGTAACCATGAACTTTTGCTTAACCCCTCTCCTCCTTCGATATCCATCTTGACGTTCGCGAATAACGTTCCTCTCCGATTGATTCCGATACGATAGCTCTTGCCGTTGATGCCGAGCTAAGACCAAAGGATCGATGACTATAAAGGTTTCCCTCTATATTGCGTCTAAAGGATAAAACTCTCCATTGTCTCGGCGGAATCCGCCTCGCTTATCTCCGCCTGTTTGTCTTCAACGTTCCGTACCTTAAGGCGACCAACGTTTATCCATGAATTTAACCACCTTTCGGAGATTACGTCCATTTGTCCGCGCTTAAAACTTTTTGAGATTGTATCGATCGGATACGATCGGAAAGTGAACGCCGAGGATTGTTTTTCTTCTCTTCTTAATCCGTTAATTACGATAAACGAATAGAAAAAAATTATTTTATTTTTAATCAATTATCGCTCGCGATGAAAGAGAGAGAGAGAGAGAGAGAGAGAGAGAGAGAGAGAGAGAGAGAGAGAGAGACATATTATCTGTTATTTCTCCGTCATTTTTTTTGTTTTAAATTGTTTATATATTCATTGACAGTCGACAAATGAGTCCATTGACAGATTGGACGAAAGAAAAGGGAGTCCAATGTTTTGATATCTTGATCGATTCTTTTGCAAATTTAGAAAAAAAAATATATATATATATTACCTCTTATTGAGTTGAACTCGAGTTTCTAACCAAAACACAGGGATCCTTTCGATCGGAACGAAATATTCCGAAAATAATTTTTACAAGTCGGGTAACCCTCCCGGAAATCTAACGCGGAAGTTCAAGGAAACGTAAAAAAAATGTCAATTTCTCTGTCTCAACTGTCCCGTCCGAGGAAGGTAGAGGAAACGAATTCACCTCTACCATAGTGAACGTTCGTTCGTGCACCTGCCACCTGCTTAGACTACGTAACCTAAGTCCAGCGCGAACGGATTATAGTTGTCAGCCGCCTACGATCACCGGCGTACAGCAACGAGAGATGATTACTTCCTAAGGAAGGTAGCGAGACAGCGCGAGTTTGGAATTAGCATAACACGATCTAATTGATGCGATTCCGCTCATGCTGAAACGACGTCGCCTATATATGTACTTACATATGTCTCTATGTATTCCTTCGATCGAGAAATCTACGAGAAAGCGTCGACGTTGAAAGAACGAGAATGAAAAGAGAGGAAGGAAAGAGAGAGAGAGAGAGAGAGAGAGAGAGAGAGAGATTTGTACGCTCAAAACGGAATATTATCTCATGTTAGAATTCCTCTTTCGCTGTATCGACGTCGTCGTCGTCGTCGTCGTCATCGTCGTCGTTGTCGTCGTTCGAACGATCGGTATCTTCTAATTGTACATTGTCGATGATTTGTATCGCGTGGAATGATAATAACAATAATTCCCTCGGTATTACCACGCTTTATCGTGGATGAATAAGCGATAGTTATCCCGTTTGAGACTAGCAGAAAGACCGCGCTCGTTCGTTAGCTCTTAAGTACGAGTTAGCGGGCACAGGATCGATCGAGAGTTCGAAAGCCGTTTCTCTGCCATTTTAGAATAATCGACGACGACTCTTTGATTCTCTTTAGACTGGACGATGCTCGTTCCTTGGACTCCGTGAATTTAGAGAAGCAAAAAAAAAAAAGGAAAAAACGAAAAATAAACGTTTCCTTCGATATTACACGACAGAGCAGGTTCTCTCTACCGAATCCTTTTGCCTCGTAATGAACAATGCTTTACGAGATGTGTGTATTACGAGTATTGGAATTTAACTTCTGAACAGGAAGAGAATGATGATGAAGAAGAAAAAGAAGAAGAAGAAGAAGAAGTAGTAGTAGTAGTAGTAATAGTGGTAGTAGTAGTAGTAGTAGTAGTAGTAGTAGTAGAAATAGAGGTAATAAAAGAGGTTGAAATAGAGGTAGAAGAAGACTCGAGACCACGTCGATGTCGCCTGAACGCTTTCCGGTATCGAAGGCAACGTTGTCGTATTGAACAACTTCCTAATGTGTACCCGATCGAAATGGTAAAGAGGTATATCGACCAAGTTAGAATAATACTTGCTTCGATGTATCCACTTTATCACGAGTTTTCTCTCTCTCTCTCTCTCTCTCTCCCTCTCCCTCTCGCTCTCTTTAACATTTTACGTTGAAAACGTCTAACAATCGCAAAAGTCAATAACCTGAAAGTTTTCCCTGTCTATCCTCAGTGACCGACGGCGTAATATTTTATTACATTATATGAAAACATCATAACCTCTTTATTATGCGCATAAACAGTCGTAAATTAACGTCCCAACCAAATGGCTGCACTTCGATCTCTTCGTTCGAACGATGGCTATTCTCTACGGTAAAGTTCATTGAACCTCGATGAAACGCAAACGTGGTACTGTGACCACACGCGTGAAAATGGCCGTGGTACGGACGACGAATCGGTATCGTGAATTTTCCACGAAAGAGTAAACAAACTAATCTACCACGTTCGATCCGGTTTAATTAAAAACCAGTAATACAGAATATGTATGATATTATTATAGAAGAACATTTTCACGATCGTGGAATAGCGACGAGATTCTCTCTCCGAAAGGTATCGGGTACCTTACTTTAATAAGTACATACATACATCCGTATTGCCCGGCAAATTGTATGCCGGTGAACATTATGTAAAGTAAACGTTTAATAACTGTAATCACTTTGCCTCCACCATTCGCTAACAGATTCATATCTCTGACTCTTTCTTGCAATCTCTTCTAGTTGACCGACAACAGGTTCGAACTCCGCGATAACGACAAATAATATTATATAACGAAAATAGGGTTATGAGAGGATCATCGAGGTCCCTCCGTTGTGCCTACCTAACCTCAACAAGATTGTTTTTTTTTTTTTCGATAAATACGCGTATGTCCGTATTTGGCAAGCGGATTGTACGCGATACGAAGGGCGTCTTTCGAACAATCGCACCATGCGAACATTTCTTCAACTCTCAAAGTCGAACTGAATTTGACGGGACGCGTTCACGCGTCATCGAATAAAATCAATCGTACTCCTCGCGATTTTTCATTCGCTCGCAAGCTCGTCAGAAAGCTTCACGACCTCGTTGCCTCGGAAGCGTCGAAGTAAGGGGACGACGGTTTAGTAAGCAAGCACTCGTATAGAGATATTCGTGCGTGTGTCTGCGTCTCCGTAGATTAGTGTGTGCGCGTGTGTGTATGGGAGTGCAGGTGTGTGCGAGAGAGAAGCCTCACACCGTCGCATCTCTACGAGATCGACTTTAGTCCCGTTAGCTTGAACCCTCTGGACCGGACTCTCTCGCCTCCTACCTCGTGAACATATGTCTCTTTGTGTGATCGGCGCGCTCGCACGCTCTCTCTCTCTCTCTCTCTCTCTCTCTCTCTCGCGCGCGCGCGCGCACACGCCTATATACTCGCGCATAAGCGATACGAAAGGAGAAGGAGAGAAAAAGGAACGCGCGTGACTCCGCTCAAATTAACGGTTAATATCATAGTTGTCGAATTTTCTGAAGTTGGTTCGTCCGTGAGGTTTTATTTTCGAATAAAACCCGAATACGATCCATTCCTAGATGATTCTGCAAAGAAACGAAACCGTATATCAAGATTATCATCCATCCACCTCGTCGTAAAATCTACGAGACAATTCCAGCTCGTATCGCTCGTACCTCGTTCGATTAACGTATACTCCTCCTATCCATTCGGCTCGTACGATCGCCTTGAAAATCACGAGAACGAAAGGAATAATGTAATGGGAGTACGTACTCCAAGGGCGTATTCTACGTTCGATCACGTATTCGTCGTACGAATTTCACGAGAAAACAATGATCGAGCTTAGTCGAGATATCCGATATACCAAATAGATAGGCATACTCTATACCACATATCGACATTTTTCATTGAAGTTAGAAAACTAAAATTATCAACATTTCCTTGATAATCGATCCAATAGAATTTGGATTCATAAAAAATCTACTTGTCGTCTATAGGATCGATCGATCGATCGATCTATCGATCGTTCGTTCGTTCGATCGGTGATCTTGGAAAGCTGTTTGACGGTTAATCAACGTCCTCGTTCGACGTCGGCGATCCGTTAAGTAAGGTAAAGGTAACACAAGGAAAGGTGCGGTAACTCGAAGAGGAGTAAGATAAGGGCGTCATGCGTTGGTTACCGTTGGGTGGCGCTGGATGGTCCGCTTGGAATGCCGTTTAGCGACTTCCCTCTCCCACCATACCTTCATCCAGAATCCTCTCTCTCTCTCTCTCTCTCTCTCTCTCTTCTGTATACCCTCTCCTCCTCTCTCCTTCTCTCTCTCTCTCTCTCTCTCTCTCTTTGTTTCTTCTCTCTCTTTCCATCTCTCTCTCTCTCTCTCTTCTCTCTCTCTCTCTTCTCTCTCTCTCTCTCTTCTCTCTCTCTCTCTCTCTTCTCTCTCTTCTCTCTCTCTCTCCCTCTTCTATACTTATACACACATACAAAGACGCACGCAGATACGTATGCGCGAACGAGTAATCTTTCTCTTTCCCTTCTCCCTCCCCCTACCCCCTACCCCCGCCGCCCCACCCCACTCCACCCCCTGTTTCCCCCTTATATACTCCTTTCATGGCACGATTACGGGTGCGTATCGCAGCCACCGATTATTGGCCCGTCCTCCTCCTCCTCCTCCTCCTCCTCCTCCTCCTCCACGAACTTTCTACCCTCCGACTTGTAGCCCATTTCCATTTCGCATTCCTCGCCTTCCTACCTACCGTGCGTTTTCTTTTCGTTACTTGAATTAATTCAGTCGTCAGAGTTGGAACGGAATTTTAAGAATTTCATTGTTCAATCGAAGAAATCGTCGACTCTATCGATCCCTCGTTCGTTCGTTTCACTTAAGGATCCTCGCTTCGAAGCAGTTGATTATACTTCGAGTTATCAATCGACTTTTACTTCGAGAAGTTTTATGACTTCTCGTATCGAGTCACTCACTTTCTAGTAACGCCAAGGCGCGGGGGAACGGGGAGGGGGAGGAGGATGGTGAGGGGAGAAGGGGTAGGGGGAGGGGAGGGGGGCGGCGACCGTGTTCTTTAGACAAATTGAAAATCGTTCGGTTAGTATTTTCATTCTATTTCTATCGAATTTTGAAGAGTGAAACCGCTCTCCCGATCGTAACTCGCCGAATAATAATAATCGAGGGTTGTTCTAGGTTTATTAAAATACGTCAAAGATATGCAAAGATTCTTGTGCAAAAATCGTTTTACTGGAAGGGGGAAATTTATCTATCGATGATATAGCCCGCCGGCGTAAACGACGATTATCATCGAGTGTCCCCCGAAAAATATCAGGAATATAAAACGGGTGAAAAAAGCAGCCGAGACTGCTGCCGGCGACGAAAAACTTATGAGAAAAATCATCGGATAAAGGAACGGATTCTGCGTGCGAGCTAAGAGAGACGACGACGACGACGACGCAAAGGAATTCCCAATTCCGGGAATATTTTTTATGTTTGGTTCATCCTCTCGTCCTTTAATCATCGTCTTCTCGAATCTCGGCAGATACGGATTTTTGCGTTAAACGTTATAACGTTGATTCTCCAATCGCAAATATCTTTTACGATTGTTGTCGCGAAATTAAAACGCCGTATAGGTACGCTACACCACCGTGTACATTTCGGTGATCATATTTTATAAATACATATGGTAGGATCAGAGTTTCAAAAGAAAAAATAAATAAATAAACACGAATCAATTTTTTTTCTAAACACGTCGAAATTTCGAGAGAACGCGCGATAGGTAATGAGGAAGGACCGAAGGAAAAATAAACGAACAAGGATTTTATCAAATTCAAAATTGATCTCTGGTTATAGCGAGAAATTTTTGTTATCCGTGCTTTCTAGACAGGGCCAACTCGAAGGACAATTAGCCCGCAGGTTGTCTTGCCAGAAGACACATTCAAGCGTTTTATACTCCACTTTCCCATTTCGCTACTTGTCCGGCCTGTTTCCTTTCCGTTTCTGATTTATATTCATTAGCTTTTTATCCAGTAGAACGAAAGGTGCGATTAATCAGATACTCTCTCTCTCTCTCTCTCTCTCTCTCTCTCTCTCTTTCTCGAAAGCTGGATCAGAAGAGACCACGTATTAGTTTTCCATCGTAGTCCAGTCTCTGGCTCAATACTCAATGAAAGCGGTATCTCTTTTTTCTATTTCGAACATATTCGATATACACATGTATACATATGCTCTCATCAAAGTCAAAACGGGTTTGATTCCATTACGTTCGATCGAACATGAAGGTAGTCAAAAAAATTATGAAATCTCATCTTCCGTTATAGTATATCTCTTTCTTTCGAGGAGTAGTATTCGTCAAAATTAATTATCCAACATCGTCAAATCTCTTGCCGATTTTAAATATTATACTAGCATCTCGATAGAGATATATATTTTTCGTCGAAAAAGAATGCAGTTACTTCCCTTTATTTATTTATTTATTTTTTTTTTTCATAAATAAATCTTTCGAACGAATCCTACGATATTTCCGTTCGTTCGACGTCACAGTCAATGGTACGATAAAAAAGTTCGAATGAAAATACGATTCTTCTTCTTTCATATTTTCTTCGTTAAGCTTTCTTCTTACGTAGTTAGACACGAGTCGAATAGCAGAAATATCGACGTACATCACGCAAAAGCCGTCGCGTTTCTTCGACTAAGCCGGTCACGAGACGTTCTCTCAACGGTCGTGCCTAGTTTGGTATTTATAAACCATTGACATTAAATTAAACCCTTCGTGGCCAGTATTTACACGATAAGCATTTTTCGAATTTAATGACAGCCTTCGCAAAACGATTTTCTATTCTCTCTCTCTCTCTCTCTCTCTCTCTCTCTTCTTTCTCTCTATCTCTATGTCTCTATACGCGTTTTTATTTTTTATTATGAAAAAAGAAAAACCGAAGCATCACCGGATGCCGCAAGACGTGTATTGTCTCGTTTAAAAGTGAAAATTTAAAACAACAATATCGAATCCACGTTTGGTTCGGATCTAGAAATTGTCCAGCCATAATCATAAAGCATTTTTATAATCTTTTTCATGAGAAATATGTTCTTACGATGCACATTAAATTAACACAATAATTCTACGATCATCTTGAAAAATCGAATATCGCGCCTTGTTTTTCTTTTTTTTTTTTCTTTTTTTTTTTTTCTTTTGACTCGTACTACATACGTACATGCGTATGTCTATTTCATGAAATACCGAGGACGTATGTTTAAGAAATAATTGCTGACTATGAAGAAGGAAAAAAATCGAAAATTTGCCACACCTAAATCGATTATCGCAAAGATATAATTACTATCGTTCCGACAACGATGAGATCAGGAACGAACTGGAAGCCGTGCGAATCCAATGAAACCGGGGGAAAAAAAAAAAAAGGGAATAAGGAGGACAACATACGCCACAGATTTACGTATTATATACATCTTTAACGTCGGATGTGGTTGGTTTGCGTTAGCGTGTATATATACCGTCTCTCTACCTAATAATTACAGCCTTGCAACAACGGTAGCCCATAGAAACGGTAACAGAAACGAGCGATATATCACCGAGCAGTTAGATATCAAAATTTCCATACGATAGTACCCAGAGGCTATAACACTAGCCCGAAGGATTTTCGTTTATCTCGATCGTTACTTCTTTATTCCGTCGGTTTCATTGCTCGATGTGTATGTAGTAACTTTACAGATATTTGTTTTTCTTTCCTTTTTTTTTCCTTTCTTGCCTTTTCTTTTCTCTTCTTTTCTTTTCTTTTCTTTTCTTTTCTTTTCTTTTCTTTCCACATTTAACAAGATAATTTTTTACTCGAATATTTTACCCTTTTCTCATTCAATAAGCAATATGTAGTATCTCGTATAGATACGTAATAAAGCAGAAGAAAAAAAAGAAATAAAAAAAAATGGAAATACTTGAGATACAAGAAAAATATGGGATTTCGAAAGACAATGATCCCTCGTTTTCTGAATCGCGATGATATCTTCTTACTTCGTATGTGAACATAAATCAAGATATTTTCTTTTAACGGCAATAAAAAGAGAAAGGGAAATGAAAAAAAAAGAAAAGCCACGAAGCTACGAAGTACAATGGTACCTTTGAGCGAACGCGAAAGAGGGAATCTCGAAAGATGCCAATCTATAAATGTATCACGAATTCGCGCCGCTGCAACGCCAAGGAAGATCGTGCAAATGGGAGCATCGAACGAATTTGTCCGCTAATACGTCGTAAGAAAAATCTATCTCACGATCTCTTTCTCACTCTTTTAACAAGAAATCATCTCTATCCAACCGTATATATATATATATATATATATATATATATATATATATATATAGACAATCATTATTACAGCGAATATACACAGATCGTAATATCGCTTACGTGGAAAGAACGATAAAATCCAATTTTTAAAACGATAAAATCCAAAATTTACATCCTTTAATCTCAAGATTACTTTATAACAGATATTACAAATAATTTTCATTATCCAATCGCTTCGGGATTGACGTGGGATATCAAATAAAATTCAAAGTCTTTATCTGCAAAACGATCCGAGAATATTTCTTACTCGTCTTAAACTTCGAAATGATATCGTAAAATATCCCTCATACTTTAATCCTGCACTTGCGACAAACAAAGTTGTGACACGTGACACAATCACGGAAACCACGCCTCTATCTCTCTAACAAACGACACGAGGAAACGATCAAAAATCCTAGCCGACGGCGATCGACGGTTCGTTCGATCTATCCGGGAAAAACATGTTGTAACACTTTGTCACTGCCACCGGAGATTTTTCAAACTCGACGACGAAGTAAAGAAAAAGAAAAGGAAAAGAAAAAGAATCAAATGAGATCGGCATAAGTACACTTTACTTATTTCTCGATAAATCGATATCGGTTCACGTAAAAGCATGATTCTTCTAACGTAAAAGTATAGAATTATCTGAACGCACAGACGAATATCAAAGATATATAATAAGAAAAATAATTTACGAACGTGAAGAATAAGGATGTTGAAAGTTTGCCCGTAGTAAACTCATCCCTCGATGATCTCCAATGAGAGAAGAGCTCTGTCTACTCGCTCATGATCTCTCTCTCTCTCTCTCTCTCTCTCTCTCTCTCTCTCACTCACCTTCCTAGCCGTCGGGAGAAATCGGCATGCGTCGTTCGTTCAAAAGCGCGCGTCGTTCTTTCTCATTCGCCCGACTCTAGTTTTGGGACGGCCGCCGACGATCGGAGTGTTCGTCGAAGTGGTGGGAGCACCGGTGATATCCTGGGAGTAGAAACGCCGTCGTCCACGTGGTGTTCAGTTTATATCCTCCGGGAACAAAATTTTCGGTCCTTCGCGAAGGATTTAGGATTAGGAAGGAGTTAGGGCAGGCGCGTGCTCAAACCTACGTTGGTCTATCTGTGCCCCTCTTCGTACACTGCTAAAGTGTGTGTGTGTGTGAGAGAGAGAGAGAGAGAGAGAGAGAGAGAGAAAGAGAGAGAGAGAAAGAGAACGAGAGATCGTTGGTAACTGGTGTCGGTGCTTGCTGGTAGTGGCAATGCTCGTTGTGGTGGTGGTGGTGGTGGTGGTGGTAGTGGTGGTAGTACCTAGTGATGATGGTGGTGGTGGTGGTGGTGGAAATGGTGGTGGTAGTAGCACTCGGTAAGAGCACGCCGTAGCACCTCCCGTACCGTTTCGTCGTCGTCGTCGTCGTCGTCTTCGTCGTTCAGTCGGCCGGTCGCGACACACCGTACGATCCCAACCGATCAGCTGTTTCTTTCATCCTCCTTTACGTTTTCATCAAAAAACGGAGAAGGAAAGAGAGATAGATAAAGAGGGAAAGAGAGAGAGAGAGAGAGAGAGAGAGAGATACTAGTCCATTCTACATACTCGCTAGCAACCCCTTCTTATACCTCTTAAGTTAAGAATCTACAGCGTCATCCGGTCTATGAACTTTTGTCGTCTACGAAAGAGAAGAAGAAAGAAAGAAAGAAAGAAAAAATAAAGCAAAAGGATGACGATCGGTCGATCGACAACTTCGTCGAAAAAACGATGAACCGTACCTCCTGCCTTTTATTTTTTCCCATCGTCGAAGAAGCTTCACGAAGCGATGATTAAACGCGATCGATTGATCCTGTCCGTCGAAAAATTCCAAGAGACATGCGAGCGAGGATAGAGAAATACGCGAATGCGGTCGACCGGTAAAAAGAAATTTCATTCGTCCGAGTGCTCGAGTGCCTCCTCTTCTTTCCGTAGTCTCTCGCGCGAGGCAGGGAGGAAGGACGATGGGATGAGGGGTGCTGTGTTGTTCTCTTCCTCGTGAATATTGTGTTATGAGACGTGTGCGATTATTAAGAGAAGGAAATAGAAAAGGATATCAAGTGCGAGAGAGAAAGAGATATATAAGAGATCAAAAAGTGCGTTCGTTATCTTCCCCGTGAGATTTACTCAACTCGTATATATATATTATATATATCGGGTGATATCGCGTGATAAAGGAGGGTTGGGTGGATCGAGGAAGGAAGTACTCGTGAGAGAGAAAAAAAAAAAACGCAAGCTGGAGATCCTAGGGATGTTTCCGCCGCGCACGGAAGCGCCAACGGCCGACAAGCTGGCGCTCTGTTACGCGCCGCATGTCGACATGACCACGGTCATCGAAGTCGAGGTGGGATCTCACGCCTTATATCATCTAATTTTCTCCTCTACCTTTCTAACTTTTCACTATCGTTCCCTTCGAATTAGTTGCGAAATGTGTTTGACAAAATTTTAATTCGATCAGGACGAAAGAAAGATTCCAAATAGAAGATTTTTCAAGAGAAATCATTGCGGCGTTTTGTCAACGAACTATGGAGTAATTTATTGATACGAGTGAAGGAAACATTTTCTAGGAAAAAAAAAAAAAAAAAAATTTATACTAACGATCCCTGGATCGTGTTTTTTTAAATCGATTGATCGTACGATAAAGAAAAAAAAAAAAAAATACTTCTCGAACACATCGAAATGTTCGAATTTAATTTAACCGCGTTTATATGCCAATTAACTCCTCGCGAATACCTTCTAACCTTTTTGAATTTACGATCGAACGAAAACTTATATTGTCATTGATATTGTCGGATTAGGATTATCGACTACTATAACCGAGAAAAAGTTCGTCAAACCGACCTACCGTAATTGTATATAATTTTTTAACTTTGTCATAATTCGCGAATGTGCGTAACGTTGTTACTATTTTTTTGTTAAATATATACGACAGAGTTCTTCGTCATTGATGTCGCCCCGTGAACGGTACTCGTTAAAGAATCGTTACGCGTTAGTACCGCTATAAAACGTGTTTATTTAAAAGCTATTAAATTCTAGCAAAATATGTATGTACTCGTAAAGAACTTTTTAACTACCGGTTATTTTAAATATGCAATGAATTCTCTTCAATTCGAACGAAAGGAAAATATTAGAAAATATATTCGAGATCTTCGAATATTCGTTCTACCACTAAAAGACGAACGTACACAGCGTCCTCTCTAATAATATTGGCAATCACGATAATGATAATAACAATAATAATAATAGTGATAATCAATAACAATAACAATAATAAATAAACACGAATAGGCAAAAAATGTTGTCTTCTTTAATTAGAAACATCGATGTGATTATTGTTAAAAAAAAAAAAAAAGAAAAAAAAAAGAACCGAAGAGTTTCCTCCTTTGACGAATCTCTCATTTAATTTTGGAACGAAGCATTTAAATTGCCATTAGTAGATAACGAATTTTAATCGTGACGAGAAACGTTTCGGACTTTCCATAAAGTGCCTCGAAATTTCTTAATGTCTCCTTTAAATATCTAGAAAAGGAATTGCAACAATCAATGGTTTAACGTCTCCTTGATTCATAAAAGATAATATAGGGAACGCAATATTTACAGCGTTGAGATTTCCTCATTTCTCTCTCTCTCTCTCTCTCTCTCTCTCTCTCTCTCTCTCTCTCTCTTTATCTTAAGATAACCGGCAATCGAGAGAAGTATATTCGGAGGATCATTGACTCCGTCGATCGTCTTCGAGAAGCATGGCAAATTTCGTTGCTCGGTTAAAGGCCGCTCCCGTAGGAGGAAAGAATTCGCGCGAACAGGTTCCACGGTCATAAAGCAGCGCCGAAAGGAGAGAAATTATCCCTTCCGGAGATGGCCGGCTTAAGAGTCTCGTAAAGTTCTTTCGGTACGTTACGTCACGTCAGCGAGATCGTTCATTTCTACGGAATATCAATCGAGATTATCTCGCTCGACAAAAAAATTGACACGAGTTTGTATATAAAGATTATATATATATATATATATATATATATATATATATATATATATATATATATATATATATATATAATCTATGAAAGATCTACGAGAAATTAGTCGGATCTTACAAATTACTCGTGTCATTCGATTCTCATGAAATACTTCGAAGCACACCGTTCGAATGTGTTCAAACGATTTAAAAGACAGTTAAAGGTACAAGAGACGATACGTCGGCATAGATAAAAGTTGTCGGTTTAGCCCTTACGCCGACTCGGTTTATAAAGACGTTCGAGATGGTATCGCACGGAAGAGAGAGAGAGAGAGAGAGAGAGAGACACCTAATGGCTGGAATATTCCTCGCCGAGGCAAAAGCCTTTCCCCCATACCCCCCCGATTTACAGATACGAGAGGTACGATATTATCTTCGCCGTGAATAATACTCTACGATCGTCGAGATCGAAAGAGATCGGTATTATTTCATCGCCCATCTGGGTTTGCGTCCAACGAGAGTGTCAATGTCTCTCGGACAGATCCGAAGATTCATCTGCCCAATCGTTCGCTACCATTCGGAAAACCAATCCTTCTCGATTCTCTTCCAAATCGATCGAGTTATCGATCGATCGCCTCGGATCGCGTTCGTTCGTAATCATTTTGAAATGATTCTTCGAGCTTTTTCCCGTATATAGGATAACGGTCGATGCGTTAAAATACGTAGGAATTATTTACGAGGACTCAACATTTCAAAATGGAATTATCTTAACAAAATAGAAAATCGTGAAAAGAAAGTTAGAAAGGAAGTACCATTTCGATCGATGTACCTTACGAGAGATTCATGCGATTGATTATATATACATACATATATATATATATATATATATATAAATCAATTTATTGAGAGTATCATCCAAACTGTACATACGATATTTTTTATTATTTAATTAACGAACCTATAAAGAGTTCCCAAAAGTCATCGATAATTCGATCTCGAAACGACTTTTAAATGGAATGACCGTTTCGATGAACTCTATTATCGTTTCTATTATGATTGACACGAGTCGCACGTACATGGTAATTAACATCGCGATTAGGGGATTAGCTAGGGGAGATTAGTAACTAAAGTAAGAAAGAACGAATAGATATAAAACGTGATTTTTTCGTGTCGACAGGACCGATTGACTGGTCACGGAGGGATTTCCTCGTTGGGCGGCGGAAACTCGTCGCCTTACTCGGGTGCCCATCATCATGGTCATCGGGGGAATGGAAATGGCGGCGGAATGCCGCATCACGGTGGTGCATCCTTGCCAACGGCGTCGGACTTTCAACCCCCGTACTTTCCACCGCCGTTCCCGTCGCATCATCATGCGCCCGCCAGCCCGCAGCATCCGGGTCTTGGGCAGCCTCAACACCTGGATTACCTCGTCGGCGATCCCTACACGCAGACACTGAACACGCTTCATCAGCATCACTATAATCACCTGAGCGCGGCAGTTACCGCCGGCCAGAGGAGCGGTGATCTCAGAAGAGACACCGAGGGCATCCATGTGGTAAGAATTCGATACAATTTTCTTCCCTTCGTCCGTCCGTTCCCTTTTTTTTTTTTTTTTTCTTTATTTCGTTTCTTAATCTATTCTTTTTTTTCATTTTTAACGATCAAAGATTCTCTTTAATAAACGTAATACTCGAACACGTTCATCTTCGTTAAAAACAAATTTATTATATCTTCATAAATTGTGTTAGTCGCTTAGTGTAACGCGTGTACACGTTTATGGCATAAAGAGTATCGACATTTTTAAACATACGGTCAATCAAAAACATATGTATATATACTTATGTACATAATTATTCGTCCGGTCGTGAAAACACGCAACACACGAAACTCAAACGAAAACGGCTCATTTTCTATAATCACTTTGCCAGAGAATTATACCAAATGTAAAAGCCAATTGGTAATGGGTAGTTATAAAACGGTGATTCCTTTACACTCGTGTAAACCATTCGTTTACCTCTAAAAACTTAATTGTCCACGCGTAAACGTACTCGCGTTCTAGTTTCTAAACACTTTAATGCGCGCGACGAATGGCGCGTAATTTTTTAAGCGTTCGCTCGGTTCGTTTCAATTATAAAAAAAAGAAAAAAAAACTACTCGTAATCAACGGACGAGGGACGGTGGGGGGGAATATACACGTACGATTATAAAGTCGAGAAACGTCCGTTCGTTATTATCAAAGGAAAACCTCACCTCACCTTACCTTTCGTTCGTTGAATAGGAAGTCTCGCAAATCACGTTTACAAGCACGTTATGTGTATCCTCTCTTTCGTACTGTCGAAACAAAAACGTCCTTCTCCTCCTCATCCTCATCCTACTCCTACTTCTCCTCGTAGTATTTTTCAATGGGACACGTAATAACGGCTTACCGTCGACGACGAACGATCGCGAGACTTTTATCGCGAGATGGATCTTAATCGCACCGTGACATCGATGATTGCGAGGGATGACTACGAAACGAACGTGATCTTTCACGCGATCCTTCCTCTCCTTCTGCTTCTCTCGTAGTACCCTCGCGAACGTTTACTACTTTGAACGTTCCAACGATTGAAAAACGTATCTACGTTATTTAAGCGCTTTCGATCGCGATTAAAATCGACGGAGATACACGGCGGTCGTGAAGTTAGATCGCTTATCATCTTTTCGATTGAACACAATCGAGAACAAGGAAAGAATTGAAACTTAAACGGACTAGAATATATATTTTTTCTTTATCTCCGTATATATATATATATATATATATATATATATATATATATATATATGTAGGTAAATACATCGTAATACGGATCGATGTAAAATCGTGTGAAACGTTTGCAAGTTATAAACGTTGGTAACGTTTCTCTGCATGCATTTACTTATAAGATCACTGATCCACTGTTCGTCTTTTTGCTTGTATATTATTGTAAGGAAAAGAAAAAAGAGAACAATAAGAATACGTTGAATAAACGGAACACGTATGGATCAACGCGAAACGATTTCACAAAAAGGACGTATGAGGGTTTTTTTTTTTTTCTATTCCATTGAGATAAAATAACTAGTCGAACTAAACGATACAATGAGTCCCATCACCTCTCCCCTCCCCTCGCCCCGCCCCATCCATTCGTTTCTTTCAAAACGAAGTTTGCAAGCAGACTGACTGCGATTCAAACTCGGATCGCATTACGATAATGTTACGCCATCGAACACTAGAACGAAGGTTAGCCTCCCCCTCTACCTCTCTTCCCCTCCCCCCTCCTTCTCCTCCCTTAATAACCAGGATAGCAATAGTATTTTGTGGTCCACCTTATTCCCCTCGAAGTCTTTATGAAAACACCACCCTAATTACGTCGAATGGCCACGTACGTTTCTACGTGGATTACGATTTTTGGGCGGTCGGGTGTCGTGTGACGATAATGCAAAGGAGAAGAAAGTTTCTAGGGAAATACGAGACGGCGGGATACTCTCTCTCTCTCTCTCTCTCTCTCTCTCTCGAAAAATACGTTTTCAAAACGCGTCAAACCATTTTTCGCACACTTCCGAGAGAGGTGACCGAATGAAAAGGAACGTTACCGAGGCATCATCTGTCCTATTAGACCCATATGCAGTCTCGTTTCGTCAAATTTTATAGAAATGTCGATGGATTCTTCGTTCTTCGTCTTTGTCTTCTTTTTTCTTTCTTTTCCTTTTTTTTTTTTTTTTTTTTTTTTTTTTTTTTCTTTAACAAATATACATTTTCACCGAAATACAAAAAGAAAAAATACCTACTCACTGCGATATCCAAAATCTGACACCACGCGCAAGAGCAAGCCAGTATAAAACTGGGTAATGCATCAAGAAGACACGTTTTCACCCTTCGAAGTTTATAACCGAGTTATTGATTATCTCAAACCGCGTGCCCTTCCCCACCTCCCCAATCTTCCCCTTTTGCGTCCGATCTTTAAAGACGAGAGCCTTTCGTGAGTTCGTTCGAGATTCGTTTTCTATTCGGATTTCGACGTAATACATTCGTCATAAATATTCAGTAAAATGGTCACGTAGCGAAAGATAGGAGAGAGAGAGAGAGAGAGAGAGAGAGAGAGAGAGATAGCTGAACGGACGGAGAAAGGGAAGAATATGAGATGGTATAACGATTTCTTTTTTGCACGGAGTACGTTGTGTTTAAAGTTTTGCATGGTTGGCACGGGGAATGTCAGTAGACGCCAAGAGCTTCTTCGTGCTTGCGTGGCGTCGACACGTGACTTAGAATTTCCTAGAATTCAAGAGACAGGTAGGTATTTCCGGGAGGGCGGGGGCGGTGGGGAGGGGTGGGTAGGACACACGCGGTCTTAAGCTCCCACTTGGAAACTATACGCTCCCAACAATCTTGCATAGTTTATTATAGTTGAGAAATTTGTCGTATTACCCTCTCGGTATCTCTCCTTTGGACATTAATATCAAACGTCAAATACAAAGATACGTGATCGTTTCGTTAATTAATTCAATCATCATCCGTCGAACGTAATCGATAATACGTTTTACGTATCACTTACGCATTATTTTGTATCGCGTATAATTACTATAATACTTACCTACGATCAATTTATTTAACTATGATAATTTAGACAAAAGCATTCCTTAAGACGTTGGGTAACGCTTGGGGGGAAAAAAAAAAAAAAGAAAGAAAAAAATAGACGACGACTCACGAGAGTTCGTTTGGATAAAATTGAAAACGGGTTCAACGGGCAAAATGAACACTCCCACGCTTTTGCGTAGTAGGAACGTTCTCTCCCCTTCGCTCGAGTAATTTACTTATTAAATTTTTGACTGACCTTCGGCATTTCCTCCGGTAGGATGCCACGAACGTTTGCTTTGATACAAATATGCTAAGCACCGCTTATGTCTTAGACATAAATGCCGTTGGTATACGTACATAAATATAGTTAAACGAAAAGAATTCTAAATACTTTCCCCTGTTATCTTCCTTCGGAAATTACTCATTATGCGCGGAACGTTATATCGATATGTAGATGGATATCGTTTCGATAAATCAAAAGTCATTACGTAAAAAATCTCACTTTATCGATCTCCCTCCAACCCCAACCCCCCTCCCCCCTCCCCCCACCACCAGCGTTCACGAAGCACGCTCATTATCGTTAAAAAAGAACTTAAACTATATACACGCTCATACATACATACATAAATACACACATACATATGTACATACATATATATTAATATATATATATATATATATATATATATATATATATGTATGTATGTATGTATGTATGTATATATATATATGTATGTATATGTATATGTATATGTATATGTATATGTATATGTATATGTATATGTATATGTATATGTATATGTATATGTATATGTATATGTATATGTATATGTATATGTATATGTATATGTATGTTATATCGATTCGAACGAGAGAGAACGAACGTACGAATTATACGAATTGTTCGATTCCACCCTGCCGCCCATGAGAGAACGAAGAAAACGAGCGTGCTCCTCGAGAAGACCACAATACCAATAATCAGCCGAGTGGATCGACAGATTCCAATAGCCTTATCCTTGAAAGCCCGGAGCTTCCTGGTATCTACCCCTCTCTATCGCGAAATATTGTATCTCGAACGGGAAGGAGCCCGTCGTTTATATGCCTTGAGAACGTCAGTTCCCAAAGCCCAGGGATCCTTCGAATTCACAAAATTTCGTAACGTTCTCTCGTCGTTACGTGTGGCGCATCGGATTCTCCTTCAAAAAAAAAAAAAAAAAAAAAAAAAAGAAAATAAAATAAGACGAAAAACAAATTGGTTTTTGCTATCGTCGAGGATTTTTTTTTTTTTTTTTTTTTTTTGTTTAGTTTTAACAGTAAAAACGTCCGAACGTTTCGGACTTCGTGAAAAGTACGTACGAAAGAGAGATCAAATACTAATTAATCGGATTATTTAACAACAAAACGTGAAATCTATTTGGCCAGTAAAAATATTTAATTTTATCGTCCTTTTTCGCGCGTTACCTCTCCACCCCACCTCCCCGCTCCCCCGCACCTCCCTCAAACCGCATGTATATTTTAAATATTACGTACGTTAAAAGGCAAACAAAGCTACTACTAGTTCGGCAATTGTGGGGAATTTGGGGAATGAGGGATTTTCCTCGCCTCGTTCTATACGCTCCGTGATTAATTACCCTTTTATTTCGTTGGTAGGGTATATAAAGCGAATACATAAATAGATAATATACGCGTGTACATTGTTCGCGAGGCTTATATGAAAATATTTATATTATATAACTCTTGTGAAAGATGCTGGAGAAGTCGACCGAATGAAATTAAAAAAAAAAAGAACAAAAAAGGAGATTTTATCGCTTTCGCTCGTTCGTTCGTTCGTTCGTTCTTGAAATAATTTCATGAAAATTCGTTCGCCGTAGACGAGCGTGTGAAGCGTTCCGATTTGTACGATTAATTCGAACGTTCCAACAATCGGATAAATCCATTTATCAGAAACGGCGTAACGCGAGAGACGTCCAGGATAGAGGATAACAGAGCGGATAGGCGATTTTATTTTACGCATTGCGTTTAACGAGAGAAAGGCGATCACGTTTCATCTCATTAGTCGACGACCGGCATGGTTATATCGATTTATAACTAACGCGACTCTCGTCAAATAGAAGCACTGTGGCGGCTTAGCCGCCGCGGCACGTTAATTAGCAGTACTCATCTTTTTTTTCTCTTTTCTTTTTTTTTTCTTTTTTTTTTTTTTTCCTATTGCCATGAAAGTAACAGCGTTTTAATGGCTCTAAGAGAAACCGAAACCGCCGTCGTTAGAAACGACAAAAGTCTGCAATTATTTTGATAATCGTTCAAAATTTTCTTTCGGCCCTGGCCCTCGATCGAGGCGTAAACCCCGAAGAACGATCCTTCAAAACGAACGTTCTCGTTTCGCTTTTTCGAGTTCCGTCCGGGAAGAAAAAAAAAAAAAAAAGAAAATATCGACGTAATATTTTCGAGACAGACATCGATTTCAATTCGTCACCGGACGAATAGAAAACTGTTATAAAATTAGAAAATATTGACGTGTCTACGTGGAGATGAACGTTCGTGGACGAATAAAAGGATCGTATTCGAATTGAAAAAATCTTGATCTTTAACTTACATACATATATACATTATCTAGTTACGTTGCTCGTAGAAAATGGAATACAATGAAGAGTAGCGATTCATCAATCGACGAAACACCGTATCAAGATTTCCTTTCGTACATAGATAGCTAAAGTGAATTTATGGATACCCGTCGAAACTACGACGCGACGTTGAACAATAATGACAAGAGTTTCTAAGAAGATAACCTTATTTGTTGGTCCACGCTTTATACCAGACCGCGGTACACATAAGACCTCGGCTTTCTCTCTCTCTCTCTCTCTCTCTCTCTCTCTCTCTCTCTCACACTCTCTCTCCTTTTGATTAAGATTCCGTGCGTATATCCACCTTGTCTTTCGATTCTTAGAAGACTTTCCTCCGTTTTATATCCTTCGTAAGATACATTTCTATCGAGTCTCGTATTTATCTCGTTAGAAACGTCGAAACGCACCCGGCAACATATTACACGGTAGAACAATGACCACGTATAGCAGCTTTAGTGACCGTTTAACGGACCGTCATTTCCATCGATTATAAACGGGACAACGCGATATGTGGGAATCAGAGATTGAACCGAACGGTGCGACGTACCGATACGATCGGTCAAAACGTTTAATAACTTTAGTCGATGTAATTAAAAACCACTTTGCCGTTGAATCGATCGATCGATCGGTCGGTCGGTCGGTCGGTTGGTTGGTCGATCGATCGATCGATCGATCGATCGATCGAATAAGTCGAATATTCGATATTTTACGGTTCCTCATAACCAACTTCGTTTAGTAATATGTTCCTCAGACATAACTTATAAGATACATATATATATATATATATATATATATATATATATATATATATATATATACAAGGACGCATACACGTTTTATATAGATACGTTTATAAGTATTCGTACGATAGGAAGATGTAATAATATCGTGTAATAAATAAATTATCTCGTTCCGTTCATAATATTTTTATACTAATTAAATCTAAATCTAATTTTTATACTAATGACAAAATAATCCGAATAAAATTCGAATATATTGTTTTTGTTGGTTTTTTTTCTTTTTTTTTTTTTTCTACGCGATCATTTAATTCGTAATTAGTTAAACCATCATCACCGCGATTACGCGCGCGACCTTTGGATAGATCGTTCACGTCGATCGAAATTTACGAAGACTCATCGCGCTCGAGCGCGTATTACAATGAAAGGCGCGAAAATCTTCTTAGGAACCACGACGAGGTGACTCGTCGATTTCTCTGTCCACAAGTTGGCACCTCAAGAGTTATCACGAATAAAGCGCGTAAATTGCGCCGAGTATTACAATGTCTCGGGGTGGACGTTAGTAAACTTGCAAATCATTTCCACCTGCGGTTTCTTAATCAACAGGTAATAAAAGGGACGTACTTTCGTAGTAATCATACGGTCGAAATGTTCGGGCGGGATAATATAATATGTTAATGTTTCATATATAGAATGCTCGAGTCATCGTCTCGCGCGCGCGCTCCATTTTCTTTTTTCGAAATCGAAATCGATCAAGAACCCGGAGAGAGTCGGTCGTCGATCAAAATTTTAAGATAATTCTCATTATACGACGTATACCCGTACACACGGAGTTTTTTTTTTTTTTTTTTTTTTTCTTAACCTGAGAAATCGATAACCACGATATCTATCGTGCGTGATCTACTCCTGGGGATAGAGAGAGAGAGAGAGAGAGAGAGAGTCAAAGGTGGTAAAAGTTAGTGAACTTTCGTTTCTCCTTAATACGTTTCGAATACGATCGGCGTTCCTGTAATAGGATCGCTACGAAAATGGGATTCGAGATAACGATCTAACCGTACGCGAGCGTACTTTTGTGCGTTGTGTGCTTAAAAGTCAATCGAGATTTCTCCTATCTTTTATCCTTGCCTTAGACGATTATTGTTATGAGCTCATCGTTAACAACAACGTTCTCATTAACCGATCGAAAAATTATCCTTTTTTTCGACGAAACTCCTTCCCTTAAAGTTAACAATAGAATCTTAAAAAACTTATCTTCCGATATTTTCCATCATTGTAATGAAGAATAAAAGACTCCGAAGGATCGAAAATCGTGTTCTTAACTAACTCGTTTAATTGCAAGCGTTTGAAGATTAATTGGATTGACATTCGATCGTTACCGATCTCGAGTACATAACCGGGCATACAATTTTATGGCGCAGGTGCGATGTGGACGCTCCTTGTCTCTCCACGTTGAATGATTATTATTATACTTGTTCGTAAAAACTTTGTACGTGTATATATATATATACACACGCATACCGATACCATAGATACGTACGGCAATACTCTTTTCGTATCCAAAAGCATTATCATCTCGTTCGTCGAGTCATCTTGAACCACGTGGGAATTGGGTCTCCTTTTAACGCTCCTTTCATTCGATCAACTTCTTTTCGCATTTTCCATCCTCATAACGAAATTAAACGAGTGTGAATCTCGTCGCGGGAGCTGTCGAATCATTAAAAAAAAAAAAAGAAAAAAAAAAAACAAGACAACGAGAGAAGAATAAAGATCATTCGCACCGCATGCGTGGAAGCAAAAATCGACCACAGAGAGAGCCACCTTCCTTTCTCTTCCTTTCTCTACCCCACCCCCACCCCCTCCACAATTTCTCGCAATTTATCGTTACCCCGCGAAAGAATACACGAGTCAATTCCGTTGCATTTTAATCGATATTTACATACGAGAGACATCGAGTTTTGCATATTGATCGGCTGTTTCGTCGGATGCGTATGTCGATCGTTAATCGACGCCGATCGGGGAGTTCAGTTTTTGCTCCGTAATTATAGAAGGAAAAAGAGAGAGACAGACGGGAAGAGAGAGAGAGAGAGAGATAGAGAGAGAGAGATATCTCGAACGAGTGTGAAAACATCGAGATTGAATTTTAAAATGGAACGATCAACTTTCGCTTTTCATCGAAATCAATGAGGTCATCGCATAGACCATTTTAAACTATGCAACATTTATCTTAACTACTTTTTTCCATCTAAGTTAATAAATACGCAATCGTCGAAGTAGTTACGATAATATCTCTTGAATATTATATAAATATTTATTTTATATATATTATTGAAAATCGCTATATATATATATATATATATATATATATATATATATATATGTTGTACATGATACAAAATACATTAGATTTCTCAGTGGCAATTGATTTACTTCGTACGATAACGATAATTAATGAACGAGTGATCGAGTAAATTTAATAAACTTACTTGTTTTGATTCTACTCGTTTCTTTAAATTGACACTACAAGAACGATCAGAGAACAACGATTAAAATGAAATGATTTTTTTTTTTTTTTATGATTTTACAGACGAACATGCACGCATCTTTCCCTTACGATGGCGGACGCAGCGGCGGTAGCGGCGGCGGAGGTGGTGGCGGCGGTGGTGGTGGAGGTGGCGGGGGCGGTGGCGGAGGTGGCGGTAGGGCTGTCGAATATGGTGCCGTACGTCGTCCCGATGCCCTCCTACCGCCCCCGGGCCTCGACCAAACCGACCTCGTTCTACACACCAGCCTCGTTGACGACCCCCAGGTGAGCGACGATGTACGTAATCGCAAGACATTTTCTCTATTACCTTCGTGCGACTTCGTACTACCGTTCCTTTCCTCTTTTAACTCTCACCTTCTTTCTCCTTCTCTTAGTATTTCTCTCTCTCTCTCTCTCTCTCTCTATATATATATATATATATATATATATATATATATATATATATATATATATTTCTTACTCTTTTATTCTTTTATGCATGATGCATGAAAAAAAAAAACAAAAGGAATGAAAAAAACGGAAAATTTACCTTCCGTAATCTTTTTTACGAGAAGCACGTGACCGCAGACACAACTTTTACTTGAACCGTCAAGATGACCTATAGCTTGATTTTTGACAGATTTAAGATCGTGCGCCAAGCTCGTAATGTTATGAATTTATGAGATGAGTGAAAGAGGGGGAGAGAGAGAGAGAGAGAGAGAGAGAGAGAGAGAGAGGTGGGTGGATAACACGAAATTTATGAATTTTGTCGTATCTTTATCTCTCGCTTTTTTTTCCTTTTAAGGTCTCTGTTTTCGCCCTCGCGAATATCAATGTTTTTTTTTTTCCTCTCTGTCAGCTTTTCGTTCGAACTTTTCGACGGTAGTCGTAGGAGAGCGTGGGAAGCATAAAAAATCGTTTCACGATAGGGAACGTTGAAAGAATTCGAGTGAAAGTATTTTTGGCTTTATGGTTTATTTTTTTGTTTTCTTCGCGTCTCTCTCTCTCTCTCTCTCTCTCTCTCTCTCTTTCTCTCGTATCGTTAATTCTTAAAATTCGACCACGTCCGCAAACTTAATGGCCTCGAAAGCATACGAATCGTTTATCTTTCATTCTCACTATCGATTCATTGATGATCTATGAATCTTTACGGATCATCGTATCTACTATTCTCTTCTACTATTAACTTTGTCTATAACTACTATCTTTATTCGTTTGTTTGATTACAGAACACGAACGTAGACGATGGAAGTTTTATGAACGACCTGCCACTTCTGAAAAGTAAGTCATTATCATATAAACAATGATATCGATATATATATATATATATATATATATATATACATATGTACATCAAAAATTCGATTGAACGATCAAAGCGAATGAAATTACTAACAAGTTTCGATAACCCCTCCGCGACTTCGTACAAAAGTTATTCCACTGAGTTTACGATAAATACATTAACAATAATACGAAAAGAAAAGTAATAAAATAGAAAATATTAGACTAGTCGATACGTAATAGTACGTATTATACCTGATATATATATATATTTATATATATATATATATATATATATATATATATATATATATATATCATCGACAGCGGAAATATAAAGTATCGTAGTTCTTAATTAGAATTTATCTCTCTTGCCGAACGATTTGAAGAACATAATATAATAGTACAGATACGTAAAAGAAAAAAAAACAGAAAAGAAAAGAAAGGAGAAAAGTCAGAATCTCGTAATAACGAGATAGTAAAAGAAGAAAGAGAGAAAAAAAAAGGAAGAAAAAACTCATGCAGGGATCTGTCGAAGGACGCGTCGGCAAATTTGAAATGCCGAATAAGTACGAAGCTTATTAAGAGCTTATTAGAGGTGCTCAGGACCGACTCGATGATGGTGAAAACAGGCGCGAGTTGGGTCCCCTCCCCCCTCCGATAACTCGAATTACGTAACGCTGAACCAGTTATCCGTTCAGACGTCCGAGCAAACGTTACGAGGATGTCTTGGCTGCTACACGAATCGTAGGAATGGCCTCTGGTTATAAGGAAACTTGCGCGCTTCGTTCAATTCTTAAACTATCCGCGTGTAAGCCGTCACGTCAAACTCGCGAACGAGTAAGCGTACGAACGAAGGAACGAAGGAACGAACGAAGAAACGAAGGAACAAACGAACCAATCGCGGCCAACGACGTTGATCTCTTACGAAAGTGTCACGCATGCGGGACTTCTTACTCGATCGATTGGTCGTTCACTCGTTCGTTTGTTCGTTCGATCTATCTATCTATCTATCTATCTATCTATCTATCGGTCGAACGATCGATCGATCAATCGAATTCAATCTCCGCCTCCGTAATTTTATCTGTTCCCTTTATCTACTCCTAAGAGCCCGAAATTAATTAAACCCGCTTCCTTTTCTCTTACCTTTCTCGGAAGGAAATTCCCGACGTAGAATCAAATTTAATTTATGCGATTCTCGCGAGTGACTTTTCAAAGCCTCGTTCGGTACCACGGCATTTTGAAAGAGAAAAAAAAAGAAGAAAGAAGAAGAAGAAATGGAATAACAATTGCGTAACGTGTTTTAACGATACGCTCTCGTTGAGAAAAACTAATTTGGATTTCGACGGTTCCGTCGAAATGAGAGACATCGTCTGATTCTAGACAACGAGATTAAACAACAAAAATACCCAGCGCTTTCTTTTCCCCTTTTAAACATCACCCAAGAGCCGTATACAATTCCCCGAGAGAGAGAGAGAGAGAGAGAGAGAGAGAGAGAGAGAGAGAGAGAGAGAGAGTTAGAGAGAGGGGGGGGAGAAATATTACGAGGTGAGAAAAAGCTTCCTGAAACACAATTGTAAGAATTTTCACGCCCGTTGCGTCTTCGTTTCTACCTTATAAAGGCGGAACAGCAAACTTAGAAATGGAAGAACGATTCAGAAATATACTTACCTCGCACACGGGGTATATAACCCTCGGCGTTATATAGTTCTTTACTTTTCTCGAATGGGCAACACAATAGCAGAAAAGTACCGGTGCCGATAGAATAGCCAGTAAAAGAGAGAGAACTAGAAAAAGAGAGTGAGTGAGTGTGAGAGAAAGAGAGAGAGAGAGAGAGAGAGAGAGAGAGAGAGAGAGAGAAAGATGCGAGAAATAAAATAAAAAAAAAAAAAAGAAAAGAGAGAGAGAAAAGAAAAGAGTACATGCCCGCCGGGCGGATCGGATTTCATTCATTGTCATTGTAATTTGCTTGACGGGGTGTAGTTTTCGGGGCGTTACTTTGCCCATAGGGGCATTACCTACAGATGGTTGTTTGTTCGAACGTCACCAAGGGTTATTATATGCCTCGTTACTTCGCCCTCTCTTTTTGCCAGCTTATTTGGACAGTCCTTCCTTCCTTCCTTCCTTCCTTCCTTCCTTCCTTCTGCATTCTTACGTTTCTCACCTCTTCTTTATTTTCGCTCGAAGAGGCATTTAAAAAAAAAAAAAAAAAGCGCTTGAAAACTTTGACGTCCTCTCGAGTACCGAGCGCTTATCTCGAATCGTTTTCCTTGTTTTTTTTCCTATTTTATTTCTTTGTTCTCTTGTTTCTTTTTTTGTTTTGAGATTGTCGTTAAAGGAACACGTACGAGGATGAACGTGAAAAAGAAGAAACAGGTTCAATTGTTTGAACCGATCTTACCTTTGAGATAACACGAACGTCGGAATTGGCAGCGTTAATTGTCGTCCTCGATGACGTCCGTTTGCGGCAATGATTCCAATTACGAGAAAAGGATAGAAATCGTTAGAAATCCTCGATTCGACGACCGTAGGATCTCTAATGGAATCGAGAAATCCCGTCCGGGTTTATTCCCCGTTTTTATATACGATTATCGTAAATTTAGTTTTCTCGGATGGACGGACGGACGGGCGGACGGACGGACGGACGGACGGACGGATCTTACGGGTCAAAGTTAATTGAACAAACAACTTATATCTTAATTAGTACCATATGTTCTTTAAAGTCCTGAACCATTTTTTTGTAACACCCTGTATAGCGACACGCGCGTTCCGCTTCTCGGAAGCCGGTTATACAATTACCGCGGCTTACCTTGGCTCCCTACGTCGTTCCAAGACGTGCTCCAGTTTGTTAGCCATACCATATAGCTGGACCTATCGAGAACGAGCTTATTTCTCTCTTTCTTTTTATCTCTCTCTCTCTCTCTCTCTCTCTCTCTCTCTCTCTCTCTCTCTCTCTCTCTCTCTCTCGCGTGCACACACATACACACACGCGCGCGCGCACGCAGCGATTTAGTTTTGCCAAAAACATATCTTCCATGTGTCACGGACCTCCGAAACTCGTTTTAAGTGTTTCAAATGATTCGATCTTGAAATGTTAATTACAGGCTAAGGAACCTCAATGAGATACAATTTACAAGTTTAATTTCTTTCTTCTTCGATTTGTCTTTTCTCTTTGATTTTTCCTTTTTTTTTTTTGTTTTTTTTTTTAATCATCATCATCATCAATATTTCTATCTATCCATCATCGAATACATCTATACGTTCTTATCGTACCATCGGGTCGAACGTGTTCCTTCGATTCGATTCGATCGAGAGAGTCGACGACTCTCCTCCGATTTCTTATTTAAACCAGGCGTGCCGATAGTTAGAACTGAACCGGCAAAGGAACGTACGCGCTTCGGCTCGCGTAAGGAAAGCGAACGAGTTTTTGTGGTTAATCGACCTCGCCTCGAGGACCTGAGAACTATCGGGTCGATTATCGAAACGCATGGGTACCGCTACTTTAGAAGAGAGATTAAAATAGTACGAATGAGGTCGGAAGACCGTTCCGTTTTTTCCCCGTTGTCAATGATTTTTCTAATCCACTCGTCGACCTTTGCACGTATTTATTTTCTCCAGTTAATTTTCGTTAACGAAGTAACGGAAAGATACGTCGTCCTTATCGAATCCACCCAAGATGTCCGATATTCGGATCTTCACAACCACCACCATCCCACGTTCCACGGCTATCGTTAACATCAAATTTTGCGGATTCGACGAGAAAGTGTAATATATATTCTCCGATGCACGAGAAAACGTGACAACTACGATCTTATAAAACGAAAAAAAAAAATTCAAAAACGTATCGCTTTAAACGTAAGTAGGTATATAAACTTACGTTCGTACCACGGACGTACATTAACACAATGACATTTATTCGACGTACACAGAACGTCGAAACCTTGGAGTAGTCAAATCGTCCATCCTGTGCTCCGTGTTCGATCGCGATTCGTCGTACGATTAGATTTAGTACGAATCGTGCGTTAAATTTGATAAGAACCCTTCTTAATATCGACCGTATCGAGGGTTCCCTCCCCTCCGATTCCCTCCCTCGTTCGAGAAATGACTACGAAGGAGAGCGTTAAACCGTGCGTTAATAAATCGTCGTTCATCGATCGATCATTATCGGGATGGTTGTCGTCGTGCACGAGCGAATCTTATAGAACACCAGACCTCTTTGTCGTCGTTTCACGTTGTTCGAACGAACCCGGAGTATCCCGCCGCGTTGAACAAACCAAGAAGGAGGAGTTTCTCTTCGGGGGGTTTCTGATATTTCAAACCGGAGCACCACACTATCTTTTTGGGAAAAGGGGGCGGGGGTAGGGTGTAGAGTAGGGGTCCAAAGGACCACGATAGGAAAATCGGTGGGTCTAATGAAATTAACGAAGGAAGGAAGGAGGCAGCAGCATCGCTCGTTTTCGCCTCGGGGCCAGGTGGACATCTTCCCTTCACTGCTTGCGAAACTGCACCGAAAGACCCCCCGTTGTCGAGAAAGAGAGAGAGAGAGAGAGAGAGAGAGAGAGAGACCACCGGCCTCAAAAAGTCACACCCCATTCGATACGACTAACCAATCAAGGTCGAGAAGTAAGCGAAGTAGTTTCTACCGTGCCGATTGGTTGAGCTTCCGGCGCGTTGATTGCCCAGGAAATCGTGCGTGTGCTCTCTCTCTCTCTCTCTCGATGTTTCTCTGTCTCTCTCTCTTTTTCTCACCGAACGATAGGCACGTGCTAAGAGCACGAAATAACTTCGACGTGAGCTTTAAGCTTAGAGACACACTATGTATCATCTTCCTTCTGAAAAGAACTCGATATAGAATATTTATGAATTATTTATTTTTTTTCTCTTTTTCTTTCTTTCTTCCGCAAGAAAAACTTGGCTTTATTCTCTCTTTGATTTGCCTTTTTGATAAATTTCGAGAACGATATTTAAAGCCTATCCTTCGATATAATAAATGTTACACACACGTTGCGCCCATAGTTATACGTGTCAATAAAAATTCTTCCTTTCTCTCTCTCTCTCTCTCTCTCTCTCTCTCTCTCTCGCACGGAGAAAACGTAATAATGAATGATGCTCAATCTTTCGAGCGTTATGACGTTCCCCGCCTGACAAGCCCCAACCGTGATTTATCACGATAATTACCGTTGTGTATCAACAAAGATGCCTCGTAATTATACATTTTAACGGTCGCCAATGCGAAAACGTGCTCATTTTTCTCTGTCGATTTAACAAGACGTAACGCGGACCGATATAAATCAGCATAGACGGAGCTGGAGGAAGAAGAATACGGTTTAACCCAATGGTAACGGAGGAGTTAACGCGTTGCTTAGATTTATTTAAAATTACATTTATTATATTGTAAAACAAATTATCTTATTTATATATATATATATATTTTTTTTTTCTCTCTTATTCGAAGGGGAAGCAAATTCATCAATTTAATTATTACATTAATTACGCTCTTTAATAACACTACTCCGTGACGGCGGAACAACTTATAACGTCATAATTCACTTGGTAATCGGTTGATAACAGGTGCTTCGAGATTGAAATTCATATTGAAATTAGAGACAAACATTCGTATACCTTTGATACACGATCAATCGCGCCCTTCGTAAAAAAGATCGACGTGAACGATCGAAAAAAATCATCATCCACGTATAAGTTTCTCAAGTGTCGATCCGACGTAGAAAACTCAAACGATGATGCATTTACGTAACGTCTATGCAAAAATCCATTATCCCAACCTTGACGAGTTAGTGATATATCTGTGACGAATCGACGATAGTCACGTCGATTTGCAAATGTGATTCCTCTCGATTCTGGCACGTATCTTGTTATATTAATTTATCAATACACCTGTCCGATAATCTCGCATTACACAATCGCATTATAAATCATAGTAAACGTGGACGGAGGTAAAATGCGCGAGCGAGCGCGCGCACGAACACAGTCAGCGGGTTCGACCGATCATTAAAATTCAAAGAGAAAGAGAGAAGAGAGAGAGAGAGAGAGAGAGAGAGAGAGAGATTGCATCGAGTATGTTTGAAATGATTTCTCTAAATAGCCCGAGGCTGTGGATAATACTGAATCGTCGTCTTCGTCTTCGTTGTCTTCGTTGTCGTCGTCGTCCTCTCTAAAGCCTTCTCAGTCTTGAAAATCGCGCGTAAACGTAGAGATCAATGACTCAAACGAAATCTCTCACCACGTTGCTAATTTTCATTTCAATCGTTTAAAACCGTTATTTGTATTGAATACTGTAAAACAATACGAATCGATGTATTTCGCTGAGCGAGCGGATAAACAATTTTAACGAATATTCATACGCAATCTTTTCCATTTCAATTTCGTTCGATTGATACACACGCGACGTCGATAATATCGAGAGAAATGAAAGAATTTTCATATCGTTTATCGATCCGATTCGTCGAGCGTGATTAAAAATCTGTCGGAAAATTCGGATAAATTTGGAGATGTCCAAATGTCAATGTCCGTCAATAACAAAGAAAAAAAAAAAAAAAAAAACAACGATCCAATCTTCTTCTAATACTTTTCTTTATTTTTAAACACCCGATATTCAAGGAATCGGAAAGGAACGGACATTATTAATCTTGAAACGTTCTGAAAGATTCTTCCTCTCATGATCGAGGTGTGCTGCGTGGTAGTACTCGATAATCTACATGACGAGCAAGAGTCTCTCTCTCTCTCTCTTTCTCTCTCTCTCTCTCTCTCTCTCTCTCTCTCTCTCTCTCTCTCTCTCTCTCTCTCTCTCCCGTCGAACCTTGGCCAAGAAAGCGCCTCGCCCATATTACTCGTGCTGTACAAATTTCTAACGTTCTGCTCTCTCGCACGCTAATACATACAATTTATTTCGTAACGCCGCACACACGCTCTCGCACACACGCTCACGCGCGCGCGCGCACACACACACACACACACGGATAGATACTAGCAAGCGTACGTTCTCTCTCTGTGTTCGATCTCAGAAGAATCGAAGCTGGAATTTCGTGCTATTTTATGTAGATAAAAAGAATAAGACAGAGAGAGAGAGAGAGAGAGAGAGAGAGAGAATATCGTATAAGAAAAAGAACGAGATGGATGAAGAGAAGAAAAAAAAGAGAGAGAGAGAGAGAAAGAGAGGGAGAGAGATACCGAAGAGATAAAATCAAAGTGAAAAGAAGACGAAGAAGAAGCAAACGAAGGTAGACAAGATCGTACGTGAAAGTGAGCGGCTTCAAAAAAATGTTCTCTCTCTCTCTCTCTTTCTCTCTCTCTCTCTCTCTCTCTCCTTTCTTCCTCTTTCTTCTTCTCGTTTTCTTTTTCTTCTTTCCTTTTTTGTTTTCTGTTCTTCTTCCTTTTCCTTTCCTCATGATTTTGTAACGAGGAACGAACGAATGCTTTATTATTTCCGCCGATGATTTCACGATAACCATACAAATCAAGACGAATGTAAAGTTAACGACAAAATGAATACACACACACCGTCATATAGAAGCATGGTTTTGTGTGTGTGTGTGTGTGTGTGTCCATGAGATTTCCTCAAATAACAGGTTTCGCTTGAACTGCTCTGCGCAGCACGTCGCGCGATTTAATGTAATGCAAATATGCGCTAATCGCATATATCTCGAGCAAGATATTGTCTTCTTCTTCTTATTTCGATTACGCAATAACGAGACTCAATGAGTCTTCGATCCTTAATAACAGAGCGATTTCTTAGAATGTGTAGAGCATAGAACGGGTTTTATCCTTTTTATCTTTTTTTTTTTTTGTTTCTTTCGGCGTCTTTCTTCGCCGACGACTTCAAAATTTTTCCCGCCAATTTCATCGCGCCCGTGTATCGCGCGATGGCAAACCACAGGAAGAAGAGAGAATTTTACTATTACGACGAATCCCTCGTAGATATCTCGAAACGAGCTTTATCTCCTTCTAGGCGATCCGAATTTTATTCGTACGTGCGCGGTTTTTCAGCGGAGAATTCCTTTTTCTTCGAACGATCCGACCTCACTTTAAGAATTTCGGGGGTCGAATCTCGCGCGAAACTCGGAAAATGGATTCGATTCGAGTAACTTCGGGTTAGGAACAAAAATAGAAAATAATCATTTATCGCGTTAATGTGAAATAACGAAGCATTGCAATGTTATAATATAAAATATTTAATATAAACATTTCAATGTTATAATATATAATATATTATATATTATTTAAAATATAAAATAATAAGTTAAACCAATTAAGAGGGAGGTATATAGGTAACGTTAATTAATATATCCCAATTATGTATAATGAAACATTATATATACATATACATACATACGTGCATATATATATATATATAACTATAAATAGTATAAGTATAGTGGAGAGATTAAAGTTAATAAAATAAAATGGGAATGAGAGTGTCTTTCACTTTTTTCACGAAGGGAAAAAAAGGTCGTTTCATTGACGACGAACAAGTAGTCCGGCTAACGTGCCTCTCAATGCATGTCGGTCGGGACGTTTCCCGTTTCCGCTGGTATGAAAATTATACGGACTCGAAACTGCAATCATTATTACCTGCTCCTCCACTCTCTTCTTGCAACTTTTTCTTTATACTTCGTCCTCCTGGACGCCTTCGTGTCTCATTCGACTACCGTCTAACGTAAAAAGAATCCCCAATCGACGGGCAGGTGAAGACGAGAGTCCGAGATACGGAGAGGAAAATTTTTTTAACGTCAATTTTGCTATTCGTGATTCACTCGCCCTGGCAAAAAAAAAAAAAGGATAAAAAGGAAACGAGAGGGGACGAGTCGGTGGATCCTTTTATTGAGAGCTAAAGTCGAGATCGTCCGAAAGGAAAAACAAGCGCGATCGTATGGACTGATGGACGTTCGCGTGCCTAGAACTTTTAACAAGCGCGTATCTCGATACGTTACGATTAATTTTCTAAGGACGGTTATTTATTGGTCATTTGCTTTTTTTTGTTTTTTTTCTTTCTTTTTTTTTTTTTATTTCTCCTCTATTCAGAAGAAGAGATTACGGTAGTTACGAAGAATACTTCGACTGTACAATAAGATACAATACAATATAATGAAATTGTTAGGATGATTGGATAATCGGAAATACGATTAACCAAAATGATAACAGAAAGAGAGAGAGAGAGAGAGAGAGAGAGAGAGAGAGGATAAAAATTTTTCAAACGATCGCGCGCAAATCGATTAATTCTCGTAAAACGATTAAGATCTTGTTCTCGACTCGCCGCGAGAGAAGAAGAAGCTCCTCCTCCTCCTCCTCCTCCCTTTTGAAACACCTTCGCGGTCGACCATTGTTGCCTATTATGATCCGCCTGGTTAAGTATTCTATGAATTGCGACTTTACGACGGTGAATCCTGTAATCAAAACCGGCAAGGTGTTGAGCAACTGCGCGCGCAGACTGCAGGTCTGCTGCGTTACTTAACCTCCGGCTACGGTCTGCCACTCTTATACACTGTCCTTTTTCAAGCATCGGATTGCCGCATGAATCATTTCGCGATACACAATCGTGGAACGGACTGGACTCTCTTTTCTTTCGGCGCGCTCGACAGAGATAGAGAAATTCGAGTCTCGAATTAATTAATGATTAATCATCGAATAACGTTTTCTTAGATTTGAAATATCGCGGATTCTTTTATTTTTCCGTTTTTTTCTTTTTTTTTTTTATTATTGATTCGTTAAATCATTTTTGTGTGTCGGGCATGTCGAACAATTAAATTATTAAAAAATCGTAGATCATGTGAAATCGATCGATATGCATACATACAAACATACATACATATATATATATATCGTTAGAAACATCATCGACATTAATCCCTTGCCATTGAGTTTTTGATAACGTTCGAGCTCTCCTCGACATTCTACAAATTCCTCTTCTTCGTTCTTTGTATTGTTTTTTTTTTCTATTTTTTTTCTCCGTTTTCCTCTCCCCTCGAAGACTCGACCTTCGCAATGAGGCATCGAGCGAAGAGTACTCCCCCCCACCCCACCGTCCACGGATTATCGTAGCACTGACGTAGCAGCAGCAGCAGCAACAGCAGCAGCACCATTGACGTAGCGCTTTCTCGAAAGTATATTTACTCAAGGCAAAGCCAAACGAGCGAGATGCATGCATTTAATTTCTCATCGTCGTCGTCGTCGTCGTAGTCGTCGTTTTCAGTCATCGTCCGATCGCGCGTCTCTTACGCTCTCAGCGTTGCGTTGGCGTAGAAAATGATGGGGGAGGGGCGGGGGGACTTAGCTGTCCGCTTAAAACTCAACGTGTCAATTTATCATCATCATCACCATCATCATCATCATCATCTCGCCATCGTCATTCGTTTCTTATTCGCGATTTACAACGAGGTTACAGGCATATCGCATGATACGCGTTATATCTTTTAATAGGCTTTCCTTCCTCCCTGGGCCCCCCTCCCCCCCTTCTCCGTATATAATAGTGATTTTTCGAGGTAGCGAAATAAAAAATGTCCGATCAATTCCTATTATACGTAGATATGTAGAGAAACCTATATCGTATACCGTTAACGCGAAAGCAACGGATAAGAGTTTACGCCTACGTATTATATTATATACCTACGATACTCCTTATCGCTAACTAATCTTGGATCGATTAAAAAAGAAAGAAAAAAAATGAGAGAGAGAGAGAGAGAGAGAGAGAGAGAGAGAAAGAGAGAGAGAGAGCTATGAGTATCGAAGGGAATGACAAAAACGAAATCGCGATGATCCAGATGTGATCGAGGCGTTACCTGGCCAAGAGAAGAGTATGATTACTCGACGTGCAAATAATGATCCACTGCTGTCTTCTCCTTGGTTCTTCCGAACCTGAAACGAGCTCGCTTCGGATTCTTTTTATACGCGTACGCTCGGTCGATTATTCGAAACTCTACGTGCCGCTGAAACGTATGGAAATTAATCGACCGTATATTTATATTCGTGCTATTTTCACGAAGAGACGCAAGTAGGACGTTTATATACACGACCATCTTGGTATCTCGTTTGGGAGGGGCGAGATGAGGGGAAAGAGGAGAAGGGAGGTCTATTAGTCCTCGCAATGCATCCACGGCTCGTCCGTTATGACAAATTATCCGGTGGCCGCTTCCTAGACGCTATCTCGCCACACGTTACAAGGAGGTGGCACCAAGAAGAAGAACCGGTGAGAAACGATTAGCTCTCTCTTGCTCTCTCGCTCTCTCTCTCTCTCTCTCGAGAAAGAGAGAGAGAAAGAGATATCTCCCAACACTAACTCCGTGGTTGCATGGGAAATCTTGAAGTAGCGTCAACTTACGGGCAAACGAAGTTCTTACATGTATAAAAGATCTCCTCTCCGTCGTCATCGTTCCTTTCGATCTCTCTCTCTCTCTCTCTCTCTCTCTCTCTCTCTCTCTCTCTTTCTCTCTGTCTGTCTCTCTCGGTTTCTCTTTTTCTCCGCTTTCATTATGCCGACCGTTCGACGAACGTTCCCTATTTCCGCGTTATGATGGAATTCCAAGAAACTTCGCTTTCGTTTTTATCGATAACGATCGTAGTAATACTTCAAACGTGTATGCAATCGAAACGAAGAGTTTAGAAAATAACTCGAACGATGATAGGAGCCACGCAAAACCTTTGATGTATTTTAAATTCGCTGACTTTTCCATTATGCCAATAGGTACTCATTAAACCATGGCGGATAATTCAAAAAGGCAAGATACTTGATCGTTGTCAATGAAAGCGTTAGTAGCGACTAGTGTACCGATCGAACGAACGAACGATCGATCGATCGGTCGATCCATCGATCGATTTATGATTTTTCAACGAGAATTTCTCGAGAAAAGGTAGTTAACAACACAACGAACCAGTCCGTATGATTTAAACGCGAATAGTTTTTGATGGGCCTGAAAATAAAATGGTTATATATCTTCTCAGATGATTTCTCGAGAAATGTCATGGATCCTTCGTTCGTTCGTTCATTCGTTCGTTCGTTCGTTCGTTCGTTCTCATTATTATGCCCGTTGAATTGCCGTATACGTTGCCAAGTAATTAACTCGCTCGCCGATAGAGATTGACCGATAGCAAAAGAGTACTATCGATGATTGAGACGATTTCACAATTCACACCGCTAAAGGTTACGGCAGCTCGTGATAATTACACGTTTTACACGTAGTAGGCTTGTATGTATGCATTATATAGACATGCGTGTGTGTGTTTATATATATGTATATATATATATATATATATATATATATATATATATGTGTGTGTGTGTGTGTGTGTGTGTGTGTGTGTGTGTGTGTGTGTGTGTGTGTATGTATTCGCATCATACAGAGCGAATACGTGAAGCTCAAACACGAAAGTTATTCCCATTAAATAAATTAATACACGCTTAGACGTTAGCGAGCGATGAAGATAAGGGAACGGAGAGAAAAGAAAAGAAAGAGATACGAATACCGAACAATGGAAAGTGCCCAAAGCGCTTATTATTTCTAAATAATAATATTTCATAAGGCCCCGAACGTGTGTTCTTTGAAGGGGCTACCGCGTTCGTAATTACATATGTAGCCTCTCGTACGCGGAAGGAAACCGAGTTATAACGGGCTTTGTCAAACGAAGATATATTTGTACACTCTTAGAACTTCGTGAATGTCGTTTGTGAATTATCAAAAAATTCGATGAGTGGCAATAAGTTCTTTCTTTCTTTCTTTCTTTCTTCCTTCCTTCCTCCTTATTATTATTCTTTATTATATTGATTTTCAACTAGCCGCCTCTTTGGATGTACAGATTTGAAAATGTACAAGGAAGTATTTTGAAGTATTTTAAAAATACGATCCACCGTTTTCGTGATTGTTTGATATTACTTATGCATTATTTGTATAGGCGTTTGCGGTCGGAACCTTTAAGGATAAATGAAGGAGTCGATCCATTCGACGATTCGTTAAAAAAAATAATGTACGATATTGAAGAGTACGGCGGTAAATAAACAAAAATGGTAAATGCAAAATTTACGAAGACGTTATTGTGAAACGGAAAAAAAAAGAAAAGATAAAATAAAAGAGAGAGAGAAACACGGTGGATCCTTTATTAATCAACTTTCGCGATACACGCAATGTAAATCAAGAAGAACACGCGTGTAAGTCTCCCGTTCCTTTCGGCGAGTTTTGATCGCTAAAGATGGTAATACCATAGACCTCTTACTCTCTCTCTCTCTCTCTTTCTCTCTCTCTCTCTCTCTCTATTTACTCTCCGCCTGCTCTTCGTTTTGCCCCCTCCACAACTTGCGCCCTCCTAAGCATTATAATTTATGAGCGTTGCTGCGAGCCACGCAGCCATCGACCTATTTGGACCGCACGGAAATTTATTACCCATTTGACCTGTTCGATCCAGACACCGTCAATCGTCTCGATATTATTGACTCTCTAGCGGTCCATAGATAATATAGACAACTTGTCTAACGTTGACCATACAATACACCTCTATATACGCTCATCATACTGTACCATTTACCACGTACCGGTCTGGGCTACGCAACAATACTTACAATTAGAAAAATATTAGAGTTTTATATATCATTTAACATTAAAGTTATATATATATATTCTATATTAATATAATATATATAATATTATATATATTCTAGAATATCTATATATATATATATATATATATATATATATATATATATGTATATATATATATATGTATATATATATTCTAGAAAATCTTTCGAGACTTCGAGACGACAATAACGCAATCCAATTCTTCTCCGCGAGCCACTCGCCATCAATCAATCAGTTTGCCCACCACTTAAGTTTACTAGCTCACCACTCTAACCGATTAGATCTAACTATAAATAAACAGAAACAAAAACGGTCCTGTTCGGCACGACTGTGTGTCAAATAGTTTGTATCGTCTTCTCGTACCACCTCCCACCGGAAGTGGCAAATAAGTTACTTACACATTTTGTAAGTCACATGCTGCTCGCGCGAGACCCGCGCTATTTGCCCAATCCGACGTAATCGATTCAACAATAGATAAAACAAATGACACAATGAATGATCGATTCAGATGATCCCAACCGAGAGGACCAATCTAACCGACTTACGTAACGAATTTTTGGACTGATTTTCACGATACCAGACTGATATGTAACTATTTCTTTTTTTTTTATATATATATATATATTATCAAAAATAGTCGTGCATGTTGTGAAAATTGTCGTGAAAATTGAACGTATATTTTAACGCTATCATTCATACCGTTAAAAAATTCTTGATGATATGTATAAATAGTTACATTCGTTCTTCCATTTTATCGAATAACGATACATCCAACGCACGTTCTAATTTTACCGAGGACAAAAGAAATTGGCAAAGTTTAAAGAACAAATTACAAATCGATGATTAGAAATTGATCATTCATTTCTTTTTCCTACCTACAAACTTTTATCCGTAAACTTTTTTATGTTCGCAAATGCAATCATTCAAATCGTTGAAAATTATACGAGACTCAATTCGCAAGGGTACTTACTCGTAATCATAAAAGAAAAAAAAAATGTTCGCAACTCGTTAGAAACATTTTCGCGTTCGTAATTCCCCCTCGAAGATTTTCGAAAAGATGATAGAATCTATCCGTTCTCAGCTCTAATCACCCGTTGCGGAATATCACCCAACCCTATTTCGCAAACGAGGAGCCGGATGAGAAATCGTTTCGGTACTTAACTTACATTATTTCCTGTGCCAAATCAAAAGCGGCAATTTTATGATTGTTTCGCGTCGTGCGAACGAACGTAACAGCTCGTAAGTAAAATAACGACTCGAAAACAAAGACTCTAACGAGCGTAAATTCTTTTTCTCCATTTTTTCTCTTCTCTTACCCAATTTTTACGAAACTATCGCAAAATTTTACAACGTTCGTACATTAAAGACACGTACGTTGCGGTCGTAATATCGTATCAATAAATTTTTCTTTGAAAGAGAAAGATAAGAAATAAAAAAAAAAAGAAGAAGAAGAAGAAGTGTAAAATATGTTACAAATGTATGTACGATTTTGTGCAAAACTGGCTATTGCGGTTAACGCGCGAAAAGTTCAAATATCGCATGCGGTCATCGCGAATTATAACAATGAAGAAGAGTCCCAGACTCCTTATATAAGTTGACCATTGGCTGTATTGCAATAACTCGCTTTGTCGGTAGCCCCTACGAGATTCGATATTAAGCATTCCAGAGAACGGCCATGCAATAATGCGAGGCTACTGATGCATAGGAAGGAAAATACGATCGGTATATTGGCGAATTTTAAATATTTCGCTGAAGATATTGCCCCGTTAGCGATTATATACACACAACGTAGAGAAGACCGAGAGAGAGAGAGAGAGAGAGAGGGAAGATAATTTCGGGCAAGAGAGTGAGCGCGCGTGGCTTTCGGTATTTCGTTGGCTCCTCACCGTGAAATCGCTAATCTCCGCAACGACCTTTTCCAAACCGTTGGAAGAGCCAATCCGATACCTGCATTTTAATATGGATTATTATTACATTCCTCGTGGCACGAAGAAGTATTAATTGAGATCGCCGTAACTCCATAGTTTTGTTTCGTTTCTTTTTTGTTTTTTTTTTTGTTTCTTCTTTCTCCTTTCTTTTCTTCTTACCTTTTCACACATAAAGTCAAAAAAAAGAGAAAGAGAGAGAGAGAGAGAGAGAGGAGAGAAGAAAGCAACGCTTTTATAACGGCACATTACGTAAAATTTATCGCCCGCGTTATGACCAGTTACAGGGAGGTCTGTAATTTAATTTATCGACAAATCGAGTCGATACGATTAATCTTGATCGGGGAGAGTTAAAACCGGGAAGGTGTCTTTACAAAACTGGTCTATAAATCATATTCGAGCGGCGTCGCGAATGGTCGTACGATAATATCGTATCGATAAGAAGTATATGACGTTTGTAATGTTCGCTTGGTAAAAACACAATAGATGAAAAAAAAAAAAAGAAGAAATTTAGAAAGAGAGAAAGAGAAAAGAAGGATAGTTTTAAAAGGAGACATTTGCTTTGTGTTTTGCAGACATGAAACCTTCGGAGAGAAGCGAAAAGGCCATGCTGACAGGGAACGCGCAACCTTCGGACGTGTTCTGTTCGGTCCCAGGACGATTATCGTTACTCAGCAGCACCAGCAAGTACAAAGTTACAGTAGCCGAGGTACAGAGACGACTCTCGCCACCGGAATGTCTAAATGCCAGTCTCCTCGGTGGTGTTTTACGAAGGTAAATATATCAACTTTGACGATTACCACAATATCTACTCTTTTTATAATTGTTGGGAAAAAAAGTAATATCGGTAAACGATCGTTTCAAATTATACGGTATACCGATTTCGTTTAGGCTTCTCATAGAAATAAAATTGTTAAATGATCGTTTCGAATTATCCGATATATCGATTTCGTTTCGGCTTCCCATGGAAATGAAATTAATTTTTTTTTCTTTATCCACCTAATTGGTAACATCTAAATCGTATTATACGGTACATTATTCTGTAAACTGTCTAAACGGAAATATTGTCACATGTATGGAAGAATGTGTGGGTTGATATGGAACATGAGAAAGCACTTTATCGAATGACATTGCCGAACGACCGAACTCGTACTTTTAGTCATTAATATCTTTCATCAAAAGTGGATAGTTTCGTTAAGAAAAAAAAAAAAAAAGAAGAAAAAGAAGAAGAAAAGTAAAGAATAAGATTTCCAAAGAATACCCCCTTCCCCCTCAAAAAATAAAAAAGTCTACGTAAATTATTTCTATTTTCTCTTGTCAAAAGCATCAAGAATCGAGTAAGCATTTTGTTCATTCAAGGGTATAATAATTCTTTCCTCTGATTTCTCTCTCTCTCTCTCTCTCTCTCTCTCTCTCTCTCGCTTCCTTCTTTCCGATCCCCTACTCTTCCTCTTGGCAAAGAAAGAGAGCGAAAGAGAAAGAGAGAAAGAGAGAGAGAGAGAGAGAGAGAGAGAGAAAGAGAGAAAGCGATTTCATTCATGTTCCTTAACCGTCCGAGCTATTCACCGTACTCTCGCGAGAGAACTTACACGCGTGCGCACCGTTAGGATAATTTAACCTTACAATAAAGCGATTATTATTAAAAGCATTAAAAAACTTGGAATATTCGCTCGTCGCACCTCATCGATATAACATATTCATACATTACTATTATTTATATAATTACTCATATTATTACTATTATTATTATTATTATTATTATTATTATTATTATTATTATTATTATTATTATTATTATTATTATTATTATTATTATTATTATTCTTATTATTATTATTATTATAATTAGGATCATTCGTATTTCACGTTAAATCATCTCGCCTCTTATTAAGATTTCTTGGCAGAAAATAATCAACGTGAGCTCTAATATTAATTATATTCCGCTAACAAGAGGAGGAAGAAAAAAAACAAAAAGTATCATTACAAAAGGAATCATTCACTTTCGCGATGAATCAATCCTCATTGATTGGAAATGCAAATTGGAATTATCTTTCGGAGAAACTTGTTATATCGAGGTGAAAGCACACATAAGTAAGGATACGGATATATCATTCCGTGATGATAAAAAAATACACAGGAAATGATGGAGAATCGGGATTCACCGTTAATCGTCCTTTATCTAAGAAGTTAATTAATAAACGGTGGATCTACATCGACCGGACGTCTTATACTCGAAACAACACGGACAGGATAACCTAATTTATGAGTTTCTCTCTCTCTCTCTTTTTCTCTCTCTATCTCTCTCTCTTTCTCTCTCTTTCTGTCTCTCTTACGTGCGCGCTTGAACGAACTCTCCTTCTGCTTTATCTGATTCACCATTTTACTTGGGTAGCAGGACACATATATAAGTTGCGCAATGTTTTATCAGCGGAGACACGGATAAATCGTTGTTACGTTGAAGACTCGGCCGGGTGGGAGGGGGGGGGGATACGTCAGTGTAATAACGCATATTATATGATGCGTATAAAGGATATATGCAATGAGGAGCGAATGCGCGTGTAGGATCTACGCGTGTAAACGTATATATATATATATATATATATATATATATATATATATATTTACGCGTAAAGACAGTTTCACACAGGCTCTCCAATATATAAATGTATATATATATATATTATTATTATTACGTCTATATATATATATATATATATATATATATATATATATATGTATGTATAATCTATTCATTTTACGATACTTTATCGTGCGAGAAAACTTCCGTAATCTCTCGAAGGACAAGATATTGACCGGAGGTGCCGCCCCAAACGACCATATCCATGATTTCCCCTTGAAAATAATGGCTTTCCGTATATAAAGCCCAGACCATAATTGGATACGACTTTTTTTTTCCCCCATGAATATACCTCTCATTTCGTTGTACCTTCGAGGGAAACGGTAGAAAATATTGGATTTAACGCTTCACACGGAATAATAATAATAGGACAAACTGTAAGGACGATTATAAGAGAGAAGGTCTATTACCTTCCCCAAGGAGTCCCCCCAGAAAAGAGATAGAAAAGGGATGGAGATATATAACGAAAAGAAAGTAACCGATAAAGCGACCGATCTATGATGCTCTTCATGCAAATGAGGTATTAATAATTTCATAGCTTCGAGTGTCAATTCCATGCGAATTAACCCCCGAGGCAAATCGCATAGGATGCCAAGTGCAATAATCCTGCTCATCTTGCCTGTCGCCGTTTCCATGATACATCTCGCACACCATCGATATAATTCATCCATATTCGAATAGCGATCGAACTGATAATTACAAGCACTGACTTGCCATCATAGATTCTCTCTCTCTCTCTCTCTCTCTCTCTGGTTTTGTCTCTTTTTACTTTCCTCTTTCTTCTTCCCTCTTTTCTCCCCCCCCCTTACAATTGCCAACGTAACTCGCAAAGCTTCTAAGGATTCAGTGCACAATTTTACTCCGACAAATGATCATCCGTCCATCCGAGTATGCCTGCCTCTTGTAAAACGTGCCTTTTCGAAATCGTTCCGTTACAAAATCACTTTTCATTTTCCATTTTCTTCTTTGTAGTTTATTAACACAACGTAGACGAATTGCGTTAAACACATCGGATCGTAATTCGTATCGTAGGATAAACGCGTATCTTTTGTACGAGAGGTTTTTGTTTCAGGCGAATCTTCTTTTTTTGCGATTTATAAAAAGACACGATCGTCTTCGAAGCATTCGCAAGAAAGACGCGTTTACTTGCCTCTCTCTCTCTCTCTCTCTCTCTCTCTCTCTCTCTTTCTCTCTCTCTCGGGTCACGATCATAGAAAGTCCTTCGGGTTTTGCTAATGTCAGCGGATAGCCATTTACGATTAACGATACGGGTATTCAAGGATAATTCTTCGAGAGAATAATCGAGCGGCAAGGAATCTCGACTTTCTGGAAATACTTGTTTCGAGACGAACAATACTAACCGTTAATGTTATATTAAGTTTCCATCGTTTGTTCGGTTACTCCGTTTAACGCTAGGTTTTTCGGGCGTTTCTTATATACCCTATCTCTACGAGCACCCGTGTCAAATTGACGGGTAAACGAAAATATACATTTTCTTTAAAAAAAAAATTGATCCATTCAAATTAAGTCTCTGAATTGAACGATATTAACGGCTTTAACGTTGAAATAAATTATTGATAAATAAAAAGCCTTTTTTCTTTTAAATTATCACGGAAATGATAACAATAATATTAACGGTATAGGTTAATCGTATATTTATTGAGCACATTCTTTTACAAATATACTGAATTTTGTTTTCTGTGAATTTTCCGCATACGATGTCTTTGCAATATATACAACAATTATTGCTTCTATCTGTTTCTTTTTTGGAGTAGCCCACTTGGCAATTTTTTCACACTTCTAACACGTTTAAGGTGATAGAAATGAAGTTTTTTTTGGGTATTTCATTTCGAAGTTTCAAATCCGCCAAATTGATGGGTCCTGTAAACCTAGTATTAAATAGGAGGATGGGGGAGGGGGAGGGAAGAGGGAAAATTAAAAAGGGCACGAATGAATATTCGAATGAACCGCGATCGACAAAAAGCTCTTCCTTCGGTTTACTAATGTCACGCGACAACGATTAACGATGCCCGATATTATATGTATATATATATATATATATATATATGAGACATCTTGAGTAATCGTGGTAGGCAAGAAATCGGTCTCTCGAATATTCCTATGAAAGGGAGAGAGAGAGAGAGAGAGAGAGAGAGAGAGAGAGAGAGAGAGAGAGAGAGAGAGAGAGAGAGAGAGAGAGAGAGAGAGTAACGAAGTCTTCGGAGGGTTCGAGGAATATTCGCGAATACTCGAAAATGACGAAAATCCGTCCTTAGGACAAGTCTACGTAATCAACGAATTCTAACTTTTGTCACGTACGCGACAAATAACTCTTAACAACCATCATCGATGATAATAAGTAATACCTTACGTACGTACGTACTTCAAATATATTCTCTCATATATATATACTTACTTTACTCGAGGTGCTGTGAAATAAAAGTAGTATGAGATATAATTATGGATCAGACATTAAAGCATGTCTCCGTTGAGAGTGAAACGTTTACTCATACGATTATACATAAGAATATTTTGTTAACGTGAATGTAGATATTTACGAGTTATTCGTAAAAGAGAGAAATAAAAAGAGAGAGAGAGAGAGAGAGAGAGAGAAAACGACACGTTAATCGAATATAAATCGTAAATAGTTTCGCGATGTCACCTAAGTAATTAAAACGAAAAATTTATCGTAATAGATTTTAAATGAAAGAAACAGAAGGCCGAATTGAATCACGCCTCTACTCTTACGTATAATGCCATCGCATAATTCTCGTTCAATGAGCTCGCTAATATATATATATATATATCTCTTTCTCTCTTACTATAAAAACACACTTAACCAAGGAAGTCGACCTAACCGCGACGTGTTATTAAGCGTTCTTATTAATTCGACTCCGTAAGATCTTTAGCTCGAGCGATATAATTTCAACGGATAAACGAGCGAGCACACCTTTTGGTCGTAATTACGTTACCTACCGCCACTACTATGAAACTCCATTGCGGAGTTCTCGAGTATAATAACATCGATTAAAACGCGTTTACGTTAAGACGAACGGTCCACGAGGGTTAGTTGAATAATTCTTAATGGAGTAGTCTGCATACAACAATTAGTACAGAACACGATGCACCTAACGTGGTAAACGCGCAGTAAACGAAACGTACGTATCATAACATCGACCAGCAACCAGCGCGATTCTAAGGACACATCTCGAATCGACGACTATAAACATACGAGGACAATCATCTACTACAAGGTTAAGATCGATTTAAACTCTTCCGCGGAATGTCGCGAGAGAGAGAAAGAAAGAGAGAGAGAAAGAGAGAGAAAGAGATCATTTTCAATAACAACATATTCTTTTTCTCCCATAATAAATAGAAAATAGCGAGTGTGCGTATGTGTGCGTACATATATATATATATATATATATATATACACCATATATACATTATCTTTTGATCCAAAAACACATTTAAACGAGAGATCGTCCAATCTCAAAAGAAGACGGAATGCTCGATAGCTAGGGGAAAAAAGAAATGACAATTAAATGAGGCCCCGTAATCCATAAGTTGCGATTATGTTAAAAAGTTATTAGCGGTAAAACGTATTAATTGACGTAGCAAAGAGGAAAAGATCAGTCGAAGGAGATCAAACGAGAGAGTCGGCGGCGGTTGTAACCGAAACGAACAAGAGTTGGACGATACGCGTTACCGTTACGACAGCCAGCCTACGTCGGAGAATGATGGATGGACAGGGTGCTTTAAGAAAGAAGAACTCGGCTGCTGCTGCTGCTGCTGCTACTACTACTACTACACTACTACTACTACTACTACTACTACTATCGGCTCCTCCGGTTGTAATAACCACATTGAGAAAATATACTTCACGGACGGACGACTTGTCGTACCCGTGTCGCGCAGGATCGACCTCGATCTCGAAATCATTGTTAAAATAACGGTGATCCGCATTTTCCGAAGATCGGTTAATTTTGATCTCGAAGCTACGAAAAAAATTTTCATTCGTAAGGAAAAAACAGATCTAGGGGGAGGGGGAAAGGAAGGAGTAGTTACGTAAGAAATTATTCATAACCAATCATCGTTTAAAGCTTATCCGACCGACCGAAAGAAAGGTTTACGAGAGCGACGGTGGAACTTAACGACTTAACGTTCTAAAGGCGATGTTAACGTCCCGCGTTTCGTCAGTGAGTACCCGCTCTAAACCTGACAACGAGTGAAAGACAGAGAGAGCGCGCGCCAGAGAGAGAGAGAGAGAGAGAGATACTCTTTGATCCTACACTTAGGCAAGTATTTTAGTATGCATTTAACGTTGCCCTTCCGGCAGGCACCGCCCTCTCAATCGTTCGAGATTCCCGTTATTTATTACAACGATCGTAATCCTCCGGCTTTCTGGTTCTTCTCTCGTTTAAAGAAATTTCTCTCTAGGCAGGACTTATTCGCGAGAAAGTATTATTTCGTCGTCCTGCCGGCCTGTTGTTGTTGCCGCTGCTCGAGTTGCCCAATCACTTCGACTTACACACGTGAAATCCGCGGATTATGCTAATTTTTTTCGTGTCTTCTTCCATTTCTCTCTCTCTCTCTCTCTCTCTCTCTTTCTCTCTCTCTCTCTCTCTCTCTCTCTCTCTCTCTCTCTCTCTCTCTCTTTGTCCTTCGTCTCTCCAAACTCCTCCTACTCCTCCTTCTTCTTCATCTTCTCTTCATATTATCCTCCCGCCTCTCAGCATTCGTTAATTTATTTATTATTTTCTTTCTTTTTTTTTTCTTCCTTTTTGCTTTTTTTTGTAAGCATCGCCGCAAAAATGATTAATGCGAAGGAGTCAAAAGTTTCGAAAGTCTTCTTGTAGCTATGTGAAGGTCGACGATGCCTCGACACTCGCCTACGTTCTTATCCGACTTCTTTTTTTTTTTGTTTGGTCGATCTCTCAAAACGAACGTATGTACTTTTTTTCGAAGATATAACATGTATCCAAACTAATCCCTGTATATTTTCTTTATAGGGCGAAGTCCAAAAATGGCGGACGACTGTTAAGGGAGAAATTAGAGAAGATCGGTCTGAATCTGCCAGCCGGTAGAAGGAAGGCCGCCAACGTCACACTTTTAACGTCCTTGGTAGAAGGTACGTTCTAATTTTTATATTACGATAAACGTTATTACGTTATAACGTTACAACGGCGAATGATGGAAAATGAAATTTTTTGGAAAAATTTCTCAAAAGAAATCTTTTGTTTTCTCTCTCTCTCTCTCTCTCTCTCTCTCTCTCTCTCTCGACAAGATTTCTTTTCTCTTCGTTCACGATCTTACGGCACAAACGTATCCCCTTAACATTTTTATCCCACACGTTGACCCGCATTTCTCTGAGCTCGCCGGTCATAGAAGAATATGGGCACTTAATTCTTTCGCGCAATGAATTTCTACCTTAGCGTGTGCCAACCAACCGTTATTTATGGATATCCGTCGCGTAGGATAGATTTGCATCTCCTTAAATAATACCCCCGGCTAATCCGTCATCTCAACGGCATCTCTGACGCGTCGGGTTTTTCGTCGACGTGTATCTAGGTATATTCTCTCTAAACTCGTTCTCGCGAAAGCAATGACGGAAGAGTTTTAAGATCTAGTATCGGGATTGAATTCAATAAAAAAAATCTGGAAGTCTTGGAACTCAAAGTATGTATGTACGGTACGTTTACTTTACGATCTTCGACGTTTCTCTTTCTCTCTCTCTCTCTCTCTCTCTCTCTCTCTCTCTCTCTCTCTCTCGCGTGCGCGCACGTTTTGAGTGGATCGTTTAAATGATTTCTCTCGACCGACGCATTTAAGTGAAAATCTGTCGTTTTTATTTCAAAAAAAGAAAAAAAAAGCAAAAAGAAAGAAAACGAAGGAAGGACATTATCATGATAACGTTATATTTCAGATAATAAAATATATCTTTACGAAGATAAAAGGAAAGACAATATTTGTGGAAAGAATAAACTTCTCAACGATCGAATAAATTCGTCCTGTCTTCTATATATATATATTGTCACGAACGTGCTTGGAACTATAGCTTGGCTCAGAGCGTAACCAATCGGGTGATAGACTTTTCGTTCGTCACATTTTTCTCTTGAAGGATTAAGTTTACAAACGATGACAATAGGATTTCTCAGGGAGAAGTAGTGAGATTTGGGAAATTCTGTGCGAGCACGAACTCATTGATATTTCATATAATTGCTTCTTTATTATGTAAATAGTTGTAAATTTTATTGCAAATAAATTAAATTCTTTCTCTCTCTCTCTCTCTCTCTTGTAAATTGTTGTACCGGGTGTAACAATATATATATATATTATTCTTTGATCAACACTTGACTTATAAATACTTAACTTATAACGTCATCATCGTGTTAAAACAAAACTTGGAATATTTTTCTCTCTTTACGGTTCAACTCGTTCTTCTTCCGGTTTCGAGCTAAAAAGCAAAGCCTCGATTAATCAAAGAATACTCCTTGCAAGAGTTACCAACTCGAGCGGGTTAATGGTCCTCGCTCGCTCCTCTCGCACGCTCGCGTCTTACGTCCGTAGAGAGAGATCGCAAGGAACGCCCCTCCTCCTCCTCCTCCTCCTCCTCCTCCTCCTCCTCCTCCTCCTCCTCCTCCTATATCGGCGAAACTCTAACGACGCTATGCTCTATGGGCCTGTCGGAGCCGTTGGTACCGACGTTGATTATAATTTATCGTTCGTTGGGCTTCCATAAAACACCATGGCACGAGACTTTCTTCCATCTCACCAGCCTAGACGCGCGATAACTTCTTACTCGCGGAACAATACGCCCCTCCAATAGGCTCGGTTAAGCTTGATCCTCAAAGCCGATTCAGTTTAATTTTCTCTTACATTCTTACGAAACTTTTCTATCCTTCGAACATATCCGAACGTTCGAGTATTTATCTTCTCGTAATCGATGGAATCTTTTTTATTCTCTTCTTCATTGTCAAAAAATACCAATTCAACGGAATTATTTGTGAATCGGACGTAACGTCGGCAGATTCGATTCGTTTATCGTAAATTCGTTACTCGGGGTCATTCGAAATCGAAATTATAAATTAATTATTTCACACCGACGAAGGATTAAACGCGCACGCGTTAATGCTACACCTTCGACATTTATTTTCCTCGTATGCAAAAAAAAAAAAGAAACGGCGAGAGATTAATGTCACAATAAAATAAAATTGAGGGGACGTAGAAAACTACTCTCTCTCTCTCTCTCCGTCTTCCTCTCTTCAAAGATAAAACGGCTGCATTGTATATTTAAACCTTTCAATAAACGTCCATTGCTCGATTTGCACCGAGATGCGACTGGATTAACACGTACGACTCCCTGATTTATACGTTCGTCGTCGGCACGAGTAGTCGATTCTATCCTTTCCCCGTTTTATCCCTCGACTTTATCTTAACAATATCTTCGAGTCACGGCGGATACGAACATCAGTTAGATTTCAATAAATCACTCACGATTTGATCTGTTATACCATCGAAATTAAACACGCTTTTACAAGTGCCATCGTACATTTCGAGTAAAATGTTTATAAATATTATTATTAAATATTTTTCTCGAAACGCTCATTATTCTCAAATCGAATATACTCCCTTACAATATTCAAACGGTCAAATCAAAAGCTGTATTTTTAATCAGATACGTTCTTCTCTTAATTCGTTGAAAATGTATAACGAAAAAAAAAAAAAAGAAAAAGAGGAAATGTACCTATGGTTTTATAAAGGTCTAAAAACATTGATTCGTACTATCAAATCTCTTCGAACAACGTTGATATTAAAATTATTTCTATAGTTAAGTTATACGGTATAAGTAAGAGAGACAGAGAGAGAGAGACAGAGAGAGAGAGAGAAAGAAATGTAAAAGCCAGACATACGTCTTCTTCTCCATCGTGTATTCGAGAAGTCAAAGAGGCTCCCGAGTAAGGCGAAAGTGTGGGAATTCTCTCGAAACGGCAGATGTGTAAGTAACACCTATCCCCAACATGATTCACCTGGTATATACAACATACATACATACATACATACATATATTATACTAATCTCACCTACCTACCTACCTACCTGATCCAGGCGTAAATTCGTTGTCCGATCGGTTAACCGGTAAAGAAGTGATGACGTAAGATTACATATGTACATACATACGTATGCCGTTGCCTTATTGTCAAGTTCTTTAACCCTCTAACGACGTGCAATCAATTATCATCTTGTTCGGTCCAGCGATACCTTTCGTTGATAGTGCCTAATCAAAAATTCGCTAAAAACATTCTTCGAGAGATAATGCGAGCGTCGAGTAATTTTCGCTCGTTATTCCGTCTCAGGAACTTTGATTGGGAAAATTCGTAAGAAAATTTATCTTTCCTTTTTCTTTTTTGTATTCGTTCCGACAAAAGACAGATATTTCATATCGAGAGAGAAAAAAAAAAAAAGAGAAATAAGAACAACAAGAGAAATAAAGGAAACGTATAAAAATTCCCCATTTTGAAAATAGTCGATAATGTCGTTAATTTTTATCGTCAAGGGAAATTGATTTAATATCGCAATTTGTTTATTTTAAAAATAAAAAAAAAAAATCGAAAGCAATTTACGAACTCCTTGAACTCGAACTTCGAGGAGCTCGAAAGGAAAATGACTTTTTCTCTATGATTTCGCTAATTATCACAATTTTCAATGTAAATTCGCGATTTCCTCTTTTCGCTTCTTTTCCTGTCTACGCAATTAGAGAGGCATTATTATCTTCCCTCCCATTTGATATCATTAATCCGTGCTAATCTATAATATAGAAATAGCGCGTTATAATAATGCCTTCGCAAAAAAGTGTACCGCTCTGGCCACTTCTCGGTGCTTTAATGGCGCATATCCTGATTATATCGAGGCGCAGCGGTGAAATAACTTTCATCGCCGATGCGCGTTCATTACGGTGAAGTTGTCAAACGGAAACTTGTTTAGTATATTGGCCAGTCGGGTTTTCTCGCTCGTTCTCCTTTTTAACTCGCTCTGATCGCGCCGATGTCGGACACGCATCTGTAAAAATCTCGTTTCGACCGTAATCCCTTTCGACCGACACAAAGACCGACGGGACCTCGATATAGGTTGTCTTTTCCTATCGTTCGTTATACTTAAATACCAAGAATGAAAAAAAAAAAAAAGAAAGAAAGAAAACAAGATAAGATGTTTTTTCTTATTGGTATAAACGTAATACAAAAAAAAGAAAAGGAAAAATAAGTTTCACGTATGTACGTGTTCTAGGAGAAGCCATTCACCTTGCCAGAGACTTTGGTTACGTTTGCGAAACCGAGTTCCCTGCGAAACAGGTCGCCGAATACCTCAGTCGACAACACTGCGAACCGCAAGATTCCTACAGGAGAAAAGAACTTCTTCATGCCACCAAGTAAGAGAGTTTTTCATCACTACCACCACCTCCCTCCTTCCTACCTCCCCTCGTCCCTTTTCTCTTGCCTTTATCCGAAAATTTCTAGAAACGAGTTTCGATTTCTTTACGACAAATGAACCTTTTGAAAATCCATCGTTTCAGACAAATCACCAAAGAGCTGATGGATCTTCTCAATCAGGATAGGTCACCACTCTGCAACACGCGGCCACAGCACATACTCGATCCGAGCATACAAAGACATCTAACGCACTTCTCCCTCATATCGCACGGATTTGGAAGTCCAGCGATCGTAGCCGCTCTAACGGCAATACAGGTACGTACGTTTATCCTATTGGTCGATTTTACGCATTAATTACAGGACAATACTACTGACCGTTACGTAATAACGAAAGATCGATGAGAAAATAATAATAATAATAATAATAATAATAATAATAATAATAATGATAACATCGATAATTAAATTTGTCTCTTACAAGTATGAAATTTCAAAATGTATGTACGAACACCGTAAAAGCAATTAAGTAAAAATAGTAAGCAAAAGCAAGTAAGTAAAATACGGGAAGTAATCCGTACGATCGTCGTATCGGATTTTACTTCCCGTTTTATAAATCGTTAATATAAAAAGTGTGTAGAAGAAGGAAAAAACAAAGATCTTAAAAATCTTTGAATTTTTTTTTCTTTTTTTTTCTTTTTTAAATAAGAGATAGAGAAAGAGAAAAAGGAAAAACGGGGTAGTATGTTCGAGAAAAATATTTTATATTTATGTACGCGTTAAATTGAATCATTACGCTTGAGATAAAGAATAAATTCTCTAATATTTCACGACGTGATTGATCCTTGCAGAAGTTCCTAAGCGAGTCCCTGAATCATCTCGAGAAGATGTATCCGGGGAATGGTGGCGGCGTGACCAGCAGTCAACAATCGAATCTCGACACGAACAAGAGCAAGGACAGTTCGTTAATGAACGACATGAAGAAGTGACGCCCGGAAGACCCGCCTACCTCTAACGTGGTCACGTCTATAAGGCACTCCTGGCCGTACAATTGAGCTTTCTCTCTCTCTCTCTCTCTCTCTCTCTTTCTCTCTTTCTCTCTTTCTCTCTCTCTCTCTCTCGCTCTCTCTTTCTCTCTCTCTCTCTCTTTCTTTCTCCCTCTCTCTCTCTCTCTCTCACACTATCTCCCTTACACACACACACCTACGATAGAGAAGCTGTGACAGTGGACCACTTAGGATGCACGCGCGCGCGCACACACATATACGCGCGAGACTTTTTTTCACGTGAAAATAAGGCGCGTGGGTGCGCGTGTTCGCTGAGGTTGGCTGGTCGGAGAAGTACAGTACACGGACGCGAGAAAAACTACACGAGAAAAAGAAATAAGGACACAAAAAAGAAAACTTCGAAAAGGACAAGCGAACGGCTAAAGATGGCGGAGAAAAATGGAACGGAAGGAATGAATGATCAAGGTCCTCGAGGACGAAGAGGATAGACGACGCGAAAACAGTGCAATCACGATCGAATATCGTTTTTCGAATTGACTTATGCGAATCTCATTCGACCGGTTCGTCGACGAACGTGGGAAAGAAATATACGCGCATAACATACACACGATATATCCGCGCTTTTACGCGGTTTAATATATATATATATATATATATATATATATATATATATATATATATATATATATATATTATATACAGGCAATTATATTTCTTAGACCGTTAACAGAGCGGACAAATGTTTTCTACGAGACTTGTTTGATTCAAGCGGGAGAAGAAGGGGGGGGAGGGAAAGGCGATGGCAGATTTGAATGTTTTGTTAACGTGTTTCATTAATATCAGAAAAATTAAACGATACACGAGGTATTACATTTTTGTAAGAAATTCGAATCTACTTCATCACGCTTTTCCCTTCGAACCAGATAACGTTTGTAAAAGAGAAAAAGAAAAATTTTGTTTCGCATCTTTAACAGTATAAGAAACTGGTATTTATATTTATAAACCAGATGTGTATATATATATATATATATATATATATATGTTATGTGTGTTACGCGGAGGTGACGCGAAATTAACATGTTTTTTCGTCCCTACCGATTCGCAAGTTCCTTTCGCGAGCTAGCTCGAGATTCTCGATCGTTCGTACGGTAGTAGCCATGTAGAATGTATAATGGATCGAGGAGAAAATAAAAAAAGAAAAGAAAAAGAGTTAAAGAAACGTTTATACGAAACGTTCATTTTCGATCGAGACTATTATCTGTTATTTTATTGACGCTGCTCGGAAAGAGCAAGCCCTTTGTGATATTTATCAAACATCCAAAGTGCAATCCATACTACATATACTAAATACTAATCGCGCGCCGGTCTCTCACGCGTTGAATCCTATTAAAGTAAATGTGACTTGTATATTTACATACATAACGTGACATAGGGGACGGCTCGTCGTTAAATATTTTATGATGGCGAGAATAGGAAGAAAAGAAAAGAGAAGAAACGAAAAGGGAAGAAAAGAAACGAAAAAAAAGAAAAAAAAGATAGAAACAATCGTTCTTGTTTTTCGTTCATACGACCAATGCGTTTTCTCTGTTTCTCGTCGGTTTAGAAGAAGGAAAAAAAAGAAAAAACAAAGAAAAAAAGGTAGAATCGTTCTTATTTTTTAGAGAAAAAGAGAAACGAACACATCGAAGGAAAAGCGTAAATACGTATGTCTCTCTTCCTCTCTCTCTCCCTCTCCCTCTCTCTCTCTCTCTCTCAACACTCTCTTTTTGTCGTCTCTCGAACTTGCGGATCGATAGATGCGCGTTAGGCTTAACGCCGGAGTAAATAGAAGAATGCAGTTTTTTGCGACAACAATCTCATTCCTCTGTCTCTACGTGCAATCCCTTAAAGATCGATCGTATGTAGGTATGGTATGCCCGAGCTTTTCGCATTCCTCTTCAGCGATCTTGTTTCTTTCTATATACGTAGTTAACTATGTATGTACAATTCTTTCGGCCAATATAAATCGATAATTACACCGAGGAACAATCGATCTAGTTATAATAAAATATATTCATCTCTCATAATGTCTTTTACATCTGGATTATATATATATATATATATATATATATATATATATATATATATATATATATGTATATATATATACACACATTCTTATTATCGATAATTTCTTCTAACTTAAAAAAAAAAAAAAAAGGAATGCAACCAAGGAGATAACAAGGTCGCGATGGAGGAAGCAAAGTTCAAAAGCCAATGCACGGATGCAAACACCTTTGAGAGCCGTCTGAGGCTATGAGTATTAATTTATAATCGTTATATATCGTTATTCTTATATATTCAATCACGCCTGAACACAATTCGAGAAGATGGAAACGTCACGTACCGCGTTCGTAGAAGTCACGTACCGTGTTCGTCGTGATAAACGACATGAATTTCTTCTTTAAATAAAAAAAAAAAAAGAAAAAAGAATTTAAGGAAGGAACGAAGGAGAAGGAAAGAAGATGTGGAAGAGGAAAAAACAAGGGGGGCGGGGGGAAAAAACGATTATCGTGCCAATATACAGAGACAAAAGTTGCCATTTGAAATGTGCCAATTAACGTCGATTTATAAGCATTAAGAAAGGTCGAACGAAGAGAAAGGAAAAAAGTAAATGATCGGAAAAGTAGAGAAGAAAAAAAAACAGGAAAAGAGATGTAAAGGAAACTGGAGGAAACGCGATCGATTTTTCTCCGTTTCCCCACGTGTGTATCATATATCTAATACGATGAAAGATCGATATTGTCACAAAAAAATAGGAGAATTTAATAATGGAGAAAAAAAGGTAGAAAGTGGTGGAATAGGAAGAGAAGATAAAAAAGAAGGACATTGTATGAAGTACAACACCAGGTGAACCTGAGACATATCTAACTTTGTAATTAAATCCTTAGGCGTAATTAATTATGTAAATGTAAGATTATGCTCCGACGCGAGTGCGTCGCGCTCCACGGGCTATGTACAGAGTATTCGAAATCTTTCTTGTGATATAATCGTACATTTATTAAGATATCGGACCGATTCAAAAGACGGCAAAAATAACGATTTAATCTACATTCCATGTTTTTTCATAGAAACGGTGTTAGCGTGGTCGCGAAGCAGTGCGAGAGATTAAGGCGGAAAATAAACCAAGAAACAAACCTTAAACCATCATCCCTCACCTAAATCCAGTACGTACCACTCACTTCCCATTTTATTCTGCGCTCTCTCAATTATAATAATAGAATCGTAGCGCGGATTCGTTCTATTGCCCTGTCGTTGCGCCCTCAACAATTTTATTCCGAAATATCGGAGCTCCAAAATTTTTTTATTTCCGATTTCGCGATTCAGTCGCGAAGAGATTTAAATATAACACCTGTTGAATTTCAAAAGTAAAGATACGTACCTTGACAAACGAAGATACGAAAAATTTGTTTGCAATATCTTCCATGCAAAGCGCATAGCGAATATTCTCTCACTCACTCACTTACTCACTCTCCTCTCTCTCTCTCTCTCTCTCTCTCTCTCTCTGTTTCGCTCTCTCCTTGTATGATACCTCGCGATACCGATTATTATAAAACAACGGCTAATGCATTTGTACTCGACACGTACGTACGTACGGACGAATATTTTCGAGAATCATCGTAAACTCTCGTCAATCGTGAACCATCGTCGAGATCGATACGCTCGATGAAGGAGAGAGTACACATTCGATTTTAGTGTCACTTCGCAAAATGGATTATTAGTTAGGGGGGAAAAAACAGATTAGGAGAAAGGAAGAGAAGACGTAACATCTTTTTATTTTCACTCGAGATTACTTAGGCAACTTCGTTAGAATTTAGATTCCATAAATTAATACTTATTTATAATCTTTAAAGAGGGCCGTAGAAAAAAGAAGGAAAAAAAAAAGAAAGAAAACAATTTTCTACCATGAAAAATTCTGTGCCAACCGCAAAAGAGAATGTTGTAGAAGATTTTGTTTCAAGTTGGATACATCATTCTAATCTTGTAAGATACTCAGATAATATCTTTATTAAATATATTTGAATTTTCGTAGTATATTATATTCTGATATTGATTATACAGTTCATTTTTGTATATTGGTGTGTGATAAATAAATAAGGATATTGTTTCTAAGCAATTTAAAAATGTCGGATTTCAGATATAGATCCTCTTGAGTGTTTTTCAAGGCGGGTCCGGACGAAAGATTTGAACAAAAATTCCATTCACTGGTGAACTTAAAGCACATATTTCTATTTAAAAAAAAAAAAAAATGAAAAAATGAAAAAAAAACTATGTCTCTTTCCTTATATTTCTATTCGATTTAGTCGTATCTTTCGAGAAAAAGGAAAAACAATACCGAGAAAAACACCGTGCTGCTCCGAAGACTTTAAGATCTCTCCTGCTGGACGTGAACACCTAATTTAAAAAAAAAAATACACTTTAAAAAAAGAACGTCTTTATTAGTTTTATGCACACTGACACTTTAACGATGTAATTTCTTCATCACATAATAAACGATGATGTTTCTTTTGCCTGTAAAAAGTCTCTCTGGTAATTGTCACATGCGATTAACAAAATAAAGAGGAAACAACACAACGTGTAGGCTTAAAGAGAAACGTATTGCCTGAAAACATTTACAATCTTCCCATTAGGATATTTGTTCGTTTATCATTGCAAGTTTTCCAGATATTTAGATATTTCTACAAAATTGATAGATTAAAAAAAAAAGGTTTGAAGCGATAGAATGCATGCAGTTTGAAAAATACTCACGTTTCATCGGGACATGCTACAGCTCCGTGAATCACAGGAGGATCAAATAATATTTCAATCGAAAAGAACGCGTTCCCACGCGATCTTCCGAATTTTCTCATACACCTAAGGGAGATATATGAAAATCGTGATTAGAAATATGAAAACTTGTCAACGATCGGTCTTCCATCATCGTCCATTTAATTGGTTTCTTTTTAAATTAACGCTTTAATTATAATGTTATATTTTAATAATGAGAATATGGCCGTACGAAAGTTAAAGATTATTTATTGTTAGTTCATTAACGATATAGTTATGATGGTTTGAACAATAATGGGTAAGGTGTTAATAATTTTCACATTAATTATGTTATAAATCTTTTTTCATCCACGTTTAAAACGACAAAAATTATTAGCTATTTGGGAATTATTTTGTATTTTTGTTTTGTTTTTTTTTAAATATACTTTTTATTTTTTATGTGATATATGTATTCTGGTTTATGACGATTACATATGTCAAATGAATATTTCATTTTTAATACGACAAAATATTTAGAAATTACAGTCATTATATTTTATTAAATATTTATATTATTTTAACTTTTATTCTAAACAATAATTTCATGCTAATATTTTATATTTCATTTTTTGTACTTAAATGTACTTAAATTATTGTTTTATATTTCTCACGTATACACGCGTCACGTGATTATTAATTTTGTTTTAAAACTATGTTTTTTATTATATTTGAATGAAAATTATTTTTATAATATTCGTATATATCATTCGATATAATCATTGATTTACCACCATGGTGCTGTATATTATTTTAGACAATATAATTATTTAGGTAAAATAATTATCTTATTTAAATTAAATATTTTTATTTCTTACACTTCGATATTATTATAATTCGATAATTATTGATTATCCAAAGTTCTTTCGATAATTGGTAAAAAATGTGTTACGTGTGAAACAAAAATAACGATCAATATCAGTAATTGATCATTTTAAACAATGAAATATACAAAATTATTTATACCTAATAAAAAAAAAATTAAAGAAGAATCTGCAAAATTCGCGATATATTGTACCGTCCATTACATCTTACTAGTTGCTTATTTAAATGTTTGATATACCTTGTTTTGTTTGTCATTATAATTTACATCATTACCAATCTAACATATTTTTGACAAATGATTTGAAAGTGAAATTTATACCTTTACAAACAAATTAGGAACTATTAATACTGTATTGTGATTTATATATTGCCGAGATTAGAACTTTCGCTTCTAACTTGTATTAAAAACTTTGGATTTTCTTTTATGCTTTGATTATACGTTTCGTTATATTAATAAATTCTGATTTATCCACTGACCGCGAAATACTCATCTAAAATGATGCGGATCTTATTTAAGCGAAAGAGATGAAAAAAAAAACAAGTGAAATCAAATGAGAGTAATAAGAGAGAAGAAGAAATAAAAGTAAATTTGAGACGATTCAAAGAATGAAGGGGAAAAAATGGTAACTCGTGATTTTTATCGTATTAACTAAACGTAGAAAATACGTAGAAAATATTGACGGAAAATGTGTGAATTACTCCTGATCATAATTTACCATATTAAGCTTCAATGCCTCCGTTAGCTCAAAGCCGATCTGGCATACGCTCGTTTATGGGTTTCTGAATTGCCGGCATCATAGGTCGCCGTACATTAGGAAGATTACACGTCAATGGTTTAGGGCTATGAAATAATAACGTTGAGAAAATAGTATTTATAGATTGGTGAATAATTTTAGATCAAGAAGAAAATTAAAAAACTTTTGCAGATGTTTACTTGGAAGGTCGTGTGTATGGAGCGCTGCGATATCGCGAACTCGAGCCTGACGTTGTTGTAGTCTTGTATGACTTCCATGCGCGGCTTGTTGTATCCTCTGCGAATTTTACGGATTTATGTACTTCAATTATTGATAGATTTTTTTTATAAGGAATTCATTATTTTAACAAAACATCCCGTAGAATTATTGATTGTATATTTATCCAAGACCACCCACCCACATGTTAAGTTTTTATCTGTCTTTATGTTATTTCATAAATTTGTTGAGATATATTAAAGTTTCATTTCATTTATTTATTAATTGTTAAACGTATTAATCATCGTATTGATAATTGATTTTATATGGATCAATAATCGATTTTATTAAATACACAGCTATCGTCAATTATTTTTATAAAGTATTTTTCGCATTTCATAAATCTTACGCCGATTTCTGAAGGAGGTACTTTAGAAAAAAAAGCACCCTTAAAATCAAAGAGTTTAAGGTAAAATATATATTATTCTTACCTGGATAATCTGACATTTCATAATAATCATGGGATGTATGTGGTGCAGCTTCTTCTTCGTATTCGTAGGTCGTATATCTCGAAGTAGGATACATGTCGTCGCTGTATAATATTAAAACAAAACAAAAAAATCTTTAATGATCATTTTATAAAAGAAAAATATTATTCGCGTACATATGAATAATTAACATGACGTAGTTTTAATTAAACTTTCTTTTATAAAAAGACATTTATTTATCATATTAAAGAAAATTTCTGACATAAATACGTACATACTACATACGCCCATACATGTGTGTGGGGGGGCGTGTTCGTGTGCGTGTGTGTATATGTGCGTGTGTGTAGGGGATACATAATAAAATGCAATATCTAACAAATTACCTGAACTAACTTTGATAAAATGTATTTAAAGTAAATTTTCTAAATTAATTTTTACTCGGAGAGTAATCCTTGATTCTGATTATGACCTATACATACCTTGCAGTCGATGTATAATGACGATCTGCATATCGAGTATTTGTGGTTGAAGATGGATGATATTCATAATCATGTGTTCCTACGCGATTATTTAAAGGCGGAGTTGGAGTCTCATAGCTTTAAAAAGAAATATATCGTATAACGTTTCCTTTACTATTTATTAGAAATAACGTACACATTAAACATTTACCCATAACTCTGATCCATGGCAGCTCGCGCACGGTCTAATATAGAGAAAACTTTTGTCTTTGCAGGCATCGATCGAGCAATTGGTCCACGATTGGATGGCGGAGGAAGAACGGGTGCTGAAACTGATTGAAAAACTAACAAAATTTTTGATTAACAGTACAGTATCTATCTTAAGCATGTGAAAGAATGTTAACGGATGTAATAATAATATTTTATATTCAAAACAGCAAACCTCTTGACGATCTTTGCAACGTCGGCCTTGTGGTAGATCTAAGTATACCACCTGCCGCAGGAGGAACACCTCTGATAGAAGGTCTTCTATCTTCTCCAACTGCTGAGTCATCAGCCATACTAAGTTCCATTTCACGCATTTGTTCTTGCCGTATGTTATCGTTATTGTCTGGAATTAAATATTTCCGAACCTCAGCAAGCGCAAATGCTATACGAGCGTATGCTTCAGCTGGAGGTGCTAAAGCTGTTATTTCTACATGTAAGTCATCTGACAGATGAGCATATTTTGGATCCAAGGACATGCGGCATTCTTCTTCCTATAATACATCAGTATGATTTTAATTTCGTAATAATAAATGACAATAGTAAGCATCATGGCTGTTAAAAATATCTTAGGTAGATATTATTATAGTCGTTTAAATGTAATTTAAGTATACCTTCTGCCGATCTTTCATTGATCCTCTTCCTAACACTGCCATTTTGCACATAGTTTCCTCTTGTAGACGTTTCATGGAATTTCCCTTTGGTCCCAATAGTTTCCCCACAAAATTAAACTATAAATAAAGTTTAATAACAAATCGGTATCAGACTTGCTGTAAATGTTATCCACCTCAAAAGATATTGACATGATATAATCACCTTTGGATGCTCACGAACAGGCACCAAAACTTTAACGGAAATGCGAATCGGTTTTTCACGATAAATATCTACGTATTTTGGATCTCTTAATGGCTTTCCGATAGCTTGAGTTTTCTGTATTTCTGTAAATTAATAAAAAATAATAATAATAATAATTTATCAAATTCTGGTTTCTACGTAATCTGTCTCGAACATTCTTTTAAATCGATAGGAAAAAATAAATTCTTGCCTTGATCGATTAAACGAGTCGCATTGGGCCATTTTTGTGAATCCAACTCGACTTTCTCTTGCAAAAGTTCTCTCACGTATTCTCCGGCTTTATCAACCTGATGATCCTTTTCTTCTCGCTCTTTATTCATCGGCAAATTAGAGTTATTCTCTGGAGATTCTTCTCTATCATGCTTGTAATCTCCGTTACTTGATCTATCAGTCATGATTCCGATTAAGTAACGATTACGTACAAAATATACAATAAAATAATGTTCGAAGTGTCCTTCTGTATTTTACAAAATTTAATGATCATAAACTCTTAAAAGTATATGCGCAAAACAATAATAAGACAATGGCTGTCCTTAGGGTGATCAAACTTAACATTCAATACCACTCGACACGCTTTTATATACAGACATAACGCGGCTGCGCAACTATAACCTGCACGCTCAATTGTTACTTTTCCTTTTGTACACTACAACAATAATTTACTATATTCCGTATGAAATTTAGCTATCGGAAAAAGCAAGAAATTAACAGAAATGGGTACGTAACTAAAATCTTTCACCTGAATTTTTCTATTGGCTCAAAGAAAAATATTTCTTTCTAAAGACCTATACGGATACGTCAGAAATTAACGAATCAAAAAGTAGTATTCCATTTGGATCGTTCTTATATTTGGTTGAACTGTGAGCAGTAATTCTAAATGTTTACTTCACGGATACCTCACCTGGCGTGTAACTTTCACAGGTTTTGTGTTTCATGATTCCATACTATGTGGTACATGAATTTTATAACCTAATAAAATTTCATGATTACACATTGCAACAGACGGCGAAAAATTACGGGCTAAAGGTGCATACAAAAAAATCATTTCAAAATGATAGAGAAACTACCAGAGACAATAAATTTTTCGAAGGAAGAAGAAATAATTTTAGAATTATGGAGAAAATTGGATGTATTCCAAAATAGTTTAAGATTGTCGAAAGGTAAACCGAAATATTCGTTCTATGATGGTCCACCTTTCGCAACTGGTTTACCTCATTATGGACATATACTAGCTGGAACAATAAAAGATATTATAACAAGGTACGCTCATCAATGTGGGTATCACGTTGAAAGAAGATTTGGATGGGATACGCATGGTTTACCCGTTGAATTTGAAATAGATAAAGCTTTGAATATCAAAAGTCCAGATGATGTCGCAAAAATTGGTATAGAAAATTATAATAAAGAATGTAGAAGTATTGTAATGAGATACGCTACAGAATGGGAGAAAATAGTTGGTAGAATTGGTAGATGGATAGATTTCAAAAATGATTATAAAACATTGTACCCATGGTACATGGAGTCTATATGGTGGATTTTTAAGGAATTATACAATAAGGGACTTGTTTATCAAGGTGTCAAGGTAATGCCATATTCGACTGGATGCAATACGCCTCTGTCGAACTTTGAATCTGGTCAAAATTACAAGGACGTTGTAGATCTGTCTGTGGTAGTATCATTTCCTTTGATAGATGAACCAAATGTATCTATTCTAGCATGGACAACAACTCCCTGGACTTTACCTAGCAACCTGGCATTATGTTGTAATCCTGCTTTTGAATATATAGAAGTAAAGGATAATAAATCTAATAATATCTATATTTTATTAAAATCTTCTTTAAATCTTATTTATAAATCTAAAGATCTTTATACCGTGTGTGGAAAAAGAAAAGGATCAGATTTAAAAGGAAAACAATATCAACCGCCTTTTCCATATTTTACTCATTTAAGAGAAAAAGGTGCTTTTGTAATATTAAATGATAATTATGTTACTGCAGAAAGTGGAACTGGTATTGTACATCAAGCGCCTTATTTTGGAGAAGATGATTACAGATGTTGTTTAAATGCAGGCGTTATTACAAAAGATCAAGAAATTATATGTCCTATCGATAGTCGTGGTTGTTTTACAAACGTAGTTCACGATTTTAAAGAGAAATATGTAAAGGATGCGGATAAGGATATTATAAAATATCTTCAAGCTAATAATAGACTAGTTCATAGCAACCCTGTTAAACACAGTTATCCTTATTGTTGGCGATCTGATACACCATTAATTTATAAAGCTGTACCATCATGGTTTATTAGAGTTGAAGCTATAAAGGACAAATTATTAATAGCCAATGCTGATACTTACTGGGTACCAGATTATGTCAAAGATAAGAGATTTGGTAATTGGTTGCGAGATGCCAGAGATTGGGCAATTAGCAGAAACAGATATTGGGGTAATCCTATACCTCTATGGATTTCTGAAGACGGTCAAGAAGTTGTGTGCGTCGGAAGTATTAAAGAATTGGAGAAATTAACTGGTACAAAAGTGACTGATATACACAGAGAAAGTATAGATCATTTGACCATTCCATCTGTACGGCCTGGACATCCACCTTTACGACGTGTACCAGAAGTATTTGATTGCTGGTTTGAATCTGGTTCAATGCCATATGCACAAATGCATTATCCATTTGAAGACGCAAAGAATTTTGAAGAAAGTTTTCCTGCAGACTTTATAGCGGAAGGCATCGATCAAACTCGAGGCTGGTTCTATACCCTTCTTGTAATATCTACTGCACTTTTTGGCAAAGCACCATTTAAAAATCTTGTTGCCAGTGGTTTAATTTTAGCATCTGACGGACAAAAAATGTCAAAACGCAAGAAGAATTATCCTGATCCCATTGAAGTTGTCGACAAGTATGGAGCAGACGCTCTTAGATTGTACTTAATAAATTCGCCTGTTGTTAGAGCAGAAAATTTAAGATTCAAAGAAGAAGGAGTCAGGGATATAATAAAAGATGTGTTTCTTCCTTGGTATAATGCATTTCGATTTTTAATGCAAAATATTGAAAGATTTGAAAGAGAGGAAAAAACTAAATTCATGTATAAGGATATTATTAATAGTTGCTCTAATAATATAATGGATAAGTGGATAATATCTTTTACACAAACATTGCTGAAACTTCTTAAACAAGAAATGCAAGCATATAAACTATATACTGTAGTACCACATTTAATTAAATACATAGATAATCTTACTAATTGGTATGTAAGAATGAACAGAAGACGAATAAAAGGTGAAAGTGGTACTGTTGATTGCCAAAATGCATTGAATACTTTATACTGTATACTTTACACAATGGTGAAAATTAATGCACCATTCATTCCATTTTTAACAGAATTTATGTTTCAACGTTTGTCAAAACTGCTTCCACCTGATTGTAATGCTAATATGGATAGTGTTCATTATCAAATGATTCCTAATCCTTACATCCATTTAATTGATGAAAGTATTGAAAAATCAGTATCCTATATGCAAATTATCATTGAGTTAGGAAGAATTGTAAGAGATAGGAAAACTATCCCTGTAAAATATCCTTTACCAAATATTGTTGTTATCCATCAAGATAACAATGTTTTGAAAGACATCGTTTCATTAAAATCCTACATACTCGAAGAATTAAATGTAAAGGAATTAATAACCACAACGGATAAAGAAAAATATGGTGTAACTTTACGTGCTGAACCTGATCATAAAATATTAGGTGCACGTTTAAAAGGAGAATTTAAATCTGTTACACAAGCTATTAAAGAATTGTCAGATGAACAACTACAACAATTTGTAGCTTCAAAGGAAATTATAATACAAGGTCATAAGCTTGGCGAGGGTGATTTACGCTTAATGTTTAATTTTACTGGTCCAATGGCTGAAGAACTTTCTAAGCAATATGAAGCTCACAGTGAAGGAAACATATTGATTCTTTTAGGAATTACACCTGATGAAAGTATGCAAAATGAAGGAATAGCAAGAGAAATAATTAATAGAGTACAGAAATTGAGAAAAAAAGCACAATTAGTACCATCTGATGAAGCAATTGTTTATTATGAAATTCCAAACGTAACTAGTAATTTAGCTAAAGTAATTCTCAGTCATAAAGAGTTTATTGAAAATGCAACTAAAACTCCTCAAAAACATGTATCTGAATTGTCAAATAATACTAATATTATTCTCGAGGAAATGCAGAACATTAAAGGTATTGATATGAAACTTATACTTGTTAAGAGTAAAATAGAAAGCACACTTGAGGATAATACAACGGAAGTTGAACCATTTTCAAAATACGTTAATGTCGAGTTAATTAATATAAAGCCAAGATTTGGTGCTACCAAACCTGCTGGTACAATTTTGTTAGAAGTAGAAACACTTGAACATACAACTTTAATTTCATATAAACAATTAAGACAGAACATAGATGTTATATTTGGAATTTATGGATTTACTTATGACCTGTATGTTGATGGAAAGATACTTACAAATAATACAGATATTGCTTCATTAAATAAAAAAACTATTCAAGTGGTTAAAATTGGCTCACCGGCAAATCCATCAATAGCTGATTCTAAGTCTCCTAATTGTCATTTTCTTAATATGATTACTAATGAAAGAAAAGCTACTATACTTCTAGAAAATCCTCAAGGAAATTGTACATTAGATATACTTACATTAAAACAATATATACAAGCTTTATTTACATCAAATGATACTGTATTATTTTCACTTCCAAATGTATCATCCATATTAGAATTACATGCTAAAACAATAGATATTAATCAGTTTTCTTGAAAATAATATTATCTAAAAAGATATGAATAACATAAATTATTCAACTGAATAATTCCTATAAAATCAAATTACATGTTTTCTATTTGTTACAAATAATTCAAAAATAAAAATTACTTATTGTTTTATACCATCTATTTATTGTCATGCATTATCACCTATTTATTCTATTCATAAAACTTATAAAATATAACTATTTATACATTATAAAACTTAATAATACAAGAAAAAATACTTTGTATATAAGGAAGCATAAATAAATAAACAATTAATAATGTGTAAATAATAGATTTTTAATCCCTAATAGTTTCATTTATCCAATAAATGTTTAGCAATGTACTATGATATTGAAATAATTTATAGAATTATAATGTACAACTGATCATAACCACTAATGTAGATTCATAAAAATAGACATGCAAAAAAATATCAAATAAATAAACATTTATTCATATCATATTAAACAATTACAATTTTATTATTAACTTTATTTTTCAAGTTTTCTATGAAATATTTCTTATAGAATACATGAATATAAGAAACATATCTGAAATAATATATGGATTTTTTTGTTATGCATTAATAACATTGACCAATAATACCAGAAATAATTACATAATTGATCACTTTATTCTGTAATAGTTTACAAAATTATAAATAAGTCATTATTTTGTGTATTATTTTCCTATTATACATTTTTTCTAAGATAACTATATATACTTCGCTTTAACCAACATTAAAACAAGCAAAATAATTACAAAGAAAATATTTAATTGTACTAAACACATAAAGAAGACATTTTACATATCATGTGATATACTTTAACATGTAAATATATCATTTCCATTTTTAAAAAGTAAGAAATAACATGAAACACTATTAAAATTGATTATCGTAATTTCGTTTTCTCTTTTCATAATAAGTACTATTATATCAATTGGAATGTGATTATGACTCATGTTTAAAAAGCAAAGTTACACTTATTTAAATCATTTCAATAATAAAATGACTTATTACTTGCATCTAGATCACTTCACTTGCAAATATTTTCACATTAGAAATAACTGCAACATAAGATAATTAAATATTTTTTTGTTAATACTTGTACTTAACTATGACATATGATAAGTATATATATATATATATATATATATATATATATATATATATATTTTATAATTTATTTTGTTTACTAATTGTATTATTAATACATTTACAGTAATATATATATATTATTAATACATTTAATAGTCATTAACAGTTTCAAATGACAGTAATGATTTTCTAAATGTATTTATAAATACAAATATCTTTTGAAAAATAATAATCCAATATATCAACCAGGTATATCAAAAGTAATAGTTATATTGACAAATACATAAAAGTAATCAATCAAATAATTACGTAAGAAAGCACCAGCATACAACCATATTCTATTCTCTTGGTTGCTACTTTTATCATAAAATAATCAACAGGTATGTAAATTTTCTGAATTTTTTTTTCTTTTTTTTAGAGATTATTAGTAATCATTAAAGCTAACAAATAATTCAATAAAGACTTCATACTTTATTACATTATTATACATGTATATTAATCACTTGTTTGAGTTTTTACTCTTCGTTTTATTCCCGCAAGTTACTTGCAAGCTATTGAAAAAATCACATTTTTTTATTTATTTATTCATTATATTTGACAATGTTTCTGCATAAATCAATAAGTAAGTGAGTGCTAAAGGTCCATTTCTTTTACTTACTTATGATCAGTAAAATTGATTCACAAAATTCTTTGAATAATAAAACAGTAATACCAATTCATTCAATATTTCTAATGCTATCTTGATCAGGGAAAAAATTGCTAAATAAAGAAACTGTAAATATTGCAGTGAGTGCATATAACGCAAGTGTAGTTGTCGCAGTAAATAATTGCGCATAGTGGTAACGAGAATACCAAGCAAGACCTAAGATAAGAGTCAAAATGCTCACTAAAAGCCTGCTTAAGTCCCATTCATTATGTACTGAGCTGATTCCATTACCCACAGGGAGGTCTTGGAAAGTCTGTGGATTGAAATAAATTGATGATTCATCCAATGTATGCGGCTGTGATGATGTTGTAGCTGGCCGTGGTTGATGTACTAAACAATGAACTACACAATGATTATAAAGACCGCATCGTTCTAATGTTTGGCTATCCGGTTGAAGCACTTGACCTTTAAATACTAAGCGCACCAATTTTTGTGAATCAAGTTCTACTTGAAAATGTCGCCTAAAAAATATTATGAGTAAAATAAGATTTTTTCCATATCAATATATTCATTATAATTAGTATTACAAATAAATATAATTTACCTTTTGAAATCTCCAAGCATTTCCTTAAGACTTCCGGTTACTACTTTTTGATCATCATTTATGAATTTCAGTTTTATACTAATTTCATTAGCATTGGCAGTTGACAAGTTTTCAGTTGTACATTCTGTTGTATTAGGACACATTGACTCGGGTTTATTAGATTCATCTGTAGAATTTTCCTCATTAGTTTTTTCTAATACTATTGTCTCTTCATTATTAAAAGAATCCATAGTTTCAATGAGGACTTCTTCAGAAGTGGTAGCTTCAGGTATTCTTCTTACGGCTGGAGTAATAGCATCTAATATAGATATAAAATTAAAAATTATAAACTCAAATCATCTATTCTTCTTATTATATATATTGTTGATATACAACTGATACATAATACCTGCAATAGATGTTTCTGGACAACTTGCTTCTGAATTATTATTTTCGATAGTATTTGTTTCCATAGAATCTTCATTTGATATTTCCAAATTACGAGATTGATTAAGAGTATTGGCGTTCTGACTTGTTCTTAATTCTGTAATACTTGTGCGTGTTCGATGTTGCAATATAAGTACTGTGCGTATTATTGGTTGATCTGCAATATTTGTAGAACACCATGCGAACCAAGCCACCAATATGATACTCAAAGCAATAAAAAAATCTGTAACTTCATCACCAACACCTTCTATTAAAGACATCTTGTTTTAGTAATCTGTAAGAACCTATAAAAAATAATTTGTAAGTAATATAGCTTTTCTATAAAATTTCATTACAGATTTGCAATTAACATATAAAGCAAAAAAGAAAAATGGTATATTGTTATGTTAAATATCATTAAAAAAGAACTATTTATTTATAGATAATAAATAAAATAGCTTATAAATAAAGAGACGAATTTTCTATTAGTCTAAATAATGTTTCCTTATGCAACAAAATTACTATTGAAGGTTAAGGGAACTATATATAATTCTTACTGCAATATGGAAAAAATATTAATTAAAGATAAGAAAAAAAAATATACAATTATTGCAAACATCTTAAAAAGGATAAAATAAAAGTAAAATTAAGGAAAGCGTTTAAGTCTTTTTACATAATAAAACGTATACGTTATGTTTTAAATTATGCACTAAATTTATGCTTTTCTTTAGTCTTGTTTACGACTATATATTTATTTATACCAGAATCAAGGCCGTGCGCGTGCTAATTTACAAAAATCATAAACTAATTTAATACAATAAAAAAATATAGTTGACAAAACAGCTACAAATATTGTATCTATAAACATCTGTGCATGACGCAGATACTTTGACAAGCAGCAACATATATTATTTAAGAAACATGTTCAAGCTGTTATCAATACGAAAAAGCAACAGACCAACGAAATACGTTATGTAGCGGAAGATTATAACGGAAACTTACGTATCTATTTACAGTGTGTTTAAAGAATTATTAAGGAAATAGGTGATCATCTTCAACAATGTTTATATATTAATAATTTATATATTTGAAGATTGGTTCTTATTTAGCAAGTAATATACTAGAGTCATTGGAAAGAAAAATACGTGTGTGTATATATTCTCGCAGTATATACTCGCTGCATCAATAGCTTTTGCTTACTTTTCATTTGCAGAAAATATGTAGTGCTTTAACTAAAGTTCCTAGAAATAAAGTTTTGAGGATTTATTTTAATCAAGGATTCTAATGAAATGAAATAATTTACTTTTTTTTCATGATTATCTTTATATTCTTAAAAAATGATAGAGAATCCTTTAACGAACTGTTAAGTTAGATTAAAGGGAAATGGTACTCTGCTCAATGTATTTTCTTTGAGTAATATATAAATGATATAAAAAAAATTTTAATACATAACTGCTTTCACCTGGATAATAATTATTATTACCAAATTTGGTATCAAATGAAACCATAAATTTCAAATAATTTGTCAACATAGATGATATAATTGTTATTAATAAATACGACATTGTTATTCAGAAATATGATATATATTATATAAATGTGAATAAAATCAAATTTAAATGCGAACTTTCATTAAATGCTAATTTTTTCACTCGGATTATTGCTAGCTTGATGTAAACAAACAATTGGTTATTAGATGCTTGTTCAGCGGAACAAGCAGCTTTAAACTGTTGTTAAGATTTTCAGTTGAAAAGCACTAACGCTTTATGCCTTTCCAACATGTTTTCCCGTCAGTTGTCATTTTTTATAGTATAGTAAAAATATGCTGTTTAAGCGCAATATGTTCTAAGATCTCGATTCAAAAGCGAGGTGTCGAAAACGTAATAAGATCCAAACAAAGGAAGATTAGAATTATATATATACGTATAATAATTTTAATTAAAATAACTAACGTAATTAATGTATATTGATTTAAATAATTAATGTCATTAATATTAATAATAAATAATTAGAATGGTTACACATGAATTAAATCGATAAATTAAGATGACGAACATATACAAATACTGTTCACTCGAATATCGATAATACAGGATTGAAAATAACAGAAAACTTTAGTTCAATAAAACGTGTAAAAGAATCTGTAAGAGGTAATTAATATATTTCCAATTGATCTGACTAAACAACTGTGTAGAATTTAACATCTCATTCATATAACGAATAGGAATGACATATCGAGTAAAAATAATAATTGCGACCAAAAAATATTATCACAAATATAAATCTCTTAGAAAGCAATTATTTATATCTCATAGTCCTGTTCACCTGTTTCCGACAGGAAACTACTATTGAAGTAGCATTCTCGTGCTCTCATTTCGTATCGTAGTATTGCCAACATCGAGAGCCCAAAAGATTTTTTTCTCTATGTTCTTGTTTCCATGTTACTACATAACAACTTACGTGCGTGACCAAATTGCTCGCTAATATCGCCCTCTTCAATGCGAAGTACGAACTACTATAATTTCCTCTTTCCATTCCTCCATACTCTTAATGGTGATGCATTGGAGTTTCGTTTAACAAATTCGAATAGTTGTAATGTATTGTTAATAAATAAGTTCTGTTCTAAGTGTATTAGAAAAAAAATAGTTAAGTTTAAAAATATAGACGGTATATATTTCATTACTTCTCGATATAACCGTACTTATTTGACAAACTATTTTTCAACGTTCTGCCACGTTTATAAAGCTTAACGCTTAGGTGAAGTTCGTACGGTTTTACGATTCGAGCTAATATATTTAGCATAGAAAGAAGGAAATAGTTGGATATCAAAATAACGGTAGTATATTAAGTTACATACAATCATTAATTAATTGTTAAAAATGGCAGATATTTCATTCATTTATTTAACACGACATTTCTAATTCACCAGCGTAACCTATTTCTCTGTATTGATCATAAAACTTACATTTAAAACTAGCTTCTTTTATTCTATAGGATATACAAAAGATACAACATCATGGTCAACGTCAATCCAAGAGTTTTCTTTGATATAGAAGTAGGTGGCCTTCCTATGGGCCGCATAATCTTTGAACTCTTTGCTGATGTATGTCCCATTACATGCGAAAATTTTCGCGCTCTATCTACTGGTGAAATAGGAGTTGGAAAAACAACTGGGAAACCATTACATTATAAAGGAATTGTGTTTCATAGAGTTGTAAAAGATTTTATGATTCAAGGTGGTGATTTTGTAGTAGGTAATGGTACTGGTGGAGAATCTATCTATGGCGGTACATTTGCAGGTAAAAATATAAATTTAATTTAGTATAAACAATATTATATGCCCATCAATATATTTTATATAATAATTTAATAATATTTCTTTGAACTAAGTTATAATATATGATTAAATTTAAAAGTTTCTTTTTGCAATTACTTTGATATACAGATATGATTCTCTCTCTCTCTTTCTCTCTCTCTCTCTCTCTCTCTCTCTCTCTCTCTCTCTCTCTCTCTCTCTCTCTCTCTCTCTCTCTCTCTCTCTGAGTTAATAATATTATTCTTACAGATGAAAATTTTATTTTGAAGCATAATAAGCCATTTTTATTATCAATGGCAAATCGTGGTAAAGATACAAATGGGTCACAATTTTTTATGTAAGTAAAAATATTAGTATATGCATGTGTATAATTTTTTCAATAGATTATTTCATTATAATATATAAGATGGTATTGTAGACTATTCCTTTATTTAATACAACAATATGTTCTTAAAAAGGAGTAAATCGAATTACTTTATATTTATAAATTACATATATTATTATATGATATAATATAATAATATTAAAATATAATTACAAAATCAACTATTTTATCATTAATAGTTGACAAAGCTGTTCTTTGTCTGTAGTCTCATTTGTAATAATTTTCTGAATATAAAAAAGTTGCTTATATATGATGACATCAATGGCAGATTTACACAGAGGCAGTGGAGGCGATCATCTCGGGCATCATAAGAACGAAACAAAATAAATTTAATTTAATATTTGGTAACTGATATATTATTTTTATTTCTATATCTGTGACTGTTATCGTATTTGGACAATGTATTTCTCATTTCATCATTTGTATGAACAGTTGGAGTAAGAAAATACATATTATACATAATTTTAATAGGGTCCCAAAAATGGGCAATGCCTCAGGCCCTTTGAAGACTAAATCCGCCAATGGATGACATATACTATTAGATCAAGTAATTTAAAAAGAAATATAGTTTCTATCATTCTGCATTATACAAATTCTATAAATGTATCAAAAAAGTTATTTATATATATAGTGCATTTTTGTTTTTTTATTTATTAAGACTATTTTTGCATGTTACTCTTAATTTTATAGAACAATTTTAATAACAATTTATATGATATTTTAAGTAACTGAAAAATTATTATCTATATTAGTTGATGGTGGTGATACTAGATATCCAAAAAAGGGAATGAAATTAAATTGAAATAACTGGGCAAATTGTTATGTTTATAAAAAGCAATGCCAAACAGTATAAAGCACATAAAAATTAAATAGACATTTTTAATTTTAAGTTTTATCATACTACTTATCTTATTCTATTAAGAAATGTGGTATTTGGAACATTTCATTATTACACATAGGACTTGCAGAGAATCTTGAAAAGAATAGTAATAATATTAAATGTGAAAGAATGAATAACTATAGCCATGTTTTTGTGTAGTCATGAGGGAAGGGTCTGCACACCACTACTACAACACAATGACCACTGAACGCTGGCTCTTTCTGTTCATCTCTCATCACCTTAATCATATTTTGTTGTTGTAGTACAACACAACCAGCGCCTCACCTCGACAAGTGAGTAAACAACACAATAAATAATTAAATTGTAATACTGTATAGATTTTTAATGGAATTTTCATAAAATGAATAGTGTCCACGTCGTTTTTGGAGAAGTAGTGTCTGGCCAGGAAGTTGTTATGCACATTGAGGGTTTACCTGTTGATCGTATGTCCCGTCCATTGCAGGATGCTAAGGTTGTGAATTGTGGAGAATTAGTATTGAAAACTAAAAGTAAAGGTTAGTAATATGAATTTTTATGAACTTATCAATTTTAATTTATATATGGTATATAATAAAGAATATGTAGTATAATAATTCTTAAATAAATTAATTTGTTCGTAGGGAAAAAACACGAATCAAAGCGTAGCTCTTCAGAATCAGATTCCGATTCTCATGCAGAAAAAAGCAAGAAAAAAAGAAGTAAAAAGAGGTATAAAAAGAATTAAAATAATTCTCGTTATTATTGTAACATAACATGAACCTTGTATATTTCGTATATTTTATACTTATATTACACATTAGTAAGAAAAGGGCTAAATCAGAAGACGGTGAAATCCACGATTCAAACGAGGAAGAAAATGAGAAGCCTCATCCACTTGTATCCGTTACGAAAATCGATCCTGATGAGATACCAGAAGTTCCTGCAAATAAATTTTTATATAGGGCAGGACCTACAAACAATGCTAATCAAAAAGAATTTCGACAACATTTTGGCAGGGAACGTATACGTTTACGTAGAAAAACTGGACGTGTCTTTAAGGGACGAGGTGTATTTGTAAGTATTCGTGATTTTTTTACTTTAAAAGTAAAAAAATACAATGATTCATCTCGTGTCACCCTTTAATAATCTGTTTTATGTTACTAATCTACAAATTAGGCAAACGATAAATTCTTTTTTACATCTCTATAGTCGTATATAGATGAATGGGTACATCTGTGAGAAGACTTTTAAGATGATTGAATATTTGTATAAAAGGGAACTTAATGCCAATTTCATCATAAAATAAATTTAAAAAGTGATACATCATAAATTACTATTATTAATTTTTACAAATTCCAGCGTTATCACACCCCTTCGCGAAGCCGTTCTAGAAGTGTAACTCCGCCGCATTGGAAACAAGCACAAAATCGTACTATCAAATTGCATGAATTTCAGGTATGTTTCAGAAACTGTGACATTTAATATCGATGAATTGTTATGTTCATTCAAATTTTGTTTATAGAAATTGGAAAAAGAACGATTAAAGAAGGAAGAGGAAGGAGGCAAATTCGATGGCGATAAAATGGATAAGTTTGAAGAGCGGGTTGATAAGGATAATTATTTAATGGAAAAATTTGAAGGTAGCGCTTGTATACCCGAACAATTGGAAAATAAGGAAAATGACCAAATAGAGGAAAAAAATACTACAAATAAAAGCGTACAAGAGAATGAAGATAATGTAAATAAAAATTTGGATATTAATGAGGTTACGTCAAATGATAAACTAGATACAAAACGTAAAAATGAGAAGTCAACGAAACACGAAACGAGTCGATACGATAGATACGATTCGAGAGATAGAACCAAAAGACGCAGCAGTAGACGCTCCAGATCGAGGGGTCGTCAGAGATCGAGGGATAGAGATTACGATCGCAGATCTAGTCGTGATAGAAGAAGTAGGAGAAATTATTCTCCTCGTAGACGCGATTCATACAGAACTAACAGATTTGGCAGAGATAATTACAGATATTATGATAGACGCAACGATTACAGGAGAGGTACAGCTAATGCACAACATGATACAGATGGAAATACATCTTATTTTAATAGGGATAAACCGAAAAAGAATCAGAATGTTTCTTCTGACTCTGTAGATCAACCAAAATTTAAACGACATTCACGTTCAAGCAGTTCCAGTAGTCAACACACTAAAGAATAAAAATAATTTTTTTGTCTTTATTCTCTTTTCACAATCGTTCAAAAATGAATACAAAGTAAATAGTATGGAGGAAGTGCTGATAATTATTACCTCTTCATAAAAATAAACCTTACATTATAATGTTTTCTTAATCCTGTATTTGTAATACATCATGCACATTTTTCGTCTGGATCTTGGTAAATTATATAATAAAAATAAGTACTATTTTTTGGCAAATTAGTAGATTTTCGTGTATTTATTTAAAAATCCTCACTTTAACACTTGTTCATTTTTTTTGTAATTGTAAGTTTAATTGATAAAATATTATTCCTTTACTGTTATTAGAACTGTTGTAAAAAAAAAAACGAAAGGATAAAATAATAAATGTTAGTATTTTTTAATAGAATCACTTGTATTTATACATTAAACATGATTCATAATTGCCATTACTAATGAATTTTCAGCTTTTTCGTATAATGCTTTATTGTATGTTCTTATATTATAAGCAGAGGGATTCCTAAAAATAATTATTAATTATGTACAGATCATTAGATTTTGAGTCGACTAATAATGACTAATAATGCAATATGCAATACCCTATAATTATTACATATTTACAGATTACGAATATCTATTGTAAAAGAAGCAATTCTTATAATAGCAGCACTATGCAGCACTTTAATCAGCAAATCATTTGTATATGTTATTTATCTCCGTGTTAGGATTATTATTATCGTAAAAATACCGTATACACATACTGATCACTAAGTTTGATGTAAGGTATCGTTCTCATAATGTTTCTTTTCTGACATATATTAATATATTTCTAATTATAATTTAAATTTTACATTAATTTCCATTGAATCATCAATATGAAGCAAATTATTATTGCGCAAACAAATATTTATAGTAATTATTATTTATTGTTACATTCTTTCTTTCCTGCATCTTAAACAAAAAACCTATTTATATTATAAATTATGATTATATTTTTTTTATTATATAATAAAAATTAAACAATTCTTAACAATCCGATATAAGACACAATATTAAATTAATAAGTGAATAAACAACAACATTTCTCAGTAAATCTTCAAAATACAAAATTAATAAGAGAAATTTTTTAAATAAATCAATTCTCTTACAAAAGTTATACTATACCTTCAACCATAGAATTATATTTAAATTATCAAATTAATGTTTTGCCTTTCTATATATCCAATATAAAATAATTAATTTTGATAGTACCAATTATAATGTGTATAAGCTATAAAAAACAAATTACCTAAAGAAGAGACATTAATTTTTAATTTCATCGCATTTATAACACAATACACTTTTAAAATGTTTTGTTTCTTATGTTTTCTATCATTAATTTATCAATGATTTATATTTTTTATGATATTATAACCAAATATAAAATTTATTCGTAATATTTATCCAGCTCATATTAAATTTATTTATATATTATTCCAATAATGTAATTCGGAAAACATGCATTGCATTTAGAGAAGTCAAATTTAATAGATTTGCCTATGAATATTATAACCAAGAAGATGCAAATATAAGTCATATTGATTAAACGTTCCATAATTTGTTTGCACAAATAATTATTCGGACAAATTTTAACTTCTTCTTTTTTCTAAATTGCTATTGTCACTTAAAATTTTATCAATCCTCTATAAAGTACAAACACTAGATGCTAGATAAGTACTCTCCTCTTATTAGGACATAATATTTATATATGTATTTAAATAAAATATACAATGCTCGATTTCAAACATACGTCTTCGATATAATTACTCAAGAATTGTGACTATAGACAATTTAGTTCAGTGTCCATTGTAGGATAATACTTTCATTCATTGTCATGTCTACTTATCAATTGCATCATAATAAATATAATATTCGTAAAGTATTTGAACAACCTGTTTATCCTTTAAGCGTTGCTATCGTTAACGAGAGATTGCGTAATAATAAACAAGTTAAATGAGTCTTGACTTCGTTTCAAATTTATGAGCATTCAGTACTATGGAAGGTCACAGAGAATCACGATGCCAGACCCATGTTTTTTTCGTGTGATCAAATCTGTGAGCTAGCCATTGTTGTTCCAATAATCGATACCTATCTTGGCTAAGATACAAGGGCTTACCTCGTCTATAAAAATAGGAAGAAATATTATATTAATTTTTTAAATAAACATCTCTCTAAAATGTTTATATATATATATATATATATATATATATATATATATATATATATAGATAGATAGATATATATAGATATATATAAAATATATATATATATATATATATATAGATAGATAGATAGATAGATATATAGATATATATATAATATATATATATATATATATATATATATTATTACCACCACACCTGCATAAATGAGAATGATTCAACTTTACTTTATGACAATTATTAAGATTCAATTAAATTATTTAGAAAAGTATCAATAAAATCTATGACAAAATCTTCAAAAAGTAATAAAAAAAAATAACAATAAAATTGTGCCCTAATACTTACTTTAGATCTCTGTCTTCTTCTGCAAATGCATCGAGATATAAAGATCCCCATGGACAAGCTCTTCGACCTCTAATTACAATAATATAAGTTGACGTTACCACTAAATATATGCCAGTTCCGCCGCCACAATCAATCGAATGCTATAAACAAATATTTGATACGTGTGAATTTAAAAAAATCATACGATCGTTTTAGCGTTAATCGATAATAATACTAGTTAAGGATATTAAAAGAAATATACCTGAACAGCTTCACACACATTCATCTGTTTACAACAATTCTGCTTTAGGCAAACAATAGCACCACATAATAAACAAATACTAATTTCCTGAGGAACTGAATGACATTGACGACATTGCCGTTCATGATAATACTAAAAAAAAAAAAAAAAAGGAAATTAATTTTCAATCCGCAGAAACAAAAAAAAATATTGATATAGTACATTATAAATGTATATTATTTACCGTAAAGATTTTTTCATATTCTCTTGGGAGATTGAGCAGTTTTGGTATTTGCCAAGATACATGCTGTTCCTTTATTAAATTTCTAGCTGCATCGCTTCTATTAACAAAAGCAAGTAACTGATCGCACCATAAACGAGGAACTGAAATACTTGTATCAACGTCCTGCCAATTTAGTGCCACCGTTGAATTGAAATTATCCCAATCCATACCTTCTGCCACTAATTCTAAATAATACACTAATTTGACAAATTCAAATTGCCGTGACCTAACAAAAGGCAATGGTTGTTCATATAGATGATAACGGAGTAATGCGGCCACTCTTAAAAATGGTAAGCATAAAGACTGTATCTGTAAAGAAAAATGATAAATATGAAAAGAGCCAAAATCCAAATGTACATCTATACGTTTTTAAATAATTGTATAATACTTTTTAAAATAATATTTACAACTTACCTGTCGTTCGATCCAATGCGTTTTAACTCTGGCATAAGATACGGAGGATGAGGTTGATGGTTTATGAATAGCTTCGTCTGTACGATAAAGATCACTGTCACTAAAATATTCAATTACTCTGCACAATATAATCTCTAAAGAAGTTGCGGTACATTCGCCACATTGGCCTCTTCTTAGAATTGTATTTCGTTCAGCTTGTAAAAGATCACAGCTTATCTGCACTATGACTTGATAGTATAGCAAGTTGTATATTACTTTCACAACGCTCGAGAAGTAAGCTGAAAATTAATTGCAATATAATAAGATAAAAAAGAATAATTCAATATGGTTTTATACAATTTACCTTGATCCAAATGTAGTGGAAGTAGTAATATAAATTGTATAAGAAGAGCAGTTGGATCTCTAAGTAACAATGGAACTTCTCTTTCATGTGGAGTTAATGCGAGCGGTGCACAGGGCTCTGCAGGTATGCCCGATAGTTGTTGCCAAGTATGATGTACCGGCCATGTCGTTAGTACTTTTGCGTGCATTGCAAGAACATGAAGAAGAGCAACTGCAATAACAGTAGGCGACAATTAAGAAGATATATAAATAGTAAATAATTGTTATTATACGTCCATACAGAGCTATTTAAAAAAAAAAAAAATGATGATGAATATTATTAACCAATCATACCGATACAGTCACGTTTTGGTGTTAAAGGTATAGAATTAGGCGAAGGAACATATAACGATCCACCACGTTGTACGAGTTCAACCTCAAAATTAGTTCTTGCTATAGAAGTTACAAAAAGGAACAAGCTTTGGTGACTAGGAGAACAGTTCTTTTGCTTATATTTTAAATATGTGCAACTTGTCATATCTTCCATGGCTTTTCCCATTGCTACAGCTAAATTTGATGAGACCTAAAATTATGAAATGATTATCAAAGATGTTAAATCTATCGGAAATTTAAAAAAAAAAAAAAGAAAGAATCCCTCATAATAAATTAACACTTACTGGATTTCGTTGTATCTCTTTTAAAAGGTTATTTAATTCTGAAAGTATTATTGCCGGAGAGGCTTGATAAGATCGTACTACTGCTGCACACTCTCCTAATTGCGGTGATAATGGCAAAACGGAATTAGCTAATTGTCGACAAAGAGGGCAAAAATATTCGCCTGTATCAACTGCTAGAGTTGGTTGCCTTTGTTGACTTTGTAACGATTGCAAATAAGATTTTAAACAATCTAGATGTAAATGATGACCACATGTCTGTACATGAACACCTCCTTCCCAACCCAAATTAACGGATAGTAACCATGAAAACTGTAATATATAAATTAAATTTATTTATTACTTATGTAATATAATATAAATTTATATATTATGTAATATAAATTTATATATTATTTATGTATTATATAAATTAAATTTATATATTACTTTAATTGAATTACGTTCTTTTAGTTTGTAAATTTATAAAACACAGAAAAAATGACTTACCGTATCAAAATGTCGATTTAATTCATCTATTCTATGATCAAAATGAGCACCATGCGTGTCACCTTTTAGTATAGGTGGATCTTCATCGGATGTAGGCAAAATAAGTCTGTCTGATCGTTTTCTTCCATGACCAATAACACTAGTTGCCTGTAATTAAATTAATATTAAATGGAGAAGATCCTTTCATACTATATATATATATATATATATATATATATATATATATATATATATATATATATACACATTCAATAGTTAAAAATTAAATAAAAAATCTTATATATCATACATTACCTGTACTAGTACAACTAGACCCATGGGTTTATCTTCACTACTTGGTGTAGTTTGATTACATATTACACAATCATATTCCTTTTGTCTAGTCAATTTTGTTGTATCATCCTCTTGATCCCAATCCATTCCTGATACACCTGCTTCATCTGTATATTTAATATGAACATGAAAAAATAATAATAAACAAGACAAAACATAGAACAATCTCATGTCATAATGTTTCATGAATATTAATTGCAAAGAAATAATCTTTCTTTGTTTTCGAAGGATAAATCTTACCCGTTTTCATTGCTTTTTCCATAAATTGTTTTTGTTTATTAGCAAATTCTGCCATAAGTTTTTGTTGCCTTTCTTTCGCTCTTTTACGCCTTTCTTCTCTTTCTCGATGTTCCTTTTCACGTTGTTCATCCTCACAATCTTGCATACGTGGCCATAATTTATTTCTGCTTTCTATAATAGTATCTTTACACATGGGGTCTAAATTTTCTATTTTCTTAAGAAGTTGTGAAATAAAGAATGGGCCATCCCCGATCCTAGATTCTTTTGCTGGTGTAGAAGTGCTACTACTTGCTTCACTATCTACCATTACACTTTGATCAGGATTATAACTATCTGGTACTCCTGATAACTGAGAATGTAATTTCAAAAGCAATGAAATAATGCTTTCACCTACTTTCACAGTTTGTGGTCCAGCCTAATAAAGAATTTACATTAGTATCAAGTATAAGAGAAGAATAAACTAAAAATATCGGTGAGTGACACTTACTTGAGGGTCTCTTCGCTTGCAATGCTTATGCATGTTTGACGTTGATGGAACAATGTCCGTCGTTGTTGCTCCAGTAGTATTAAGTCGTGAATACATCGTTTGTGTACTGATTATTTCGTTACCAGCCATAACAGCAGGACGTTGAGGTACAGGTGGTAATGCAGGCTGTCCACCAACTGTATCTAGTTATAATTAAATAAAAATTATTTTGTATATCATGAAAATGATACTAAAAATGAATGTCCTAATGTCATATGTAAGTGTGAAATTTATAAAAAAAGAAAATGATACATAATATTTATTTCATATTTCTCTAGTTTAAGCAAATTCTAATTATTGGAGAAATTGCTGATTAACTAAAATTTACAAATATAAATTAGTTTGCTACTAATTTATAACTAAAGATATATTATATTGGATTTTTTACAAATTACACATTTTCATATAATATTGTGATTTTATCAAAAAACATTGACTTATAGTTACTGTGAAAAATCAGCTCTTTTTTGGAAGGAATGTTTTAGTAGGTACTTTTGAAATACTAAGCTACATACTATTTACCCAGATATAAGAGTAGACAATAAAGTGTTAAAAGGATTTTCTGTTGTTATTTAAACATAAAAAGTAATAATTCTCTTGTAATGATTCCAGTGAATTATAAATTATTACAGTAAGGATAGAGAATTGTGACAGAGTGGATACAATTAAAAACAACATACTGTTTGGTGAAGGAGGTGATTCAAGGGCAAGGGCCATGGATTCTTCAGTGGATGGTGGTAAAGCTCTTTGTAGTGGCATTAAATCACCTTCAATGTTACCATGTTGTATAGCAACAATTCCATCTTCAGGTATAATTGCCATGTCAAAGTCGACTAAAAGATAAGAAAAAAAAAAAAAAAGAAGAAAAAGAATATGCAAAACATAACTATTTTTTAAAGTAAATAATGTTTCTAAGCTATTTTTGATGCTATACAATATTAGCAAATAATAGTTGTTTCAAATTATTATTTTTTACAGCTTTTACTACTATCTTATCTTAAATTTTTCGTAAAAAATTATAAATTTAATATGTAAATCTATAATAAAATCCACATAATTTATATAAAATATAAAAATACTATTTTTGTATGTAAAGATGAACTTAGTAAAGTATATTTAAAATTAAACGTGGTTAAAGGGAATATTTGGTAGTCTGGTTAGAATATTGGAAGGTCAAATTGAATGTTCACATTCACCCATATTATAAATATCTCAAACAGTGTACTAAATTTAATGTTATAATACATCTGGGTACTAAGGTCAAATTTAAATGTTTTAAATACAAAGAAGTATATTTACCAAATCATTTCTTAAGATTCTCTTCCCTTTTATTTAAAAAGTACAAATTATAACTTACCACTTGCTGGTGGCAAAGCTGGAAGAGAACCAACATTTACAGTGGTCGATAAATCATTATTATCATTAATTGATTCTACTGATGGTAGAGCCAATACTTCCAATGAACCTTCTTCAGATCCATCATTTAACATTAAAGTAGTAGTAACTTCAGTTGCTTCACCTTGAATTTCCCATTCAAATTCACCTAAAATACATGTATAAATATTGTACGTATATATATAACTGAACAATTATTATTTAATAATATATTCTAAAAAATTAATTCAAAGAAAATTACTCTTACTATCTGAACTATTTGGTTCTGGCTCTTGGACTAGAATTACTTGAGGTATCACAGTCCTCAAGTTTTCTGATAAATTATCATTTTCATACCAGCTTGCTAAGTCCATATCTTTAATCGTACGAATTGAACTAGCACCCATATACTGACATAAAGGGTTGATCTAAATAATTAATTGAAATAAAATTAAGTACTTAGCTTTTTATATAACTACTAAAACAGTTTTGTTATTAAATTTGTTAATAACTATTAAAATAAAATTTTTTGTTACTTACAGATTTATTAGGTAATTCTGCAGTAACAACTGCCATTTCTAGAAGATAAATGGCTAATGCCATAACATGCTCTGATATATTATGTCCATTCACAGCCTTATATAATATTATAAATATCATAGCATGAAATACTCTAGTACGTAGGACAAGACGTGGATCATCATAATCTGGTGAAACTGGTGCAGGATATCGAAAAGGTGGCCACGGTGTTGCATTATTCTTTAATTTACCTGATTGCTTTACGCTAAATAATACAATATCAGATTATGTATGTATTCGTATATAAATTTTATCATTTTGCTGATATGCCTCACATTACTAAATTTTTAAACTTACTATTCAGTAAAACGATCCATAGATATTTGAAAATCTCTTCGATGAACAGCCCTTAGTAAAACATGTAATGGATCAAATAATTCATCCCAAACTCGTGGTTTAGGGCCATACATGCCTTGCTGCATATATCCACTAGCTTCGAGATTTGGAGCTCGATATTGTGCTACCTATAAAGTAATTATATACAAATAGAAAAAGAGATAATATATTAAGAGCTATATAAAAATAACAGAACATACTTCAGCTAAAACGGATTCAAAATCTCTGTTCTGTGTAGTGCCACACCGTTCTGGCATTAATTCCATTAACTGACTATGAGTTTTATCTCCCATACATAATAAAGTAACCATTTCAAGACAGGACATTTCAGGGTCAGACAAACCTGAAGATAATTTTCACAAATAATGATATAATAAAAGTACTACATACTTAATAATAATATATACACACCTAAATTCGTTCGTACATTAACTAGAGTTGCTAAAAATGTTAAACAGCTTTCTAACATAAGAGTGTCATGTTCACCTTCTAAATATTCATTTTGAGGTGCATGATATAAACTCAGACTCATCCATTCTCGTACATGAAATCTATGTAAATAAAAAATATATTATATTGCATGTTTATACAGAAATAATTACAAACTTTGGAAAAAAATATATTACTTTTCAATAACAGTTTTTAGAAAAACATCTGGCTGTAGTTTTGTTGCACAAATTTGTAATAAATACAAATCTGCATCAACCATTGAATTGCAGAAATTACATTGTATATATGTCATAGCTTGTCCTTTTATTTGCAGTCCATTACGTACCCATAATCCATTTAAAATTTCAGAAAATGCCACCTAAAAGGAGATAATTTTATGTTTAAATATTATAATTTATGTATGATACTTGTTCGGTAACTAACTTTTTTTAATTATTTTAACTGACTATTAAGAATATTTTGATTGAAAGCTTCAGAAAAATATGTTTCAAATTGTCAACCTTTTCCTTAAATTACGATAAAAAGAACATACATCTCTTCTCTCTCAATCCTACATTAAAAAACCTCTAAAAAAAAAAATAAAAAATAACATGTTACTTTCATTTCTTTGAAATCTTATAATATTGAGTCGTTCTGAAGATTTTTTAATAAAATTTAAGAAAATTCTGAGTTGATATATTTGTGGAAAAAAAATGTTTCACTCATTATTTCCTTCAATGACTTTTCGCCGTTTTTCAGATACTTTACTATTCCTTTCTCAAGAAACTTTTGATTATTTGCCAAAATGATTAACTCTAAATGGTTTTTGCAAACATTTAATATATTGAATGTTTTTATTTAAAAAGTTTTGTAAGGGAAAAAAAAGTTATTCTTGGAAAAAAGGTTTGGAAGGAGATTAATAAGTAATAATTGGATAATATTATGTTGATGAGATAAAAAATCCCAGTCAAGGTATAAAATAATTTTTGTCAGATCTTCATCTATACAAGTGATCTAATGTCCTGCTGAAAAATAATACTCTTCCCATTAATCAATTCTTGACTGCTTTCTTTCATTTTCTCATGTAATAGATTCAACTATAGACAGTATTTATAATGATTAAGGATTTCTTTGTTTTTCAATAGTTTATAATAAATAATTCCTTGAAAATCCTACCGAATACATATAGCAAAATCCTTTTCAAGTATAATCCACCTTTTGTCCTTTGTTATAAAGAATTCATTTCTCATCCACTTTATCTTATCTACTTCAAAAATGAACGATTTTCATTATATTTTAATAGTGAATTGCATACAGAAATACTATCCATTAAGTTTTTCTTTATCAAGATACCCATACATCATAATGATTGATTAGTATTCAAGTAATTTCGAACACTCGTATTTTCGACATCTCGTCAATGTATTGAGTAGGATATCGTGGATTATTTTCGATTAACGTCTTTATTTCGTCATTTTTAATGACTGATGTTCGGTTAGAGCGGTATTGAGATATGAAGACCGTACATTTTTTACCAATATCATAATTTCCATAAATCGTAAATATTTCTCGATTTTTCTTTGTTTCAAATGCATTTTTATTCTTACGATGGTAATAGAATGTTAAATGCGGAAAATGCACTTTCCTAATCGTCATCTCTTAGCGTTATTACACGCGCAATACAGTTTATCGCTTTTTTCAATTTATTTTTCAGAATTATTCTTTTTTGAAATTATATCGAAATAAAACGAATGACGGCCAACGAATGCCTTTAACAACGTATGTTAAAAAATATGTTACGAGCTTTCCGACAACCCAATATAATAATCTCTCAATATGTCCACCAATCCGAAGTAGTTTAGAAAGAATGAATCTCGCACGAGGTCGCACAGCGCGTCAGTTCGCAACGGTCCTTTCAACGTAACAGATGCCATGTTTTTCACTTCTCTTTTTCTCTTTCTTATAAACCTTCATGCCATCTTGTATCATTTCATTTATTAACTTTGACAAGTGTATGATATATTGATTCAAAATCGAAAGAAACGAATTGGAAGGAAGAAAATAAGGGAACTTTATTTGCCGAAGAGTCGTAAAAGAAGATATTATCACAGAGGAACTGTTCGAAAATGACGAGAAAATGGAGCGGAGAAGTGGTTTCAATGATTTTGATTATTCTTATATCCTTTCATTTTCAACCAAACGATAGCTTAGGAGATTTCACCTTCGGCGATATAGGCGAAATACTTAGACTCGGCCATGAAACCATACATGGTTTGCTCGAAACTTTGGACGTTATCTCGGACACTGTGCCCGGTACGGAAGATAATATTCCATTCGTAAAGAGGATAGAGAAGGAACTGAAAAATCGTATAAGCCGGGTGTCGCATAAACTTGATATTTACGAGGAAAGGACCCAAGCAAGAACGCAGAAAGTATTAGAGCAATTGACGAATAATTTACCAAAGAAGTTATCTATGGAAGAAAATTTTCGTGATTTCGATCACTACGTCGGTCAGATCAATGACCTTTACAATGTCTTTGTGAAATATGCTACCGCGCCTGAAACATACGAAAGGTTTACGCTCGAGGATTTTGCAAAAAACAGTATCTCGCCTAGTTTAGGTGCTCTTCCGGATGTATTGAAAACACTTCATCGTTTAGTCGTACCGACTGAATCACAACTATACAATAGAAGTATTATCATCTCGTTTTCAAATCAAATGAAGGTAAGTCCGCAAGAGAAATAGCTCGTGTTTCTTCGTGCTATTTTCATGATGTACGTACGTACGTATGTGTGTATATATATATGTATGAATGAATGAATGAATGAATGAATGAATGAATGAACGAATGGTATGTTTCAATGAGATAGGAGAGAAACTTTTCAAAATCTGACAATTATAATGCTGGAATTTTTTTAATGAATTTTTTGAACAACATTAAATTGTTCACGTGGAGAGCGATATGCACCTTATGAAAGAAAAAAAAATAAGTATTCGTAAATTCGGAGTTATTTTAACCATGGTATCGTCATTAATTTTGAAATTAAAAAATGCATAAATACATTCGTATAACAATGAAATTATTCGATCAGTATAATGAAGAGCGATGTAAATCAAATATAAAATCGGAGAATATATATTCTTCTTATTTTATATGGATATTGTTAGACAGGAAGCGACTAGATTTTATCAATTTTAACTACCACGAAAGATCGACAAATGAACGAATATCCTGTCACTCAATCGACTTTGATAATCCCTGACCATGAACGAACCATCAGATATAGAAAAATATATCGGCTATCGTTCGAGGAATTAAAACAAAACAAATAACTGGAACGTCATGAAAATATTTAAATATATCAATGTTTTTTAAAAACTTTTGTGAGATATCACATGTTAAAAATGCTTCGATACGAGTAAACAGTAAACAATAATCAATCTGCAAATATTGCAGTAAACAATATCAATCTGCATATTTTACAGAATTCACTTCGTTGGAACACATCTTTGACTCTAGCAAAAGACAAGAAAACCACAAATATTAAATAAAAGAATTAAATATAATTAATTTATATAATATTTTCGATCGCATGAAGCGACATAAGTTAACGTATGAACGTTACAAAGTAAAAACTATATTATACTGCTACGTATTCCATTCCAAAATAGAAGCCATTTAAAAATCTAATAAGAAACTAGAATCAAATAATGGCAATGAATGAAAAACGACTTACAAAAAAAAAGAAGTGAATGATCTTTAACCATAAAACCTTTCACTACCCCTAAAAAAAGCCTGTTGTATATATACGCAACTCTATTTTTTTACTATAAATCATCGAAGAAAAGAAGAAAAAATAAGGCGACTTTGATCTTTGGAACTCGTTCAATCATCTTGCACATCAATAATCATATACCGATAACGTATCTCTAGTTGAACTAGAAAATATTCTAGTTCTACGTATATAATTCGGATGCATACAATTTTTGATTCAAGCTGTATCCATGCAACGTAGTTCAACAAAGTTAGAAAGAGAAAGATAGAGAATGGTATGAGGGACATGCGCGGGATACATAATAACATTACTTACTCGAGAAAAGTAGAGGGGAGAGTGAAACGATGAGAAATAAACGAGAAATCTCTCTCCCAGTCTAGTTTGAAACATTTGAAAGGAGTGTGCGCGAATTTTTTGTGAAAAAAGTGCTTACGCATATCGATCATTTTCTAGAAAAAAAAAAACAATAAATAAAAAAAATTACAAAAATACTAGAATAATAATATTAAACGCAAAATAAATATCGCGAATAAGTTTAAATAAGTTGCAATTAATAAGGTTTTTAAAAGAAGCCAAGCAGCATCCTTGTAAAGTAATCGATAAATCGTAAGATCGCGTTTCGTTTTTTTTCTTTTTTTCTTTTTCAAGGTTCTTCGCGAAATTTCACCTTTAAAAAAAAAATATAAATAAATAAATGCGCGATATAAAAATTGTGAACGTCAATATGATTTCTGCCTTTATAAAATAAAAATAAAAAGGAAGCTATATGATAAAGACGCAAAGAATGCTAAACATTCTCACGTTTCTCGTCGCGTCGTATAAACCTTTATGCATTTATAAGTCGCGCGGTGGAACATGAGTAAAGTCTCTTTGTCTCTTTAGTAGTGTGACAATACTTGTATAATATATTACCTATTGTTTTAAACAGAATTTTTGTAGAAAAGAATTAAATTCTTTGTTACTCATACATTGAATATATGTTATTATAATTATTTTGCTTTAAATTACCACTATTTAAAATATCGCTCACGAAACCGTACATATTGTAGACGAAGAAAAAAAAAAGCGATCGTAATTATATAATTCGTATCTTTAGTAAAAATAAATTACAATTTGAATAAACATAAAATATCTTCATTGATTATTTAAGGTCGCATTAAATATTTGATTATGAAATCAACCAGACGTGCTACAAAATATTTGAACATAATATCAGTGTAAAATTTAATATTGGTTAAAATATATTCAATTTTTGACAACGATCGACTTTGACGTCCTAGCAACCCAATAACAGATAATTAAATGTTAAAAGTCGAAAGATTTATCACGTGCCTCTGTATGGATTTTTTCTTTATTTTATACCATTTAGTTTAAGAATTAAGAACGCTTTTCAAATTTTTTATCGCGTATGATTCCGTAATTACATGACTGCTTTAATTCTACAGTAAAGGAAACGTTACGGAAAGAAATTTGAATATGTATTCTTATTTTATATGAATATTGTTAAACAGGAAGTGACTAGATTTTTATCAATATTAACTACCATGAAAGATCGACAAATGATCACCGATGTATGAGTATTAACTATCACGTGGTAACCTTTATTTTCCATCTGATATATGTAATGCTAACAACTGTATCTGAACCTTGGAAGTTTTCCGCGCTTTCGAGATCTCTAATTTAAAATTGTTTATGTAAGTCTTAAGTTCGGTATTATTAAAAGATCATTGTGAATTGTGACCTGTTGTAAAACCAAAGAATCTACGAGAAGGAGGAGAAAATGATACTGTTAAAGTCATTGATGTGTTTGGTTTTTTTGCTCGGAATATGGACGATAAAAAGTGCCAGTAAGAATGACATTTCCTTGATTGACGAGTTAAGACACGAATTGCTCGAGCTTGAAGTAACATTGAAAAGGGAATTGGATAAACCCAAATGGACCTCCACTAATGATTCTGATATATATTTATATATTATAAAATTTTATAAAAACTTCTGTAACCACATTGAACAGTTATTTCCAAATAATCGTCAGATCCATTTAAATTCATTAAATTCATTATGGATTTGGGCGAGAACACAACAAGAAACAACAGGCATAGATCAATTATACATGATATTTAGAGAAATGCAATATGAAGTTGTGGATCGAAATATAACGATTAATATAAAACGACTGACAAATTTTGCAAAAACTATTTTAAACGAACCCAATGCATCAATACCTAAAGCACTACAGCGTATAGCTGACTATATTGTGAACGAAAAATTATTCATTTCAGCTTATCAGGTAGTGTGTTTAATGCAAATGATATTAGGAAACATTTAAAAAGAATCTGCGTTGTTCCTATATAAACTGTTTAAAAGTACTGAAACTTCAAATTATGAAGAACATATTATTATAATCTGTTTTTTTTGTGATATGAATCTTTGTTTCTCTATATATGCAGGAAGCTTCATCTCAGATCTGTAGCGAACAACAATCTCCACAACAACTACTATTCAACTTGTACAATGCTATTGCACTTACAGAGATTAAAGGATATACAATGATGCAATTTTCTTATATGTTATTGCGATTATATATCAATGGTATATCTTCTTTCATAAAAATATGAATTATTTAAAACATTTACTACTTATTTGATATTTAAAATATATATTTCTATTCATTATATTTTAGGTTCAAATTTTAATGAAGAATTAGAATTATTAAAGCAGCAATATGCTGAAAGAACATCAGAAACATTAAGGGCAGTAAAAACTGCAATGGCTTTTGCTCCTCAGGAATTTTGGAGATGTGATCCAACCAAACATGAGTCGGGTACATCCAATAATTATATTACTTTAATAGGGATTATAACAACACTGTTTTAAACTGGTAAATTATTAAATATACATTTCTCTCTCTCTCTCTCTTTCTCTCTCTAGACAAGACATATATGGAGCTAAAACAATTATTTCAAGGATATATTGTTAATGAAGTTGATATGAATAGTGATTCTACATGTAGAGAAAACTGTGCCTATTATGGATATGCAAAAGTCTATGGATGTTATGATAATCAAATCTGTGCGCAACAACAAACATGTAGTGGTAAACTTTTACATTGTGAATATATTGACTCTGATATGTGGATCTGCCCTTCGGTATGTGCATTTGTTACTTTTCTTCAAACTATTTATCAGATACATAAGATTTCTTTTTTATCTGTGATTAAGTAGAAAGCCAATTCAAGGCGATATGAGTACATAGAATATGAAAATGGTAAAATATATGGACAAAAAAAGACTTGCCAAAAATCTCTTACTAAAGTTGATAGCTGGTGGCGTTGGCTATTTTGGCATTGCAGTTATTGTTTTTGTTATTGTGATGATCATAATTCAAACTCAGATCGATATTTTAATCTACGGCCAGTTATGGCAGATATTAAAAATAACAAGTAATAATGTCATTCCTTATTTTTATATAAATACTCTTATAAATTAATCACAAATTAATTGTATTTAAATTTGTAGAGTAATAACAGGAATCAAATTAATCAAATTAAACCAAGTAATACATATTCAAATTCAAGAAGGAGAACTGCTTCCACGTGGAGGTATAAATTCAACTACTATTGCGTGGAAGCCAGTAGATGCATATACTGTTTACGATTCTAATATTAAGAATGGAATTGATTATCATACTATAGTGTGGGAAAAACGAGCAATCGATATGGATGATTTAAAATCTCCTGAAAACCATCTTTTAACAGGTATTTTATATAAAATTTAAATGTCTTTTATCACGTGCTATATATTTCTATCTTTAATAATTTTAATTTATTAAACATTTTTAGGCATAAAGCTACGTATGATCGGTACTCGCTTAAACTTGGAAATAATGGTAACTCCATTCAATTTCACAACAGGCAAATTGGTACAACCAGAAAAAAAAAGTTATTGGATAAGTAATGACATTACTGACAGGTAAATTAGATTTTCTAGATGGTATTTAATCCAGAGAATATCTATTTATACCTAAGCTATTCTAGGACGGAATTAAAACTCAAGAATCCAGATATTCCAATTAATTCAGAGTTACAACATATCTCTGATTCGGGTGTAAATCAGTATCTAAACTTCGCTCCTAGTGATCGCGAAAAAGATGCTGCACAGAGTACTATACCATTTTTAGACATTCAACCAGTGGAGCCAAACCCACCAGTACCTATAGCAGGTGCTGGGATTTTTCATAAGGGCAGATCAGGCTCTGGAGGATTTCTTGCTTTAAAGTTGATAACGTATAATTTTGCTCCACATCTACATACTGACCTACCACCTTCACCACCCGTTATTGAAACATTTAATGAAATAACAGCAGTACTCAACTAATTTGTATTAAAATTTGTTTTAAATAATTAATATTACTCTAGAATAATCGTAAATGTAGTTTAATAATAGTGTTATTTTTCTTTTATAATACTAATTCATATAAATAGCATTATCCTGTCTTTCTTGTTATAAAAAATTGTTTTAAAACTATTAATTTTGTACGTATATCACTTAAAAAAAAATATAAACAGAATAAATAACAGTATAAATATATAATAATAAGAAGAAGAAGAAAAACAATAATATTGTGTATGTTGTTTTTCTAAATTTTTTTCTTTAAAAAAAATTTAAGTATAAATTGTGCAATGTTTACTCATGTATAAAATATTATGTGTTATTATAACACATGTTAATTTTGTAAAATAGACATACTATTTTTTAATTCTAGAATTTTTTTTATAGATATATCTTTAACCTTACCTTCATAAAAGTTAATCTCTTCATTTTATTGAGTACTTTTATAAGCATATCTTAAAAAAATAATTAGAACTTACCTGAACTCGCAGTGGATGCATCATAAGGAGATGAAGCATATCAGTGGGTGGTAACAAATCTTGAAGCGTTACACCTTGCTGTCTAACTGCTTGACACATAAATACTGCGAAGTATCTATGAAGAGGAAGATGAAATGAAACTTGTAGACTATCACTCTGAAACAAAAAATGAAATATAATTAATATTTTAAAACTAAAAACAATTGTCTAGTCTGTTATGCAACACAATTACATTTAATAATACTTGCAATGCTACTTCATTATTTAATTCAATTTAAACGTAAAAATATATCCAGACCAATCAAATTGGATCATATGTTAAATTTAATTATTTCGTTAAGGCAGAACTAGCTGCCAGGACTACCACTGCTGAACAGGATTGTAAGCTATAAGTGTACAATTTGCTCGCGGACAGTCTTGGACAAATCGAATTTGCTTTTTATGCCTTGAAATTTTCTTTGATAATAAAAATTAAAATAGTAGTAATAAAAATAAAAGAACAGGACAACGAATGCATATTCACTATTTTAGTAAATGTTATATATGTCGAGCAACTTTAGTCGCCCGTAGTACGTGAATAACGATTATAGTCATTATAGTAGCGAAAAGATTAATGTTCCTCAAAACAATCATCCGTGAGACGACAAACATTTATGATTTTAAAAAATAATTTAAAAGTGTCATTACCACGTTAGGATGAGTATAATTCACTCCATCTAACCAATCTTGCAAAGCTATGAGACAAAATGTAAGAACTCTTCTACTAAGAGTTGCACTTTCAGGTCCACGCAGATGTGAAACTAATGCCCACATTGGATAAGCACTAGCTTCCAATTCAGCACTGAATGCCGCATAATATGTGTTGGGTTCAAATTCAACATGTTGACTTAATTCTCTCTGATTAACGTTCATTCCTACAATAAACGCAATACAATTACTCTTATTAAGTAAAATCATTTTTTATAATATAAGTACATTGAACAGAATACAGATTGTTCCTGCTTTAAAAATCTCTTTTAAATAATATAATACCAAAGAATCTATTCTTCATGCAACATTATTAAGGTTTCCGATGGGAAAAATTGTCAAGAAAAGAAGATTAGTTTATTAAATTGCATATAAAATGTGAATCTTACTTTACGAAAAAAAGATTAAAATAAGTTACACTTCATAAAGACAAAAACTATCTGTTGTAATGGATAATTGAATATATTAGTAATACCTTGAAACATAGAAAGAAAATCAAACCACATTTCCAAAAGCGTGTCATCACTCATAAATCTTACAGCAACAGGTTTGTGAGAAAGAACATTATTTAAATCTGACACAAGAGGCCAGTAGCAATGTTCTTTCATTACTTGGCGTGCACAGTCAACAACATAATGAAAATTTTTATCTGGATCTACAATATAAACAAGCAATATAAATAATCCAAATAAATTAATTTAATTTAATAATGTAATATTTTACATTGTAACATATATAGATAAATAAAATATATAATTTTATACTTATATAAAATACATACCATGTAATGTATTTTGGATTAATATTTTACTCATCATATATTTCAAACTAATAACCATTACATGTAATAATTTCAATTGATCAACCATCCTCAATGCAAGACCTTCATTACTAAATAACTAAAATAATAAAGGAACCCGTTTAGTTATAAATTAATTGAATTGAAAAGAACCATAAAAAAATATCAGAATTAATAACAATTACCTGTACGCTAACATGCACAACTCTATTGCTAAGAGTATCCGGGTCTGCGGAACGTTCTAACATCATAGAAATTCTGCTATAGTGCAGAACAAATGCACGAGTTAAAGCTTCTTTATAATCAGGTTCAGGTAACATATTTAATAATAAGCATACTAATTTTTGTGGAAATTCGTAAGCAACAGTCCAAAACATTAATTCTTCCAAAAAGGTTGTATGTTCTAAATGTTCTTGTAAAGATGCACATTCTGTAAATTTAGAAAAATTGATGTTTTAGTAAATCAATATTTAATAATAACAATAAAACTGCGTACATCATTTATCAAAGATTTATAATATACCTTTGTATTCATCAGGTGGTTCTGGATTTGGCAAAGATTTAACAGCATCTTGGTATATTTTGTTGCTATCTTGACAATAGCTATCATACTCTGATTGACCAGTAACGATAGAAGGATCCATAAGACCTCTATACTTTTGTGGATTAGTCAGTGCTGTTGTCATAACATGCCTCATTAGTGCACCCATATTGTTCAAATCAAGAAGCATAGTTAAATAAACATCTGCATCTTGTATAGCAACTCTATAATCTGTATATTCTCGTATACTGGGTAATCCGACTTTACTAAAACGAAAAATGTATTTCATAATATTTTAATTATTTATCTGAAAAAATATTTAAAAAGAAAATTGACTTACCAATTTTCTCTTAAATGTTGAATAAGACGCAAAATAATTTTGGGCATCATTGCTTCTGCAACACACATTAAATCTGAAGGTGCAGCAGATTTATTAACAGCAGCTTTTGGTCCATGCTTATCACAGAAACTGTAAATAAGAATCGCATTATTATTTATATTTAGAAAATTTTCAATTTGTAAACATTTTTAACAATTACCTACTACTTTAAAATATATTGAATAGCTTTATTTTACAACAGTTTAATTCATACATTTTTAATCGTGATAATAACATACCCAGTCTCTTTCATAACAGATGCATCACCACAATCGCAAGCACCACCAGCTTGACTAAGAAACATGTTAAAATCATGACGATGATGATTCCCTTTCTTGAAGCACTCAGTACAAAGAGACATACAAGGTGATATTCCACAAGTACGACAACGATATGCAACAAAATTAGGAGTCCACACTAATCCACATGTAGTAGCATTGTCATAAGTTCTTACTGAAATATAATGATATTAATGAATTTCAATATCTCAAAGTATAATATATATATATATACATTTATATAATATCTCAGAATAAGTAAGAAATATTTTAAGGATAGCTTTAGCATATAGAAACAATTAAAAAGTTCATATAAACATATGTCCTATTTGACATTGTTTTTACTTGTGGGGTTATTTAAAATCGATTATGTACAGAATGACCATTGACAGTATTAAGACTTTATGTGAAAGAATTAAAAATAGTTTCTAGCAAATTCAAATATCTGAATATATAGAGAAAATAAGATAGTTATTAGTTAGATATCTATAGGCTTATATATAGATACAAAGAGGTAATTTCAAACATCTTTTATAAAACTAACCGGATAGAATTTTTTGAAAATCAAATCCACTATTACTCAAAAATAAAATCAAATAGGATATACATTTCTATAAACTATTTTATTGTTTAGATGTACTTATGTTACCCCTAAAATATTTTTCATTTATTTAAGGACATCCTGTATATACTTAAGAAATTGTTTAATGCAATATAAAATTCTAATATATCACTTAAAATTTAAAACATTAAAAACTCCAATGTTACTATTATTACAAATAATAAAAATATATATTACTATTGAAAAATTCTTTAATTTTAAAGTTTAACTTTCAAATAGGTTAAAAAATATATTTATGTACTCATACAATATATAAACTAATATAAATAATAAAGTTATATAAATTAAGAATTAAAATTCTAAACAGGTAGATAATATTTCAAATTGGATATCCATATATATACTAATTGTCATAATTCATTTATATATTAATTGTAACATTATAGATAAAAAGATTCTACAGATACAAAATGTACAAATTTCAACAAATTTATAACAGATTAATAAAATGAAGTGACATATAAATTATAAAGGACTACTATTTTTTAAAAAATTATTCAAATACATATATTTTATATGAGTAATATGAGAAAATTAATAATATATCTTTTTTCTCTATATACTAAAAGTATATTTATATGTTACAGACATATTATACAATATCATAAAATCACTTCAATACAACAGAATATCTCATATACTTAATTCAATTCAACTAATATTGTAACATTTACTTAATATATTCAACATATGCTGATAATGATATATTTAAAGCACAAAATTAGTAATATAAATAGGCGACCCTCTGACCTGTATTTGCGTATTCATCTGGTGTACGGCCACCTGCCATTAGCCATTTACACCAATCGATAGTTTCCCAGTCATCAATGGGTTTACTGGGATTCAAAAGAATATCTAAGAGTTCATTCAAATGTGGTGGACCTGCTGCATCGATGGTTGGATTGCTACATTCCGCATGAATATATGCAGCAGCACCACGTTTCCCTTTATTCATCAACACCTGTGCCGAAGCACTGGAGGTTGATGCCATTTCGTAATTAATGTTTCTTGACAAAGCAAGATAAAATAATTAAATGCGTTGTGTTGGCATTCAAGGGTCACTGAAGTACACAAGGTGCCAGTTGAACGATCGAAAGACTAATCTGTTCCTTATAATTTTACGGTACCAATAGCACCGTGAATTCTCGTGGTGCAGTTCAAGTTTTCCGATGACCTTTTGATGCGAAAACTTCCGAGAAACCTTTCAAGAAGAGACGAACTACAGACCAGTAAATTCTCGGCAACCTCCATATCAACAAGAATCTCCCGTCAATTCTGTCTCCTTCGCCAATTCTGACAGCATGACGAAAATATCAGGCAGCTCTTTAACGTGCACTATTGTTATGGATTAGGTGCCGTTTTTGATTCGCAAATTTATCGTATCAAGTAGCGTACGATGCTTTAATATCAGTTATCGTCGAAAACTGAGACAAATCCACAATTGCGGAAGGAAAGAAGCTGAGAGAAGCACTCAATCACCAATCGCTCATCCAGTTAACCGTAGTTTGTTCGTCATAGAATCGTTCGGCAATCTTCAGTACTTCGATCGTGATATTCCCCTACTTTACCGACAGATATATTTTCTTGTCATGTATTTTAGAATTAATAACGATAAGTGATTGGATTTAAAGAATTATCGACTGCAGTTCTTCAAGATTTTCATGTATCTCTGACAAAATACTATGCTGTGATTGGTTGATATGAGATATCAATTTTTGATATTGGTTACAAAATAATTATATATGTTTTATTATTTTTAAATGTACTAATTATTTCTCTAATATTTTTGAGGTTCTTATTTATTTTTTCTTCCTCCCTCCTCCTATCCCCAATTACAAACCGGAAAGATTGTATATATAGTTGAAAATATAAATATATAGTTTTTTTTCTATTAATACAGAGAACTTTGTTGACAATAATAAGAATTCAATTATAACAATTTGTGTTAAATATAAATAAATGTTACTGTTTATAATTTTATTGGTTTTATCAATCGGAAGATGAAAAGTAAAATAAAATCACTAGATACTGAGCTGGGGGAAAGTATATCGTTAGTAAGGCTGTCCTGTAGATTTTCAAGCTCTCTTTTTCCTTCGACAGCAAGCGTGTATGTTGCTCTAATAAATAAACTATAAATCGCAGGTAATCTCTTTGTTCTGAAATACATCCACAAAAAATAATCGGTAAATTTATCGTAATACATAATTTTTTAATTTATGTGGGATTATTTTATTTTGTATATAGCATTCACATGACATTAATGGTAAAGTTCCTATAAAAGGATACTTAACATATATTTTTAAGTTACTTTTATCTATATAAAATATATCACGATATAATGTAATGTGTGTATTATATATATATCTATACATCTATATAATATATCTTATGTAAAAATTATTATTTAAATCTATGTTCTTTTTCGCGTTTAATAATCTACAAACGTATACCTGTAGTGGCGGATTGTAGGTTATGGTCTATTGTTATGTGAAGCTAAGTCATAATTGCATTTCAAAACACCGGTTTTAATGAGTAAATAATTGTACTTTACACACAAACACACTATACTCTTTTAAATTAAATGTATAAGAATAAATATTACTTTTATACTATTAATATAATGGATTTGTCTCGTAATAATATAAATTTATATTTGTATATTGACAGCCATGGTACGAATGAATGTTCTGAGCGATGCATTGAAATCAATTAACAATGCAGAAAAGCGTGGTAAAAGACAAGTATTACTACGTCCATGTTCTAAAGTAATTGTTAAATTTTTGGGAGTAATGATGAAACATGGTGAGTAAAATATATCAAAATTATTATGATTTGCTTCTAATATGATAATAATGTGAGTATTTGTTGATTCTAATATTATTTTATAGGATACATCGGTGAATTTGAAATTGTCGATGATCATCGTAGTGGTAAGGTTGTTGTAAATCTTACTGGCAGATTAAATAAATGTGGTGTTATATCTCCAAGATTCGATGTACCGATCAATGATATAGAAAAATGGACCAATAATCTTTTACCATCTAGACAGTTTGGGTAAATAAATACGAGTTTTTGCTTTCTTTTAATTATAAATGACATAACAAAAACTTGGCAATAGTTTTTATTTATAATAAAATTAAAATTTTATATTTTATAGATACGTTGTATTAACAACCAGTGGCGGCATTATGGATCACGAAGAAGCTAGGAGGAAACATTTGGGAGGAAAAATTCTTGGATTTTTCTTTTAATTTTTGTTTATTTAAATAAATAAAATGTCTTTAAAACACTAATGCTGATTATTATTTTTTGAATAATATTTTATTACCGTTTCTTCTTTCTATAAAGAATTTAGTGGCAATGGATAAAGATTTTATATATAGTTATGAGAGTATATTTGATATATTTAGCTGGTTATAATCCCTAAAGCCATACATATATAATTGTACCATGTATTTATAATATGATATATTTAACCAGATTTTGTAATTCCGATTACACCACACGCGAGACGACCTCCTGCGTTTCCTGTTGTCTTCGACAATTCATGACCACCTTTACCAAGGTCATCAGGATCAGCGTGAACAACAAGGGTTCTACCAATTACGTTATGTTCTCCTTGAAGTTGTATAATCTTGTCAGTTAAATTGACCTTAGCAATGCCGTCATCTCCAGCTTCGATATTTCCCAAGTCTCCAACATGACGTACAGAATCATTCGGACCACCGTGCTCTTTTCCATGAGGATTGAAGTGAGCACCAGCGCTTGTACAGCCGTTAGTATTATCTCCAAATTCGTGTACGTGAAATCCGTGCAATCCCTTCTTAAGTCCAGAAACTTCTCCGGTTACTTTTACCGGTTGCGATTCATTAGCTTGTTCAAAATACAAAGTTCCCTTAATGGATTCGCCTTGTAATACACAAACGGCTTTAACCGGCATATTTGCAGTTATTTTATTGAATTAATAAGGGAAAAAATGACCACTTTATATGGTATTACGCTTTAAAGCAAAGATCCGTTTTCTTATAATGCTGAATCACGACTGTTGAACAACTCTGAACTGTTTCGACAATGGAATGTAACGCGATGATAACGATAAATGATAGTGTTACTGTGCGGTTTCAACGGATTACGTGTGTACCAATCGTCTATGCGCAGTAACTATACGCATAACGTACAATCGTACAGAATACATAGCGCGCAGTTTTCTCAGTATCGTACACACAAAGGATAAAATAGGCTATTCACTGTGTGTATTCGATAATTTTTTTTGCAATAAAAGGATATTATATATATTTTGTTTGAAGAAATTTTTATAAGCTTCTCGTGAAAAAAACAGGAAAAATATCTAATAAATTAGCAAATTGAAAATTATCTTGATAAAAAAGATTCTAAATTTGTTTCTGTCTTTTTTTTTTTACCGCAAGAACCTACTTTAAAATCTTTTTACTACGGCATTGATATTTTTTATTCGAAACAGGTCCTTTCCAGAAGTATAATCAGAGCATCATTCATTAAATATATTGCACTGATCTTCTAGAGTTTTTACACTGTCTTTCAATAACAAGAACGTCAATAGACATTCATAGAATATCTAATTAGAAATATAAAATACTTCATATTTTTTAATGGATATATTTAATTTTTAACATATTTCATTTTCTTTTTTTGCTGAAAATCGTAAATTGTGATTTTTTCCTATATACATCTATGTACTCATTATGCTTTTTTCTGTTAAATATTTTATTAGTGAAAAGTCAATTATTGACCTCACTTAAAAATAAATTACGCAACTTACGTACCGAAGAATCGCATTGTTATGTATATACATTACTATATCAAATGTTTTCTAATAATGCGTGAAAAATTAAACGATTATTCTCACGTCTATATTCGATAATATATAAGGACGATAATTGACATGTAATAAAATAAATTAAATATTCAGCGATTATATTACGATTAGCGATTATATTATTTTAAATATAATTCAAAGATGGATAGCCATTGGTGCTTACAGGTTACCACTAGAATCAACTAGATCTTAAGTAATCCTGAATGTTGATTGGTCACAAAAGGCAAATATTCATTTTGCGATCGATCGCGTACCGTGGGCGTAGGTAGAAATTTCGTTTTTCATTATAGTTGTTAACGCGGAACGCTAGATGGCTTCGCAGGTATGTTAGCTGTGAACGCATTCGAAATGCATTATTGCACTCCGGCAAGCGCTTTTAGAGTGGAACGTAGTCGTCGGTACTTAGGTACACCGCTGGGTACAGTATTAGGTATAGCGGTGCTGCGCGTGATCGTGATTTCAACTTTGCACTTCTGCGCGTGAACAGAGCCGTCGCCGGACGGTCTACAAAACTTTATAATTCGAATGCTACTCTTTCGCACCATTCCGATACCCGTGTCGGCTCGCATTTTTGTCGAACAACGAAGTAGTCGCTTTGGTTCTGTTTTTTTTTTTTTTCATGCTCTTCAGAGATATTCGTGTTCGTCAAAATCGTTAGGAAATGTGCCCAGAGTATAAAGACGACGTTGCCAGGTGTTACCAGGTGAATGTGACCATTAGGGCTGTAGTACTACCTGGCACCCTTGCGAAAGAAACGTCTACGAGGAATTTAAGTGTATGAGATAACGAGGAGAAAACAATTTTTATTTGCAACCGATTGGAGGAGGAGGAGGAGGCTCATCGAAAAGTATTATTCCCCTTATGAAAATCGTCCAAGGGTTTGAAAACGTTAACGATCCCAACGGAATATCGATCGAAAAGATTTTTGATGAATATCTTCGCGTGTACGACAAATTTGAAGTATCTTTTAAAATACCAGACAAACGTATAATAAAAGTAAACGGTTTTTCGAGTGTACGATCACTCGGCTTGGGGAGTTTTCATTCGTGTGGATTCACGTGTTTGTTTCTTCAGAGACGAAGATGGAAGAACGTAGTACGGCGGCATTTCCGACAACCCAATAGTACCGGAGATCAACGGGAAATCTCAAAAAAAAAAAAAAAAAATGCAGGCAAAGATTTCGTTCAATCGAAAAAGACAAATCATCGGACGGGATCAAGAATTTCGCAAACAAGAGGGACGAGAGTGAATGAAGGTGGACGCTTCTTTTATCGAGCCACCTAGCATCGACGCGTATCTTACTAAGAGCGAAAGGAATGCTGATTGTTAACAGGTGTATACACGATATATACACCTCTTTCTTTCTCTCTCTCTCGCTTTAACGTGCGCGTCCTCGAGCGTTTCTAAGAACGAAAGGAAGAGAAAAAAAATAAATAAATAAACTCCCTCATCGAAGCGTCGAACAGACGACGAATGCGAATTTGAAAGATGCGAGAGAACGCAGATAAAAAGCGCGTAAACGTCGTAGGTGCGATTTCGGTGGCCGTCGTGTAAATTTTTACGTGTTTCGACGACAAGATATCTCCGAGGCGTCCAAGGAGGAATCATCCTAACGAGGCAAGAGTGGAAGCGCTATAAGGTGCGACGTACAACAGTGAAGCGAGTGAAACGTGCCGTCATCGACGACACATTTTTCGGATAGTTGAAATTATAAGAATGAAGATATCGTGGAGAAGTAGATCGTTGACATATCCGTCGGACGATAGATCCGATTCGGAGAGGGATGCGAGGATACGAAAATTTCTCTTTACCGCTGTCTGCCTCGCATGGATCACGAGCAGCGCCTGCGCCACTGGTGAGTTTTCGCGCCTTTTAATGGTTTTCGTGTTTTTCTTTCCTTTTTTGTTTTTCTTCAAATCCACCCAATTTTTACGCCGTTCCCTTTCATCTCGCAAATATTACGATTTAATAAGAAGCAAATATACCGATATTTTCAACGGTATAAGAAGCTCTTAAGTAACCACGACTCGAAATAATAATTTTAGTTTGAGATTTATTGCAAAAATTGTTGATCGAACTATCCATATTTTTAATTGAATATTGATAAGAAGTTGGATATTATCATTTGAAACGCTTCATTCGGGTGTATCGGTAAATTAGCTTCGTTATTTTATGGTGATACGTTTTTTTTATAATTCGTTTTATTTTAACGTTTTTTCCATTCTCACATCAATCGTTCCTAGATATCCGGTATTCGGTAAGTCAATCAATAGTAATTAGTATCGGTGCTGCGTGCCAACTGTATACGCGGCGTGCTGTGTCATGTGAATGGCACGAGAGCAGGATATAAGAACGTTCGTGCGCGCGCGCGCGTGCGTGCGTAGTGCGTGCGTGCGTGCGTGCGTGCGTGCGTGCGTGCGTGCGTGCGTGCGTGCGTGTGTACTTTATACGCCAAAATAAAATGTTTTGTATCGCTGGACAAAGCGAGTTCTGTCTGAAAGATATACATATATACAAGGAAACGTATAATACATATATACAAGGAAACTGTGTGTGCGTGTGGGGGCGCGCGCGCGCGCGTGCGTGGTGCGTATGCGTGCGTGTATACATGTACGTTTATTTCTTGACCCGAGTTACGTCAAATCCATATTAATTTTAAAGGCTAGATGAGAAGAACGATCTAAAACTGCAAATTTGTTTTCTCTCTCTGGCCTCAAAGCAAACTTTACGTAAACACGTTTCGGAAAAGAAAAAAAAAAAGTAAAACTACGTCGATTTCTTATAGAATGGAAATTGGTTCAGTTAACCCATCGAAAATTCCTTTTTCCCCTTAAAATATCGTGACCGATTTGAGGATTTGACACCGATTACCCAGATTTTATTTTTTATCCATTTGCGCTTGGGACGAGAACTGACGACTGTAGGGTAATTTGCATGAGAACGAATAGCGTTTTCATCCTCGTAACGTCATAATCTATCGACAGGATTAGGGAGGCGAAAAATCTGGAGAAAATCTCCAATTTAATGTATGTATCTATGTCGACGTGTCGTTGGCGTGGGAGTCGTCATCCTAATTGAGATTTATTACCGACGTTAATCCGACCAATTGTACGAACGAAGTTAAACCGTTGACCTCTTGTCTCAATTACAAAGGATACCGGAGCACGTGCCGATGGAAATTTAGCCTCGTGCCGAGAGAGAAATTCAGCGACTGACGAGATAATGCATAATAACATCTCTACTACGGCTGGGAAGAAGAACTGGGAAGGAGAAAAAAGCGTGCGTTTGTTATTCTCAATTCGTCTCGATCTTCATCGTAGTTCTAATTATCGATATATCTCTCACGGATTTATGACCCAATTTCGACGAGTCTCTTCTCTTAATCGCGCCGAGGGTCTTTTATCTTTTTCTTTTTTATTATCCATTCTCTATATTTCATAATCCATGGGGGGGGGGGGGGGGGGATAAAGTAGAAGAGACCATGGACTTATTCAAATTTCGTGGTTCACAATGTGATAATTAATGGAACGGAAACTTTTTTTTTACGTATTCGTTACAATCGTCGTTAATATCAAACTATTTAAAATCACCAGTAGTTAGTAACTCCGCACAATATGGCGTTCAAAGTTGATAGCTTCGTGGTTTTGTTGTTGGATTTGTTCAAGCGTTAAGTTTGAAGCAAAAGGGAATATGGTTAATGTTTGGAAGGAAAAGGGTTAGAGCCTTTCATATCGGACGCTTTCAAGGGTTATCTTTTTATCAGTAGCGTTTTATCAATACTGCCCAACGTTTTATCTTTTCCAACGTTCATACGTGTAATGAACTAACAAAAACGCTCGTCGCTAAAAAGGAATTAGATCATCTGCTTGAGTACTCTTGCAACATGCAGATGTTTAATGAATATTGAGGTTTTGTTGTTTCTGATATGGTTCAACGATATATATTGGGACAGAACCAACGTATGTGTGTATCATATGTGTCGAGGCTTTGTGTATATGTAAGTACATATGTGAATACAAAAGGTATTATAACGGGCGAATGCGCCGCGTGCGATAGGGTGCGATTATTCGCTTAAAAAATACGCGAGTAAAAATCGTTGATGGATGTACGTACGTACGTGAAACGATCTTCTAACAGAGATTTCGATCGATCGTGTAATTTCGACGGTTCCCACCAGGGATACTTGTTTTTATTTTTTTTTTATTTTTACTATAATTTCAGATCGTTAATCTCTTTTCGGTTAAATCCAAATGTATCGATCACGTTCGATGTAAGTCGTATCGCAGGAAGTCAACAATTCCCATATTTTTCAGGTCGATGTACAGTCTATTGTAATATCTTTCAGGGTATATACATAGGAGAGAATGCGTTGGTTAGTAAAGGTAAATCGGTAAACATAGCGTGGGTGAGCAAGCATCTGTTCACAATTTAACGATCGTCCAGTCGTAAAAAGAAAGCGAAAGGAAAAGTGAAGGAGTATCAATTCGCGTATTAGACTGGTAATGGATGGTTAATTTTCATTTTTTTTATATAATCACTATTTGTTCGTTATGTGTCTTACTTCAGGAAATTGTTCCGCGAAGGACAGTAATAATCATAAAATGAACATTGCAATAGTTTAGAACCGTTATTCCTTTCATTGTTAGATAACAACTCATTTATGATAATAATAGTAATGATAGATTTTTTACTCGATTTGAATTTGAATTTTATGCGTTTTGCATATTTCCAAGGGGTCAACTTCTCCCTATTAAAATCCTACGAGAGTTAATATTCTACTATTAAGCAATGTTTACGAAAGCTGATCCAAGATACGACTAAGATTAAAATACAAGTTAAGGTAAGGAGACTCTTTTTTGATCTAACACGGACAACAAACAAGACTCGGATCACCGATTTTGCGCGAAATTTTGTAGGAATACAATATTGGTACAGAAATAACAAATGCTATTTGAAGACGATGCAACTATTAAACGGTCGAGGAGAAATAAGTTTAAATTTTACCATACTGCTTTAGTATCACGGCAGTATATCATTAGCCAAGTGTTAGCGTGACTCGGCAGGAAGGAAACATTAGAAAAAAAACCTAAAAAAGAATATTTCAAGGAATATTAATTTTAATGATACACCTGATAGACGATTTATCGTCATGATACTAAAAATCACTGTGATAAAATTCAAACAGCGATTTTTTCTCAACAGTTGAGTAATGCATCATCGTTTCCTAATATTATAACATTTATTATTTTTATACCGATATTAAAACAATTTTACAAAAATTTCGGTATAATTGGTGACCGATTCTTGCGTGTTGTCGTCTACGTAAGTCTCTAGATCCAATATGACGTTCTGAAGCATCATCGAGTGAAGCCACAAGACGACGGCAGCGTATAGGAAGGTGGTAGATAGCTGGTAAAACGAGAAGAATGCTATAGAAAATGGTAGTGGAAAAGGGAGGAGGGGAAGTTGGAAGAGGAATGGAGGGCAATACATGAAGAGGGGAACCTGCTTGCTCGAGGACCAGGCAAAGGCCCTTGTCTTCTATTGTGCCTTGGTTGAGCTGACGTCAGTGATAGATACCTTTCCTGGCATTATATACACCCATACTTACCGGCATCTACCTTTTACACGTGCAGCCTTACCCGAACCTCCTCGTACCTACGCCCTTTTTACGTGCGTCAGCCTGCAGATACATCATGGCGACCGCATCGACCTGGAAACATGAGAATTCTCTTCTCTGCTTCCTGTCAGACGAGATGCTACCGAGGATCGCCGCCGATACCAACATTCAACCGGCGATTGTTCTCTCTTGTGTGTGAAAGTCATAATTCGCTTTAGTTTTTCTTTACGGTACTCTAAATATCTTCTCCTGATTCCATAAATTGTTTCGTATCTCTTCTCACCGAATATCATTATTCATGATCCTGCCGTGAAAAAGTACCGTAAAAACAGTTCCTTTTGTTTTTATCATAATGGCGTATATCGCATGATAGGTGGTATGGTTGAAAAAAAGAAAAAAATATCGAATCGATTAAACCTTTTTAAGTGTGACTTACGATCAGCATGCGAGAGAGAGAGAGAGAGAGAGAGAGAGAGAGAGAGAGAAGACGTTGCAACGCTGGCAATTTCGGTCTACTATAACAAAAAAAAACATCGATGAGGTGCCATCTCTCCTCTTTCTTTTTCTTCATCATTGTCTCATCCCCTCTGTGTCTCTTTCACTCTCTTTTCTTGAACAGTGGCAGCAGTGTTGTGTGCTGCTGCTCTTATAGCCGAAGCCGAAGTAGGTATGTACGTGTCTGAATGCTCTTACACGAGACCGGATGCTTTAACCCCCTCCCCCATATCTTCTCCGATCTCTCTCTCTCTCTCTCTCTCTCTCTCTCTCTCTTTCTCTCTCTCTCTCTCTCACTCATCCACGCCTTGTATTTCTCAACTTCATCCTGTTCGTTATCACTCGTCTTCTTCTCTTCTTCGTGACATTTAATAACACTGGCCACGTCCTTCCTTGTAATCTTTTTTTTTTTTATCATTTTGATAGGACACGCACAACGTCTTTGATATGCATTTATGTTTGACTTCAATGTGACGTATGATCTACTTCGAGAGTATAAATCTGGCAAGTAAGAATAATTCTTGAAAAAAAAAAATCACAAAGATGCGCGTTCTTTTCAATTTTCGTTGAGAATTGTAATCGTTATTGTTTCAATAATCTTTGCCATTAACCGAGGAAAATTAGCGAAATATTTGTATAAAAACGTGTTTAAAAAAAAAAATCGAAAGATCGACGTTCCCAAATCTTTTGGCATTATTGTTCATTAGTTCGAAGTTCACTGGTCAACGATTAGCCATGGGGGGTTATACTTCACTTCGGTGTTACGAATAAGTGCATAAGCGGATAGAAGAGGCTTACTTTTAAGGGTATCGCACACCCTCTTGAACCTTTATTTTTTATTTCTGCAAAAGGTCTTCTCCTCTAGTCTTTGTCATTCTTTCGTTTTAAGGACGAATACACGACGAGAAGCTTCAAAGTATAGTTAGTTTTTAATCATTGATCAATATGCTTATCGATAGGACAGATGAAAAGAACGATCCTCTTAGAGCTCGATAAAGACAGCATTTACCATAATTCCCATTATTATTCCCAATGGAACTCCTCGGAGGAGGAGGAGAGGAGTAGTGGGGTAATGCCGGTTTTGAGTCTCATGGTAGCCAGTGCAGAGGCCACTGACCGCCCCCGGCAAGGCTTTCTCGTCTTCCACTTCTCCTCCTTTTCGGTTTTATTCTTCGTCTCCCTATGGAAGACTATGCGTTTGTGTGCATGCATCTGTATATACATGCGTGCTTTTAGTAGAGACGCATCTAAGAGTCCCCAAGTAATGGCCTCCGAACGACGGACGAGCCTCGAGGATCTACGTTCTATGAAACTGTAGGAACAACTACGCTTCTTTTCATTTCGGGGAAAAATTAAAAACACGATCGATGAGATAAAATGTATCTCCCTCCTCTCTTGCTCTCTTTCTTTCTCTCACGTCCCCCCCTTCTTTCTATAGCGATATAAAAATGACACATTGATCAGGAACAATGAACGACATTATTTTTAATTCGTTATCGTTTATGAATTCGTTATGAATACTATAACGTAGCTTTATTCCTGTTGCCACGAATATATGATAGATCGTTGCATATCGTAATTTCTGACGCATTATATTTTAAGACAGTGTACTATACTATATCATCTGCAAAAGTTCATTTTTGTACTGTACTCGTATTATGCATGTATGCATGCTGTGCGCGCGCGCGTGTGTGTACGCGCGTTGCGTATAATATATATAGTGTTCGCATAAGTTTCCAATAAGGATCAATATTCTCATCTTTACATCGTTAATAAATTTTACTTTCTACATTTAGAATTTTATGAAGTGTTTCTATGGTCTTCTAAAAATCAACGTTTGGAATATTTTTAACATGACTAAAACCCGGTACAAAAGTGGCGAGTTTCTCACAGGGTGACTCGTTTCAATGGAATCCTTTCAAGACCCGAAACTCTACGTGTTCTGATAGTTGAATAAATTGGATTATCAACTTGTATTGTTACGGTTTAAAATCGTTTAGGCTTGATGCAGTTTCTTGTCTGAACGAAGAGACGAATCTCTCGAACGCCATTCAATTTACAACTAGGTATTCGACATTTTTTATTTCTTCACAGTAAATTGCCTTTTTGTTACATTGCCAAAGATAATCTCAGTTGCTTATATATATATATATATATATATATATATATATATATATATTATTTTTGTAATCGTCAGGTTGTTTAAAACATTCTCATAGATTTCTGTGCTTTCTATTGATTATTGAAAAAAAGAAAAACCAAAACGAATATCATAGGATGTAGATGAGTTATGTTATCATTAATATTATATAATATCAATCGGAGTTTTTACAGGATAATTATTATATTTTGTTCAACTGGAATAAGCACACGACGAAACTAAAAGTACTGTTTTTTTTTTTTTAATAAAAAAAAAGAATTAATAAAAATTCCTTCGGTGGGTCCAGAGGAGACCAATTTGTATTGTATAATAAAGATAATGTTGAGAACAATGGCAAAGGCCTTATAAAAGACATATGCAACATTATTCTGTATTTTGCTTTTCTATTATTTCTTAAACTAAGACTTTCCAGTACTATTTCAAATTAAAATTACATAATAAAAAAAGTTGTTCCTCGGGAATGTATTAATATAGTTTTCATTAAAAATACCAAAAAATTCTTTTGTAGATAATGAGTATAATTTTGTTTGAAGCATTGAAATTTTGTCTTCAAAGTTTTTCTACATTTTTAAATGAAATTCAATGATATATAGCGCACTCTTCGTTACGGCGGTGATCATCTTCAATGCGTTACAGTGAAAAGTGAAAATATGTACTACCGGTGAATGGACTAACGCGTCGACGGTCGGCCATTGCACAATTTACTTCTCAAGGTCTCTATCAATAACGGAAATTCTCGGTTACCTGAGCACGAATAGGAAAGGATAATAAAAACGGAATTCTCTGGACCGTTTTGTATAATTTGTACCATGTAATTAACAATGTATGTAACTACATTATATGTAATACGATCGTAACTTTTATAAAACTGATCTTGTAAGGTACAACTGTCTTACAAAGTAATATCCTTGTAATGCTAATAGTCATCGTCGAAACAATAATAATTTATGACGGACATATTGTCGTGTCGAAAATTTTGGCCGATAACGTAGATCCCTTCGTTATCTGTTTGTCAATAAGAATGATCGATTTTAATAAAAAAAATTTGAAAAAAGAATCTTGGGATATAGAATTATCTAGGGATAATATCGAAACGATCCGACTATCTCTTTCCCCAATTCGCGCATCGCAAATATACCTTCGTAGATGATCTTAACGTAAAGAAAATTCAATTTTTTCTATTATAATCGCCATCCTTTTAGGATACATGGCACGTACTTTACACGAGAGTTGGTTCGCATTGTTGAAGGAAAAGAGAAAGAGGAGGAAGTGGTAATGATGGTCTTGAGAAAGAGAGAAAGAAAGGGAAATAAGAGAGAGAGAGAGAGAGAGAGAGAGAGAGAGAGAGAAGGGGGGGCTAGAGCCCACCAAGAAGACACGATCGTGCCGTGAGCCAAGTTCGCAAAGGGGTGATGTTACAAAGAGAAGGTTAAAGAAAGAAAGCGAGAAAAATGAAGGAAATTTCTGGTTGCTCGATAGGTAGACTAAGGAAGAAACGATTAAGTCCTCTTGGTTGGGAAGGGAGAAAAGTGGGAGAAGTCCTGAGAAACTGCCGTTTACTGTGGCCTTAAGTTCTGTAAGATATAGAAGACACAACCTGACCCAACGTTAACGAGCCATCCGCTCTCTCGAGTTCTTTTTCTTTGCCAGTCAGGCAAGCAGGCAAGCAGGCAGGCAGGCAGGCAAGGCATTGCTCCAGTATCGTCATTCCTTCTATATACGTATGATGTATTGCGAGAAAAATTAACAAAAAAATGTTATTGAGGAAAGTATCTGGATCGTAAAAAACAGAAGTCTTCAACCATTTTGTACCATCTCGCTAACACTTCCCGCCGCGATCCATAGTAGCTTTAAAGAACTTCTTTGACGAGACGGAATTTGCTCAAGGTCGTAATATAACGCGATTTAATGCGAGACATAATCTTTCGTTACAGACTATAATAGTACTACGTTGTCCACTTATAAGCTGGTCTTGTGGTGTGTGTGTGGTGTATATATATATATATATATATATGCATGTATTTGCTTTTATAAGGTCTCTGACGTTTTCCTCAACAGCTTCTTTGTTGTACAATATAAATTGATCTTCTTTAGATCCACCAATGATATATTTTTTGTTTCTTTTTTTGGTTTTTTAACCATTAGCGCTCCGCGCGTTTTTGTACCACTGCATACCCAGCAACTCCGAAACATTTTTGCGGCGGAATGTTTGAAATAAATAAGTCTTACTTTGAGTGATAAGAATTACGCGTGCTTGTAAATGTTTTAAATTTTATTTATTTTATGAATATACATTTTCAACAAATGACGGATGTCTCCGTAGCGGAGCTAACGGAGCGCTAAGGGTAAATCGTAATATAACTTACTTTCTTTACGAGACTCTTTACGTGCTTATTTCAGTAGGGTACAATAACCGTTTCGTAGAAACTCTGGTTAATATTATCGATTAATGACGTAAACTCGCTGCATTTCTCGTGGCACTCGTTCTCGTTTTCAGTTATCCACGGGAAAATCTGAAATCTATGACAATGTTCTGAATAATTTGACGATTAAAAAAAAAAATCGTTATTATAAATAAATATCTCGCGTTGAGATATTACTTCATAGCAATTATTTCGAGGTGCTATGAATATTAATAGTAATGATAATGTTATTTCCAAATACTCATCGACACATTTACCAAATAATATCCGAAGATTTCGTCTTTTACTTAAAAGTAATATATACCCATTATAAAGTATATTCGACTGGCGTAAAATGTGGACGGATCTGTGACATCGATGTAAAAATAATAGCGTACTACAGCGTCTGCCTTAACCCTCTAGGGGTTTCCCTCCAAATGGCTGCTTACCCCATCACCATGCTTACGAATTTACGTCCCATTTACATATCACGCTGCGGCACATGGACTGACAGCTGCCTCGTTTCTAGCTGATTGTTCACTGAACCCGAAGTGTCTACAAATGAAGGGAAGAGAGAGAGAGAAGGAAAAAAAGAAGCGAGAGAAAGAGAAGGAGATTCTTCTTGCACCGTATTCTCTCTTTTTTCTTTTGTTTATTTATTTATTTTGTTTGTATTTGTTCGTCTTCGTTTTCTTCCTGTATATGCGGATACATTCGCGCATGCATAACAAAATTCACAACCTCGGGTACTAATGGCCTAACAGAACTTAGCGTGCGAACATAGTTTGTTTTAAGTTAACTTTCTTAATGCCGTTGATTATTACGTTACATTACGAAGCGCTTGCGTGCATTCGTGTTTTTTTTTTTTTCTTAACTTTTAAAGGAACAGAAAATCTCGCAAATTGTTGACAAAATACCGTAACAACTTCTGATTTATTCACAGCGATCATGCGATTAGGTAAAGAGGAGATGTGCGGAAGGATAACGATAGTTTCACAAAAATAAATCGCACGACGTGTGTATGCAAATTGTTTTCTAACATGGTAACTTCGTAGGATACACACGATACATTCGTTTCCCAAATAGCTATCGTAGAAGGCCGATTTTTCCGGGGAATATCATTAGGACAGTTAATTTTCTATTTCGATAATTCTATTTCCGATAATTTTTCTAAGCCCGCTTTTGAGACACGTGGTTCGACGTACGCGTTAAATACGCGTTAAATACGCGTTAAAATGGATGAATATTCTTTCATATTTTTCAATTAAGGGATTAACAGCGAGCGGTCATTTAAATCTGCCGCATTCTTACCGCATTGTTCACGCTCAATAGAATACGAGGCGATTATCCTAACCAAATCCTAGTATTTTTTTTCTTTTTTTTTTTTATGCTGGACCGTCAGTAAACCGTGCGACGACCCGGACAAACACGTGGCGCGAACTAATTCGACCGCGTTTCTCAGTACCATATGCACAGCTCTTTTTCTGACTGCATTGACGTATGTATATAAGTGCACTTCATTGCCGAGAAAGTCTATGGGCGGTTATTTCAAAACAAACCCTCTAAAAGAGGCCGAATTGACTCTTCTCCCCTTTTATATACTGGTATTCAACGATGAGTCATCGATCTTTCGTCGCTTGCACTAAAAAAACTCTCGAACTCGGATCCTCCCCAATTTTTGTTATATCTAATTAACATTATTTCTTGATATTTCTTTCAACGGTCCTTTTTAATCACTTTGGGAAAATAAGCAATTTAAAATTCACACCGCAAGATGGTGGTCGTCCGGATATCGCGCAACCTTTTTCCGTTCACGCTTTCAGCGAGAGGATCTCTACGATTCTCGTCAAGCTGTAATCAAGTTTCGAAATTCCGTTACATTTCACGAATGAAAACAGCTTGAAAGGACGTTAACTGTAGAAAACAATAGATATGCGTTGACTACCAACTAACATAGAATATAGAAGATGTTCCTATTTTCTCGAGTTATTCGCATCAAGAATAATTTTAATTATTTCACGCAATTCGTGTATGCTCGAATGAGAATAGGAGAAAGGCAGCATACTAATAAATGACATAATACGATAAGACTCGCGACATTTCCATACATGACACCTATACGATTACGATCATCACAAAAAACTGGTTTGAGAAAGCAATAAAACATTGGGCGATCCGGAGTGGCATTGGACCTCAATGTTATAATGTACTTGAAATACAATTATAGCTGAGACGATGGTCAATCGCGAGCTTATATCGATACGAACTTTACTCTCACATATAGTTATGTATGCACTGTAGTAGAAGAAGAAACGTTGATGGGATTTGAAACGATGTTATTGAGAGACATTTGGCTAGTTGCCAATAGTAAAGCGAAACGAACGAAGTTCATGGTCGACATTGAAATCGAGAATATTTCTGAGAAATCGAAATATAACCGTCGTAAAAATGATCGAGAAAAGAGAATTTGTGTTCAATGCGAGTAACGTATGGATCGTCACGTTCATCAAAGTACCAGAAGTTCACACATTTAAAAATTATTCTTTATCTTTTGGAATGTTTATTCTTATATGTACGATTTATATATATATAGAAAATTCTTTGTTAAGATATAATGTTTATTCTTATAAGTAATTGTTTTTGACTTAACAATTGGAAGTATATCGAATTTTGTATTATAAGCGCGTTAAATTCGGGATAACTCTCTTTCCCTCTCTCTCTCTCTCTCTCTCTCGCTCTCTCACGTTGTCGTTAAGTTGCTAATATAAATAGCGGGATATTCAAATTGAAAATGATAGAAAATTAAAAACAAGAAGATCAAAATAAATGCGCCGTCGTGTTGCATTTGGCGAATACGATTGCGAATTTCACTTCGATTCGGGCGGCTTCGCGTGAGATATCTCGACCGATAATCGGTGGGGAGCCTCTGCAAAACGTTGCGCATTGCGTCTTACGGAACGCAGTCCCTGCTATAGCTTCCGCCGTTCGCTCGTGTGCATAGGCTGCTTTCCCTGCAGTCTGGGGGTGATCAACCTCGGGCTTCCTATGCACTTTACTTTTCATAGAAAAATAAAAATCAAATCTCCTCGTTTTAACTTTTCCATTCTTTTAATATTATATAAGAACAAAAAGAAATGAAAATAAATTTTGCCAGTTCTATTTTCTTGATAAATAAATAAATAAATATATATATATATATATAAATTAAGCAGCGTAAACAATGCCCAAAAGTTAACGTATCAATTTTACAGGAAGAGATGATACTTTTTGTTACTTCAACTTTCCTCCACATCGTAACATTATTTCATCGCTTTTTTACGAACTAAACAAAAGCTTTTTAAAAATACTCGATAGATAAACTACTCGCCGATGGTAAAAATCCATCGTTGACACTCCAAACTTGCCCTCTTTAAATGCACTCATTCCACTTTAGTGTGACAGCTGGATCGCTTAAAATAGAGATTCGGTGCTTCATCAGCATACATCTTGGAGTTTAAGTAAAGCATAGTTAAAAACACCGGCTTTAAGCGTAAGTTAATGATAAATAAAACGATTATGTCGATTATTATTCGTTATCTTCGAATTTTTCATTTGTTTAGGAAAAATAATTTTAATAAAATAATAAATATATATTAAATGATCATTATAAATGATAATTTTTAATGGGTCTTTTAAATCAGTTAAATGCATTTTACCAGATATACAAAGACATTTTATCTAATTCTATGAAACGATAATGAACACAGAACTTTCATTTTACTGCTAATTCTATACATATGTAAAATCAATATGATCTTATATATATTATTATATATTATACTATATTTTTAAGATGATATATCGTATATCGTATTTAAGATGATATATCGATATATCATAACAGTGTTGCGTCTGCTTTACTGATCATACGAGCAGAAAAAAATAACAGCGATTATTATTAAAACCTAACAATTATTAATATAACAATATTAACATAACAATCCCGTAAAGAAGTTTGGTGTCAAGAAACATTCGAGTTTTTGTAACATTATTACTGTTAAGGATTAAAGACAAAAGAAAAGTGTGAATAAACAGATATTAAAGAGGAGCTAAGTCGTGTTAGATGTAAACTGACACGTGATAACCCCAACTTTATTACGGTCTAATGATTTTAAAACATGGTTGAATAATGCACCCTAGCATTTTTCTATTTTCCACAAATTTAAAAATTATTATTTAAAGGTTATTTAGTTTGTATAGAGTTTTATAAATTTACATAAGCATATATTAATAATAATTATTAACATTGCATAAAATACGTACTTTTATGTTTTATAATATTTAATATATTGTTTGTATTGTAGAACCGCTTCAAGAGCCACGATTTACAACACAACCTTCCAGTAGTGGTAATATTCTTAGTGAACATCGTAAAAAATTTTTACAATGTCAAGCAAGAGGTGAATATAAAATTACTTTAAAATAATTTACTTTAATACTTTAGTTATGTAAAATTAAATTGTATATATATATATATATATATATATATATATATTCAATAAATAACATTAATTTATTGATAAAAGGTTATGTTCATACAATTATAGTAATTTAATTTCTCTGTGTAGGATATCCACAACCAAAGTATCAATGGTTTAAAAATGGTAAACCCCTTAGTAATGAGCTCACTTCAGAACCTTACTTTCGAATTGAAAGTACACATAGAGAAGATGCAGGGGTATATCATTGCGTTGCTACAAATAGTGTAGGATCAATATTTAGTGAACGAATTACATTCACAGTAGCATGTAAGTTTTTTGCATATCTTCCATGAAAAAAGTATTAGTATTGGATAGCCAATAACATATAAAATTGAATTATCACTTTTATATCCTCAGATATGGGTTTATTTGAAGATCTCACAAAGAGAATAGTAACTGTAGAATCGGGTAGTGCTGCTATTTTAGAGTTACCACCAATTGAAAGTCATCCTATACCTGATGTGACATGGTTTACTTCTGATGGATCGTTATTATATGGAATAAAATATGCAACTACAGATCATAAACTACTTATTCTCAATGCTTCGGAAGAAGATCAAGGTTTATACAGGTTTGTAAACTTATAGTACAATTTTTTAAGTCAAACTGCTATCTTTTACTACGTTCAATATTTTCTAGAGCCAGAGCTATTAACACACAATTAGGAAAGGAAGAGAATAGTCCATTTTTTAAATTACAAGTTATAGGAGATCCCAACATTGAAGTAGCTCCTACCATTATAGTAAGACCACAAGATACTCAAATATTAAAGGATCAAGATGTTACATACATACATTGTATTGCAAATGCTAGGTATAATGATACTGTAAATTACATGATGAGTCTATATATTTTTTTTATATAATGTGTATAAAATAAAGCTTTATATTTTATATAGATCACTTCATGAATTAAGAACGTTATGGACAAAAGATGGTATACCTATTGAGAACTCCAGAATATCATACAGTTTCAATGATTCATGGAATAGAACTTTAATATTAATTTCTGCCAACATAACTTATAATGGCATGTATTCTTGTCATGTTGATTTGAGAAGCGGTGGTTATCCAACTGTAAATGCAAGTGCTAAAGTTGTTGTATACGGTATGATTAATAAAAGTTATTTTTTATATTTACCTAATATTAGCAATTTTGCATATGATTATTTGTTATCATTATTGACTAAAAATATGATATTTGTTATAGAAAAACCAACATTTATAACAGAGTTAAAGAGGGAAACTCTGAGTGATTATGGTTCAACTGTTACATTATCTTGTGATGCTGTTGGTGTTCCACCTCCAAAAATAAGTTGGTTTTTTAATACTGAACCTATCAATCATCTTCTAGGGTCTAGGTAATGTTATTCCAAACAATATAAATATTACAAATTTAATGATTTTTATGATCTATTTATATATATACTGGATGTTCTGAGGTTTACCGGCCAAACTGCGGGAGCATATTCTACAAGTGGAAATAAGAGAAAAATGTTATTTGAAGTTTGGTTAGAAACTCTTTATTACAAAGTTATAAACAAATGAAATAGGATAAGATAACAGCATATTTTTCTAGTTAAATTTTGTAATTGGCATATGAATATAGTAGAAAGGGACAATGTTTTAATCGAACTTTAAATAACATTTTTTTTTTTATTTCCATCTGTAGAATATACTCCCGCAATTTGGCCAGTAAATCCTAGGACACACTGTATATAAAATCTTCTTTATATTAATGAAATAATAATATTTTTTAGATATGAAATTGAAGAAGATGGATCTCTTACAATCAAAAAATTAACTATGGATGACTCTGGAATGTTTCAATGTCTTGCTTCAAATGATGCTGGGGAAGCATCTAGTTACACATGGTTGAAAGCTAAAAGTAAGCTATTTTGTAAGCTATTTTATAAGGAATTCGTTTTTTAATTCTTATTATACCGACACATTATGCATATAAATGATACTTTGTTTACGGAACAGAAGGATTGAGAAGCTATCTGAAAAACAGAGTTATTCGCTGGGCAGCTGGCTACAGTGTAGTCCGAGCTCGCCAGCCTGATCGACGTTTTAAGTTCTCTCAATATCTAGCCAGTAAGAGACATGTATTTTCAGCACTAAATTTCTTTATATTTGTTTTTTAAGCACATATTGGAATGCATATTGTCAATTAATGGTCTTACTATCTATTTTTATATATTTTTAAGAGTTTTTTTTTCTATAATTGTTAAACGGCACGAATATTTTAGTCTTTGAAAGTATGTTAAAGTATCTAGATATTTAGAAAAGTTGGACCATGTTGCCTTGTTATATATTTTAATTCACTAGTGGTATAAATTATCAATTATACGAATGGTCTAGTAATTGATCATTCATTTTTCATATTTCTACAGCTTTTAAAAGTATTTAAACATATTTGATATTGCTTGCTGAATCTTATTTAATTAAAATAGAGCATTTAAATCTTGAAAATAGAGAAATATATTTGTTTGTATGTTTGCACATTTTTATTCACTTCCCGACTATTAGAAGCACATTTAATAGCACAGTTAGAATGTTTGTATGAAGTGCACGTTTTACCTTTAGCTTAGGTTTGTGTTAATATTTTGAGTTTTTTTTAACTTACTTAGCTTATTAAATAGTATATCATTTCATTTATAAATCTGAATAAAAGTTTAATCCTCAGATAAGATGATTTATGAGTTATATGTATGAATATTAATTATTATTAATAATTGATAAGGTATGGGTATAGAAAACCTTTTTTTTTTATATTCTGTAGTTCAGAGCTACTTTTTGAATTGTATGATATGATTTGAGATAAATAAAATAATATAATCATATGAATGTTTTTATTTACAGCATCTGGTCCAATTATGGAAAATGGTCCACAAAATTTAACTGTGTTAGATGGAAAGGATGTAGTATTAACTTGCAATGCTATTGCAGCACCAGTACCTAATTCTACATGGATTTATAATGGTAATTAAGATATGAACAAATTAAATTATTAATATTCAAATCAAATTTATTTCACTTCCTCATGGTTTTTTTTTTTTTTTTTTTTTTTTTTTAGATACAATACCTGTTGAAATTGCTGGAAGAGTACAAGTTTTAGAAAATGGCGATCTTTTAATTGCAGCCGTGAAGCTAAATGATGCTGGTAAATACACTTGTATTCGTGCAAATGAAGCTGGTTCTGTAAATGGGTCAGCGTTTGTTACTGTCCTCGGTAAATTTGTAAATAATTGTTTGAAACATCATAATGCTTTTAAAAAATCATCATTATATAATTTTCTTGTTTTATAGTTCGAACACAAATCATTCAACCTCCAGTTGATACTTCTGTTCTTCTTGGCCATACTGCTGAATTACAATGTAAAGTTTCAAACGATCCTAGTGTTTTATACGACATTGCATGGTTTCATAATGCACAGTAAGTATTTTTTATAATTATAAGTATATAAATGTTATAATATTATATATAATTTTATGTTGAAGGTATTACGTTTTCATGTATGATTATTAAAATTTCGTTTTTTATTTTAGAGTGATAAATACACAAGCTAGTCAAAGAATAAAAATGCGTAATGATGGTACATTAGAAATTATTGCCGTACGTGCTTCTGACGTAGGAGAATACACGTGTTCTGTCGTTTCTCCAGGCGGTAATGAAACACGTTCTGCACGACTTAGTGTAATAGAAATACCATTTGCTCCTATAAATGTTATGGCTGATCGAGTAGAACGAATTTCACCTCGTACAATAAATGTTACTTGGGTGCCGGGATTCGATGGTAACAGTCCTATAAAGAAGTTTAAAGTGGAACGTCGCGAAGTTCCCGAGTTAGGTAAATTTCATACAATATAATAATGAAGCAATTACAATATCAATGCAAGATTTGTAAACACATATTTCAGGACCCATACCTGACCCTTTATTAAATTGGTCCATTGAACGAGACAACATATCAGCTCAAAATCGATGGATATTGTTAAATAATCTGAAAGCAGCCGCAGCATATCAATTTCGTGTGAGCGCAGAAAATAGTGTCGGTGAAGGACCTCCTTCGGATCCAAGCAACGTTGTTGTTCTTCCACAAGAACGTAAATATTATATATATATATTTAATATTTTTTAAACGGTTATATTATATTCTTAAAGTTTCAAATATATGTTTTGTTATTATCATGGAATATGTGTTTCACAGCTCCTTCTGGACCACCCATAGGTTTTGTTGGATCTGCCAGATCATCGTCAGAAATAATCACACAATGGCAACCACCACTCGAAGAATTTCGTAATGGTCATATTTTAGGATATTTATTGAGATATAGGCTATATAGATACAATGACAGCCCATGGACTGTTCAAAATATTACCAATGAAGCTCAAAGAAATTATTTAATAAGTGACTTAATAACATGGAAGGATTATATAGTGCAAATTGCAGCATATAATGACAAGGGCGTAGGTGTATTTACAGAGGAATTAAAGATAAAGACAAAGGAAGGAGGTAGAGTCAACTGATAGTTTTATAAGAGTATATAAGATCTTAGTTTATATAAGAAATATGTATAGATAATTTATATGGAATGTATATTTCACTTTAGTACCTGAAGCTCCACCAACTAATGTTAAGGCAAAAGCAATTAATTCTACCGCAGTAAAAGTTTGGTGGAAACCTCCAAATCCTCAAAAAATTAATGGAATAAATCAAGGTTATAAATTACAAGCTTGGACAGGAAATAGTTCGTCAGAAGCAAATGAATACAAAGCAATGACTGTACCACCGAGTTTACTTGATCCTCTGGCTGAACAAAGTGCTGTTTTTGTGGGTTTAAAGAAATATACTTTGTATAATATAACTGTTCTATGTTTTACTGATCCTGGAGATGGTGAAAGAAGCATCCCTATTGAAGTTCGCACACGTGAAGATGGTATAAATACTTTAATTACAACTTATTTTACGTTTTTTGCGATATATTATACTTATAAACATTTGTGACGCTAAATTTTACTTGATACATTTTGAATTGATTTATGTTGTTTTACTCTTTGAAGTACCTGAAGAGGTAGAAAATTTACAATTTGATGACATAAGTGATCGTGCTCTTACTGTGAAATGGAATCCTCCAAAAGAAATAAATGGAGTGCTTATGTGCTATCAATTAAAATATATGATCAAGGACTTACCAGAATCTCTCAAAAGTGAAAATTTCACAGCAGACATTCAATCAACGAAAGTAGAACATTTGCAAGTAATTATTTTTAAGAAATTGAAACTACATTGGTACAATTTTATTTATGTCATAAAATATTATATTTAATTCACTTTGCATAGGCACTGACCCATTATAAATTTGAAGTTATTGCTTGGACTTCAGTAGGGCCTGGTAAATCTAAAATTGCAATTATACAATCTGGCGTAGAACCTGTTTTGCCTGAGCCACCAACTAAATTGGCATTATCCAATATTGATGCATTTTCTGTGGTATTGCAATTTACTCCAGGTTTTGATGGAAATTCATCTATAACAAAGTGGACAGTACAAGTTAGTTTTGAATGATTTTTGGATTATAATTTTATTTGGAATGATTAAAAGAAGAAATCGTTTGATATTTGTTTAGGCGCAAACAGCACGAAATTCAACGTGGTACAACATATATGAAGTTTCCGACCCTGATGCTAGTACAATCTCAGTTGGTAGTTTAATACCTTTTATGCAATATAAACTTCGTTTGATTGCTAATAATGTTGTCGGTCCTTCACGGCCATCAGAACCAACAAAAGAATTTCAAACTATTCAAGCACCACCTTCCCACCCTCCAAAGAATGTTACAGTTCGAGCAATGAGTGCTACAGAGTTGCGTGTTAGGTGGATTGTAAGTTTGTGTAGTTCATTTATCAATAATAATAAATTTCATAGTAACAATTGTTTTAACGTAATATAATAATTTTAATGTACTTCTATATAGCCTTTACAACAAGTTGAGTGGTATGGAAATCCACGTGGTTATAATATCACTTATACAGAACTACGAACGAACATATCAAAAAATATTACTATAGAAGATCATACTGCAAATTCTTATATTCTAGAAAATATGAAAGGTTATGCACTTTATGAAATAGTAATGCAAGCATTTAATGATGTTGGCTCATCTCCGTTAAGTCCTAAAGCCATTGAAAGAACTCGTGAATCAGGTAACTTTGTAAACTTTATATTTATTACTCTAATCAATTTTAAAATTGTATAGATTATTATACAGAACATAAAAAAATGATAATATATAATTTTTTTTATAGTTCCCTCCTCCGGACCAGTTAATGTAGAAGCAAATGCTACTTCCTCTACAACTATACTTGTTAAATGGGGTGATGTACCCATTGAACATCAAAATGGATTAATAGAAGGTTTTAAAGTTTACTATGGAGCCAACTCTAGATCACCGTTTCAATATAAAAATATTCCAAGTAATACAACGTTCACAACAACTTTAACGGAATTACGAAAATTTGTGCAATATCACGTACAAGTATTAGCTTATACAAGATTAGGTGATGGTACTTTGAGTATGCCCCCGGTGCGAGTACAAACTTTTGAAGATGGTACAAATAAATTATTTTGAGATGTATAGATATATATATACATATATACATATATCCTTTTTTTGCATGCAAAGTCCTTTCATCAGAATTTTATTTTAGCTCCTGGACCTCCGTCAAATGTGTCTTTTCCTGATGTGAGTTTTAGTACAGCGCGCATTATATGGGACACTCCAGATGATCCAAATGGAGAAATTCTTGCATATAAGGTCATGTTCCATCTTAATAGCAGTCAAGATCATCAATTTTCTAAAGAATTTCCAGCTTCAGATAGAACCTTTAGGTAAATTTACTGGTGATATAATGTTGATATATATATATATGTATATATATATATGTATATATATATATATATTATTTGTGAATTTAAATATTTTGTTTTGTTTTCACAGAGCTACTGGCTTAGAACCAGAAAAATATTATATGTTTTCCGTCACAGCACAGACACGACTTGGATGGGGTAAAACAGCATATGCTCTTGTATTTACAACAAATAACAGAGAACGACCTCAACCTCCATCAGTACCTCAAATAAGTAAATCACAAATACAAAGTCGTCAGATAACATTTAGTTGGACACCAGGTCGTGATGGTTTTGCTCCTTTAAGGTATATTGATATATATATTTAAAGTATTAGATATAGAATTATGTAAGAAAATTGAAAATATTCATATCTGTAATAGATATTATACGGTGCAACAGTCGGAAAATTCTGGACCATTTCAAACGATTCCTGAAAGAGTGGATCCCTCTTTAACATCTTACACTGCAAATAATTTAAAACCATTTACGTTATACCAATTTCGTATACAAGCGACTAACGATATAGGACCCTCAGATTGGAGTACAGAATCAATTCCAGTACAGACATTACCAGCAGGTGTGTAAATTAATATAAATCATAAACATATGTAATCAGTATATACATTATACAATACGGTAGTTAGGTATCTTTTATAAAATTTTTATATAGCTCCTTCACGAGGTGTAACTGGATTAAAAGTTGTACCTATCACAACATCAAGTGTAGAAGTATATTGGAATACTATTGATGAGATATATTGGAGTGGTGATCACAAAACAGGTGGTTATCGTGTAGTTTACCAACCAGTATCAGACTTTCCAACAGCACTTCAAGCAACTCCAAAAGAGGATATTTTAGGAATAAAGGTTTGTTTAAACTTGTTTGTTTCTCTTCAAAGTTTTTTTTTTGTGATAAGACAAATGCATTTATTTACTTTATTATAGGAAACAAAAATGATATTAAGTGACTTGACAGAAGATAGATATTATGAAATTATAGTGCTACCATTTAATTCTGAGGGTGAAGGTCCTCCAAGTCCTCCAGTTACTGTATATGTAGGCGAAGCAGTACCCACCGGAGTGCCTCAACATGTTAAAGCTGAATCTATTTCTTCTACAGAAGTTTTATTACGTTGGAAACCTCCACAAGCAAATATGCAGAATGGAGATCTGCTTGGATACAAAGCAAGTTGTTTCAATTTTATCTATGTAACTAGTTGTAACTTTTATCTATTTATATAAATTAATACTGAATGTCTTAATTTATTGAAAATAGATATTCTATCTGGTAACTGATTCGCCGCAAAAATTAGAAAAAAAACAAGAAGAAGAAATAGAAGTTGTACCGGCATCCTCTTTAACTCATAGTTTAGTTTTCCTTGATAAGTATACAGAATATCGTATACAAGTATTAGCATTTAATCCTGCTGGCGATGGTCCACGATCTCCAGCAATTACTGTGAGAACAAAACAAGTATGTAACGGCAAACATTTATTTAACATAATTAATGTATACTATATATACAAATTTATGCAATTATTTCTAGGATATACCAGGACCTCCTAACAACTTACAATTTTCCGAAATTACAATGACAAGCTTACGTGTATCTTGGGAATCTCCAAAAATGCGAAATGGTGAAATAATTGGTTATGTAGTAACTTATGAAACAGCAGAACAAAATGATCGTAGGTTTTTCTAGTTTTTTATATTACATTATGAATATATAAAATGTTGATATCTTTATATTAAATTATCGATACATTATTAAAGGTTTTAGTAAACAAGTCAAGCAAAAAATAACAGAAACTAGTTTACTCATTCAATCGTTAGAAGAAGAAGTTATGTATACTTTCATGGTTCGAGCACAAACTATTGACTTTGGACCCCCAATATGTGGTAATGTTACCACTGGACCACAAGATGGTTCTCCAATGGCACCCAGTAATCTTGCTGTCACTAAAACTGTTTCAAGTGTAGAATTACAATGGACAAATGGAGCTTCTGGAAAAGGACCTATATTAGGATATTACATTGAAACGAGACGTAAAGGTAAAAGTAATCTTCCTCCTTCGTAATATCTTATAATACCCTTTCATTTGAAAAAGAATAATAAAAAGGAATTGATAAATTATCTCTATATCTTCATTATAATTTATAATTTATCAAATTCTGAGAAAGTATAGAATATTAATCAAACCTACATTATGCATATAAATATTTTATATGCTATTATATTTTTGTTTATTGTTCACATATGTATTAACTTTGATCTTTTTGTAACAATACAGCAATGGAAGAGTGGCAGCATTGTAAGTGTCACTGCACGTGTATTTGCTGACGATGAATCATTATATTAGATTTTTAAAATAATAACATACATGTACATTAGTAGAAAAAAATAGTTACTTTTTTGAACAAATATATATATGCTAGATTTGATGTGTATATATAAGTATTACTAAAGTATATCTTTTGTAAATATTTTTATTTGATTACTTTTTGATCTAAAAATATTTAGAACATACATATTTAACAAAATGCATGATCATGTTCCGGCATGACATTGTTTAAAAATCCTATTAGACATTTTTAAAACTGTGCTTAGCAAGATTTAATTCCAAGTTGATCTTAATATTTCCCATTTATTAGTATTAATATATATATATTTCATCCTTATATTGTTCATTTGTGATATTATAATTGATTTCAACTGTTTTATTAACTTCATAAATATTATAAATTTTATATATTGAATGTTTAATTTATTTAATTATTTTCATCTTTATTTAGATTTATTTTAAAAACTATTAAAATAAATATATTCTTTTATTTATGCTGTATAGATGATACACGTTGGCAAACAATAGTGCGCAGTAGTAATGGACCTTTGACAGAATACACAGTGTCTTATCAAAATTTACTTCCATCTACTTCATATCTGTTCAGAGTAATATCTTATAATCGATATGGCATTAGTTATCCAGTGTATTCTACGGAAACAGTGCGTGATTTGTTTATTTATACTTTTTAACATTATTAACTATATCGACTATGTTAATTAATATTTACTTTATTTATTATGTAGATTTTGACACCTTCAAAGTTATATCTGGAATATGCTTATTTACAACATAAACCATTCTACAGGCAAACCTGGTTTATGGTAACATTAGCTGCTACATCAATCATTATTATAATTATGGTTATAGCAGTTTTATGTGTAAAGAGTAAAAGTTACAAATATAAGCGTAAGTTAATATTCATAAGTTTTAGTATAATTTTACCAAGATCTTATAATAATATAATGTCATACAATCCTTAGAAGAAGCGCAAAAAACTCTTGAAGAGTCTATGGCCATGGATACTGATGATAGACAAGAGTCAGATTTAGAACTATATCGATCTCGACAAGGGGGTGGTAGTGGCATAACTGCAGGAAATACTTGTGGAACATTAAGCAAAAGAAGTACATTAGCACGAAAATCTATGCATCCACCTCCTCCTACAATGTTAGGTAAATCTCCCCCTAGACCTTCACCTGCATCAGTTACTTATCATAGTGATGAAGAAAGTCTTAAAGGTTATGATGAAAATCCTGATGATAGTAGTGTCACAGAAAAACCTTCAGAAATCAGCTCTACAGATTCTCAGGTATTGTTCGTTATTTAATAATCATTTATTAACAATTTTTAATTATATTTATTATTCACTTATAATTATATCATATACGTGTTTCAGGGTTCTGAGAGTGAAAATGAAAGTGTACAGTCGGATCCACATTCCTTTGTGAATCATTATGCAAATGTAAATGATTCATTAAGACAATCTTGGAAACGTCAAAAACCAGTAAGGAATTATTCTTCGTATACTGATTCTGAACCAGAAGGTAGTGCAGTTGTTAGTTTAAATGGTGGACAAATCATTATGAACAATATGGCTCGATCACGAGCTCCATTGCCTGGTTTTTCATCATTCGTATGATCATAATGCAATAGTTAAAATTAAATAAGTATTAAATACAGTTAAGGTATCTCCTTAACATGACAATATCTAAAGCATGACTTTAAAAATGACAATATCTAAAGCATGACTTTAGAGCAATGTCATTTTTCTATATAGAGTTAAAGACTTATATGGAAACACAGGTTTACAAGTGTTTCACGCATGCAAAAGTTGTAGAGTTCATAAGTTCAACTTTAAAGCTTTTGACATCCTCGTATTGTGATATATTGATACACGCGCGCGCTCATATATACACATTATTTATCATTTAAAGTAATATTATTTTTCATATACAAATACAGTATAATTTTCATTCGATAATATGTAGTATACCATACAGATTTGTAGGTATACATAATGGATGTATATCTCTCTTTTATTTTATACTATCATTCCTTACTTATTTCAAAAGTAATGAAAACATATGTAAAATAATTTTTAGAAATATTTCAAGATCTATATTTATAGACAAAAGGATATATGAAATTCAAGATAAAGAATAATTATTATGTTCAGCATTGGTTGTGAATGATAAAATAGTATGAATTTTTTATTAACATCTGAAATGTTTAGTCTATTAAATATTAGAAATGTTTTCCATTTCATAATCAATCTCTTCATAGATATAAATAAACGAAGTATCTACTCGGAAGTATATGCAATTTTATAATATCGTCCATCATATCATTTTTTACTATTTATATTAAATGTCATTATTTGCATCATATTTCAAAGTATGAATTTCTGACTACAAATATGATGTAGAAAGAATATATCAATGACAGGGTAGTACTATTTCACCAAACTTAGTGTTATATGACATTTTTTAAGAAAATTTATGTGCATGATGCTGAAAAAATAAATAAAATTGAAATGCCAGGAGATAGTTGAAGTATATGTATATATATGCCAGTATTTAAATCAATACTATCAGTAGAAAAACATTATTAGAATTAATATTGTAAAGAAAATAATATGATAAATACTTCCATGAAACAATTTTTTATATCGACTTTTAACATAAAATATTCAATGCTATGCTATCAGCAAACATATATATATATAAATATAAAGTATAATATGTATAATGTTTCATACAAGTAATATGATGATGTAAATACTTTTATATTCTTTTCTACTATTTTTTCTTCAGTTAGAATACATCTTGTTTTTCCTTTCGTAGATCATCTGGGATTTTAACTTTTAATTAAAAATTTAATTATTATAAATAATGTTCTTAGAGCAATGCACTGATAATTATCAGTTTTTAAGACTCTATTAATATTCGAAGTTATGCATTATTGATAAAATTATAAATTATTACAGAGAATATAAGATACAGAAATGGAGCATATAAGAACATAAGAACATATAAGAAAAATCAACATGTGATACATACTACTGCCTCATATTATCACATCAAGTATTTTAAAACTGTAAAATGCCATTTATAATGAGCACTAATGTTTAATATACGATTACTTATATCCATCAGAATATTTCTGATAAATAATTCACATTGATAAATCTAAGAGCATAAATGCTACGCTACACATATGTGAGGTAGTGATATTGTACATATATACTTTATTTGAAAAGGAAATTAATGTATTGAATATAAAAATTAAGTTCTATGCTTTATGTTGATCTAAATAATATGGATATTTTTATGATTAAAATAGTCTATATTTAAATTTATAAAGCGTTATGTAAGTAACTATTTATTTCAACTTTTCGTTTTATAAACAATAAAAAATAATTTGTTATTTATATTCGTAGCAAATGAAATAATTTTTTTTATATATTTTATAAATTCAGATTAATATGTAATTTTGATTTTACTAATAAAACTGAAAATTCAATACAAATTATTTAATATATAAGAAAAATTAGTAATTAAATTTTATAAAACGATGAGTTGAAATACTTGGAAATATGTAAAAAACATTTATTTTAATTAAATTGTAAGAAAGAAATTTTTTTATTGTAGCTTATACATAATTAATCAGTAAGTTCAACAGCCATTTTGTAATTATGCCATCATGCGTCCTATGTTATATTATAAAAAGAGGAATGGAAATAAGAAAAACAAATATAAACTTCAAAATAAAAAACATTATGGTAATATAAAATTGTTGCATTTAATAATGCACATAATGAAATCATTAGTATATAATTTTTAGAAAAATCTAAAAAATAATAAAAGTTTCGATAATATATAGTGCTCTGCTGGTCAGTAGATGGATTAATGAAATGTTTTTAAAGCAAGATTAGTGCATATAGTACTTTTGTCTTGCAAATTTATCTTTTCGAATTCATTTATTTTTTTGTTCATTGACGTACTCGAAACAAAATTTTTATTTATGATAAAAATCAAGAAATATTGATTTATGTTTGTTTCATGTACATGCACACTGCTACATTATGATTATTGTGCCTATTAAATATAGTGATTTAAGTGTGAAATGACATGCATTGATAAAATTTTGGAAGAGCTAGATAAAGCAGTATTAAATGTAATAATAATATTGATAACATAATCATAAATACTTGTAAGTACTTTTTTATCCTTTTGTACAATGCATTATATTCCATTTATTAATATGTATTTTATTTATAAACTCTTGGTAACAAAGAATTTTCTCTTTCTTATTTCCACTTTCCAATTAATACAATTTTTATACTTTTATAATAATATTAAAACTATTATACTAGATTAATAAAAGATAAATTAAAAATGATTAAGATAGAAAAGAAATTTTAAGCACTGCCAATAAACTTTATAATTTTCTTACAGTTTTATCTCAATTTTATAATTAATCCATTAAGAAAGTGATTCATCTTTTATTAAAAAATTAGACAAATTTAAGAGAATTGCCAATATAAATATTTACTCCTATTTTTATCTCATAAATTAAATATATAAAGTATAAAAATTATATATTTATAATAGCAGTATAATATACAACAAAGTATTAAAAAATATAAATGAAATGCTAAATATAATACAAACGCTTATTATATACTGTACAAATAATGCATTTATTTAAAATCTTTTTCACAAGTGTTAAACCACTTTTGAAGACTTGATGGTAGATTTTGTACAGAAATTTGTTTAATTACAGACCATACAGCAATATCAACAATATTTGGTTCATTTTTTCCAAACCATTTATTTGTTCCTAATTTTTTTGTAATAAGTTGCAATATCGATTGCTGCTTTTTCGATGATTTTTCTATTTGTAGACAATAGCAATAATCAAGTACAGTATCAAGTATATTTGCTTGCACAGGATCTAAATAATTGTCAAAATTATGCAATACTCTGCTTATATATCTTAACAAGTTAACTTCGCCAAATAAAGAATAATTATGTAATTTTGTGACAAATTCAAGATCCTCAACTGTAAAATTAATATGATAAAAATGCATGTTGATTGAATTTTTGCATAGAAATATTCATTTATTAACATTATTACTATATAATTTACCTTCTTTCCATATGAGGAATAAATTTATTACATTTGGTTTAGGTGGATTTATATCACAGATACATATCTCAGGTACATTTCCAATAACACTTGAATGAACACATGACTGCAATTTTATACTAATATCATCCCAAACTTTTTGAAGTGCTAATATGGAGTATGGTGGCTTCTTTGGATTTACATTTATTATTAAATTAACATTGATTGATTTAGGTTCATAATATATGTCAGAAAGCATATTATTTTTCTGTTGATAATTTTATAAAATTATAAGGTATTATTTTTATATTATAATAAGGCATTATTATATAAAATAATAAGAGTTAATAATTATTTACCTTTTTACTGTAATCTGTTGGCGCCTTTACATGATTTGTATGTTTTAAAAAGTCGCAAAGAGTAGATACTTGTTTCTTAAGTTCTGCTAATTGAGCTAAAATTTTTTCTTGTCTAGCTTCTAATAAAGCATATTCTGGTAATGGATTCTGCAAATAATCATGATATTTGAAATACGTACACATTAATTCTATTACTTAAGTATAACTATGATGCTATAATCGACAATTTTAACGTATGCTGAATTATAAATTAATAGTATCTTATATTTTTTAAAGAATATATAATAGCAATTTAGATTTAAATAGTTATACTTAAATTTTAACATACTATTATACTAATATACTTGTCTAAAGATTATCGTTACTATAAAACATGTTTTATTCTACCATATTCCAAAAAGATTTCAAAAACTCTGTCCTTTATATTATAATAATTGTAATGAAAAAGTCTCTGTTTTTTTAAATCTATCATTTGAGTGTCATTCTATATTAATATTTTTCTATGTTGATATTTATATAGTTTCATTTCTTAGTTCTTATGTATCTTTGGTTATACAACTGTACTTTTGTAGCTTTTAGTGCAGTTCTAATTTAGTAAGCTTGCCATTCTTCTGTTACAATTGTCACTATATTGCACTGTTACCAGAAGCCGAGTTATTTTTCACGGTAGGCACTCGTATTAGATCCTGTTATACGAAAAATTGGAGGGGCAAACATCGATCAAGCTTCGAGAACCATATTCTCGGTCGATCGTGATCAGTACTCGTGGAAATTTTGGGAGGAGTCATGCACGACAGGTCGAAGAAAGAAGAAACATTGATTCGTGCCATGGCCAGTCGCCGTGCGAATAAAAGGGTAAATTCAGTTTGTTATTTAATGTCACTTTATATCGATAATGAATACTAGAAAAAGATGGAAACCTTCAAAAACTCGATAACCTGCTCTGTAACATCGGCAACGATCTTGATCCCTGTTCCCATATGGTCGCCTCTTCCACTTTCTCCGTGAATATTTTTCATCTCGTATATCTTATCCGTACGACATGACATATCGGGCAAGGAAATGATCGGTTTCATTGTATACATCGTCGTTTCGCCGCTTCTTTCATTCAATCTCATATTGAATATACAAAAATCACGTTACACGTGTTCGTCGAATCGTTCGCACTTTCGTTCTCGCTTCGTATTTTTCGAACTTGTTAGACAGCCATCTTTGTTGGCTGTTCCCGTCTGCTTCTATTGCTTTTTGCCATCTTTGCCCCCTCTCCTCTCTTTCTGTGTCTTGTATCAGGTATTACTACTTCGTTATTATATTTCCAAGCATAGATGGCATTGCTGTAGCTTAATTAAATCATTTTACCACTTTTATACTTATATATCTCTTATAAACAAAAAGAGATAGAAATTCTTAACGTGAAGATGTTCTGTAATATTTTATACAAATAGTTTATTATAGAGAGTAGTTATTTAATTATAAATCTATAAAAATTGAAGATTTTCTTTGTATGTATTTATCCAAAGTTCTTTGATAGAGAAATTTGTCAAGCCGTTGATCAAACTTAAATATAAATTAATTGTTGCAAATATTATTTTTGCACTAAAATCGTATTTTCTTAGAATGTGAAATAAGCAATATATATATTGTCATTTATACAATATTTTACTTTGTATTTTTCTACGTACTATACTTAACTACTAGAATCAAATATATAGATATTATAATACTTCATTTTATTAGTATTGTATATAAAGAAGATAATATTTGTTTAATAGTTGACTTATCTAAAAAAATTAAAGGAATATTAACATTCAAATTTCGTGATTCCTGCCATTCAGCTTTGTTTTATACAGATGGCGTGGTTGTTAATACTTGTTTTAATATGTGTAAAAATAATGTTTGAATTGATCTATTGAACAAATGTACTGTTAAGATGTTTTATGCATTCCAAAAAAGAAAATTCAGATTGTTTAAATAGACATTATATTAAAATATACATTTTTTAAAGCGGTCATTGATTTGGTCAAAGTGGTGTCCTCTGTCGAAGCTTCTATTAAACTAAGGTTAGATTGGCAGATCTTTCGCGGGTTACGGCTGTTATCTAGTCTGTACATCAGTCATTCCTTTATCAGAAGTATCAAAAGAAAATTAATTAAAGTGATTAACATATAATCTTAAAGAACGTGTAATCGCAATCTCATATTGAATAAAGGTGAGGAAGACGGTTCGTCGGAAGTGCGGTTAGAATCGCATTTTTTTTTTGAACGCGCATGTCGCCACCTATGGTTGATTCGATAAGGTCTTCTGTAGTTACGGTGAAAGAGATTGGATCTTGTATACGTTTTGCGTGAATGCGAAAAAAGGGGGAAAGCTTATAAATAGTTTACTTTTAATTGATCCGTCTTCTTTAGAATTTCGTGTGCCATATTAAGATTTTTCGTTGAAAGGAAAATTGCGAGTTTTTGTTTAGATCTTGGCTATATTTGTAGCAGATGCGTTTCGAGGACTGACATGGCGGCGATTCGATGAACCAATTGGAGCAGCGCTCTCTTAGAGAAGGCCGTGTTGTAAATTCCCCTTACATTCCGCGTCAGCGAGCTATTCCGTACTTCGTTTTGTCGTTATTGCTGGTAAATCTTTTTTATCAAGAAGAAGAAGCGATAGTTGTCGATCGGTGGTATCGAGGGGTAGCTTCACGAGATTTCAACGGGACATTAATAATGAGAAAATTGTGTTTGGTCACGTGACCGTAGCCGAAAAATGGCGCAAAGATCAGAGTACAAACATGGGTTCCATTTCGTTGCTGCGGTGTCATTTGTATTTGTTTACAAGCGCGCCTTTTCACAAAACACGTGTTAAGTAAGTGCCATTTTTTTGGCAGTGGGTGACAGACAATGACGGGAAGAGGTTCCAAAAGACGGGGCCGACCACCGAAGTCGGTGGTCATGGAAAGGCCCAAAAAGTTTCAATATCACCTTATGAAGAAACCAAAATATTTGCAAAACAAAGATTCGGAAACGCCAAATTCACAACCGAGTACGCCAACGGCGTCGAGACCCTCTTCACCAGTGGAAAGTGAAGAAAGTAGACGCAGCACGCGAAATCGAAAATCTCGTGGGCCGAGGGATAGGCACTCGCGTAAAGGCGGTCATTCTAGTTCAGGTGCATATCAGCGCCGAGGTTACAATCCGAATGTGGATTATCATGACTCTGAATATCACTATGGATCTGATTTTGGTGATGAATCAAGTGAGAAGAGTGAAGTAGAAGAAGATCCTCTGCAAAGCGACATAGAGTCTTCTGAGAGTATGGAAGAACCTGATCCATCTAGCGATAGTGATTTTTCTCTCTCTAGTTATAGTACGACTAGTGGTACACCCCGCAAAACACTTTTGAGTCAACAACGACCACCAAGTCCAGAGCCGTTGTGGCTACAGAACAGAGAACTTCCGCCTCTTACTCCGCCAAAATCTTCAGATGACTTATTGGTTCCTAAGGAACTTGTTATGCCATCGCTTTCCATTTACGAGGTATTAAGACATTTTCGTACATTGGTGCGTCTTTCTTCGTTTAGATTCGAAGACTTTTGTGCAGCTCTAATGTGTGAGGATCAAACTAATATATTAGCTGAGATTCATATCATGCTAATCAAAGCACTTCTACGAGAAGAAGATTCGCAACAAACGCATTTTGGTCCATTAGATCAGAAAGATTCTGTTAATGTGAGCCTGTATTTTGTTGATTCAATGACTTGGCCAGAAGTTTTACGATCTTATGTTGAAAGTGATAAAAGCTTTGATCAAAATGTTCTACAAATTCTAACAACTACTGAATATCCTTTTACATCTACTGAAAACAGAATCAAGATCTTGCAATTTTTAACTGATCAGTTCCTGATAACAAATCCAGTTAGAGAAGATTTATTGCACGAAGGTATGATAAGTAATATGTTAAATATTATAGTAACACTATATTTTATGTTATATAATAATTGGATTTAGCAAAATACAATATCATTTATTTTCATATACAATCATATTCCTATAATCAGCAGGATAATATTTATTGTGACCATGCTGATAGTCCATTATAATTTTTAATTGATATATTATAATTACTAATTTTTATCTTTTAAATTGTAATAATAAGTTATAAATGTAAAATTATCAAGTAGTTCTTAATGTTTATATATTCATTTTGTATAAATAATTGATATTTTTGTATAATACATTTAAAATGAAAATTTCATATAACAAATGTAGAAAAAGTATAATTAAATTTTTTCTAGGAAATATGCATTATGATGACCATTGTAGAGTATGTCATCGTCTTGGGGACTTATTATGCTGTGAAACTTGTCCAGCAGTTTTTCATTTAGAATGTGTTGAACCTCCATTAGTAGATGTTCCTACAGAAGATTGGCAATGCAGTACTTGCAAAGCTCACAAAGTTACAGGAGTTGCTGATTGCATTCCTGATGTTGAAAAAAATGGTTCTTTATGTAGACAAGAACATCTAGGTTTTGATAGACATGGCAGAAAATACTGGTTTCTTGCAAGAAGAGTTTTTGTGTAAGATTTCTATTTTACAAATGATAACAAAATTGTGATTTTATATCGTTATCTACATTATGACTATATTACAATTTTATAGAGAAAGTGAAAATGGAGAAGTTTGGTATTATAGCACACCATTACAGTTAGAAGAATTAATGTATTGTTTAGATCGTAATGAAATGGAAGTTGCACTTTATCGTGAATTATCAGATTATAAAGATGAAATTGTACGTCAAATGGAACTTACAGAATCAATTACTAATCAATTCAAGGGTAACAAGAAATCGTACTTAGAAGTAGAAAATAGTGAGTATTGTATATATTAAGCTCTCTATGGTTATTTACATTATCATTTGTATAATATTAATAGTATAATTGACATGTATAACTTAATGGTCTACATAAAGATAACATAAATGTGTTAATGATGATATAGGTCTTATACAAAAAATTCAAAAAGAACGCCAAGAAAAGCAGGAAAAAGAAGAAGAGGAAAAGAAAGAAAAACAAAGGCAAGAAGCTGAAGAGATGGTACGCAGGATACATGAAGGTTCTGATTCTTTAGAAGAACGCCTAGCAGCAGCAACAGAACAAGATAATAAGGGGACAATAGAAGAGCAAGTGACAACACAAGTACCAGAGATGATAGCTGAAAACGTTGAAGTGGATGGGGTTACTAATGATGTACCTACTACCTTAAATACTGATGTGGCAAGCAGTACTGTTAAACCTAATATTACATCATCATCTGAGGAGATGGAAGAAGAAACAGCAGAAGGGGAAGAAAATGTTTCCAAAATGGGTAAAGATGGTATGTCATACTTTTTTATTTTTTATAGAAAAATTTTGTAACAACTACATAGAATTATAAAACGGAATTTATTTTCTCTAGGAAAGAAACATACTATAGTAACAAGATCAAAAACGGGTTCTTTACAACCTCGTACTTTTAATATGGATGATTTAAAACGACGAAGTACCACTTCGATGTCAAGAGAAGAACTTGAAAAGTTAGATAAGAGTTTGAAAGAAGAGGGAGAAAGTACTAGGTTGACAAGACAAAAAGCACATCAGATTGCTTCTGGCACGCATCTCTTTAAATTGGGAATGGACAACAATTTTAAATCATATGTTAATCAGTATAGTACTAATCCTATTGCTTTGAATAAAATTCAACGAAATGAAGAACGTGATAAGAAGCGCCACTTATCACATAAATTTTCTCTTACACAAGCTTCAGAATTCAAATGGGTTGGAAGTTTAACAGGAACACGTGCTCTTTTAGTTAGTACCCTTCGGCAAACTATTCTTCAACTTGAAAGCAGTATACAAGCTCCATTTATGCACACAAACTGGCCACTTTTACGCAAACCATGGACTACTGCAGTAGGTGCGTGCATAAATCCAAGAGATTTTGCACGAGCACTAATTGTATTACAAGCATGTATAAAAGCAGTTGTATTTGCTAGTGTTTGGCATGACCAACTTGGACATGTAAAATTGCAAAGGGTAACTGCACTTGAGCGAGAAGAGAAAAAACGTCAAGATAAAAAGGAAAAGAAAGAAAGAGAAGACGAGGAAGAGCGTAATAGATTATTTAATTTTGTTAAGTATACATTAGGTTTGAAACATCAAGTATGGAAACAAAAAGGTGAGGAATATAGAGTTCATGGACAAGGAGGTTGGTTGTGGGTGTCAGCAAGTCGACGATATAGATTTAGTGACATGAGAAAGTTAGGTTTAAGAACTGGGCCACAAAAAATTATGGTGCAAATTAGAGATCAAGGTGGAATAAAAATATTAGCCCTGGATCCTCCTACTTATGAGTTTTTAATTAAAGAATATTGTTCAAGTCCGGATGAAAAAATTGATATAGATAAAACAACAATAAAAAAAGAAATGGATGATTTATCAATGGAGGAATTGTCTGTTGATAATAGTACAAAAAAGATTAAGCAAGAGTGTAAGATGGAAAATGTTAAAGCTGAAAAGAATGCAGAAATTAAACAAGAGGCGGATAAAAATGGGCCAGTAGCAGTTAAAACAGAACAAACAGCAATCAAACAAGAAATTAAAATGAATCTATCCTGTAAGTTTATTATATATAATAAATATCAAATGATGTATTATTTTATATATTCTATAGTAATTTATAAATTTATGAAATCTTATGTTTTTTAAAGTTTTAGCTGGCATGAAAATTGAGAAAGTTTTTACGCCAATTAAAGAATTTGAAGAAATTGATATAACAAAAGCATTAACTACACCTGGCAGACTTCATTATCCAAAAATTGGGAAGAAAACTAGAATTGATGACTTTCTTGCGCGTAGAACACATTTAAAATTGTTAGAAGAGAGAAGATTGTTGCAATCTGTTAGTATTTTTTTTTTTTTTTTTATGTTTATTTTTTCTCTTTTCTTTCTATTTTTATATTTGTTATTCTCTTATTTCATTTTTTTTTTTTTTAATTTATCATTTCTTAACATCGTATATGTGTAAATAAATAAATATATTTTGTACAGGAGAAAACAAAGGAACTTGCAGGACAAACAGGTAGTCATAAAATAGTAGATGGTGACACTGATATTGATATAGAAAACAATGATGAAAGTGATACTGATGGTGGGGATGGTTCTTTACAATCCCTACTGTCAGGTAAACAACAACCTAATAAAGTAATGTCATCAGCAGCGAAAGAAATGTTAAATGCAGTAGGAAAACGTATTCAACAAGTTAGAGGACAATACGCGAACATTATGAAACTTGGGAAGAATGGAAGTTGCTATTCACAATATTGCAATATGACACCTACACCAGGAAAAATTGCAATTACACCACAAAGTTTGACATCTACATGTTATTCTCCAATATGTCTTCAGAAAGCAAGATTAAAACGTGACCTTATAGCATTATTACGAAAGGCAAATGCCTTAAACAATAATCAAGTACCATCTCACTTGTCACAAAACAAGACTGATGGAAATGATGAGGCTAAAGATGCAATCAGAAGAGATTTAGAATCTGCTGTGGCTTCAGCAACTCACTGTACCGAAGAATTTCAAACAATAAATGTAACTATAAATAAATCATCAAACTTCAAAGATGGATCAGCGCCTAGTGCTAAAAGAGTTAAATTGGAACATAAAGTATGTATTATTATTTGGTTTTTTTCATGTTTTAATAATTAATTAATTTATTTTAAAGATTCATTATGAAATAATTTGTATTAGTTAGCAAAATAAAAGTCATTGTAATAGCAAGAAATATAACAAGAATAATTTTTTACAGGGATCGGCAAATGATTCTAATTTGAATAAAAGTGAAACTATAGTTACAACAAAAAGTAATATTGTGACAACAGCTACAGTAACTACTACTCAACAAACCATTAAAACGGTTGATGGTATTGTACAAAGTATGCAGGAAAGCATTACTTCTCATAATTCAACAACATTTTTATCAGAAACTAAAACTAGGTATTATAAAAGATCTTTTTTTTTACATATCTTATATGTATTAACAAAGTATGAACCCTAAATAATAAACATATGACTTTCAGTAATGTAAATAATGTAGGATCAAAAACAACGATTATTAACAAGAGAGGAAGAACAGTACAACGAAGTACAGTAGCTAAGGAATTAAATGCTGATGGAACAGAAAGAATATATACTGCCAGTTCAGCAGAAGGAAAAGTTTATTTAAAAAAAGTTGCAATTTCTTTAGCTGATAGAAGGAAAAAACGAACACCAGTAAAATATCCCTTATGTTCGACATTTTGTACAAAAAATAAACGGCGTAGTATTTTACTTCTTCCGCAACATGAATTACGAAAATTAGCCAGACTTGGTGGACGAACACCAGTTCAAGGTTTTCATCACATGGCTAAGGTGTGTATATGTATATGTGTGTATGGTGATTTACATATATTATTTATAGTACTAAATAACATCACTTTTTTCACGTCAATATTGATAATACATTAAAGATTATCTTATTTTTTCTAAATTTTAGGCAAACCTATCAGTTTGGCCATATCCTTGCCCTAGACCATTATTTAAGACATGTTGGTTATATCGAACAGTTGGTTTAAAATCTTTAGCTGCAGCAGCTCTTCAATTAAGAATATTATGGGGATGTTTGCGTTGGGATGATATGGCAGCAAAGCCATTATCTACAGATGGAAAACATCAAATTACGACAGATACAGAAATTATGTCATTGGAGATCCTAAAACATCGCCATGTTGGCCAATTTTTAGATAGAGCACAATATTTGCGTCGGAAAGTTGTTATACCCTTAGAACTTCCAAAACAAATCAGAGGTATTTATAAATAAGTTTACATATTATTTGCTCTATTTTCTCTTATACTATCTTATTTCTCATTCAAAAGAAGTAACATCTATAAGAAGTGGATTAAGGAAGAGGAAACGACCAGAATCACCGCAAAGCACTGAGCCACAAGTTACAGAAGAATGGGTCGATGAAGATAAATTGGAACTATGGGAAATCAAACAATACGGTGATAGGTTAGCAATATATTTTATGATTATTTGTATATTATAATGAAAATTAAAATATAAGACTGCTTTTGTGATGTAGAACAATTGCTTTTTTTTTTTTTTTTTTTTTTTTTTTTTTTTTTTTTTTTTTTTTTTTTTTTTTTTTTTTTTTTTTTTTTTTTTTTTTTTTTTTTTTTTTTTTAAATTACTAACTTTTATATGATTAAGGCATTTATTGTAATAAATTGCAATTTTTATGTTTTAGCTTGCTTATCATAAAAATGCTTTTTGTATAGTTAAGTGGAAAGCATGCAATATTACCGAAATAGAACGAGTCGAATATTATATTAGTCGAAAATACCTTTCCTTGCCTAACACCATTTTGTACTAACACTTCGCTTGGTGTGTGTCTCTTCAGGTTAGAGAAGGCTAATGCCCAGATTATTACTAGGAGTCGTTCGGGTGTACCACAATCTGTTGGTCCAAACAGAAATGCTGGATCAAATTCTGGCATTGATCAACTTGTTAGTGGTAAAGCAACTCCTGAAGAAATTAAAGAAAAAATGGAACAGCAATTACGTATGCAAAGGGCTGCGCATCAACAGAAAAGAGCTTTGGAAACTCTTAAAAGCCCAGCTAATTCCTCTTCCTCAAACACACAAATTGTTAAAGTTACAACAAATTCTGCCCATGGTACCATTATAGCATTATTTGATAGTTTTACAATTGATTAATAGTGTTTCAAATAATTATTTGATTTATTTTTATAGATGGTTCAGTTAAATTAGTTTCCAAAGTTGCAATACCAGCAAGTCCAAATAGTGGAAGTAAGTCACAATTAACTTCACTTCTAACAACACCTACACAAAATAAAACATTTATTGGAACAAGACGTATTTATATGGCAAAATGTAAGTTATTTATAAAATTGTTATTCTTTTATTTGGTGTATCGCAATCATCTTGTTACAATAATAATCATCACTATATTTTTATTAAATCATAGCTGCCGATGGAACAACAAAGGTCGTTTCCGGGCCTACAAGTATTTTACCAAAGACATCTCAAACCCAATCAGGAAATCAACAGCAATCTTTAATTAAAGTTTCAGGTCAAACCGGTAAGTAATTGCTTTTAAATATATTTAATTTTATAAACATGCTGCTTTTATAATTTATGAATATTTTAATTTATATCATTTTAGGGACATCTACAGGCACCGTACAGCACGTACAACAAAGGGTACAAATTTTAAGAGGACCCGATGGTAAATTACAAGTTCGTGGATTAATGCCTGGTCAACAATTAGTACAGATGCCAGATGGAAAATTGCATGTATTGAATACAGCACAAGCTATTACTACCACTATTGCACATACTACCGGTACTACTTCAAGTACACCAACTACACAGGTATTTGTTTTGTATTCCCATATTATAATTTACAATGAATTACAACAACAAATTAGAATTTAAAATTATTAATTCGTAAAAATGTGTGATTTTAGATTAAAACTGTAACAGCTAGCACAGCTAAAGTCTCCACATCAAGTGGTGCTACATCTAATAAAAATAGTCCAGCTAAAGTTGTAACTACCTTGTCACAAGTATCAACGCCACAACAATCACAAACACAGTCGCAACAAGTACAAAAAATTGGAAAATCTACTGTGACATTGGCAAATGTTACTTCTACACAACCTGCAAAAAGCGCAATAGTTGTTTCTAATACTGGTCAAATTGTACAGGGAGCGCAGGTATTTATCTATATGTTTAATTTTAATTTATTTTAAATTCACAATGAAATTGTTAAAATATCAAATAATATATTGTTGAATTCATTTATTATATATAAGAGTTCATAATCTTTATCATGTTCAGTAATGTTCGAATTAATATGTAGGTAATATCTTCGGGTAATCAAGTTCTAAGTGGAAATCAGATAGTAGTCACCAATGCTAATTTGGCTCAACAACTTGCATCCGGAAAAGCACAATTAACAACAATCGGTGGCCATCAAGTTGTAATTCGTAGTACGCCAACAGGAAACCAAATTGTACATTTAAATTCATCAAATAGTAGCATCATAGTAAAAAATGCTGTTTCATCTAATAAACAAGGTAATTTCCTTCTTATCTATATGTACTTCTTTATATTTTTTTTTTTTTTTTTTTTTTTATAAAACAGGTTCATGAAACTACATTATATACAATGTATTTTTATAGTTCCGGTATTGCAAACCACTCAAGTAGTAACATCAACAACAGCGCAAACCCCTGAAACAACAAGTGCAAATATTACTTCCAATTCATCAACTAGCAGCACTTCATGTACTACGTCTACTACAAATCAAACTTCTACCGCTCCACTACCTGGAAGCATTGAAGCTTCTTTGTTGGCGGGTCAACCACCAGGTACAGTCATAAAATGTGTCACAGCTCAGGTAATACAAACAACACAAGGACCGCGAATAGTTTTGCAAGGATTGCAAGGAGCAGATTTTACGCCGCAACAACTTGCAATGGTGCAACAGCAAGTGAAACAACAATTACTAAAAGGTATTTTTAATACATAATTTTGTAAGAATAAAAACAAAAATGAATCTTAATACTCCTTTGTAATATGTAGCTCAAGCAACCACAGGAAAGCAAGGAGTCTTGGGTCCTACAAAAATTTATTTAGCCGTTCAACCTGCTCCAGGAAGCAATCAACAAGCTCAGACATCTCAAACTTCTACAACAGCAAGTACACCCACTGTTCCTACATCAAAACAACAAGTACAACATTCAACTGATTCTCCACCACCAGCAACAGGTACAACATTTCTTTGTACATATATCATGAAGAAAGGTTACAGTAGTTATAATAGTACTTACATTTATGTTTTAGAGCCTCAAACTGGCATAGAATCTATACCGGAACTTCCACAAGCATCAGTACCAAGTTCTCCTGAAAAGCCAAAAGTGGTTGTACAACAAGTTGGCCGTGCGAATAATATTGTAACAGAAGAATCTCAAAAAGTAAACGTGGTCAATGGTCAGCAACCATCACAATCTGTGAAAGATGACTCTTCAACTAATAAATTTATTCTTACGCCAGATTATATACAACAAAGTATGCATTGTATATTTGATGTTATCAAAAAGAACCTTAGTATTTAAAATTTATGCAATAATATTGATATAATTTAATTTAATTCTGTTACTTGTTTTTTAGCAATAAAAAATGCACTGAAACAAGAAAATCTTAATCCAGAAATAGAAGAAAAGCTATTGCAGTTACAACGATACCAAGAAAAACAAATGAAGGGAGGAGTAGAGAGCTCAGTAACTAGCAATCAAACCCACAGTACACCTATTGTAACAACTCCGCGTGCCCCATCTCGCAAAAGACCTGCACCCTCCAACATTCCACCAGTAACTACAACTTCAAATATACAGTTAACAACAAATGAAAAAGATACTGATTGGGCAGAAACTCCCAAAAAGAAGTTAACGCCAAAACAAGAAAATCGTGATATTCCAAAGTAAGCGGGATAGTTAATATGATTATTATAATTTTTTATATGGTATCTTAAAATTGTACAATATTAGAAACAATCGTAATAATATTCGTTATTTTCACCTAATTATCATCTATTCATTTTGTGTGCAATGGTAGAATACAGAAATTAAATGAACAATCAGAGAATGAATCTATATCTAAAAATCGAATTGTAAAATTAAAAGACAACCAAGAACAAAGAAGGAAACAACAGGTTCATTCAAGAATGCAAGTTTTATTGTTTCGACATAAAGAACTTCTGAAAAAAGATATACTTAAAAAAAGAGCTTTGCTTGAAAAAGAATTACAGATAGATATTCAGGTATGTTATAATCTTATTAATTAATATCAGTAAGTACATGTATATGATATTTTTAATATCATTATACAAACTACGATTGTAGAAGGATCTATCAGTAGAATTAGCTACAAGAACAAAGGCAGAAAGGCATAAACAGGATGAAGTTAAAGTAGGAAGTGCAAAACGCAAAGCAAATACTCAAATAACACAAGTAAGTCCACCCAATCGAGGTGGAAGACCAAAAAAACATAAGGCTCAAGCAAATAGCAACACATCACCTAGTGCGTCATCTACTGCAACTCCAAGTCGAATTAAAAAAGAAAAGTTATATTGTCTATGTAGGACACCTTATGATGAAACAAAGTAAGCACTCTCTCTCTCTCTCTCTCTCTCTCTCTCTCTCTCTCTCTCTCTCTCTCTCTCTCTCTCTCTCTCTCTCTCTCTCTCTGTGTGTGTGTGTGTGTGTGTGCGCGTGCGTGCGTGCGTGCGTGGTGCGTGCGTGCGCGTGTGCGTGCACGTATGAGAGATATGAAGAGGTGTCACGTGGTGTGTGTGCCCATTCGCTCGTATTTGTGTATGTATGTGTATATATATATATATATATATATATATATATATATATATATATATATATATATATATAAATTGTTTAAAATTTAATTAATTTATTCATTATAAAGGTTCTATGTGGGATGTGACTTGTGTAATAATTGGTTCCATGGAGACTGTGTAGGTATTACTGAAGAAATGAGCAAGTCTCTTTCAGAGTTTGTTTGTACAGAATGTAGACATGCACGAGATACACAGGAACTATATTGCTTATGTAAGCAACCTTATGATGAATCTCAGTAAGTAATAACTTTTTTAAAATTATTAAATATTAAAAAAAACTAAAGAGGTGTTAGATCACTATTGTACATCCTTATTAATTTCTTTTGGACTATTCATATATAAAATTAATTTTTATTTTTAATAGGTTTTACATTTGCTGCGATAAATGTCAAGACTGGTTCCATGGAAGATGCGTCGGTATCCTTCAATCAGAAGCAGATAATATTGATGAATATGTATGTCCAAATTGTCAACGTAATTCATCTGTTAATTTTGCAAACATGAAAAATCTCAATGCCAAGGATTTGGATTTACTGAAAAAATTAATTAAACAAATACAGGTATACAATCTATTGATTTAGATGTTACACTTTCTTTATGTTTTATCTATATTTCTATTTTGAAATGTGTGTTTCATTTTAACAAAAAACTTATTTATAAACTTATAATTAGGCACATAAAAGCGCATGGCCTTTTATGGAACCAGTAGATCCAAATGAAGCTCCCGATTATTATAAAGTTATAAAGGAACCCATGGGTATGCATTTATACTTTTTAAACATAATTATTCATAAAATCTAATATATATAATATTAATATAAATTAATACATATATTAAATGTAAATATATATATATTATTTTTATTTATATATATTACACTATTTTCAGATCTACAAACAATAGAGTTAAGAATAAATGATAAATCCTACAAGAAGCTAAGTGAATTTATTGGAGATATGACCAAAATATTTGACAATTGTCGATATTACAATCCGAAAGAGTCACCATTTTTCAAGTGTGCAGAGTCATTAGAAACATATTTTGTTCATAAAATTAAAAGCTTGAGGGAAAAGTTTTCAGAGGGAAAATAAGCAATCAAAACTGTAACTATAAACGAGTGGAAGTGCAAAATTGGCAGTTAAATAGTGCAGTGTAACAAAAATGATCTGTGCCAGTACATGTAGAGATTGAAACTCAAGGTAGAGATAAGTATATAAAAGTAGGACATATTTATTAGACCTGTGTGAATTTTTATTTCCTTTAACAAATGGAACTTCTGTCAAACTTATTCTGTGCAATGGGTTTTGGACTAGAATTTATAATTTCCTATTTCTTATAACTATTCCAGACTGGTGATAAATTACCAGTGATATATATATATAATGAACTGCCTTGTTCACAGAAAAATATAAAGTAACTATAATTACGATGTAACATAGCTACTGTTGAAATGGTCTAAATAATATATATGTAATGAATCTATTTAATTAACATTGATTAATTGGATCATTACTAAATATTTATAGTATCTAAAATATGACAAAACTAATTCATTCAATAATTATACATAACAAAAATATCTTATTCTTCATCTATCTGTTTGGCAAGATTTTGTATAATAAAATTAGGCATATAAAAGTCTATTAGAAAATAATAAAATGGAAAGATGCTGATTTATAAAAACGAATTTGAAATGTAGAACATACATGTTAGATGAATGTTTACTGACATTTTTGATGGTATACAATATTTTATTGCTTTGATTTTCTTTTATAATTATAAGTTGTGGTTCAAAATTCATATAGTACAGATGATATCATTATTTATAAACATATACATGTACTAATCATGTATAAGTAACTATGCATGCTACACAATTGCAGATATAATATAAAGTCGGTGCCACTTCATATTTAAGATTATGATCAACAATTTTATAGTAAACTAAACATGTTTTTTCAAACGAAGATAATTTAATGATGAAAGACCATTTGTCAGTTTTTATTAATATGGTAATGGTCTAATTACTACTTCGTCATATAGCTCACTCATAAAAGCGTTCTGTGTCGTATAGCTGTAAAACTATTTAGAACGCGCATAATAAATTGTACAAATTTGTTTATTGTGCTCACAAGTAATTATTATTACATTGTTTTAATCACATAAATTTTCTATGAAATTGTTTATAAGCTAAACATATGATGTTAGGTTGTAAGGAGTAAGCAGATATCTGCTTTGTACATACATGAGTAGAAATATCTATGAAAAACAAATGAGCTTTGATTTGGTATAATACAAAACCGAAATCAGTCTAAACACAAACAGCTGTTTTCAATACAAATATTGTTTATATTATAACTATTAAAATATCATTGAAAGATTACTAATTATCTCTGCAAAGGAATCATTATATTTGGTTTTCATATTTCGAAAGAAGGGATTTGTCAAAAAAAAATAGTAGTTGGCAATAAGAATGTTTCATAGGCGAGGCAAAAACAAAAAATATAAATATATACATAAACATACAAATATACTGAATAAACTAAGGAAGTTATAAAACTTCTAAGGTATGACTGTGTGAACAACAAGAATGAAAGTAAATAATGAATGTTCAACTGGGGTCTGTGAAGAAAAGAATTTCTCTAAGTTTATAGTTTTAAGATATTCTTTGGTTAAAAGGTGTCTCCACACACTTTTAATTCTGACAGAAAAATTTAAAAATATAATCATACATGTACATTTATAATATTTCCTAAAATCAATGAGATTGCAAATCTCTGGCATGCCTTGTCGATTCTTGGTTGTTTATTTAACATGAAAGCAGATTACTCAAAACAGGTTGTACATTTTTGCCAGGATAAAGCTTGTACAGTATTTTTAATTCAAAATCGCAAGACCTGGCACTGATCTGTTTTTTACCTTCGACTTTCGATTATAGTTACAGAATGTATAGATTAGGTTTCAGTCTCCAGGTTTATACACTACAGTAGCTGTACTGGTTCATCTTAATCAATAAATAATATGCATTTCATTAATCAGGAATATGTATTTTGTATTCTAATATTAATTATAAGTATCCCCCATGTGTACAGTTTTAAAACCTTGCATCATTATATATATATAGGTACATGAAGATTGTTTACATATATCCAGTTTTTTTAACAGGTACGTTGTAATATGAGACACTAAAACTTTGTAAATTATGTACATGTCTCATTGAAGCGGTGATACCATTGAAGCACGTGCTACTGAACTAGTGTACAAACCAGGTGAAAACTGAGCAGCTAGTTCATATTGTATGCTGCACTATTTCACTTTCTGCTTATATATCGTGTAACAAGGTGTTATTTCCATTAAAGAGAAAGCAACAAAGTGTGACTAGATAACTACATTCTTCTAAACCTAATATTACATAGTTTATAATACAAACATTTGTACTAATTTTAATTATAAACTTTGTTGTTTTTATTACACTAAGATATAAATTAGGAACATGTAAGTCTCATATATTAGCTTATCTTTTTTAATTTGTAATTGTTTCAAAATAATAAACTGCTGGATGACAGTGACTTGATGAAGTATAGTAAATATGTTATTACTATTTTATCATATTGCTACAAAATTCTCAGGTGCTTTGAATAATCTTAAATAATTTAAAGGCACACTTAAAATAAATGAGACATTGGCACTAATAAATTAATGGAATAAAATAATAGCATGTAATAGTATACATGTTTCAAAATACATATTGTAAATTGTATACTTAAGTACTACATATGTATTATAATGGCGGTATAATATGATGATGAATACATCACAAAATTTATTTTTCTTATAACTGCAATATGTATTAATGCACAAGACTCTTATTATACTAAATTAATCGCGAATGTCAAAAATATTTGATCTTCTATTTTTGCTTCATTAGTACTATCTTATGCTTGTATAATTATTAACAAAATAATAACGGTATAATATTTTATTGGAATCTTGATACATTTTTCCAAAATTAAGAATATTTTATAGCTTTACAAGATTATTATACATTCTTTTGTCATTAATCGAAGACAAAAGAACATAAAATATGTCATAAAGTATTGATACATAAACGACGTTAAAAGATTTCTGTGCTTGCGTGATCTACATAGTATAGTTCTTGTAGTGTTTCTAGACAATATATCAAACATATTATTTTTCTAGTAATATATGCATTTAAATTTTTGTAATAAAATTATTATCAAAAAGTTCTGCAAAGATGGAAGATATACAACAAAGCACTTTAAGAAATATTCTAGTAAGTATTATATATTGTGTTTTTCAACATTCTTTGAATCCATTTTTTACAATTAATAATTTTCAAATCCATCGTATACTTCTTCCCGGAGAACCTTCAAAATCTTATACATTTTCAGAAGAATTCCTATAACTCTATCTCAAACTCTTAAGAATGAATTTTCTAAAATATAAATTTATAATTTTTGTTTAACTTCAAAATTATACAATCGAATATATATGTTTACAGTATTTGTACTTTAGAAAACTGGCTTTATCCACTATTTTGGTGATTACCAAAAAATCAATTGAAAATTATTTAACCGATATTGATGGAAATGTACTTCTGAATTTTTGTATGCAATTGTCTACTTCTTGGTATAATGAGAATGTATAATTGTTGCCTTATCATGCACAGGCCATCGTGTAAGTATGATCTACAAATAATAATTAAGAATTAGAATTATTTCATTATTTAATAATAAAATCTCGATAATATCTTTAATTCAGATTTATTGTAAATGTATATATTTTTTCAGAGAATTATAGCTTTAGGTGCATATCCTGAATGGCCATTCAAACTAAAAGATAGATGTGTTACTTCTTCAACCATGTGTAAATATTATTTCTATATGTAATGCAAAAAAATAAAAGAATAATATTCATTGCTATTATAAATGGAATTAGAAAGAAAATTTGTGTAACTATATAAATTTGTATAAATCAAGTAGATAGCACCTAAAGGATTATCTAATGTAATGTCTATGATGTGTTGTAGTACATGCTCAAATATGCATGCCATGCAAGCAATAATAATTTTACTGATGAAATGAAAAAAGCAATCCCTTTAAATAAATCATTCGGTTATCCTAAATTGTCAATTCTTTTATTTGAAGGTATTCTAAATGACAAAAAAAATACCAAAAATACCCTATTATATTAAAAAAAATAATACAGTTAATAAATTAACAAATTTCAAATACATACAAAAAGTAGATACACCTTTCCTTGACTGGCCCGTTGTATCATTAATACAATATTTGTTCCCACATGATGAATATGAACAAAAATATGAAAAAGGTCATTGTTGCTTGGAACAAGTTTCTCATTTACTCTTCTATTTTATAAAAATTTTAATTTATATACTATTTTTACACAATTACATATGTATATATTTATTTTTTGTGCTATTATTTGGTAACTTTTTTTAATACAATGATAAGATTATTTTTAATAACTATTGTGATAATTATATATTATCATTTCAAAATATAGGAAAACCTAATAGATAAATATGAACAAATAGCACATGTACCTGAAATTATAGTAGAAGCAATCCAATATAAAAGAGACAGATATGATTCTTCAAAATTTTTTCAAAAATTATAAAATATCATCAAAAGGGTAAAGATTGAAAATTAATTCAATTGAAATGTAAATATTTCATTTAGAAATTAATTGTATAAAACTTTATTCCATTAATACTTAATGAGATACACACTGATGGTAGTGCAATAAAAAAAATGTGGATGCATGAATATTTTAAATTAATATGTCCATCAGATATATATAGCAGTAATACATGTAAGAAATTGACTTCTATGACACTGATGAATACATGTTTATGTTATCTTTCTTTTCTTATTAGTAGAATTACTTGTTTTAGTATATTACTCATTAAAAAAAATTAATGTTTCTTACAAATTCTAGACCATCACTCCCTTATAAAATTTTTAACATGTAGATGAGTGATATTACGTAAAATATTTATATAATAGAAAATATTACAAATTATAGAAGTTGAATATTCATAGTAATTATTTCTTTTACCAATTAAATAATTTACAAAATGAATTTCCACATCTTATGAATTATGTACAAAGAAAGAGCTTTATTATAGAATTTGATATGAAAGATAAAAATATAAAAAATCAAGTAATATGTAAATTACTCTTCAAAGATATTATATATAAATATTTTTTAAAGTTTTTTATTACATCCGAATACAATTTTCATATGCTACAAAATTAATTCGTATTTATTTATTTCAATTCATATAATAATTAATATGTGTACAAGTAGCAAACTGTGGTATCAAGTTGATTAGACTAAAACCCTGTCTCTTATTTGGTGATTATCATGCTGAAGCATTTTTAAAAGATTTTCACGATGTGTTACAAGAATTCTGTGAAAAATAATATACATATACCTTTTTTTAATACCTATGATTACTTATAAATTACATTCATTCACTGTTAGCAATAAATTGTTTCTTTCAAGTCATGCTTTGTACTTTATTATTTTTAATTTATTTACTTTGACATAATTTTATTTTATATAAACATTTTATTGTACTTTTATACTACCAACTTCTTGAAAAAATTATTTATTTGTTTAATTTTAACGTTTATAGGATATTATTCAAGCATTTAAAAAGTCTCTGTATGATATCAATTATCTCTTGTCTCTGGTTCCTCATCATATGCAGCCATGACTTTTTCCATAATTTCCCAAAGTTTATCTCTTGTTAGATCTTTACAAAATACCTGTAATATTAAATCATTGTTGTTTATTATTGTAAAATTAATACTAGTAACTTGAAAGAGAATTTTTTTTAACTCTTACATTAAACCATGGTTGTTGATCACACTCATCCATTAATGGAACAACTACACCATAAATTTGTAAAGCAAGATTGATACATGCTATTGCTATTAAATGTGGTGGATAATCAAGTATAGCAGGGGAATGATGAAAATCTTGTAAGAGTGCCATACTGGTTTTGGCTACTGGATATTTTGACCATTCTTCTTCTCCAAACCACGCTTGCAAAGATCTCAAATAGTGCAACATGTACTTTGAAGAATAAAAATATAAAATGAAATAATTGTAAAAGTGAGATATGATTCATTGTTATTTTTCAAACTTACTCTATGATTTAAATTAATATCTTAAGAAATATTAATTCATAAATACTTAATAAAAGAAAAAGTAATATGATTAGTTAAAAAGTACTAACTTTGTGTGGATGCACTGGGCTTACTTGGAACTTCAACATACGCATGATGAGAAGTTCAGCTTGCACAATAGCATCTCTCATACTCCAATACTGCTCTCCTAATTCCAATGGTTGTGAACCTCTATGAAGTGTGCTATATGATACATTCATCACATCTCTTATTTTTAAGTTATCGTCCTTTGCTTTTCCTGCCAGATATAAACAAGTAGCTGCTATTAACTGTAAAATATATTGTCTTATTAGCAAATAAGTACAAATCAAATTATATATATAGCTATAATATTATTACATATTTTCTGTTTATTCCTTACTTCTATATCTCTGATTAATTAATTAAATAACTTACATAATTATCATATCCTTGAGCAGTAGCTTCTTTCATAAACCTATGATATAAAGTTGCTGCTGTAGCAATTGTTAGAAAGTGTGCCTCTAATTTTAAACCTATAAACAAATTTCCTTTAGAATATCTGTAAAAATATAATATACTAAACTTATCATATATAAAACTTACCACATTCGAAGATAAATCTTGATACTGTGAAACTGTCATTGGCTTTAGTATAATCGATTGTAATACTTTTCTGTAATGTATTCCTTTTCTCTCGTTGCATTGCTAATACATCTATTACATCTTTCATCTTTGAACTACACATTACATATTAAATATCAGTAAAAATTCACAAAGAAATTTATTGAGTAAAATATTAAATTTTGTAGAATTTATATTGAGTTTATTTTATTTATTGACAAAAAATACATCGACATAAAAATTAATATTTGACAATAAATCCAACTATGACGCGATGGCGAATGCCCCGGAACGTTTCTAACCCATAAAATTAGTTTTGGTATATATATATTCTGCAGGAAGATCTGCTGTCTCTTAACCTGTTTTAAATTACTTTATATAAAATAGTAAAGTAATCAAATTCTACTATATCGCATGAGTACAGTAAGAGCAGAACCACAAGTGATATCGACATTCGCGGGTTGATAAAAAGTTTGTAGATTACTTTATTATAAACCTAAAAAATAAATACATACCTTAAGGTTTCGGTAGTCGTTGGTTCCGTAGGATTCATTTTAGTAATACAATAATTACTCGTAAGATAAAATGACTAAATTAATTATAGATTATATTTAATTGTTTATCTTCTTAATAGAAAATAATCACAGCACGCACTACTACCGCTATAGAACTTTCATTAATAATATAATTAAACAAGAAGGGCTACCATTGATTACATTTGGTTACTAGTTTTTATTACTAGCACTAGTAATATAAAACCATAGTTTGAACATACCATTGATTGGACAAATTTCTGCGCATGTTCACAATTAACCAATCATTTTTTACCTTTTCAAAACAAGATTAAATCAATATCAATTATATGTGTAGTCAACGTAAAAGGAAGTATTATCAAAAGTATTTCTGAAAAAGGATATTAAAGGTATATGGTTTAATTTTTCTTTATTAAATATGATAGATTTATAAAAAAAATTGATAATATAATACCTATTTTAATAACAAAAAAATGCATTATAAAGTTGCATTATAATATTTTTTTGCAAATTTGTATTCAAGTATAGAAGATATCTCACAATAAACCTTGAATTAAATTAAAATACAAAAGATAAAAGAACATCTTAACAAACTTTGAAATTACTGTTAAGTTCATGGTATTAATCCTTGATTTGTACTATGTTAGATCACCTCATTATATATACTATAAAATATAAAACAAAGTATAATTTTAAATGGCATGTATAAATTCAACTAAAAATTATATATTATATTAATTTCTTAAAAATTAGTTTTTTTAATGGTTTGTATTAAAGATGTATAAGGTCTAAGATTTGGATCTGGTAAAGAATTTATACCAGAAGTAGCTCTTCTTAGACATAAAATATATCTTTCTTGTTCCCAGCTGAAAGGACATAGATAATGATGATAAGACAATAGTTATAATAATTGTTTTTTTTTATAAAATATGTTTAAATATAATATTATTTAATTTTATATTAATTATATAATTTTTAAAGCAATATTTACCTAGTTATAGATGACTCCATGTTGTCTGTATTATTACTATTAAAAAATTGTATTGTTTCATGTGCATTATTTTTACTCAACATTCCATTATAAACTAATATATCATCCACCAATATCTGAAGAAGATAAATAAATTGATCATTATATTTTTGATATAAATGTTTTATAACATGATACTTTGTTTCGTACAAATTTGATTCAGCCATAATCTTTCTTATAGCTTAATGTTTACTCACTGCAAATTCTCTTATTCTTCTTGACTTTGTCTTTCCATAATTCCATAATTTTATAGCACTTACAGTTGTAGGATAAGAAAATATGATATAAATTCGATTTATCTAGATGATGAATCACGATATGATAAGATTAATATAATTGTCAACAATTTTTTAATTGGTATATAAATAATATATAATAAATATTACTTACTTCACCAGGCAAAATTGGTGCAAGCCATGAATGTTGACCATCATCATTATCATTCACACCATCTATCAATTTATCTGGTGTTCTTACATCATTATCAATTCCTTCTAATATATTTACACTTTCTGGATAAGCTGCTATATCTGAGTAATATATATATATATCAACATCGTCAAATAAAACAATGAAAAATATGAAATATATAAATATATTTTTCTCATATATACTCACTATCACTGTTTAATTTGATTTGATGACTATTAATACCAACAAATTCAATACCATTGAGACCCACATAATAAGAATCACCCCAGCTTGAAAATATCATTATTTGATACACAAAACCCTGTGGCATTAAAGGTACTTCATAATCTTTATTAAATGGAATAATTTCTGTAATATACCAATTAATAAAACAATTATTTTAATAGATACTATATACAAAATTATTTAGTTATGCAAAATTTTATGGTATTACCTTCTTGGGATAAAGTTAAAGGTGCATTAAACTCTTTTGATAATGTAGACTCATTGTTCAAATGACAAATAAAACTTATTTCTTGTACAAAATTATAATGACAATTTCCTGGAGCTCTTCTCAATAAGAAGCTATCACAATCTTCTTCAAATATTGATTTTCCATCCAATTTAATAAATAAATGTTTTACCTACATTTAATAATTGTTATATACCAAATGCTTTTAGTCATTAACTGTGTTAATTGTTTTATTTCATTATATAAAAAAGCTTACACCACAATATGATAACTCCAGAGAAGCATTATAATTCCAGAATCTCATACCAGTAATATATACCTCCTCTTCGAATGTAATTGTTATAATAATTTCTTCATTTTCATTTATATAATCTATTAACCACATATGATCTTTATCAGTTGTTATATTGTATCCATCAATTAATTTTAAAAGATTTGTATTATCTAAGTTGCATTTTAAGTTAGCACGAGTTGTTGACAAAATTAAATTTTGGTCTCCAATGAATTCTATCCCATTTAGACCTACACATAATTAAATAATGTTAATATGATTATCATCTATTAATTACAATATGAATTATTCACCTACTCTTCCAGCAGCACCCCAATTTGAAAGTATAATCAATTGAATTTCTTTACAGGCAAGAGATAATATATTATATTCACTACCACTAGATAAAGTTGAATGATTTCCAACTGAACAATCATTTTTATGCCTTCCAAATGTTATCTAAAAGAAAGTAGAATGTACAACATATTCATTATTCATATATAATAATACGATAATCCAATATTATTTACATTTGAATTAGTCGTTACTGTTGCTGGTCTATCTTTTTCCCTTTCTGCATAATTAAGCATATTGTTATTAGTAATTGTAAACATTTCATCATTTGTTGATATTATTTCTAAAATATTTTCATCGGTGGTAAACAAAATTGTCTATAAATACAGATAAGGTATATTAGAAAAACAATTTCTAACATATTAATAGATATATGCGTAATGTATGTTGAAATATATTACATCTCCAAAAGAATTAAGATTGCCTTGTAAGTCTCCGGATGCTCTAGCTATTTCTCCATAAAAAATAAGTGTATCATCCAATGTAATTTTAATATCCTTAACACCTCTAAATGAGTGTATTCTAGATTTATTATAATTCTAAAAATAACAAACACGGTAATGAAAAGTTCATAAAATTAATTATATTATTTGACAAAACTTACCCATATTCTAATCATAGCAATTGTTACAATATCCTGAAAAATCATATGAATGTAATGATGATTTCCTTCTGTAAATGGGATAAGCCATAAATTAGCATCATCTCTTGTTCTATTTACTCCGTTAATAAGATTATTAATAACACGAAAATTATTATGTTCTGGTAATTGATTTATATTTGATGGGTTTTCTGATATCTATAGAAAATTGTGTACAAAAGTGGTATTAAATATAAGTAATAAGTAGATATATGTATATTCTATCAAATCTTTCCATTAATGATAAATTGTTTACCTTATTTATGGATACAAGTTGACCTGTATCTGCAAAAATTTCAATTCCATTGAGACCTACATAATGTTTATCTCCCCAAGTACTAAGAATATCAATGATTAATATTTTACCACAAGGAAGTTCCGGTACAATAAAATTTCTGCAACTATCTATGACAGAACGACATAATACCATATTGTAGTCCACATTATTTATAGTTAATATCAATTTATACACTGACCTGATCTATAATCTTGACAATAAACAAGTTAAAAGATCACTAAGTTTCATGAAGTTCAAACTGCGAGTTATGTACCATGATGAAAAACATAAAAATCAAACTATAGGACTTTTTTATATCTGAGTTTATTTAAGATGTCAATAGTGCACACTATTACATACAAATTAATTGTTTTCGCAATTACCTACCTTGAATTGGATGATTTTGTTGAATATTAGATTTATAATGATGCATATTTTTATTTGCGGATTCTTCTTTTAAACTATTACTACTACTTCGCCCAATTTCTACTGAAGAAACAGATTTATTATGATTCCTCCTTGTTAGTTCACTATTATTTGCATCAGTATAATATATTGAATTTGATACTGTGTTTATTCCATCTGTAATAATTTCTTCTTTTGGTGCTAAACCAGATAAATAATCTAATCTTCTCTTTATGATTCCTATTATAATTAAAAAGAAATTAATTATTTTATGATTTCTAAATAATTATAAGTAATACTTTCATGCAAATTCAGAGATACTATCAAAATATTTAATATTAATATTTAAAATACTACAGAAACTTACCACGTGGCAAATTATTTTTAGGATCTTGTTCCTTAATGACATTATTTTTATGTTTAGAATAAGTTTCATATTTTTGTTGTTTTGTTAACAGCTCATTGTCCATTTTATATCCTTTATTTAATATATCTGACTGAAAATAGTCATGATTTTGCTTCTTAACATCATCAAAAGTTCGTAGTTCACAATTATACTTCTCATTATTTTTAAATCTCATAGATTTTGTATTGTGATAAACCTTCTCTATTCTTTTGTTCTCCATATAGTCATCAAGTACACTAAAATCTCTTTCACTAGAAATTTGATCATTTGAATCAACAATAGCAGAAAGAACACGAGTTGAAGTATGTTTGATATTTATCTTCGCATGATTGGGAGTACTAGGGAGAGATTTACTAGTGCATGATTGTAATAAAATGTCACCATCAATATCTTTTATCTTGTTTAATGCAAAAAATGGTTTGCAAGACTGCTCATATCTTGAATGTTTATTAAAAGATTAAAAAATTATTATTATACATATTAAAAATTGTTATACTGAATTTAAATAGAACTTACAAATTATCAATATCTTCCTTTAAAACAGATGTTTCATCTTCTAAAAGAGTTTGTTCAAATGTATGTTCTTTGTGCATTGAATGTTTTTCTATTTGCAATGTTTTATAATCATCAATTACATTTAATCTTTTTACATTCCTATTAAATTAAATAGTTTCAATAAAATATTTATATATTAAATGTTAAAAATATATGCTTTGTTTCATAACATCGAATAAAATATAAACTTTATCAAATACATACTCAGTCATTTCTATCAACCATGATGGTAGCTTTTTTAATATATTAGTAGATAAAAGTGTATTGTTTCGTGTAATATTACTTCCACTTTGATCCATTTTCCATAAAATTTATTACCTTGTATTAAAATAAATTGTTTGTTTAAAAATTAATATTAAATTTTCATTTGATCCAGTTCATAATTTTTCACTGTATTTTTAATTCCACGAAATAGATCAATATATTATTTTATGCACATAATGTCGAAAAAACAAAATTAACAACGTTATAAATGTTATATATCATAATAAACAGTAATATAGATAATTGTATATATAATTTATATCAGTCTACATTATATTGTATGTATCATTTTAGTTTTGATTACGAATGGAATAATATATATATTGACTAGCTGTATAAAAAAATCCTCATCTGTCATAGTCCTTATCATCAATTTGTTTGATATATTGTTACTATAGTTACTGTGAAGTGTCATTGACCTCAAACGATAGATGGCTCTTACATTAGTATTTACACATATGTATTCGCAAATATAGTTTTAATGATTTTTGTATTATTATTTTTATAAAGAAATAAATACTAGTTTATTCAAATTTAATGTACCGTAATAAAACACATTATTTGTATTTTATGATATTTTTATTTCACATAATTACCATTAAATCGATATAAAATCATATTAATAACAACAATATTATAAATTTTACGTAATCGTACTTACATACTTGGTTAACTGCAAATTACATGCAGTTAAAGTATGTAATAAATGATTTAAATATTAAATTAATAATCGTTTTGTACCCTTACTCTTTTAATAACATAATATCATCACCACATGTTTAAACACTCGTTTTTTGCTTCCATTGTTTAGAATGTTAATATACGTAATATGTACATAAATATGTATAGACATGTATATTTTGGTAATTATACAAAAAAAAATGTATTAAAATATGGTAATTACGATAACATTCAATTAATTTATATAATAAAGAATTTATATAATAAATAAAATTTCAATATATAGGCTATATGTAATCTTGTATTTGTATATATATGTTTACAGTAATGCTCTATAATATTATAGTTATTCATTAAACACATTTAGTATTAAGAAAATGACAAGATTAATTTTGGCACATTATATAGTGAAAAAGGAATCATACATAAGAAAAATTATAGTTATTAATAGTGGTCACTATTTGTCAGTAATTATATAAACTTGCATATTTTTCATTCTATTTTTAAAACAATGCATTGAAAAACATCTTTAACTCTTTATGCAATATAAACTTGATATTATTATAAAAAAATTTTTTTCTATGTAATTATATATATTAAATAATATTAACCATAAATATATGAAAATTACAATCAACATTATGTATATTTTAAACTACATAAAACACTTGTCAGCGAATAAATTACGAGTACATTCTCAATATCTTGTAGATTATTAATTATATCAATCACACCTATTTTGGATTATTCATATTTCCAATACACTGTTACTATAATTGTAGTTTTATATTTATATTCTGAATACTTTTCTAATAGCTGTAGTAATTTCTAATAGAAGTCCTTTATAGTGACAGAAAGATTGGAATTCTAAATTACTACTTATTTATAACCAGTTTTTCTAAAAAAAACTTGGTTTATATGGAAGATTGGAACCAAATACAGTCTTTACTAAGTTTTAATTGAAAATGTCAATTTCCTTTTTTTTTTTTTTGGAAATCTGTAGATATATGGCATAAATATTATATATAAATCTAAATATCTACATGAGATTGTACTATATGGGGTAATGATGAAGCATTTTTTATATCAATTGTTGCAGGAAATATATGATATAAAATTGCATAATAATGACATCCAGCAGCAGCAGCCACAAAAAGATGCCAAATTGCATGTGCAAAAGGTATTCTACCATCTGATTTAAAGAATATTATGCCCATAATATAAATAAATCCTCCTATTTTTAATTCAGGAATGTTGTAATAGTCATTCTGCAATAATTAAACAATTTTATAATTAAATAAAAATAGTAAAATAAAGACATATATTAAATAATCAGCATTTCATTATTTCATATTATACATTGTAAAAAAATTCTACTTCATGTAATATTAATTATTATGTTTCAATTCCAACTTACGACATTAATAATTGCTACGCTTGGACCAATACCTATGACCAAATACATAATAGTTTCAAGCATTTTATAGCGCTCATGAAAAATCTGTTGATAAATAATTCCTAACAATGCCATGATCCAAACGGCATATCTCATTGTATAAAGTAATTCATCATCTGGGAAATCATCTACATTTAACCATGGGAAGTAACTAGCAGCTATAAAGATATAAATCATTGCACGGTCGCAGCGATGCAATGTGTCTTTCAATTGTCTGAAATATAAACCATAATAAGATATAATTATATGATGATCCGCTGTTATTGAGAAAAAATACTAACATAAAAAGTATAATTCAATATTACCTGTTATTATTACGGTAATGAACACAGTGAAAAAATGTAGATATCACAAAAACAAGAATCAATGAAATACCATAAACGATTGCTGAAATAAACTGTGTCCATGTTACAGAACGTCGAAGAAGTTCTAAACTGCCAATTATAGAAGGGACAATCCAAACTCCATGGGTGCCCACATTAGCCACATGTTCTATAGAAGTAGGAATGTATGCCTGATTTGCACATGCTCGTGAATTCATCCATTTTATCCTACAATAAATCAAATTTCATTTGTATGCATTACATAATTGCATAACCAAAAATATGGCTTGGAGATTATTGTGTAATGAAACAGATCAATGTTCTTACATAAGACAAAAGAAGATCATTAAATGTTACATCATAAGACTTTTAGAGTTATTTTAGTATTCCTATTAACAAAATAAATAACAACTTGAAAGATAATACAACCACGTGGTGTGCGCATGTGCTCATTTTCAAAATATTAGGAAGGTTTAGTATGAACATTCATATCCCGTGGTCATATATCTTTCATAAAAAAAATATAGTACATACTTATTATCTATGTTTTAATAGATAATATCTCCATACATCCCAACATGCTGATGAGCCTTATTGTTGTATATTCAAATACCTTAGATTTATGTTTCTGCAGTACTGATGTTCTATCTATCTATAAGCAATGTATTTGTACTCCATTCGGTTATTTCAAATTATCCTATACATGCATATGTTAATATTACTAGATAAGAAAGAGAGAAAAATAAGCAAATAAGAATAAGAAAAATAAAGAATATTTATTTATAAAATATAAATAATCCATCATGAAGTACTTACGTTAGTAATTTGGGTAATTAAAAGTTAATTATTAATAAAGGATAACTTATTTGAAATCATATTCTCATATGATACAGAACATGCTATATTCAAAGCTAATATAAAATAATATATGAAATTATCTTATTTACAGTACCATATAGATATAGTATTCACGCGACATTCAATGATTCGGTTCAAATATTACTGTTCTTATAGTTATTGAAATATATTAAAGAAAAATATTAATTTATTACTAATATCGATCTATGGTGATTTCATAAAATACATATAAATTTTATTCGACAGTATTAGACAAAGTTTTTATGCGTTATAAAAGGATCGACACCACTTATTTATTATAAGCCGATTAGTAATACATAAAAAAAGGAATAATCAGAACTATTTGCAATTAATTACTTATTACTGTTTGTTTATTTATAAATATCTATATTTTACATTTTCTATATAGTAATACAACTTTTCTAATTTAATATACAATATTTTATCGATACGGATATAAAATTTTTTTTATGATTGTAACTATTTTAATTTCTCAAAAGAATACCATTTGCTAAGGAATCTTTAATTTACCAATTAAAATACCACCAACAATGAAGAAAATAAAGAACGACAAAGGCAGACGGAAATAAAAGAAAGAAGAAAAAAAAAGAAAGTTATAGAAAAAGAGAAAGAGAGAGAAAGCAAATAATTACCATACACAATTAAAAATTCTAAGAATTCAAACCCCTATTTAATAATTTACGTCTTACTCTTTTAAACGATGTAAGTGGAGAAGATTTTTAAAAGGATCCGCGAGAACCTGAGGGATGTACGAATCATCCATGATGTTGCACTTTATTCGACACTTTTAATTCGTTTAAATATGGATACAAAGAGTATTAATAAAGTTACTGCCACTAATTATATATTTTTTGTTTCATATTGGCCTTTAGTTTTATATTATTTATTTAATGCATTTTTAAAATTATATATCGATTTTTTAAGTTAAGCCTACTAACAAAAATTAGCAGCAGCGCGCTCAGCTGTCGCCGAGCCACTAACGTAATCAATTGCTGTCCAAGCTGTTATACAGCTTGGCAAAAGGATGAAAGGGAGGAATATAGTGGGAAAAAAGTAAATATATGTTAGAAAAACGTGCCAAGGCACATATCTATTCCTATTCGTAATAATCTCAGGTTGACACGACCGCAAAGAACTGAAGCCTGATACCAATAAGAAATATATAAATAATAACTTAATGATCTTTTCGTTTCATAATCTATAAAAGTCACTCGACAAATGAACATTCGATAAGTTATTACATATACATATATATATATATTTTTTTTTTCATTAGCGGATTTATATATCTGTTACTATTTTCTTTTGAATGGTTTTCTTTTTAAATCATACATAAAATTTAAGAAAAGTAATAACTATGTATGTATGCGTGTATGTATCATGAATTTATAAATAACAATGTGTTCCGTATTATTTAAATCACGCATGAAGATATATGCCGTAATAAGTATAAGGAACATTTGAATAATTTTAAATGTGCATTTTACGCACGAAATATAAACAAAGAATTTTGAAAAACATGTGAAAGAGCATATATGTTCAATATATACAGAGTGTTTCAGCTAAAGGATGCCGCCTAAATATTTTCTTTGTTTTTTTTTTATACTTTAAATGGTTTAAAAAGAGGTATATTATGAATAGTTTATATATATATACATATATAAATGTATATACATAATATGAATAGTTTATATATAAATAATAGTAATTATTATTTTATGTATTATTATGTATTATTTTATGTATGTATAGGCAGCCTCCTTTAGCTGAAACACCCTGTATAAGAAGTTACGCAATTGTTTGAGCGAAAGTCACTTTAAATTATATAGTAGAAATATTAATGAGTCAAAGTATAAATATAATGTAAAATAACATAATACATATGTATAAAAATTGTTATACATTAAGAACAAATGCTCCAATATCATTCGTACTCTTATACATATATCGTATTACTTTTTAACAATTCATTCAACTTCGATAAAGTTATCATCTTAACATGACCAATTGACGTTCACCATTTCAACAAATCGTGTCTTCGATAATTTGGACACGTGACATATGTCACTGATAAATACATTCAATACTTATGAGATACTATACAAATGCGAATCACTTCTTTTGTTTACATCTTCATCGTTTTTTATTGTCTCGCCTTATAATCATATCAATAGTTCATAATACTCGCATTTGTTTTCGTTTATATTGATTGTATTTTGATTCTTATTGATCTTGTGAAATTTTTTATTTGTATAAAATTCTATTATAAAATCGATAAGAAGATAAGTGAGTTCTTCACTAGCCATCTATGTTGACGTCACTGTTTTTTGAAACAAACAAATGCAACAAAAGTTTTCCAAGTAATTCTATCGAATTTACTTTATTTCGGGAACTTTGAAAAATCCAAAGATTATCAAAATGGTCTTAACAAATACTTATTTAAGTTTAAACGCGTATTAGACATTCCTAAAATAACGTTCAAATAAAACATTCTACATTTTTCAGCCATACACAAAAATGGTCGAATAAGATATCGTTATGACGATCGATCCTAAATTTCCAGATACCACCATTGACTTTATTATGATAATGTAGAATATTTTTTTTTTTATTATTATATTAAATATTATTATTATAGCATTAATAGTAATAGCAATAGTAATAATACAAATTGGACAAGTCGTACAGGAGAAATCACAAAAAATAATAGGCGCTCGGAATTTTATCTCGTAGATAGTGTCAAAATGATCTCACGTTTTGATTTTTATTAAAATAATATATAACATAAATATATTCAACGCTTATTATTTTTAACAGAACAATGAACAAAATCTTATTTTTGATCGTAAATTTATATATTAGTTATTATATGTACATATTAATTATATTTATTATTTTCTATGTATTTTTGTTGCAAAATAAATGTGATTAGCGCTGCGCTTACTACGGGTTTATGTAGTACAGATTATTGCGAGATGCATAATACTATTAAGGAAGGATGTAAATTGAGACTGAAAAATGTAAGTTCAACCTACTAAACGAATACTTTAACTTGCACGAAGGGAGTATACATATAAGTTTATATACTGATACAATAGACGTATGATGGAACACTTGGTAACAGTGTCCCCCTATTGCATTTGTAGTTCATATTTTGTCCATCCCGTCGCTGAAATCACAATACGCTTCGAACGAAAGGTAGTGAGTACTAATGAACAGTTTTAATCAACCGACGACATTAGACCTTGAAAGAAAGTTAATTGTATTTGAAAGAAATATATTTTACATATATTTTATCAATCGATACAATTTAGAAACAATTAAATTTATCACAAATTAAATCAATATTACAAATTGACCTATGCTAATTAAAAAATTTTAAAGTTTACAATGTGATTTATCTTATAAAAAAAAGGTTATAAAACTTTTGATTTAGAATCAAATAAAGACATCCTAAAGAATAAACGTATTTTAAAGAATTTCCATTACTTGAAATACTCGATATTCATTTGTCGCTGATATTGAAGTTCGCTAGGATTTGTTGAGAATACAAACGGCAAAAATTCTCTACCAATAGACGAATTCTTTACAAATTAACGATAGAAACAAGCCCACTTCGTAAGAATAGATTAGCATATGATGATCTATCAGCATATGATAGGATATGATTAACATATACTAATGTTTAAATATATTTATTATATATAAAATACACACACAGTATCTATATGTAATAAGTATGTACTATTAACAAATTTATCTATACTTTAAATGTTATAATTTATAAAAATTTATTTTCCTAAAAATGAATATCATAATTATAATGCGAAGATAAAATATTGTTTATTGTAAAATATTGTTTATCGTAAAAAGAAATTTTATAACAATAAAAATAACAATTGCAGTTGAGAAAATTTGATAATGATTCATACCCAGGGCCATTGACAGCTGATGATGAGTAGCGCGTATGTATTGCTATGGCAACACGGAACATATGGAACGTGGAACAGCAATCGGTTGTTTCTTTATTTCATAGATTTAGCTGTGAGCGTCAGCTGTTCAATATGGAATAGCGGTACAGTCACTTGTAGGAATCGTTCGAAGTCGAGAACTACTTGGTCGTTGTTCCCTATAATATAAACGCGCGTGCGTGTGTGTTTATGCAAAAGAAAGAAGCAGCAAGTTGAGAGTGAGAGTGAAAGAAGGGGAGAAAGAGGAAAGGAGTGGGAAGGAGAGAAAGCGAAAAGAAGAGAGAGAGCGAAAGCGTGAGGGAGGCAGAAAAGCGAATCAAGGAGAGTAAGCAGACGGAGAGGAGCATTCGTACGAGCACCATACGTGCGATTTATGCAAAATCTCGCGCGCAACGTGGATGTATTGACGCAAGGATTAAAATACGGCATATCTGGCCTCATGAACCTCACAAATCAGACTGCCGATCCTCCAAGTGGTGTTTTCTTTGTTAATTTTAATCAGGATTGCACGTAAGTATTTACATTCTTTAGAGACTCAAAGAAGTACGATGAAAACGACGATATCCATTCTTTGTTTCCTAACCTTGCTCTCCTTTCTATAAAGGTGGGAGAATATTCAAGTGGTATACAGGCGGGGGAACAGCTAGTTTTCTTTGCACGTATAAAACGATGCGATATGGTTTTTCCCTCCGCCGCGCGCATGGCGTCATCCCTCACGACTATCGAGGTTTTTCGTCGTTGCTTTCGTTAACTGCGTCACTCCATTCCTCCTTTCACTGATTAACTGCGTGTTAACGAGTCACCTTCGTGCTCTTACTTTATTGCGTTACTATACGCTACTAGAAAAAAAAAAATAAATAAATAAATGAACTCTTCTATGTACTTTATTTTGTTTTAAGACTTCTTCCTCCTCGATCCGTTGTTACAAAACGATCAGTCAAAGATCCAGGTTAATGTTTATTTATCTTTTATATTTTAATATTTCTTTACGATGAAACGAACTATTTATATAATTTGCAATTTTTGTTTAGATTTTAAGAGAGGAGTATTATTTACTTAACCATGCTCTTGCATTTATTTCCATTATATATTATAAATGTATAATTTTAATTTATTTACAGATCTTTAGCAGTAGGATCGAAGGCAGGGTATAAACTTTTTTCTCTTAGCTCCTTCGATCAACTAGAGAAAATATATGAAAATGGTAATAGTCTATTATTAAATAATTTCCTTATTGTTATGTGAATCTTAATTTTGTCATTAAATGTATTTTTTTTTATATTTAGTATAATATATTAAATTTATTATTTACTGAATTGTATTTATTTTGTAAAATATGTTGATTTCAGATACAGAGGATATATGTATCGTTGAAAGATTATTCAGCAGCAGTCTTGTTGCGGTTGTTAGCTTATCATCCCCCCGTAAACTTAAAGTATGTCACTTCAGAAAAGGAACAGAAATTTGCAATTATAGTTACTCTAATACCATTTTGGCTGTGAAACTTAATAGAGCGGTATGTTATAAAATTATAGTAACAACAATTTGATGGAGGATGAAATTTAATAATATAAAGTTATATAAAGCTTAAGGATTATAATTTTCTCTGGAATTTGTCACATTTTTAAAAAATATTCAATAAACTTATTATTATTCTTTACAGAGATTGGTAGTATGTTTGGAAGAATCGTTATACATTCATAATATAAGAGACATGAAAGTATTACATACAATACGTGATACACCACCAAATCTTGCAGGACTTTGTACACTTTCAATAAACAGCGACAATTGTTATCTAGCCTATCCAGGATCAAATACAATTGGAGAAGTTCAGATATTTGATGCTATTAATCTTGTGCGTACCTTTACGTGTCTATTTTGAACTTTCTTTTTTTAAAGATACGTTGTAAAAAGTCTATAAAATTAACATTTATATTTACAGCAAGCGAAAACAATGATACCTGCGCATGATAGTCCCCTTGCTGCTCTTGCATTCAGTCCCAATGGCACCAAAGTTGCTACTGCCTCTGAGAAAGGGACTGTAATTAGAATCTTTCACGTATGTTTATCGATGATTTTGATATATATATGTATTACTATTTTTTATTATATATATATAAAGCTGATTTAAAAAGAAACTGTTATGTTTCTGTAGGTAAATGACGGAACAAAATTATTTGAATTTCGTCGTGGAGTTAAAAGATGCGTGTCCATTAGCAGTCTGGCCTTTAGTATGGATTCTATGTTCCTTTGTTGCTCTAGTAATACCGAAACTGTACACATTTTCAAATTAGAAGAACCAAAGGAAGCGTATGTATTCATTTATAAAATAAAGTGTAATACATATATGAAATATTTTCTTTATAAATATTAATATGTATTAATGCATCATTATTTTTTATAGGCAGCGACAAGCTCAAGCAGAAGAATCACAAAGCTGGATGGGCTATTTGACAAAGGCAGTATCTGCATCAGCAAATTATTTGCCTTCTCAAGTAACAGATGTTTTTAATCAAGGACGTGCATTTGCCAGCGTTCATTTACCATTTTATGGTTTAAAAAATATTTGTGCCATTACTGTGTAAGTTGGAATAAATAATATTTTGATATTTCTTTTTCACATAAACTTTTCTTTTTAGGACACATAAGGTACCAAAGCTATTGGTGGCTAGTGCCGATGGTTATTTGTATGTATACAATTTGGATGTAACAGAGGGAGGAAATTGTACACTTTTAAAACAACATAGGTTTGTAATAACGTTCAAGCGAATTAATATTATAGCGAAAAATGTTTATAAAATAAAATTTCAATATTGTAGGTTAGATGGTAAACAAGATGAAGTAGATTGTGCTACTGTTTCTTCAACTGGTTCTGGTTCTGGAGAAGCGCAAGCAACAGCTACAGCATCTGTACAAACAGTACAAAATTCAGGTATGATTTTTATACCCTCTTCATTTTTTTTAAATAGATATTTAGGTTATTTAAAGTAATGGGAGCGAGTTGACGATAAAGATATATAAATTATAATAAGGCTGATAATTAAAATGAAATTTGATAGATAAAAATGTTCATTTTATTGCAAAACTTATTACTCGTAATAACTACAGAACTAATATGACAATCATACATAAATATTTTTATATCTGGAATTTTAAAAATATCTTTTGAAGTCTAATAATAACAAATTAAGGTAAAAAGTTTTGCATATATTTGAATATTAACAAATCAGATGTGTAATTACCTTCTTAATAAGGTATATTATACGCGCGCGCTCATACACAACACACAATACAACACATATATAGGTATACCTGGCATCTAAAGCTATTGGCCTGTTTTTTTTTTAATATCAAAAATTTTGTTAGTTTGGCAAGTCAATTGTATTACATAAATATTACAAAATTAGTGTAGATGTAAACAGCAAAACCTTAATTAGTAAAGCAGTATTCTTATTAAGTTGAACAATATATATATAAGTTTTTATTAAATTTGAAGATTATAAAACCCTACTTGACCTTTTGTGGATGGCACGATGATTCCAAATCCAAGTATTCTTTAAAATAATAGTCAATTGATATCGTCTGCAAAAGATTAGTTAATTATTATATTTTTTTACATTCTTTTTATAGTTAATAATCATTTAATTTGTATTTTTATAGGTCTGATAAATTAGGGCTTTATTATCGAATTTTATTATTTGATTTTTCTACATTATCTTTATCAATTTTAGAAAATAAAACATGGCTTGATATCGATATTTTATAATTTACAGTAGTTTTGTACTTTATATTTTTAAAATAAAATTATATACTCTAAAATTTTGAACAAATAGTCAAATACAAATAAAATACAAATATAACATGGATAAATTATTCAAAAATCGTACAATTAAAAAAAGATGTTAGTATCCTTTTTTAATATTGATATTTACTTTATTAAATAGTCAATGCCCAGAACATAATTTATAATAAATATATTATACTAAATACTAGTATATAGACATTTATATTTATGGGTAGAAACAATTAAATGAAAAGCATATCATCTAATCCATTTATTTTTAAAGTAACTGAATTAAAAGAACAGATCATGCGTGTGTGCGCATACAGGAGACCTTTTACTTGCTTTATATTTCCTTTTTCTCGCTTCTAGCCCCTCAGAATTAAATTACCAGGCAATTTCTTCAGGGGCTAAAGGGGAGCCCCAACAGTTGACCTTACTTGATGCAATTTTTTTCTTTTTATTATCCACCGAAGCCTGCATAAATAGCTACGCGGGTGCGTTACGTGGTCGTTCGCCAGACTCCATGTCAGGTACTGGTATGTCCTATATACTGCCCCTTGTTTTTTTTGTTTGCTCATATTCGCTCTATACGTATATAAATTCATTCACCTTCACGCAATCCTTTTGTCTATTATCTCACTGTAAATGTCTGCATTTATATACACACAGTGAAAGAAAACAAGCAATATAACAGTAATGCTCATATATTAGCTGGGTGTTAGGTTATTAATATTGTATATATCACAGCGTCAGAATATATATTAAACAAAATACACTGTTTGGGAAATTAAGTAGTTCTTTATAAAAAGCTTCCTATTTTTATGAATATGCATGCGAACACTATAATTTACATCTGCAAAAAAACAAAGTACTTCTTGCTAGGTTTTTTAGTGCACTAATATTATCATAGGTTTTATAACAGTATTTTGAACATTATATTGCAATTTTTAATGAGATGTAAATTTTTTGTGTAAACATACATGTTTGTAGTGCAGGGTATATCATCGCTGGTATAAATAATAATTAATTGTAATAAATATTAATGTACCTGTAAGTTTTGAATTAAAAGCTAAACTTTACTTTTTTAATTTTGCCGAATATTCCATAAAGTAGAAATGAAAAATGTGGAAATTTCAGTCGTTTATATTGCAATATTATTTAATATATGCTACAGCCATGATAATGTATTAACTCTTTCCCACCATAATAGTTATAGGCCTGGATATTTCGTTAGTGAAATTATTATACAGATGTATACTCCATCAATTATTTTCTGGAAACCTTAATTTTATAGATTGAAAGTCTGAAATTTATTTTTTGTTAATATTTCATAGACATAATAAGAGTTAATGTGCCTTAGCGGGATTGCCATGATATACGATTGTAACAAAAAAAAGGGCATACTGGGATTGTCTTGGCATACGACCATAACGAAAAAGTGTCTTGCTGGGATTATCCCAAAATTTGACCATAACGGAAAAGGACGGACTTCGCTGGAATTATCCCGACATAAAACCATAACAGAAAAGAGCCTTGTCGGGATTATTCTGGCATAGGAGCGTAATGGAAATAGGCCTTGTTGCTGGGATTATCCTGACACAAGATTGTAATGGAAAAAGAAGTTTGTCGGTATTATCCTGGCATATGACCATAACAGAAAAGGGCCTTCCTGGGATTATTCTAGCATACGACCGTAATCGTAAAGGACCTTGCCGGGATTATCCCAGACTTCAAAAGGAAAGAGTTAATATTTTATTCCCTATATAGTACATGCACATTTGAAGGTACACACCAGAGGTGTATTTGTATATAATATTTGGCGCATTAAAATTGATATTGTGTGTAAACAGCCATCCCCCCCATCACCCCCCAAAAAATCAATAAAAATACAAATCAATATTTATATCTCAATTTTTTAAAAACGTAGCAATGATTAATCATTATTTATCAGATGTGATACTTTAGCTGATTTTAACAGCATATTCAGTCATTTATAAATATATTTTTGGAGAAAAAATAATTTCAAGTTAAAATTATACATAATTCTAAATATATTTCTCTGTACAGTTACTATTTTATGAATTAATGGCAAAACGAAACGTACTCAAATAAATCTGAATTATTTTACATTTAGACATTAATAGGAGTCCTCGTAGTAAAGCATTTATTTATTCCTGTGCCTATTTTATTTATTATCATGAATTTATAAAATTCTAGACTTTTAAGATCTATAATTTTTAAACCACTAACAATCTCTAGTAAACACATTACACTAAAAGTGTGGTGTGTACAGTGATCATTGAGATTATTTAATTGCATCTAGATACAATATTAACTGGACGTTCGAAATAAAATTTTACAAATCTTTTTTCAGAAGCATGACATTTTTGAAAGAAATTGTTCAGACGAAAGTTATTTTATTTCAAAAGGAAAATATTATAGCATTTATTGTTTTTTATTTAGTAAAAGGTTTCAGTTATTTTAAGGTCAACTTTAGAAATAAGAACCTACATTTGTAATAACAGCAACATATTCTATGTAAAGAAACAAGTCGATTTTGTCGTAAATATTTTTGTATCCTTCTTAAATTTCCTGATATATTTAAGAAAATATCTTGCAGTTTTTGAAGAAAAATGTTTGAATTTCTTAATAAGCCAATAATTATAATCGTTGATTATTAATCGTTTCCAAATTTCTTTATTATTTATTTATTCATTCTAATATTTACGCTCACACTAACATGCACGCACATTCTTATGAGAAAAGTAGGAAATATGAAACATGCTAATTAAACATTTTATCTTTCCTATACAATAACACACAGATAGTTCTAAGAATTATATATATTAGCATTAAATAAATATTTTTTCTCTTGTACTTTTCCTCAAAACTTGATAGTTGACATTTTTTAAATTCCAAAAGTATAAAGATATTTTGTTAAATTGAAAGGATAATTTAAAATTTATAAAAAGATATCGAAGACAAAAGTTACTTGCTTTTTTTTTACATAATATATGTTGCCGTTATAAAAAATATAGAATCCTTTTTTAAAAAACAAAGTTGATTTTGAAATGACTTTGAAACCTCTATTAAATAAAAAACAATGCTGATATTGCCTTTTTGAAATTTGATAACTTTTGTTTGAACAATTTTTTTCAAAAATAACATTTTCAAGATAAACATTTGTAATGTTTTATTTTGAAAATGTAGTGTATATATATATTTATATACATATGTAAATAATAATCAATTGTTGTATTGTATATAAATGCTTTGTGATTATGATTTTTAAAACACTAGTAATATGAAAATGGGTTTACTGTATGATATAAAAGTGAAATCATCTATAGAAGTGTCTAGATGCAATAATACATCATGTACCATTGAATTCTAATTGTTCAAAATACACATCTTTATCGTTACATCCGCTTAATACAGACTAATAAAGAACTGTAATTTATGTAAACATGGGTTTGTAGAATCAGAGAAATATTATGAGATGATAGCAGCAGCCGAAAGTCCACCAAAAAGTAGAGGACCATTCCGACTGGATGATGATACAGAATTTCCTCCTGTTACACAAAGGACAGATTGAAGAAAATAAATAAGGCATATCATGGGAATTATGTCAAGATTTAGAATATATAGTGGTGATTGAAAAATGTGAAGAGCATATTAAAGTGCAGATTGTTCAGAATTTAAAAACGTGTTTCAAACTTCGGCTTCAGTAAGATCAACAATTAGGTGACATTACCAAGAATGTTGCACATTTAATATATAATGGAATTGACAAAAGTAAATCTTTTTACATGATCAACTATTTGTTCTTAATATACCAACATAATTCTTTTGGTAATATTACCGTATCATCAAATTAAAAATTTATGCGATATCTTTTCACTATATATTAGAAAGCATGTAAGTAGTTATAGAAGATATAATAATTCAATTGAGGTTGTTAATTATACTATTTTGAAGAAAATATGTAAGTACTATCATCAGTATTTGGTAAGAATGTTTTCGTAAATTTACATGAAATAATATTTAGATGATAAACTATTTTTACCAAATATAAATGTTTGTGTTAAAATAAGGTATAAAAATAAGTACAATTTATTTGCAAATATCAATCAGAAATTAAAATATATTAAATTATCATTAATAATTATCTAATAAGGGTCAATTTATAATTTACTAGATCTAAGTTGATCTATTATGGAGATAAAATTTATCTTTTTCATAGCTCTCTTGGGAATCGGTAATAAAGTTATGGGAATGCTATTACATTTTATCAGAAACCAATTGCGTCAGTCCTTAGTTATGTGTTGTTTGTATAACATTCTGCTGTGTTTATAAGTATATATACTTATATTAAATATTACTCATGTATTCTCTTGGATTGCTGCATTTTTAGTTTTAGTATTATTGTTCGTGTCTGATGATCAATGATTGGAGCTTTTCCTTTAATAGAATAAAAAACAAAAAAATTATACTTGAAAAGTTAAAAAAATATGAGATCCTTAGTAAATTGTTAGAGAATATAAAATTTCCCAAGAAAAATCACAACTTTCAATGAAAGTGTGAAATAATTATAAATAATTACTTCATAAATGTTTGATAAAAAATTTAGACCTTCATCTAGAATTTTTGTTAGAATTCCAGACAAATTTATATTTCTATATAAAAGATGGAGTTCTCTCCATATTAAAAAAATTGAGACATAAAGTTATACAGTTATGTGTAAGAAATATTAATCAATTTTAATTTATCATTTATCAACAAAAGACAAATTTGGAAACAATATGTATGTGATAATTAGATTTTTTGAAAAGCTGAAATATAGTTTGTTTATAATCTTATATCTTGTTTTTGCTATTTGTTGATGTAACATCGTTCATCTCTTAATATGGAACAAAGATGTATATTATATTGTAAGTTGTATTTATGTAATAATCTTTGTATCATTTAAATTCTTTCATATTTTATTTTTCTTTAAATATCTGCCCCTCACATTGGGCATTGCAATATAGTGGCTATAGAATAAGTTCTTGATTTATTTATATATAATTATGTAGAGATTGTAGATGATCTCTAGTTTTTGAAGTTATACCTACAAGAACTGTACTTTTATATTATGAATAACTTTTGTACTCATAATTGGTGCCAAGATATAATTTCTTTTTTAATCGATACTTATATTGGTAAACATAACTTGTCTGTTTATATAATATTAGAACAGAGCACCATTGTATGTATTTTGCCATAACACTTTTTTGTGTATAAAGTAATTTGGGAACTATGTAACTTCTAAATTATACTAGTAAGTTCTCTTTTGAATGAAGGGCACTTGGTGCAACAATTATCCGTTAAATTGTATTTCAATGATGTGTCTTTTGCTATTTTGTACTAACGAGTTTTGCTTAATGAATAGTTATACTTTTATAAAAATAAATAAAAATGCTAATATCTGATGTACATATATTCATGTTAAAGCTTGAACGTCAGAATATTACCTCTAATATTTCTTATTAATATATGTGATCTTAATTGATAATGTGGACAAATCTTTACCTTTCCTTGTTAAAGTTTTGTTTTATCACCATGTCGATAAATATTTCCTATTAATTAATATAATCGGTAATAGAATATATTTTACTTTTATGGAGTTTATTTATCTCATAATGTTTGTTAGTAAAATATTTAATTCTTTCATTTTGAAAATATTCTACAATAAAGAAATAAAATGACAAATAATTATTTTATAAAAAAATTATTTAATCTTTAAAAATATAACTCAATAAAAAAAATACCAAGAGTAAATAATAACGCACAAACAACGATGTAATTGCATTATTATGTCGTCTTTAAAATTAAAATGTATATTATTTCAATATATTCTTATGTATGTATATTTATATTAATGTATAATATTTTCCTGATATCATGATGTATGAGCAAGATTTACATAAATTTGATTAATTATGTAATGTTTTATGAGAACAAATTAGTGAATGATAAATACTAAAAAATAGTAGTGTTTATACTTGCTTAAAAACAAAAACGGAATGATTTTGTGTGATTATTAATTAAATCACATAATTATTATTTAAATTGATCACTAACCTAATAAGTATGTGTAGATCGTAGATCACAGAAAACTGTTAATATTTAGCAAATCTATCAACGGAACGATTCTCTCACACACCTTTCTCAACGTTACGGTTTGCCGACGAAGTCGTGCCGGTCACGCTTATCTAGATATCACGATCCATCGATAGAACTATACAACATCGCAGTTTGGCAACGTCGACTTTCTCAATGTAACAATGCATCTTTGATTGCATACCATGTACCTGTATGTCCAAGTATATATAAGTAAAATGTTGCATAGCAACGCTGAAGCAGTTGCAAATAAAATTATTCGAGTAGAATCTAGAAGTTAAAGATTAATAAATATATAGACGCTATATTTTTAAGCTAGAAAAAAGTGCAAAAGAATTACCTAATAAAAGTTTTTCCAATGAAGAAAAATTAAATTAAATAATATTTAAACTGTTCTACAATTGATTTCATTATATAAAAATTATCAAAACATATATTTATACTCTTACAGAGAATCAACTATAACCATTGGACTTTTTTCCAGTTAGAAAGAGACAATTATCGTTGACCGTTTGAGAAAGTAAAGAAAACATGTAAAAGTTAAAATTTGCGATGTTTATTAACAAAGAAAACCGTGAACTTCATGATAAAAAAAATTTATATAATTAGAAAAATATAGAAAAACTAAGTAGGTAGATATTATACCTTCAATACATTAGAACAAAAGAACGCAATGAATCCACGTGACCTCGAACCGCGAAGCGTTAAACAACGATTTACCGCGATTAATACTATTGGTTGAAATTAGCGTAATTTAATTTAAAGAGATTGAATATAACAAACTCAAAATAATGAAGACCATCATGCATTTTACTATAAAAAGGGCTGAAAAAATTCTTTTGTAATTTATAGATAAATTTACTACTAAAAGACATCTGTAAATTCATCAATATACATCACCAGTTACAACAATTTCATTGACATAGCATAAACTTTTATGATACTGCATCCTTCGAGCGTATATAACAAAACATATTTGGAGGATACAGTGATAATGCAGCAAAAGGGTCTATCTTTGAATAGTTAAATATAATCAATTCTACATATACGCTTTTCACAAACATAGATCACATATATAATTATATAGAAAAAGTTATAAATTAGTGAAATTTGTATGCGTATATCTATTTACGCAAATTTGATGAAATATATTTATAAGGGCAGTTTATGTTGTCCGTGCATTCACCATACATGATTAAAAAATAACAATAGTAATCATGCTTTCATTGTGCAATCTGAATACCATGTTATTTCAAATGTGTTGCTTGTACATTAATTAAGATTTTCTTTTATTATTGATCTTTATTCAAAGATTATTCATGAAATATAATATCGTCAAATTTTATACTGACTTTTTATGACTAAAAAATTAATTCGCTAAGTTTATCAAACTAGTAGTTTTATAAAGTACCAATTTGAAAATGGCCTTTTCCGTTGTGATATCGAATCAAACAAGCGAAAATATTTGTAACTGTGAAAGTATTAATACAAATAAAAATCTTCGAATCATATTCAAACATTTTAATTACATACTGGTAAATCGTTGAAAATTAAGATGTGACATTTAAAGTAATTCTTATTTTATATTAATCAAGGTACAGACCCTGTCTACACACATATAATCATACACTTTGCATATAAAATGTCAGTCATTCAATTAGTTTATTTAGTTTTGAGTTATTTAAATTTCATTGAATCACTTCTGTGCAAAATGTATAGCAACAGACAGGCCCTTTTGTCGTATGCTCACTGCACTTAGATGGAAAGAAACGAAGACTTAGCTATAAAGATCATCATCTCCATCATCCTGGAAAGTTTGATCACCTTGTGCTGTATCTTGACTACCACCAGCTGCACTTTGTGGAAATCTATAAACATTAATTATTATTCATCCAATGTCCATAAAGACATACCAACCATATATTATAGATCAGATATTTTATTGCTTATAATATTTTTTATATTATTTGAATATTTAGATAACTATATAATTATATCTAGCATATAGAAATATATATATATTTCTTTAGATGGTTTAATTAAACAATTAAAAGTATCAATTTATAACCAATACTCTTACCTAATATATAATATGAAAGACAAGATATCTTGCGATACTGTAATGTTTTAATATAAACTGATGCATTTAAATATATGTAAAAGTACAAAACCTGAGTATTTTGAAGCACATATGCATCATATAATAGATACATTCAATATACACCTAATTTACACGATTTCAAAGCTATATGTGACTTTTAAAATACTATTTATGATTATAAACACATACCTGAAGTTCGTTCCAAATCCTCGAGATTGTTGTAGAGTTTGTGCAAACATCTCATATTTTCGAATATCATTATCAGAAACAGAACGTCTGGCAAACCTCATTGCTTCTTCAAAATGTGCTCTAGTAATTTCTGGCACAGGATCATCTTCCTCCATCTATGGAATATTAAATGAACGAGAATTTATAACTGACATTGATACATACCATATAAATTAAATAAAAAAACAATATATATAAATACATCATGCATACTAGTTAAACATACTTACATCCATTGATGCAGATGGATTATTTGCACGATCTTTTTCTCTGCTAATTTCTGTCTCAATACATTGCCTAATGGCAAGTTTACATGCACGTTGACAAATTTCTGTTAAATCTGCTCCGGAAAATCCATGAGTTACTTTTGCTATATAACTCAAATCTACATCCTAGAATGGTTTTTTTTCTTGTTATTAAAGTATTAAAACAAAATATACAAATTACAATTAAATTGTATAAACTATCATTAATTACTTTAGCAACAGGTGATTTTCGTAAATTGGCTCTGAATATTGCTTCACGAGACTTCTCATCTGGCAATGGTATATAAATGAGTTGATCTAATCTACCAGGTCGTAGAATAGCTGGATCAATAATATCAGGACGATTAGTTGCTCCTATGATGAACACATTTTTCTTTGCGCCCATTCCGTCCATCTCAGTTAAAATTTGGTTTATGACCCGATCTGCAGCTCCGCCGGCATCACCAACCGTGCCTCCACGAGATTTTGCAATAGAATCAAGTTCATCAAAGAACAATACACATGGTGCAGCTGATCTTGCCTATAAACAAGAAATAAATTATTATTATTTATATATTATTTGCATTACATTTTATATTATATATAATTAATATCATATTAAGTTTAACTTACTTTATCGAAAACATCTCTAACATTGGCTTCTGATTCACCAAACCACATGGTTAATAATTCTGGGCCTTTGACAGAAATGAAATTTGCCTGACATTCATTGGCAATTGCTTTGGCTAACAGAGTTTTACCACAACCTGGAGGTCCATAAAATAATACGCCCCTTGAAGGTTGCATGCCAAATTTCAAGAATTTGTCAGGATGCTCAACTGGATACTATAAATCACAAAATGTTGTATTAATAAAAATATAATTTCATATTCTTGTGTGTGTGTGTGTGTGTAAATATGATACTTCGTTATCAAAAATGTATTGGTATCATCATACCTGAACCAGTTCTTGCAATTCCATTTTAACATTTTGTAAACCTCCAATGTCATCCCATGTAACAGTTGGTACTTCGACAATAGTTTCACGCAATGCACTGGGACTGCTTTTACTCATGGCATACTGAAAAGAAAAATTAATTTAAAAAATTAAAGCGAATACACGATATCTATACAACTGAAAATCAGGATTATTACTTTAAAGTTTTCCATAGTAACGGCAAGAGATGATAACACTTCCGCGTCAATATGATCATCCTCTAAATCAATGAGATCCATTTTTTCACGGATTTGTTGTAAAGCTGCTTCAGAACATAATGAAGCCAAATCAGCGCCGACGTGTCCATGAGTTTCTGCAGCGATCTAAAGTATTGTAAGAAATCAGTTAATATAAATATATATATATATATATATATATATATATATATATATATATATATATATATATATATATATATATATATATTTAAATGAGAAAAGGCGTATCTAGATTATTTTTGATATTATATTTGACGGTGATTTTATACTTACCTCTTCCAAGTCTACGTCATCTGCTAATTTCATATTTTTTGTATGAATTCTTAGAATTTCTAAACGCCCTGTTGCGTCTGGTATACCAATATCGATTTCTCTATCAAAACGACCAAAACGACGAAGAGCACCATCAATACTGTTTGGCCTATTAGTAGCAGCCATTACAATGACATGCGAGCTTTGTTTCATACCATCCATCAAAGTTAACAGCTGCGAGACTATACGTCTCTCGACTTCACCATGAGTCTACATAAAAAGTACAGAAGGTGCTGTAAAACTAATTATACAAAAAAAATGTATAGATATTAATTAAGTAATAAAGACCTTTTCCCTTTTAGGAGCAATTGCATCTAGCTCATCAATGAAGATGATGGCTGGAGAATTTTTCTCTGCTTCCTCAAATGCTTTTCTCAAGTTACTTTCCGATTCACCAGCAAGTTTACTCATAATCTCAGGACCTAACAATATAAAATATGTATTATAAAATTTCAACATTGTTTATATACATATAATACCTAATATTTTAATTATATTTTACATTGAAATATTTATGTTTTATTTTAAAATACACATACCATTTATAAGGAAAAAGAATGCTCCGGTTTCATTTGCAACAGCACGTGCAATAAGTGTTTTGCCAGTACCTGGTGGACCATAAAGCAAAATGCCACGTGGAGGCTTTACTCCAATAGCTTTAAAGAGAGATGGATGTCGCAGTGGTAATTCTACCATTTCTTTGATTTGAGCCAATTGTTTGCGTACACCACCTATATCATCATAACCGACAGCATTAATTGCCTCCTCTTCTTCCTGTAAAGACAATTATGTATAAATGTAACATTCATTTGATAATCGAATCATTAAATAAATTCAAATATTCATCCGACACTAACTTCTCTTTTTATAGGATCGCCTTCACAGTGAATTACAGTATCTGGTGCAACTATACAAAATGGACCTGGATCAGTTTCAACAACTTTGAATTCTACTGCTCTCATACCACCACGGACAATGAAATTATCATCTTTATGAAGTGGACGATACGCTTCCAGAAAGTATGGTTTCAAATATACTTCAAATAAGTTTCTATAAAATAATGAATATTATTGAAGTAAATAATAAGTATTAATTATTTTTTAATAGCTTGTAAAAAATCAAACTGTTAAAATTATATATACAAATTTACCCAGCAAGTCCATCTACAGTATCATCCATTGGTAATATATGAATTCGTTTGCCATATTTTACTTCAGGACAAGCATGAACAGATACAACATCACTTAAACGTACACGTAAATTATTTCTGACAACACGATTCATACGGATCTTTTCATCTGGACAAGTGTCATCTGAGAGTACAATGCATACTGTCTCTTTACGTCTTTTTCCTCTTAATAATACAGTATCTCCACGAAACAATAGTAATTCATCCATTTTTGCTTGTGAAAGAGCAACTACGGAATTATCATCTGCAGTTGCTTCATCTACAATTAATCTATTAGGTTTATCCTTCTTACGAAGGATTGCCGTCGCCAAATCTTCTCTGTAATGATTATAAAGTATATCATAAATACATAATAGTAATTAAATTAAAAAATTATTATTATAATTTAATTTAAAATAGTTTCATTAAAACTATTTCCCATCATATTCAATAGTTTAAGCAATAATGAGTCATCAATAGAATCTAACAATAAATTATAAAATATATACATATTATATAAATTATATATTATAAATTGTTTTTTTTTTGTTGATTATTCAACTTTAATTAGCTTGACATAGAATATTACAATATTTGATATATATGATTTAAACACATTTATTAGTAATCGATATAGATTCTTAATACATGAATCATGTTATCATTAAAATCATTAAACAAATATTTGATTATCTCAGGCATCCTACATTTTTTCATGAAAATCATTATGTCATTTTTTGGAATACAGCTTAAATTTAATATTTAATTTCGAATATCAAACAACTTCGATTTGACTGATTGTTAAAATCCCTTTGTCACGCTTAGCCTACCAATTCAGCCATAATCGCTCAAATGATAAGAGGTATTTGCATCATATAGAATAGTAATACTGACAAAAAACAGACTGAAAAAAAGATATCGATTTCTGTTCAGGTGGAATCTAGCAATCGGGAAGAAATAAGATATCTATGTCTTAGAAAACATAGCCTTGCGACGACATGATGACAACGTAAAATTGAGACCCGACCGACGCACAATTATCTACGTGTCTTATACTTGAATAAAGAAAACAGCGGCAAAGATGACGAAAATCATCATAGGTACGGAAATCTATCCTACGTAATTATATTTTCACTTACCCTTTTGTATCACCCATTATACGCTTGATTTAACGAAGGAAAAATGTGTACGCAACGGTCACAATTCGATCTATAGAACTCGCAACTCAGCAACAGTATCACCCAGTCCAATGATTATCCCACATTCGAAACTGTCATGGCTTGCGTTGGACTCCCCACCACCAAATTTGTGGATTAAGGTGCGCGCGCATAGTTAGACTGTCTTATTGTTGAATATCGATGATTGGGTATCATTATTCGCGCGCGCAAAATCCTCCAATTAATAATTTACAAGTATCACTTCTACTATGCAATTGGAAATTTTTTTTAATTTTGGGAAGATCATTGGACGGGTTTGGTTGTACACTTTAATTTGAATGATTAGAAGAATTAGTTTTTATTTGTTTTAAAGTTGTTTGTGACATAAATATATCATTTTGTTGTTGATTAAGATAAATAGCTGATTAAACTTTCTCAATTATAGCAAATGGTCATGTATGACTCATTGAATAAAAATCTTTAGAAGAAAAGATATATCTATCTATACGTAATACGGAAACTTTATATTCTGTCATCAATAAGTAACAAACATACTTGCATAACAATTTGCAAATTATTTCCATGAAATAATATCTCTATTTGTTAAAATTTTCAATTTAACCAATGAAAAGATATATTCAAACTTATGCCAAATTCATTACGCTGATTTAAAAGTCCTTACTGGCATAGTGAGTTAGACTTTAAATAAATTACGTCATATAGTCATATGTATGCATGAAGTGAGAGTTCGATAAATATACACACTTGTCAAATTGATCTGCAATGGCCGGAATAAAAGGTTATTCGGCATGTTCTTGATCGTCTGATATGCGATTTTTCACTTTGTGAAATTTCGAAGAAATGGCATCAACGGGAGGAAGTTTCTATAAAAACTGTGAAACGCGATATGAAATATCGAAACATAACCTTTTTGCTTTAATTGTCACTGTCAAAAAATTTGTATATACTCCAATTTTTGCTTTAAATTTAATTATTTAAATATATCTGCTTTTCAATGTCGAACGAAAGTGTATCATATTTATGTTATTTAATTCGTCATAATTATAGTCAACTTCGTCGTGTTCAACATGATATTAAAAAGTGAGGAGAGAAAGCTTTGTCCCGAAATTTCTGTTATAACTTGTTTTTGGTTTAAAGTCAGTAATTTTAATATAAATTTTATTTAGCTATTATAAGCTAATAGCTTATTAGCAGAAAAATAAAATTTCCTTATGTAATAGACACAAATGTACTTATATAAAATAAGATAATAGTATAGTCATATAATTTAATATATAAAATATATCAGCTTAACATTTATATAAAATTATATAATTTTTTTTTCATGTTACGTAATCTGTTACCCATTATCGTTCAACAGCGTAAGTACTTTTTTTATGGACATGTAAATATTTTATCTTTTGTCAGTTAATTGAAATAAAGTAATTATATATATTATAGATTGGTTCTTCTGGCATTCTCGGGCTCTATTGGTATGACATTAGTCATCCTTGGTTGTGCATTACCACAATATGAGTATGTTCTTTGTATCATTTAATATTATATTTAAATATATTTAATGATATTGATTGTAAATATGTCTTTCAGAGTATGGTGGCCATTTTTTGTAGTTTTATTCTATGTATTGGCACCAATTCCAACAATAATTGCACGTCGTTATACAGAAGACCCGTCAAGTAGTAGTAATCCATGTTTAGAGTTGGCAATATTTATTACAATAGGATTTGTTGTATCTTCGTTTGCTCTTCCTATTGTATTGGCACGAGCACCTGATGAGAATCCAGTTGTAAGTTTTGATTATTATTCTTTTATAGTTTAATTTTTTATTATTTATTAGAGTTTAATATTTTAATACTTATTTTTATAGATACATTGGGGTGCCTGCTATTTAACTTTAGCAGGAAACGTTATTGTTTACTTGACCTTAGTTGGATTTTTTGTAACTTTTGAACAAGATGATGTAGATTATAATATGTGGTGAAGTGATACTTTATTGTACTTACAAAAAAAGGTAAATGTTAAAAATTAATATTATTATTGCTTATTATTCTATGAATTATATATATTTGTAGGTTTTCTATAAGATCACTGAGAGAAAGAGAGAGGCAAAGAAAATCATGCAATGTGCTGACTGAAAGCTATGTGTTAATACTAAAACAATATAAACCTATTGTACACTATTTACATAATATGAAAAAATCGATTTTATTATAACATAGTTGATATTGATATTATATCAACTAGTATAATGATAATGCACTAATATTAGAGAACTGATAGCATAATACAGCTTGATGATCAAATTATAAATTTTAATCTAAAAATAACACACACTTGTCATATAAGAATCATATATCTTTTTATTGATAGAATTATCAACAAATGTAACAATGCAAAGATATATGAAGTATATATATATATAAAAGTTTTATTTTTTATTTAATATAAGAAAAAAACCTTCATGATTATAATAATAATAAAATTAAAGTTTATTCTTTCTTGTTATATCTTATGCTATCCTATAACAATAAAATTCGCTGAGGTACAGAGGTGATTAATAAAAATTCCTTATAAAATATAGTTTTACATTTCTATAAGTCCATTTCATAAGATATGTTTCATACGAAAAGCTTAGATTAGTTAATTTCAAAATATTTTAATTTATTAAAAAAAAAGAAAAATAATAAATAAATACTAATTTTTTAAATAGAATATTCTAGAATAGAATATTAATTTTTGCAATGAAATATGCAATTTTTTAATTAGAAGAAAAAGATTTTTCCAAATAAAACGTGATTTATTTAAATAATAAATACGGTTAAATAAAATTTAAGCAAAATATTAAAATAATATTTATTATATTATACCTACATTACAAATATATTCTATAACAAACATCATATGAGCTATAACATTTAATTCAATAGTTACATATAAAATAAAATAATAACATTTACTTATATTATTAAAAGTGAAAAGATATGATTGAAAGATATAAAAAAATTATTTGCATTATATTATATATATTTGTTAAACAGTTATTTCATTAGAAATTTACAATTAAGCAAAAAAATGTAAAATGGTTTCTAATAAAAAAATATATTCAAAAATTTATATATATTTTTTTTAAATTTGTTTTAACAATAAATAAATTAAAATATTGAAATGATTCTGTTAATGATATAAATACAATAAATTTAATGTATGGAAAATTTATACATAAACTTAATCAAAAACTTTATATCTACGTATAATGTGAAAACTGGAAAGATTTACTTTTATTGTATATAAAATATCGTTATCGTCCCTGAAATGATTCATTTCACATATCTATCACAATGGATAAAGTTCATATCTGACACTTATCTTAACATCATAACCAATATTAATATCTTTAAAGAAGACCTGTCATAAAAATTTATTATTAAACATGGCAGAATGTAAGTTCACACTAGTAAAAATTAAATTTCCTTAAAATTATCAATAATTTAATGTAATTTTTACATGTATTTAATTATTTTAGCACATGTAATAAAAAGTATGGATTCAGATGTAAATAATGATAATATGCCAATGATGGATATTACAGAATTACATAGTATTTCAGACATGCAAGATTATGGGCAACAAAGTTCATCACGATTTCCATGTAAAGAAATATAAATATATAATGTTAATAAACTAGAACAAATTATAGGATAAAATTGTATCATTATAATTAAAACAATTATATGGTTATAGTGCATCCCGATGAAAATAATATTCTGAAAGATTTAGATGCTGTAATCTCATATACAACTCATCATACAAGAAGATCCACACAAATATCATTTCAAGATCATGCAGAAACTATTGCATCTCGTTTACAATGCAGCAAACAACTCATGCAAGACGATTTAACTGCTGAACAACTTAGAATGGATATCTTAAAATCTATGCCACAATGCTTAACAGTAAAGAGATTGGTAAAGTCTAAATTACACAAAACTGTGCAACAGAGATCAAAAAAGAGCTCTATTAGCTATTGGAGAAGGCTGAAATATAAAATCAGTTACAGTTTCCGAAAGGTTTTATATTGTTATATGATAATTTCTTACGATGAAATACATTGGTATATTTCTTTATTATAAAATAAATTTTTTATTAATATAGGCACATATAATAATTCAAGATATTGGACAGAGTATGGAAATTTGGTACCATATCATAAAATCAATAGAAGGTCAGTTTGGAAGTGGAGTAGCTGTTTATTTCAAGTTTTTAAGATGGCTAATTCTTTTAAATATTATTTTTGCTCTTGTGAGGTATTTTTTAATATTTACATTTTGTTTGTTTTATATTTATATTTTGTAAAAAATAATTTTTGAGAAATTTTATATAATTTTTGTACATTTATAGCATTATTTTTATTGTTCTTCCACAATCTTTGGATCAAGTATATTTGCCTTCATCTATTAATGTTTTGGACTTTGTAACAGGCAGTGTAAGATTGTTAACATATTATTAATCAATAACAAAAGGTTAATAAGTAATAAACATATTACTTGTATATATCACAGGGATTCTTTGAAAATACGATAATGTATTATGGATTCTATAAAAATGGTACAGTGGAAAAAATGCTTAACAGTACATACAGTATTCCTTCTGCTTATTTTATTACATTACTTTGTGCTTATATATTTACATTCATTGTACTTTCTGTTAAGTAAGTAATATTCAATAAATTCATTATTAAAATTTTATATATGCACTTATTTTATATATGTTGTATGTATTTTATTTATCTTTTATATAATTACATTATTTGTTGTAGGGTAGTGTTATCTTATCGGAAACGTTATATTGAAATTCGTGAAAAAGTACAATATTTCTATTGTAACAAAGTATTTTGTGGATGGGATTTTGCTGTATCCTCTACGAAATCTGCAACTTTACAATCTATATCAATTTATAGAGAATTACAAGAACTTTTAGCAGAAACAGAAAAACATTCACGACAAAATTGTCTTATTACATTTTGCGTTATGTTTGTACGTATAATTATTTCTATAATCACTTTTTTTATGATATGTGGGACTAGTGTAGTACTATGGGTATTATTAAATACACATGAAATGGATAAATCGAAGATATCAGTAATGATTATACCTGTGGTTATTACAATTATTATGAATATATTCTCAATAATTATCTCTTTCTTGGTGAGTATATGATTATATTTTGTGCGATATTAGCTTAACTATTTAAAATAATTATAAGTAGAAAATTAAATATATTACTATTTTAGGCCAAAGTTGAAAGATATAACAGTAAACGCACTGAACTGTATGTTACTGTGATTAGAATTCATGCATTAGCTGCTGTAGTAATTAGTACCCTTCTTACTTTTTGGCTAATACATAGCACAGATGGCTGTTGGCAAACAGAATTAGGAAAGGAAATTTATCGACTTATATTTATAGATTTTATTATCTCTATTTTTATTTTATACGTAATTGAGACAGTGCGTTCTATTCTATATTTAACAGTTTGGAAAGGAATTGGAAGAACAAAATTTGATATTGCCCGTAGTACATTAAACCTTATTTATAATCAAATGCTTTTTTGGCTAGGTTGCTATTTTAGCCCATTATTATCCTTGATAATCATTGTAAAAATGATTTTAACTTTTTATGCAAAAAGGCATAGCTTATTAAATTATTGTGAGCCACCTTCAAGATCTTGGAGAGCAGCACAAACACAGACTCTTTTTTTAGCACTTTCATTCATTGGAATAATTAGTGTATTGATTATAATAGGATATATCATTACAAATGTACGAAGTGATGAATGTGGGCCTTTTAAAGGACATAATTATACTTGGGAGTATTTAGTTGATGGTGTCCTTGAGTTGAAAAGAGATAGTGCTTTTTGGCTACTTATAAGTGAGCTCGCAAGACCATCAATTACAGCAGTTGTATTGATTGCAATGAGGTATCACTTTTATCTATAAATTTACTTTTGTAAATTATTTCTCATACGTTTCTTTTATATTACAGTGTTGGAGTCTATTGGCTTAGAGCTAAAGCACAAGCAAATAAGGAAATGTTGACAATTTTACAAGATATGCTCTCTTTACATGCACGAGATAAACAATTTCTTTTTGCTAAGATTACTAATGCAGGTAAATGATACATGACATGAAAAGATATTTAAAACATTTATTCTAAATATAATATTTTATGCTAGGTAAAATTTATAGAAGAAATCATCTAAGATCTTCCAAATATAACATTACTGATGAAAAAAAAAATTTTACTTTATCAAATGAGAGAGAATAGATATTACGCAGAAAATGAGGATAAAATAATTAATGTTCATTACAGTTTAATTAACGATAATTCATATACATATCTAGAAACTATTATTTTTATTATGTGCCAAATAACCAAATAATGAAACTATGACTATATTTTTAAAAGTATTATACATATTTACATTATTTTTAAGTAATAATGTTTATATGATATACATATATATTATTTTAGGAATAATCCAAATAAGAAAAAAAATTATAATATAAAATATTTTTGAGATTAAACATAATATTTTATCGTAAATAAATATCAGATATATTTGTTAATATGTAAATAATTATTGTAAAGCAATTTATTTTTTAATTAAAATATATTTATATATATTAATATATGCATCTGTATTGATTGTCACTATGGTTACATCATAAGTATGAGTGTTCGATTACACTGAAGTTCAAGGATCATTATATTGTGAGGTGTAATAATTACAAATTTCTCACAAACATTTAATTACTCATTAATATAGATTCGTAATATTTTTTTATAAAACTATCTTCCTTTTCATGAAGAAATTGTCATAACCGGCATTCGATTAATGAAAGGTTAATGTAAATCACTTTTCTATATGAAGAAGGCTAACGTAAGTAACTTTATGATAGTATAAAAATGCTTATTATTATACTCTTTTAATCAGAACATAAAAAATGACGGATAAAAGATCTGTTTCTAACAATACACTTCCAACTATACCATGGATGCCAGTAGTAGAAGATTGTGTAAATTCGGAAACAGAAATAACCAAGGCATTAGAATATGCTAAAAATCCAAAATTATTAGAAGATCAAATATGGACAAAGGCAGTACCATATAAATATTGGTCTACTTATACGAAGCCAAGTGAAGGAATAGGAAGTATATATACTCCGACTTCAGCACAATATTATGTAAATACTCTAACAAAAAAGAAAAAGCCATTAGAGTGTTTATCATTTGGAGTCGAAAACAAGTTAAGGATGCCACCACGTGAATATGTCGAATTGCATAAAGAAGAAAGGCAACGAAAAATAACAAGGAAGTTCAAGCAAGAACAAAATATTCTTCCGGAAAATATTGTCAATTTGAAAGATTTGGCAGATGGTACATGGTCACGTAGAAAAGCTGAGAAAAAAGCTAATCAAGATATTAAGAATAAAGAATTATTGAAGGAACAAAAAAAAGATAAATTGAAGAAAAACATTCTAAAGAAGAAAGTATGTACAATATTAAGAAATTGTTTGATTATGCTATTTAATATAATCTATAACAATAATTAACATTTACAATCATGTGAAGTAACGACAAATATTACAGATTTTGCAAAATAATGAAGCAGAGATGCCAAGGTCAATCGAAGATCAATTAGAAGAATTGATGATTTGGGTTGACGAAGAGCAAAATCAAAATATACGAGACGAAGATATTGACAGGCTTTTGTACTTAAGAAATGAATGCATTGCAGATCATCATTTAGAACCATATAATTATGATAATATTGAGAATGCAAAAAAATTGATCGTTGGTAGATTACGCAAATGTGAGGAGTAAGTCCCTATTATCTATCATAGTCTTCCTTGCATTCCTAATTAATTTTGTAATTAACAATGGATGCAATTCATTTTTCATTTAATGAAATTTTTACAAAAGTTCTTTCATTTAACAAAAACCTTAACAAATTTTTTCAGTTTTAATGAAATAATTAAAAAATTAGAAGGGGAAATAATTGATGATTATAAAAAGAGTCTCCGTTATTCCATTGTCGATTATATTCTTTTGGATGCTAATGAAAGAAAACGTTTGCTTATAGAGACGATGCCTGTAGAATATCCTGTTTTAGTTATCCGTGCTCCAGTACCATGGCATCAATATAAAATTCTAGCCGATCACTTTATGGAACATAATCTTTTTATAACGAACGAGATATTGAAAGATATTCGTGACTTATGGTTTTCCAAGTTATTATTTTAAGTAAAATATATGCAAATATTATTACATAGTTAAATAATAAATATATAATTATTTTTCTTAGATATTATAACACCATGATTTTACAAATTCAAGATTTGGGAACGTTCCCCGTGGCAGCCACGGAAATTGAATCAAAAATAAACAAATTGTGCAATAATGCTGTCAATATATTAACAAAGGAATGGTTAGCTGACGTAGCTGATATTTTCCTTGAGAAAAAGTATGCATGGTCAGGACTTTTTGAAAAGGAGCTACATGCATCAACGAGTCTAATCGAAAAATATTTTCGAGCCGTCAATTCCTTGTTGTCAAGACAGTTAAGAATTATGGTATTGAAAACTATACGACATTTGAGAAATTTTTTTATGCAATATAAAATGGGAAATTATTATGAAGGCGATTATAAAGATTTGATGTTTATTAAGTAAGCATAATTTGTTTGTCAATTTTTAATCTAATGAATATGTAACGCAATACAACTTACATTTTAGACCTCCTTTTATAACAGTGAACGTAGAAGTGGAAGTTGGAACTATGAGTGTGTATTGTAAACCGAGTATTTTAGATATACATACCATTATTTCTAGATGTTTCAATAAAATTCTTAATGTTGCTGCAGTTTTACCCAAAATTGAAGTGATTTTATTTCCCGAATTGAACAAAAATGGTTTTCTATTTTCGATATCACAATATGAAGACGAGGTGATGTTAATTCCATGAAAATAATAGAATATGCATGTAAGTGCAATATGTATATTTATATTCATATATGCAGGTATTGATGTTAATTACCGATACATTAAATACGGTCAGCGCACACATTGCTGGACCACAGGAATATCTTAAATGTTATGACGATTTATTATACATCATAGATGGCAGAGCAAAGAAGAATTTAGATGATTTCTTTAATATTCAACCATTCCCATTTTTGAAAGAGTTCGAGCAAAAGATCGTGTCCTATGACGATTTAAGCAAAGAAATATCTATGTTTCGATACAAGGTATATTAATAATAAAATAGTACCTTAAAGATATTATATAAACAGTTATATTTTTTCATTTAGATACCTCTGAATATGATTGAAATTGATTGCACCGTCATAAATGATACCATGCGACAAATACTTCATGAACTTCGTACAAAAATTTGTGATTTTTTCGCGGATGAATTAAGGCTAAACAATCGTGAATTGTGCTCTATCTTTGATGAAATAGCGGAGAATATTTCAAAGATGCCAGAAACGACGCAGGAAGTAGTGGAGCTTTATAATTATCTTTGTGAAAGTCGAGACACTACAATGTTCAATTTGAGAACTCGATTGGCACGTTCTACGGAATTGACATTGTTTCTTTTTAATTATCAACCATTGACGGATGAAGACATTCAATTGAATTCACGTACGATTACGTGGCCCAAAGAAATGGAAAACGTAATGGATTTATCAACAACTAGGTTGAACATGAGAAAAGAATTTCTTGAAAGTGTACTGCGAACAAGACGAGATAATTTTGAGAAGAAGATAAATGCTATGCAAATGGCGATCGAACGTTTCAAAAGAAAGGATCCGCCTGTATTGACTATGGAGGAAATGGAACGGGCAACTGAGGAGGTCGAGCAATTATCGAAGGATATGGCGGATATAAGAAAAGAAGCAGAAGAGATCAACGAAGAGGAGACTCTTCTCGAGATAGAATTAAGTCCATATATGACGATACCTGCGATGTCATCTATTGTGGATGTCTTCGATAAATTATGGCATATTGCACTGAATTTCCATAAGAATTACGAAAAATGGTTTTACGGATCATTCATTAGCCTTGACGCCGATGAGATTCGCGACGAGGTTGACGAGATCTGGAGAACGCTCTACAAATTGTCTCGCGTCCTTACTGATATTCCTGGTGCGAGACGCGTTGCTGAAATGGTACGTGCTAAAGTCGAAAAATTCCAACAGTTTATTCCAGTTCTTCAAACGATTTGTACACCTGGCTTAGAAGCTCGACATTGGGAACAAATCAGTGAAATCGTTAAAGTATCTATAGAGGTCACAGATACCAGTTGCCTTTTCGACATGATTGAATGCGGTCTATCTATTCACATAGAAAAACTTGAAGAAATTTCATCGACCGCTACTAAAGAACACGCACTGATGAAAAACTTGCAAAAGATGAAAAATGAATGGGCCGAAATTTACTTTGAGTTAATATTATATCGGGATACTGGTGTAAACATATTGACGGCAATAGAAGATATCCAAGTGCTATTAGACGATCATATATTGACAGCTCAGACAATGAGAGGTTCAGTTTTTGTAAAAGCTTTTGAAGCAGATATGCAAGCTTGGGAGGAAAAACTAATCATGATGCAAGATATTATCGATCAGTGGCTGACATGTCAAGCCACTTGGATGTATCTGGAACCAATATTTAGTAGTGAAGATATTATGCGTCAAATGCCTACAGAGGCTAAGAATTTTAGACGAATTGACAAGATTTGGCGTAATATTATGACATATGTGACGAACAATAAAAGGGTAATCGATGCTACCGCCAAGCCGAATATGTTACAAGAATTTATACTCTGCAATACTTTATTGGAGGAGATACAGAAAGGTCTAAATGAGTACTTAGAAAAGAAACGTTTGTTCTTTCCAAGATTTTTCTTCTTGTCTAACGATGAGTTATTGGAGATTCTTTCGGAGACAAAGGATCCGCAAAGAGTACAGCCACATTTGAAAAAGTGTTTCGAAGGTATAAACAAGTTACGTTTCACCAAAGAAGAAGACATAATTGGAATGTTATCGAGTGAGGAAGAATACGTACCGTTTAGTGGAAAAATTTATCCTGCTGATGCAAAAGGCATGGTTGAAAGATGGTTGTGCCAAGTAGAGGAACTCATGATCGTGTCTCTTCGCGATATTGCAGAGCAGAGTATAATTTCATATTTCGAAACCGTGCGCGAAGAATGGATACTGTCGTGGCCTGGTCAAATAATTATTTGCTGCAATCAGATTCACTGGACCAGCGAAGTATGTGAATCATTCGAAGATGAATCAACGGCGGATTATTTGAAAAAGTGTGGCTATCAAATAGAAAAAACTGTGGCTCTTGTTCGAGGCAAGCTGGATCCGGGTGCTCGTGTGACTTTAAATGTACTGATCGTGATCGATGTACATGCAAGAGACGTGGTGAGCTTGCTCGTTGAAGAAAATGTTAGAGACGTAATGGATTTTAAGTGGATATCACAATTGCGTTACTATTGGATCGACAACAGTATTACGGTTGCGATGATCACGACTGAACTTCAATATGCCTTTGAATATCTTGGAAACACACCACGTTTAGTAATAACACCTTTAACAGATCGCTGCTACAGAACGCTTATGGGTGCACTGAAACTAAACTTAGGCGGATCACCCGAAGGTCCAGCAGGTACAGGAAAAACTGAAAGTTCAAAAGATTTGGCAAAAGCGGTGGCAAAGCAATGCGTAGTCTTTAATTGTTCCGATGGTCTCGATTACAAAGCAATGGGGAAATTCTTTAAGGGCATAGCACAATCCGGTGCTTGGGCATGCTTCGATGAATTTAATCGCATAGAACTTGAGGTTCTATCCGTCATCGCTCAACAGATTCTGTCTATACAGATGGCGATAAGTATGAAAGTGGAAAAATTCATATTCGAAGGTACCGAAATAAAGTTAAATCCTACTTGTTACATTATGATTACGATGAATCCTGGTTACGCTGGACGTCAAGAACTTCCGGACAATTTGAAGGTGCTCTTTAGAACCGTTGCTATGATGGTACCAGATTACGTCATGATAGGAGAGATTACTCTTTATTCTTATGGTTTCACAAATGCTAAGAATCTTGCTGAGAAAATAGTTCATACGTACAAGTTGTGTTCGGAACAATTAAGCTCACAAAATCATTATGATTACGGTATGCGAGCGGTGAAAACTGTTCTCATTGCTGCTGGCAATCTAAAACTGAAACATCCAACACGAGACGAGTCTGTCATAGTTTTGCGAGCGATCGTGGACGTGAATCTTCCAAAGTTCTTAGCTCAAGATATACCTTTGTTCAAGGGAATATATAGCGATCTATTTCCAGGAATTGTCTTGCCTCAGGCTGATCGCGGAGAACTTATAGATCTTCTCCAAATAAATCTAGAGAAGAGAAATCTTCAAGCTACTTCTTGGTACTTGGAAAAAATAATACAAATTTACGAAATGATATTAGTACGTCATGGATTGATGATCGTTGGCAGTGCATTAGGAGGGAAAACTCAAGCATATCAAACGCTAGCAGAATCATTGGGTAATCTCGCTGGAATAAGAAGAGCCACTATGAGAGAATTTAGAACAACCTATACGATTATCAATCCAAAAGCTATTTCACTTGATCAACTTTATGGCAGCTTTGATCCGATATCCCATGAATGGAGTGACGGCGTATTGGCAAATACTTTTCGTGAGTTTGCACAATCTATGTCCGTTGAACGAAAATGGATTGTCTTTGATGGGCCAGTAGATGCGGTATGGATAGAAAGTATGAATACCGTTTTGGATGACAATAAAAAGCTATGTTTAATGTCCGGTGAAATTATTCAAATGTCCAAAAAAATGAATATGATATTCGAGCCAGCCGATTTGGAGCATGCATCGCCAGCGACTGTTAGCAGATGTGGAATGATTTATATGGAACCTTCTCAGTTAGGCTGGACATCCTTTTTCGAATCTTACAAGAAATATCTCAAAGAGAAATTACTCGTAGAGCAATTCGAGCTTATAGTGGAAATCATCGAATGGTTAATTGAACCTATCTTAACGTTTATTAAATATAACTGCGTGACATTCATCGATACCTCGGAACTTCATATGTTTTTGGTAACTATATACGGTTAAATTATTGGTAGTTAAAAGTAATATGAAATATGTAATTAAAGCATTACGGTTATTAGTCGTTTACAAGGCTCTTGACTACGATGTTAGAAAAAGAGATTCAAGTTAGTACGGTTTGGCTACAATGTGTGCTCTTATTCTGTATAATTTGGGGTATTTGTTCAACGTTAACTGGCGATAGCAGGAAAATATTTGACATCTATTTTCGGAAACTGTTGCTCGGTAATATAGATAAATATCCACGGCCAAAAGCATTCAAGCTGACGAAACAACAACTATTTCCCGATAGAGATACTGTTTATGATTGGGTGTATGATAAGAGAAACAATGGATGTTGGATATCATGGATGGATACTATAGCACAAGTACGAAAATATCTGTTTTTCATCTTGTGTTTTTACGAGAAAAATTTATATATATAAAAAATATTTCTAATTCGTAGGCACCTATACCGGCACATGCTAAAGCAAGCAATCTCATTATTCAAACGACTCAAGTTTCTATGCAACGTTTCTTTATCAAGAATTTCTTATACAAGAATATTCCGATACTATTTGTGGGACCAACCGGTACCGGCAAATCAGCGATAGTTTTCAATTATTTAGAGGAATTACCGCGAGAGCAGTATATCGAAAATATTATAAACTTTAGTGCACGTACCAGTGCTTCGCAAACTCAGGAAATAGTGATATCAAAGCTAGATCGAAGAAGGAAAGGGGTTTATGGGCCAGCTATGGGTAAGAAGTGTGTGCTTTTTGTAGACGATTTGAGTATGCCACTGAAGGAAATATACGGAGCGCAACCACCCATCGAACTCTTACGTCAGTTTATAGATCATGGTTATTGGTTCGATGTGAAAGAGATGACCATATTGTATCTAGTAGATATTTTATTAATCGCAGCTATGCTACCACCGGGAGGTGGTTCGAACGTTGTAACCCATCGACTGACACGTCACATGCATATAATCGGTATAGAATTCTTCGAAGAGGCTACATTGAGTAAGATTTTCACTTCGATTTTCGAGTGGCATTTTGCAAAAGGCTTCGTACCGGAAGTTTCTCGATTGGGAAAGATGGTCGTTAACGCTACCATGGATATATTTCTTACAGCTATTCGAAGATTCTTACCTACGCCAGCTAAAAGTCATTATACTTTTAATTTGCGTGATTTTAGTCGGGTGGTCGGGGGTATATTATTGGTACCTGCAGATAAAATGAAAGATCCCGATAAACTCATCAGATTGTGGATACATGAGGTATATAGAGTTTTTCACGATAGGCTAGTCGATGACGATGATCGTGAAATGCTCTTCACAATGGTAAAGCATACGTGTTATGAACAATTGCGTCAACCATTGGAAAAAGTTCTTGCCAGTTTCTTAAAGGACGATGAAAAGGCCATACAGAGCGCCCACGTTCATGACTTGTTCTTCGGTAATTATATGGAACCCGATGCCGATCCTAAGATTTACGACGAAGTAACGAACTTGGAGGATTTACAGGAGAAAATGGATTATTATTTAAAGGAGTACAATATGACATCGAAGACACCAATGTCCCTAATTCTTTTTAGATTTGCCATCGAACATATTTCTCGTATTTCTCGTGTGCTATTGCAAGACAATGGCCACGCTTTGCTCGTTGGTATTGGCGGTTCGGGTCGAAGTTCCTGTACGAAATTAGCGACTAGTATGTGCGAATATATACTGTATCAAATAGAAATGTCTAGAACTTACGGGAATACCGAATGGCGAGAAGATTTAAAGCAACTTTTGTTACGTATTGGATGCGACGGAAAGCCGACGGTTTTTCTCTTTGGAGACTATCAAATAAAAAATGAAACCTTCGTTGAAGACATAAATATACTTCTTAATACTGGTGATGTACCGAATTTATATGGTACCGAAGAGATGGCTGAGATTTTGGAAAAGATGATGGGCGTGGCAAGAGAGACTGGTGGTAGGAAAATTGAGACGACGCCGATGATGCTTTACAATCTTTTCATCGAAAGAATTAAGAAATATCTTCATATAGTTCTCACTATGTCGCCGATCGGTGATTCATTTAGAAATCGAACTAGAATGTTTCCTTCTCTCATAAATTGTTGTACCATAGATTGGTACACTTTATGGCCGGAGGATGCCCTAGAAAAGGTAGCCAGAACGTCGTTACAAAATTTGGATATCGGCTCAGAATTACGAGAAAAGTGTGTTCACATTTGTAAAGAATTTCACACGAGCGTATTCGTGGCGAGCGAGAATTATTATAAGAATCATCATAGAAGATATTACGTAACGCCGACAAGTTTTCTACAACTTATTGCATCTCTCTACAGACTATACGGAGAGAAAATCAATCAAATTACGAGACAACAAAGTCGATACATTACCGGATTAGAAAAGTTGGATTTCGCGGCGGGCCAAGTCGCTGTCATGCAAGAGGAATTGAGAACGTTGCAACCAAAATTGGTAGCGCAGTCACAGTTGAGTGATAAACTGATGATTAGAATCGAACAAGACACCATCAATGTAGAAGCTAGAAAAGAGATAGTGGCTGCAGATGAGGCATTGGCTAACGAAGCTGCTGCAGCCGCTCAAGCTATTAAAGATGACTGCGAGAGTGATCTAGCCGAAGCTACGCCTGCATTAGAGGCCGCTCTTTCGGCATTGAATACCTTAAAACCGGCGGATATTACCATCGTAAAATCCATGAAGAGTCCACCGGCAGGTGTCAAATTAGTTATGGAGGCTGTTTGCGTATTAAAAGGTGTAAAACCTGACAGAGTACAGGATACAAAAACCGGTAAAACTGTTGATGATTATTGGCTGGCCTCCATTAGAATGCTCAGTGATATGAAATTCCTCGACAGTTTAAAGAACTTTGATAAGGATAATATTCCGCCTGCGTACATGAAAATAATTCGTGAGAAATTTATAAACGACAGAAGTTTTCAGCCTGAAGCGATTAAGAAGGTATCTACTGCTTGCGAAGGTCTTTGTAAATGGGTGCGTGCCATGGAGGTTTACGATCGCGTTATCAAAGTCGTTGCACCAAAAAGAGCGATGTTGGCCGAAGCCGAGGCCGAACTAGCTGCTCAAATGGAAATGTTAAATGCTAAGAGAGCTCTTCTCCAGGAAGTTACACAAAAATTGCAATCTCTGAATGATGAATTTGCGGAATGTATGAGAGAGAAAAAGAAGCTCGAGGATCAGATTGATTACTGTACTCAGAAGTTGGATAGAGCTGAAAAATTATTGGGTGGTCTAAGCGGAGAAAAAAGTAGGTGGAGCGAAACGGCGGTTGCTCTTGGTACAAATCTCCAAAGCGTTATCGGAGATGTATTGTTGTCTTCCGGTGTTGTCGCTTATTTAGGTGCCTTTACCGTAGAATATAGAAATGATCTTATAGCCCAATGGCATTCATCGTGCACAAGAGCAAATATTCCTTGTGGAAAGCATTTCAGCTTGATAGATATACTTGGTGAACCGGTGAAGATCAGATCATGGACGATTTATGGTTTACCTGCGGACAATTTTTCTATTGAGAATGGTATAATCGTAAAGAATGCTGATCGATGGCCACTTATGATAGATCCACAAAATCAAGCGAATAAATGGGTGAAGAATATGGAGAAAGAAAACAAATTGGCTGTTATAAAACTCACCGATCCTAACTACGTGAGAATCGTAGAAAATGCGTTGCAATTTGGTACACCAGTCTTGTTGGAAAATATTCTCGAGGAGATAGATTCAATATTGGAGCCTGTGTTGCTTAAAAACGTATATAAGCAAAGAGGTCTATTGTATATAAAATTTGGCGAAAACGTAATCGAATATAATTTGAATTTTCGCTTCTATATAACGACTCGTCTTAGAAATCCACATTATCTACCAGAAGTAGTCGTAAAAGTGACGCTATTAAATTTTATGATTACACCTCAAGGTTTGCAGGATCAACTTTTAGGAATAGTCGTTGCACAGGAATTGCCTGTTCTCGAAGAAAAAAAAAATCAATTGATCGTTGAAGGTGCAAATAATCGGCGCATATTAAAAGAGATAGAAGATAAAATATTGGAGGTCTTATCGATGTCGGAAGGAAATATATTGGAGGATGAGACAGCTATAAAAATACTTTCCACTTCAAAAGTTTTGTCGGAGGATATCGAAATTAAACAAGATATAGCGGCTAAAACGGCAATCGAAATCGATCAAGCTCGTGATGGTTATAAACCGGTCTCCAAGCATGGCTCGGTTCTTTTCTTTTGTATTTCCGAATTAGGTAACGTCGATCCGATGTACCAATATTCGTTGTCATGGTTTATTCATCTTTATATCATGTCGATAACCAACAGTGAACAATCGAGTAATTTAAATACACGAATGAAATATCTCAACTCTCACTTTACCGCGAGTATTTACAGAAACATATGTCGTTCCCTCTTTGAGAAACATAAACTGATGTTCTCGCTAATCCTTTGCGTTGGTCTCATGCGTGCCGAAGAAAAGCTAAACGAGGATTTATGGGCGTTTCTGTTAACGGGCGGAGTTGCGCTCGATAATCCTTATCCAAATCCAGCACCATCTTGGCTTTCTGATAAAAGCTGGTCCGAAGTGGTGCAAGCCTCGACTTTATCTGGTATGGCAAAGTTAAAAATATCGTTAGAACAAAATACTTTAATGTGGAAAGAATGCTACGACTCCTCGAATCCGCAAAAACAAACTTTACCAGTACCATTTGAACAATTGGAAGAATGGAATCTTGAGAAACTTATTATTATTCGATGTATCAGACCAGACAAGATCGTGGCAGCTGTCCAAATATTTATAATAAAAAATATGGATCAATCTTTCGTTGAGCCACCGCCGTTTGATCTTCAGGGATCTTACAATGATTCTAGTAACATAACTCCTTTGATATTCATACTTTCTCCGGGTTCCGATCCAATGGCAGGTCTAATTAAATTCGCGGAAGATAATGGCTTGTCGAAACAAGACCTCATGACCATTTCATTAGGTCAAGGTCAAGGTCCAATAGCAACCAGTATGATCGAACAAAGTATCAAAAGCGGTAAATGGGTCATTTTGCAGAATTGCCATCTTGCCATATCCTGGATGAAGGAATTGGATAGAATTTGTGACGAGGTCATTGTGTCGGAAAACACGCACCTTAAATTTCGACTCTGGCTTACCAGTTATCCGTCCGACGGTTTTCCCGTTTCAATCTTACAGAACGGCGTTAAAATGACAAACGAACCTCCAAAGGGCTTGAAGAATAACTTACTGCGCAGTTACTTGAACGATCCTATCTCCGATATGAAATTCTTTCATAGTTGTTCCAAAATATTGGAATGGAGAAGTCTTTTGTTTTCCTTATGTTTCTTTCATGCTGTAGTTCAGGAAAGACGAAACTTTGGACCGTTAGGATGGAATATCCCTTACGAGTTCAACGAGTCTGATTTACGCATTAGCATTTTACAATTGCAGGTAAAATATTCTCTAAACGTAATTGCGTAAAAAAAAAACAAAATTTTTATTTCGATTTTTTTTCAGCTGTTTCTAAACGATTACGAAGATATACCATTCGAGGCGCTTCTGTATCTAACGGGAGAGTGCAATTACGGAGGACGAGTAACTGACGATAAGGACAGACGTTTACTTAGTTCGTTATTAAAAAATTTCTATAATCCAGAAGTCGTTACGAACAGACAGTAAATATATGTTTCTACGTATCGAATATTATTTTCTTCATTTAATAACGATCACTTGCCGTTACGAACTTATTTTATTATAGATATCCCTTCTCGCCAAGTGGAATTTATCATTTACCCGAAGACACCGATTACGAGGGGTCTATCGAATATATACGAAATTTACCTATTAACCAGACACCCGAGGTATATGGCCTGCACGATAATGCAGATATATCGAAGGATAATCAAGAATCAATGCAACTACTTTCGGACGCTCTCTTGACGCAACCACAAATAAGTGGAGTAGGCGTTGAACGAGATTTGAATGAAATGGTATATAATCTTGCTGACGATATATTAACGAAAATGCCATCTCAATTCGATATGGTATACGTCGCGGAAAAATATCCTGTTCTTTATTTGAACAGTATGAACACTGTTTTACGTCAGGAACTTATTAAATTTAATCAGTTAACGAACGTTATAAAGAGTACGTTGGCGAATGTACAGAAAGCTATAAAAGGTCAAGTATTAATGTCATCCGAACTGGAGGAGGTATTTATCAGTATGAGTATCGGTAAAGTACCTTCCGCATGGGATAGAAAATCTTATCCCTCATTGAAACCATTGGGAAGTTACATAAACGATCTATTAGCAAGAATAGAATTTTTACAAGATTGGATCGATAATGATGCACCAGTTATATTTTGGATATCCGGATTTTTCTTCACTCAGTCCTTTCTTACTGGCGTTTTACAAAATTATGCTCGCAGGTATAAGATACCCATTGACCTGATAGACTTTGACTTTGAAGTTACTAAATTCGAAATAACGGTTGATGGTTCACCGCCACTTGGAGTTTATATAAGGGTATAATATATTTCTTCTCGTAGTGAATGTCTCTTTTTTTTTATCCTCCTCTTCCGACATTGATCTTTTTGTCTTTCTTTTTTTTAGGGTCTCTTCCTTGAAGGTTCAAGGTGGAATAGAGAAACGGCTTCGCTCGATGAATCAAGACCAAAAATTATGTTCGATACTTTGCCTATAATTTGGTTGAAACCGAAATTGAAATCCGAAATCCAGTTTTCATCGATTTACTATTGTCCCATTTATAAGACGAGCGCGCGACGTGGTGTTTTAGCAACTACAGGACATTCCTCTAACTTTGTTATGTTCATTCTTCTTCCGACATTGATCGATGAATCGCATTGGATAAATAGAGGTGTCGCCAGTCTTTGTCAGCTGGATGATTAAAGTATTTTTCCTGAAATGATTAATTTTATTCCAAATAGGGCCAAGGTTTGTATTATTTTGGCTACAACAATTATCCTGTATAAATATTGTTTTTCACGCAAAATGATTTAAACAAAATGTAGTGACACAAAAAGTAGTCGCGTTAGATTTTATTATAAATATATATATGTTTTTATACAATATATACGAGAGTGATATAGTAGAATGAAAAAATCTATACATAACTACTTATCCTTTTATGTCAACCATAATAAAAATAAAGTTAAAAGTTGTTTCATTGATCATGTAAATATAGTACCTTAAATCTATAGTCTACCCAACAAATCAAATCAATAAAGGTAAACGTAACATTCGCATATTAATCACGTAATGGATACAAGCGACTCCAGCTATTGGTCGATAAACAATAGTCAATTATTGAATTCAGAAATAAATTTACATAGGTTATTTTTAGGACTACTAGCTTTGACTTTCTGCTCGGAAAGTATTACAGTATCTGAAACTTGTAGATATGCTTTTGTCCCGATTCTGTGCGTTCTCTTATCTTTACTGAATCGATTCTTTGGGCAGACTGTAATTTTATCATTATCATATGGATGGTCAATAAAGATATCTTATAAGTCTTTCTCATCCTCAGGTACATAGCCAATGTATAAATGTTTTTCTACAAAGAAAATCAAATGTATATTATTCCCTTTGATTTTCTTTGTAGAACATTGATCTGAATGTTCTATGGAAGTTCACCATATATAGATATATATATAGATAAATTCACTCTGTTGCAGTCTTTTTCTTCGTAGAAAATTACATTATTTTAATCTGATTAAAAACTTACATCTAGAACATTTAATATTTTCTATTATCATAACAATCGATATAATTATTTTAATAATATTTGATAACATCTAATCCTTCGAATTTATAATATCCTTCAAATATTTTTATAAGTTATGCGATTTTAAAAAATTCATATTTACAAACCATAAACTACACATAATATATACGTGATACATATGCGTATGTATATGCGTATACGTGTGTGCATACGCGTTACCTTTCACTTATGTTCTGTGAAGTTTTAATACTTACAGTATAAGAATCAACTGACAAAATAAGAAAGAGAAAGGTCACTACTTACAAATTTAACAACTTCGTTGACACAGCCATTGTTGATTCAATACTATAACAAACCGATTATTGTCGAAATCCAAATTAACTTCTAGATTTGTGTGTTCAAACGATGATCACATGGATATCGCAATAAAGAAATCGATTGTTAAGTTTGATCATTATACAATGATTATTGAATTGCACCCTTTTTTTAGAATTTATCAAATCTTTTTTAAAAAGAGAATTGTTTCAATCTTCTATACTTTGTCCTTCGACAAGCGCTGGATCGATGTCCGGTTGATTCTGGCTTTGAGAATTTCGCATTTTTCGTTCAACCGAAACAAACGTTATTGTTCCACTAATAATCGAAATGACAAGTATTAATAATTGAACGTGTAGACCGGTTTTAATACTATAAGCAAAGCTAACTGCCGCAGCTACCGATTGACAGAATTTAAAGAGCGCAAACGCTGATGCACTCTCTACCGCAAAAAGAATTCCGAGTAAGGAATAAACCTGAGTGTTGAAGCAAGCGTCGCCGAAACCCAAGGCAAGACTTCCCGCCATGGCGAGGACAGAAGAGGGTTCGATGAAACTCTTCTCATCGGTATCTATGAAAGATGCCGAGTTTGGTAAATTCAAATATATACTAATGAAAGCGAAGAGATGAGTGATGCACCCAATAATAACAATAGGTGAACCACCGCAAGCTTTGGTTACTTTCGATGCAAAAATACCGAACAAGGTACCTCCAACAACTTCACCAATCCCTACGAATATACCCGATAAACCGATCAATCTCTTGCGCGACTCACCCATTGCTTTGGTGAAGCCTATACTAGAAGAATATACAGCGGAAAAGAAAGTGAGTTGGAGGCCCGTATAGATGAACGTAAAAGATAGAAAGAGCATCTTTGGTGTGAGGAAGAGAGAAAATGCGTCTCTCAAAGCGTACCAAGCCGCTAAAAGAGGTTTCTTTTTCGCTGGCACGGGTATATGAAGTTCCTTATCAGCGCTGGATACTCCTTCGGCTTCTCCCAGAGCTAATCTCTGAGTTGGTTTCCTCAATAATGTCAAAATTATTGTCCCAAAAACTGCTAAGCCAGTGAGTACAATGAAGACGGTCTGTCGCACCGATTTTTCGATATGTTCACTCTTGAACATGAAATAAACGAAAAGGTTGCCGATGAAAAGGGATGATTGAAATATCGCCCAAAATATCCCAGCGTTTCTCGACATTGTTTCATTATCGCTATTTTCCGTAAGATATTGACCATGTCCGGTCCATATAAAAGCTGCACCAACTCCGAGAATCGCCGACGCAGTGTAGAGAAAAGCTGGATGCGGCCATAGGAAGGACGCTATGAAAAGAACGTAACAGCAACAACCAGTGACTATGGCGATTCTTGGACCGGTCAGCAAAATATACGATGGTGCTAACCAATTACAAGTTGCGAACACAGCGTACAAAATCGCCAGACTAGTATATGCATTAGCGTTGAAATTAGCATCATCATTGTGTATACTTGTTAGAACGGTATTCTGTGAACAAAACAAATAGACTTTGATCAGTACACATATCTTTGCGGTAATATATATACATATTTAATCATTTTGCAATATAAGGATATTATCCATTTTTAAAGATATCCAAATTTCGTCGATTATCACGGCATTCTAGATCGTATAGATATCAGATAATATTGAAATGCTTTTATTCTATATTGAATCATATAGGGCATGATGTCATATTAATTACAATAACGACGTGATATCCACATTCATCTAATTTTGATATATTTACTTTCTATTTTATCGTATTTCGTAGAGTAACATGAGTAAAAATTGTTTATAAGGAATCTATACTGATTAAACGCCCCATCTGTATACAACCGTGGGGCGTTTCGTGTTCCGCCTACGTATGGGTACTGAATTTGTTACCATTTATTTTATAGGTAAGAGTTTATACATCATCCATGCCGTGTTTCACTATCTATAGATATACGCATGTATACATCTATATATGTATATATTTGCATAAGACTTGGCAAAATAGTACCAATTTAAGTTGCTCCCATTAAGAAGAATACTCGATTAATAGCAATAGTATCAATTTAAAAAAAAAATGAAAAAACAATAGCTATTTTTGTAAAAAATATTTTCTAAAACTTCGACAATAATATTTCTAATTACCAGTGTAAAAATCAATTAAAAAAACAATCGTGGCAACTGACTGACTTGATGGTATCTATCATAAAATATACAACTACATCGCAAAGATAAATGAATTAATAAGCTTTTTCGTTCACTGACCTATAAAAAAAATATATATATATATATATATATACATCTGATTGTATATCGATTGAATGGTCGTGAATTATTTAAACAACGAATACGCGATATGTAATAAATTAATTTTGATTGAACGAATGTTATTTTCATTTTAAAGAAAATATTATGATTAGGAAATATAAAATATTATGAATTGGGAAATATAAATCAATAAAAAATTGATACGTTAATTATATAATGTATTAATAAAAATCATGAGACACGATCACAGATCGGTACTAACAATAAGATATTATGTGTTGCTATAATTTTATGTACGACTTTCACGTCCACGAAAGCAAATGTAGACAATTATATCTAATGCCGTCCCTATTTCGATAGAGATAATGCAGAGATATTAACATTCAAGGAGTGCACATACATGAGATACAAATTGTTTCGTATAAAATTCAAAAAATTGATACATTTGCTTTGTTCTCGAAGATCATATTGAATTGGATACTTGATACCTGAAGCATTTCCGATTTATCATGACTTCTTTGAAATCGCATTTTTTTACCTGTCTTCTCAACAAATTAAGTTAATTGTTTCTATTTAATATCTGATTAGATAAATGATATTCCCCACTTGTATAATTTAATTATACTTTGAACAATAGACCACGATCTTACACAAAGAAAAATAATCATTTAAGAGATAACGAATTTTATATTTATATTCAAGTATATATATCGTAGCAAAATATGATTTTCTTTTAGTTTCGCATACTAAAATTCTTCTAATCTTGCTTGAAAAGTGTATTTGTTATATAACTTTTATTTATTTATTTCATAATGAATTTTAAATAATATATAATTCATATAGTTTTTCGTTTAAATCTTAAATTATCATGGAGACTGTGACACCATTTGAAACAGTTCGTCATCTTTTCAACAGTAAATAAACGCAAACGATACATTCGCAACGAACTCAATCGATAATTACCGTACGATAGTGAAATAGAAAATTGATGAAGATATTTTTCTTCGATAATATTATAGAATTGACCTAATAAAATAATTGCTTATATCATTTTTCTACTGATATTAATTATATGTTTTTTGATATCGTTTCATAAAATGATAACATTTTAATAACGTAATCCAATTTTAGCTGTATTGATGATACGAATCATATATTTTTAACGCATATTGGCCTTATTTTCTATTGAAAAGTAAAAAAGAAGAATGAAGTAAAATCGTTCGATCATAAACCAACCAAGAGTGCGTTAGATTAAGAGAGAGAGAGAGAGAGAGAGAGAGAGAGGGAAAGAGAGAAACTAACTAAACTTTCTCTTACTACGTATACAGAATACTAGACGATGATGAAATCTGGAATTTCAACGAATAGAGATATTTGAATGATATAGCTGCAATCTAATCGAGAAATAACCGACAGTTATGTTCAATTCATGTTTGCATGTACAATATATGTTGAAACAAATGTCTTAAAATATTACTTGAATTTAACAACCTATATATACGTATATATATTTAGTTGCCTTTCACCGCCTGGTATTCTTGTTAACAACGTGCGCGCGCGCGTCTCTCTCTATCTATCTCTCTCTCTCCTTTCTCAATTTCAGTGTTCCAAGTACTTTTCTCGATATACTCAGGATCACGGATCTATTATTGTGTAGGTTTTAATCTATTATTACCTTGATCATTGGATAACTCAAACGATATCAATTATTTTTTGTAATTTGTGAAAGAGAACTTTAAAAGAAAAAATTACTATTTCTAATACGCTCTCAAATCAAATAATAATCTTCAACTTTGAAGAGCCGACAATTAATTATCGATTGCAAAGTACAATAATCTTGAAAGAAAATTGTAACAAGCTCTTCGGCGAAGTGAAAAATCTTCGAAAGCTTCAAAGGTCTCGTTGACATTAACTTGCCATTTTACGTGTCAAGTAAATCCATATACATAAATACATACATCTATATAGTAAATACGAATATATATGAACGTAATTCTTATTTAAAGTATACGATTCCGTCATTTAAAAAAAAAAAAACTATTTAAAGCTTCTTAAAAACGCATTTTCTTTTTCATGTTTTTCCTTTTTTTTTTTTAATCAAGAAAAAAAATTTTATCGACAAGATCTATCTACAACAATGATAAAGTACACTTTGAAATACGTAATAATTATTACTTCATTCCATGATGTTCAACAGGTGGTTCGATATTTCAGTCTCATAAAAATGAATTGATTCGTTACAGCTATAATACGTCACAATCCTTTCAATATCGAGCAGAGCCATTTAATTAAAAAAATATCGTGTTTTTGAAAGTAATATAAAATAAACGGAAAAGGGTAATGATCAAATTTTAAAATTGATAAAGTTAATATGACGAAATAATTGTAATTAAACAATAGGAAACATATTTTTTGCAACGAATGCCTTTATCTCGTCGTAAGAAAAGCGTATTAGAGCGCAATAAAAAAAATCGAACATCGCAAGTATTACGGTCACGTGGTAAACTCACCTCGATATTACTCATAGTTTGAAAGGCCGCAAACACCATCATGAAGCCAAAACTTAAGACCATAACATTTATAAAACTTTTGTCGATTGCCATGGTTGTTGAGTTAAAATATATTTGTTGTATCGATAACGTTAATTATTACAAACGTTCTTAAAGTTCACGTTTTACTCCTGTTCGAAACAATTAAATTACACCGATAAGAAGACCGTCCGATAGACAGATGGTCACAGCATGGATGAAGTGAAAAACCTATCGTGACGATTTATAGCGGAGCATAGTTGATTTACTTGCTGCTATGTACATACGAGCACATGCATACGTAAAAATAGATGAAGATATGAAGTCATCGCTAAGTCGTTTCTCCCACTATCGTGACTATCGACTACACATTCGTAAACGTGATCGTTGATCAAACGATATCTCGAAACTGATTCGATTTGCGAGAAGCAGTTTGAACGCTGTTTATTAAAATGTCATAACCTGATCGAAAAATACATTTTGTCTCTAAAAAATATACATTTTTACGTGTCTATACACGAAAAGCAATGTACACAATAATATTTATTTAATTAAAACAATTATAACTTTTTAAAGATGGTATCACTAGAAGAAGTTTATAATATAACGTTTTCTCCATTGGTTACGACATTATTTTCAGTACAATGGACGTCGAATAACTGCATTTGTATTATTACAGAAAAAGGTATTCATGTATTTGTAAGTAAAAACAATTACAAGTATTTAATAATATAAAATATATATGTGTGTTTTTGTTTGTATATGTCCTATTTTGAATGTATTTATTTTAATTTACAATATTGCTGGAAATGTTTGTAGTAAATACCAAATAATAATGTATGCATTATATTAAAGTAAAATATATGTTGAAATTTCATTGATTTAATACATACTTTTAGGAATTAATACCTTCTCCGATGAGTCCCCACCCAAATATTAGATTTTCAAGATCTTTTATTTATGCTTCTGATATTTTGCCTGCATATGCATTTTTAAACGAAATAACTTCGTTAACATGGAATACAAAGCGCAGAGAAGTATATTCACTCTTAATGGAAGCTGCTTTAACACCTAAGATCAATGATGCAATCAATATATTACCAAAAATAGTTTGTGTATCTTGGTCACCAAAAAATTTAATCCATCCTAATAAGTGCATGCTTGCAATTATAACTTCTGTCGGCGCTGTGGAACTTTTACATCAAGTATTAAGAGATTGGTATTCTATATGTGATATTTCATCTATATGGTTAAAAACTATCGAAGATAATATTAAATCTAATTTTGATAATTGTAAAAATGAAGAATCACGTTTTATAAAGATACAAGAAAATCTTAGGCAATTGCAAGCTTGTGCAATGACATGGAGTGAATTATTTAAATTAGAAGACACTTACTATGCATACTTTGTAACTGCTTTTCGCAGTTCAGACATAGTGATTTGGAAAATACATAAAGTATCTGATTCCACTAAAAATATGAAACCAATTATAATATCTAGAATAAATTTAAATAGGAACACAAAAATTAATGTATTATTATGGTGTACTATAAAACCTAATACTTACTTAATTATTGTTGGATGTTGTAATGGTGAGATACAAGGTGTCCTGTATAGCAATAATAATAAATGTTTTGAGAAAACATCAATAGAAAAATACTATACATATCCAGATCGTGTCTCAGTCAATTCTTTACTTATGGTTTCACAGAATGAAAATGGAATACAATTTATTGCTTGTAAAGGTTTCTTTCTCCTATTATTTGGGTTGACTATAATGGGAAAATTAAGGAATACACATTATTTACAAATAGAAGGATTTACAATTTCAGGTATATGTGTGTGTATGTGTGTGTGCGTGTATTTGTGTGTATAGTTTGTTAAGTAATTTAAAGAATTTCAAATTTACTTTTAGGAATCTCTGTTATTGCATCTGAACGTATTTTAATTACAACACAAAATGGTATGATGTATGCTTTTGATACAAAAGAAAATAACTTAAAAAGCATTTCAATCAAACATAAGTTACCCCAGACACGTGTTCAATATTTGGGTCTTGCCTGTTCTCCTAATCGTACTATGCTAGTTTGTGTGACCAGTCCTAATAGTACATACGATCATTTAATTATGAGAGAACCAAGCGTATTATACATATTATCCTTAGATGGAGAAGAATGGGATCCAGTTAATAAAATAAAAAATTATAAAGATATAAATTCTAATTTTCCTTGGGATTGTTTTGAATTAATTAGACTCAAAGCTGCAAAAGTTTCAGATCCAATGACTGTGTTACCTAAGATGCCACAAAATTTAGAATCACTTACATTATATGAATTAAGGATATCAATGTGGCTATCGCTTATAACTGAAGTATTAACAAAAAAAAAAATAATTCAAAGAATTGAAAATATAGGTGAGATAACAGAAGCTCAACCACTAATTTTTGTACATTGTGCATGTGCATATCTCGATCGTTTAACAAATAAAACGCATTTATCAAAAGATCAAGAATTATCTGCAAGTCTATTAAGAATGTATTTAGAAATATATCTTGCTGGTGAAGATACAGAAGAAGAAACAGTTACAACACAATACGTGCGTGAAACATTAAATAAAACGTCTCATTTCAAATTAAAAGTGGAATCATGTAATCTATGTGGAGAAATTATTAGTGATTTATCTTGGAACACTACAAAATGTCCATCAGGACATAAGTTACCCAGATGTGCTTTAACCCTTCTTCAAATTACAACAGTTCAATATCGATCTTGTCCAATATGTGGGCAACTTTATCACCTTTGTTTAGACGAAGAATATGAAGAAGTAAGATGTCTTTTTTGTAATATACCTGTTTTATATGACAATCGTATACTAGATACACAAAATTCAGAATTATATGCAAGAAATTTATCGAAACCACAAGTGTCCTTGGTAGAATTAACACAAAATCATGATTCTGAAATGTCTGAAAACTTTTCATATGCAGAAGAACAACAAACTGAGGCGCAATCTTATTCAGTAATTGTTAATTATAATAAAGATGAATCTTGTAGTATCACTGAAACTTGGAGGGAGTTTTGAATATTATTATGTAATAGTATTAACAAAATAAAGAAAATATCAGTATTTGTTTAATTTATTTGTTCTCTTCCGATCATTATCTGTCATTGTTTCACTTATTAACAAATTTAAATACAATGTATGTAATAAATATTTTTCATGTAGTTAAAAATATAATCAATGATGTAAACTTTTATGCGCTTATTTTTGAATACTTACAATTGTACTCTTTTTTTCATTCATTTTCATTATCATTACTAATACATATATAAGAATGTCTTTCAAGAGTTGCAATATCTTTCTCAAGTTGCTGTAATTCATATTCCAGTTTTGATTTCCTCTGTACCTTCGGTGGAGTATCAATTATGAATGGTAAACATTGAAATTCTTTCATCATTTCATCCCACCTTTTTTTCATTCCCTATTAAAATAAAAATAAAATTATTAACATATTTAGAAATACTTTTAATATCAATAATCCTGATATATCCATACATCTAAAAGTTCTTTTCTTTCTTCTTCTGAGATGCAGTAGTATTTAAGTTCATCGATATGTTTATCATTTTTTGATGTATCTTCTTTTAATTCCTTATTCATCATTTCATATTTTATCTTCTTCATAATTTTTGGAACTTTTCCAAAGTCCTAAAAATGAACAAATTTTAATAATAAGAAAAGAAAAAAAATGTTTAATTATCTATGAATTACATGCTTATATAAACAATATACCTTTCTATGTATATAAACAGGATATAATCCACTAGATTTTAGATCATGAGTATCTCCGAATCGTGTATCTACATATCGTTCTTCAAGTTTATGGGGATGAAATTTCTTAACATCAGTAATATTCAGTTTCTTAAAATTGACACGTCCTAATTTTACAGGATCTATAGGTAACTCTCCACATTTTTCTTTAATTTTCACTTTCATTGGGACCCATGATGGTAACTTTTGTTGGTAATGTGGATTACGAATATGTACATGTTCTATACCTGTTTTGCAATATTCTTTCCGACTTCTTTTTTTCAAATATTGAGATGGTAATTGTAATGGTACTTGTGGTGGACCAAATGTACGATGTGCATATTTTTCTTTCTCAATTTCTGCTTTTATACGTTCCTTATATTTAGAAACATATCTTTAAAAAAAGAAGATTCTAATTCTAAATTGTTATATTAACATTACATGACATATTCTAAGCAGTTACAGAAACGGTGAAATGTAAATGTGGGAAGTTCTAAAGAAAACATGCTACATATGTCAGATAATGATATAAAACGAAGAAAAAAAAAGTATTTTTTAGTTCTCTATTTAAATAATATTTTTAATCCTACCTCTGTCGTTTCGCATACTCTATTGGAGGGCCAGGAATAAGGTTTGTAATTACTTCTTCTTCTGATTCCACTGATACCATTCTCATAAAAGAGGCAATATAATTTAATGCTATGTAGGAATTTTTGAAAAATATTCAGAAAATTATATTTATATAAAGTACTTCACGTCTGATATTAAAAATCAAACTTGAGATAACAGTGAACGAGTAGAAAAATTCACTTATATAAACTGTTTAGTTGCTTAGTTACACATGGTTGATACAATAATTGTTGAATTTGAACATGTTGCCGCGCTTTTTTTGAATTTTGAAAAAATGTGTTTACAATTATTAACCGCCAGAAAAGTTTTTTTTTTAATTCAATTTCCTTACAAGACAAATATAACATTCAAAATAAAACAACGAAATTACAATATCAAATTAAATAATAATTGAAACCAGCTTACAAATATATAAGTATTACAAATTTAATGATTAGTTTTGATTGTTCAACACGCATAAGAGTAAGTAATATTAATTGATCATATCAGATAATATATATCATACATTGTTAGTGATTATGTGTGTGTATATATATATATGTAATAAATACAAATGTATTTTGTATAACTGAATATTTTGTACATTGAATAACCGAAATGGTTCATATGCTATTTAATTATATTATATTTATTTGTATATTTAACACATAATCATAATCATATAAGTTATTCTCATTTATTCATGTATATTAGAAGTTAATATGCGTGTAGCAAGCACAACAAATTGTCATACTATTAATTATTTGTACTTATCTTAATATTCAGGTTATGTATGATAGAAATAGAAAGATTTCAAACTTAAATAATCGCAATGTGATAATGAAGAGTTAATTCATAAGGTGATATGTTATCAAAGTGAAATTCAATTAATTCTTCTGTATAATTTTTGATATAATGTATATAACTTTAATTTAATTTCCATATTATATTAAATTTTAAATAAAATATATTTATAAATATAAATATATTTATATTAAATTTTAAATAAAATATATTTACATATAAAATTTCAATTCAACATGTAGTAATGAAAATTTTACATTTATAGGAAAAGTTAAAGAGCTACAACGAACATGTTACTCAAATTATATTCATTGCTTATTCTTATATTGGATCTTATAATGTTATTAATGGAGATTTGTTGTTCAATGTTGGTTGCTTTTTATCGAACTTTTAATCCACTACCATTAAAAAGTCTTAATGGGGAAATAGCAATGGTAATGATATTTATAAAATATAGTTTTAAATATCTAACAACTTTGAGAGATATTTATACATTTTATACAAGATTACGATAATAAATATAATATCTAATAATTTAGGTTATTGGAGCTGGAAAAGGGATAGGTAAAGAAATAGCTGTTCAATTAAGTCAATTGGGTGTGATTGTTGCTTGTATAGATATTAATGCAGAAAACTGTAATGCCACTGCACAATGTATCTCACAACTATCAGGCAATGCAAAACCATATATTTGTGATGTGACAAATGAAGATCAAGTACATAAGATTTTCTATACACAATAATACATTTATAGATAAACTATGTTTTTACAATACATATACCATTACAGGTAACTGCTATAGTAAATAAAATTATCTTAGAAATAGGCGAAATCACAATGCTGTTTCATTGTTGTGGTTTTCCTAGCTCACATACATTAATACGAGATCCACCAGAAATAAGACAAACCATTGATGTCTCAGTTCTTAGTCATTTTTGGGTATATAACAACAACTATACTTGATTCATTGTTTATATATATATATATATATTACTTTCTATAAGTTAAATGATTGCATATAATATATTAAACAATTGTATAATTCATATGTTAGTTATTAGATTCAGTGTTGCCAAGTATGCAACGAGCAGGCCGAGGACACATTGTAATGTTATCTTCTGTAACAGGACTTTCTGGTATTACAGACAATATATTTTTACAATTTTTATAAGAATTTGTATAATAAATTGTCATCTGTAGCAGGACTCTCTGGTATTACAGGTGGTAAAGGAAATGTTCCTTTATCTGCTGCACAATTTGCAGTTCAAGGTTTAGCAGAATCTTTACATACAGAATTAAGGCACTCTAATAGTAATATTATTATTACCCTAGTTCATGTATATCCATTCATTGTTAGAGCAGAACTATTTGAAGATATTCGTTTTAGGTATGTTTGTTTTTAATTTTACATTGTTTTAATACTCTAATACGAAATTGATTTTAAAAGATTAATGATTTTCTTTTCTTTCTATTACAGGATACCTAGTTATTTTGGAACAATAGTTGCGTCAGAAGCAGCCAAAAAAATTTTGGATGGCATTCGTAGAAATTATACAGAGTTTAGTGTACCAGGATATCTATTATATATTGGATTTTTACTTAGGTAACTTGTGAATGTTCATTATATATATATATATATATACACACACACATTTCTTTTTTATATATATATTATTTAGTATCATATGGTAAAATTAAATATTATATACTAATAATAATTTTATATATAAGTTGCTCTTTTGCCAAATTGATTAACTCCAAAAACAACAAGTAGAGAAAATTGATAAAGTCATATAAATTATTAAGGAAATTTATTGTAAGTATAAGAAATTAAGTATCGATGAAGTTCTTTGGCACTAAAATTAAAAAGAATTTTTTAAATGGAGTTAATTGCTTTGACCTATGAATGGCTCATATATATGAATATTAAAAAGAAATGTTATGTATTTATTTATAGGATGTTACCCAAGAAGGCTTCCTTTATGTTGAGAGACTTATTAGATACTGGAGTTGATTTTGGATGATATAAGAATATTGGCTATATTGTTGCAACATACCATGACATATTTTGCTTATTTTTTTTATTGTCAATGTAAACAAATAGGTTATAGATATATTTCATCATTCTATTTTTTGAACTTTACATAAATCATATATATATTGTTAAATTTATATTCATTTAGGGGTAACATTTCAGATTAGGGAAACCAGTTTCAATAACCTTGGTCTTGACATGTTGTCAATGTCACTGTTCTGAGTAACAATCAAAAGATCTTAGCCATTGTTCATTATTTATCAAAAGTTTATTAACAAAAGAATTCTCACGAATTTTGTGTAATTTCCAAATACTGTATACTTTTATAAAATATACTCTTAACATTCATTCCTCTCCTGTACATGAAAAGGGTGCAATCTTAACGTAATAAATCAATATATCCCTGAGAAGCGCATATCGCGAAGCAAGTACCATGAAATAAGTTTATTTTTAAATTACAAGATTTTCACCGTCTTACGTTCTCAAATTTGCTTGTATTTATTAACAAGGTTCAAAATTTATAATTATGATTAAACCAAACTGAAATCTTTCGATTGTTACTAAAGACAGTGACCTTGAGAACATATATCTTGGTCAAAGTCATTGGAACTGATTCTCTAAATCTAGTTTTCTTTGTTTATCGCAAAAAATAATAAAGACTATTTAGATGATAGTAAACGGTTTTTGTTTATTCATATGTTAAATTTTATTAGAAACAAAATAATAACATTGGAAAAATGAATCTAAAAAATATAATATTTTATGTAACAAATTTTATTTCTTCTTCTTTATCTTTTTCAATATTCAATTTGATTTTATAAATTTCACGCTACTTGAATTATAGTGAAATTTGTATTTGTTTTTAACTTTCATATATTTTATTTATTAAAAGCATTTAAAAAATAGCATTATATTTTGATTATAACCAAAAAAAATAGTAAGATCGAACAGGTGCAATTATACTAGTTATAATTAATAGTTTTCATGCAGGAACTCTCATGTACTCTTATTAAAGAATGAAAGTATAAACATAATATACATTTTAACGTAAGAATTTGAGAATAATGACTGTCTTTTTTTTTCATTCGTCTAAAACAGACGGCGTGAAAGAAAGCCTTTCGAATAATGTGATTATTAAGATAAATTAAAAAATAAATTAAAATGAAAATATATACACATCAAAAGTACAATGATAAGATAGATAAAAAAATATTTATAGTGTCTGCAATCAAAAATAGTGTTAATAATATATCTTTAAATTATTTACAAAAGTAAATAACTCTGAAAAAACTCCATAAAATTTATATTTTTCTAGTTTGTAGTTTTTATAAAATAATTTTCATATTACAGTGGTATGATTACGAATTTCAACTCTTCTGGTATCATATTTATATACCGACGTTGTCTATAAAAGATATAGAGCACTTTTCCAAAAGTACATTCTTATTAACAGACTTCTACTAAGACATCTATAGAACATCTACTAACTAATATAGATTGATTTGTTTTATGTCATATATGTATTATGAATATAAAGAATTTTATAAAATATTAAGTATTTTACGTACGTAAAATATTAATTAACATAGCACAATATTATGAACACAAATAAAGTGCATTTTTTTTGACAGATATATTTATACATTCAATTATGTAACAGCTCTTTCCGAAGAAAAGAGTATTGATATCATATTTGAAATATTTACGATGAAAATAAATTATGATTCATAATGAGAATTCATTAAAATTGAAAGATTTAAATGAAGATGCTTCAGATCCTAAAATTGGAATAAATTTATGCTAATCTAAACCAGGGGGAGCTGGTTCTGATAAATCTGTTTCTGTTGTATCTGTTTTTTGTTCAGGTGGATAATCACCAGGAGGTGCCTGTAAATAAAATTAGAATATCTAAAATATTTAAATTATTATAATAATTACATTTATAGTAAATCAAGCTATTTTGAATTATTAAATTATATATAATACGTAAAATGTATCAGATGACGATGTCTATAGTTATAATAAAAATATATTTACAATATCAAATTCATCATGCATATCACATAGGGATTTGCCTTGTATAACTTCCATTATGGATTGTGGAATGTGTGCCTTCTGTAATATACATATAATTAATAAAAAATACCAATAGATATAAAAGAAAATATCAGTATTATATGCAAAAATTATTAAAATTACCTGATTTTCAGCAAATGCTTCAACGTGAGTTAGTAAAGGTGCTCTTAAATTTGGAGCCATTTTTAATGCTTCACCTAATTGCGTTGGAGGTAACTGTAAAATAACAGCAAAACTCTGTGGTTTTGTACGTTCGCAGCATTTAACGAAACCTTCCCAAACTTTGGGTTGTTTCCATACTTGTTTAAGTATCAAACGCTGAAGAATATTCATAACAAATCCACTAAGTCTAGGATAAAGAGCTAAGCTCTGTATAACAGTGCGCATTAATAGCGTAGGTAAGGGCGTCATTTCCATTAGATGTTGTATTACGACGGCAACAGTTTCTTGTGTGTAAACTTGATTTTCCGCAAAGCATAAAGAAGTTGCTGTAAATTAATTTAACTTATGATTAAATAAAAGAAGGAAATATTAATTGTCCTAAATAATATAACGAATTAATAAAATAATAAACCTTTTATAACTGTTTTCAATTCTGCTTTGCTAGGATCAATATTGTGTAAAGCTATCAATAATTCTGCAGGCGTAATTGGAGATGTATGTGGTACACCACTATCATTGTTGTGTGTACCTAGGAGCCTATTAAATACCTATACAAATACAGATAAATTTTATACATTTGATAATTACTATTGACTAAAAATTATTCATGAATTGGCTTAGAGAAAAAGAAGATATTTACCTCTTTAACAACAATAGGATTCAATTTTATTAGCTTAGGTAGAGCGGCAATAACTTCTTTTTTGGTCAAGCCATTTAAAACAGGTATCAGAAATCTTACATCAGATACCCTTGTCTGATATAATTCTCGTACTCTTGATACTAATTCTGCGCTTGGAATAGCTACATATAAAATAATATATTATAGTGTTATATATTTCATATCAGGTAGATCAAACTTTCAGTTTACTCACACTTTTCTGTAAGGATGTGTATGATTCTAGTGACCAAAGTTTCTGCTCCTTTTGGACAATTTTCAACAAGCGCAAGTAATTGTGGACTACCCATTCCTAACGACCTTACAGGTCCTTCAACTAATCTGAGAACCATGCGTTTTACATCGGCTCCCATTGATGTATAAACTCTTGCTAACCTAATGGAATAAATATTACATCTTTTATTTTGGTCTCACAAAAAAATTTTGCGAAAACTCATATGAGAGAGAACTAACTCGTGAATAAGATCTTGATGTTCGCTTAATAAAGCAAGATATAATCCTAGGCAGGCTCTAGTAGTGGATTCTGTCCATTGGTTTTCTATTTGAGGTCTTCCTCTGTCTTGACCAAAAACTATTTCAGGAGGAGTTTGCAAACGTAAAAAGCCTAAATAAAGAACTGCATACTCTTCTATAAGTTTGCTTAATTCAGGTCGGCCATATAATTGACAAACCAATTGTATTGCTGCCTCTCTTATCTATTAAAACAAAAAATAACATCACATATAATAATTTCATAGTAATATCATTACAAAAACAACATACCGCGTTATTTTCATGTCCTGTATGACATAACAGAACATTCAAAAAAACTAACTGCTTTGTAGGTCTTCTGATAACCATTTCTTTCAAAAGTTGCAACGGTGCAAGACCTCTTGTTTCATCTGAAGAAACCATCTTCAAAGCCTCCACTGCATCTTCCGTAATTAAAGGAGCTTCTAAGTACAATCTATTACAAAGTATATAATTATGTTTGATTTTAATAGACAAATATAATATTATTTAACATAAAAAAATTAAGGTATGTTAAATAAACAATTATTACCTATACAATAATGTGTCACGATCCTTTCCTTGAACTAAGTCTATTGCAGAAACTAAAGTACACAACAAGAAATTGTAGGCTTGATGTGGTGCTTCTTGTGGTTTTGTACTTAATGTTGTTCTCCTTTGAAAACCTTGTAATAAGGCATATTCCTCATACAACCAGCCTAAAGCTAAATCTAGGCGATTTCTCATATCATCTGTAATATAATGTAGTACTGCTTCTTTAATATATGGATTAAAAGTTGCTGCTAAAGTTGTTAAGATTTTTGACCTAGAACATTAATTTTTTTAACTTCGTTATATATCATATCATTTCACTTTAATACTTTTTATTTGTTCTTAATATTAATTTCGTCATGTTAATATCATTTTAATCGTTATACCTTACAGCAGAAACACCACCAAGAACTGCAACTTTTTCTGCTATCAAAATTCTGTTAACTGCCATCAATAGCATCGTTTCCTTTCCTTCCTTAGTAAGTGGTTTTGTAACTTCTGATAATTTTAAAGATTTCAAACGATTCCTTGCTTTAGCAAGCGATTTTTCATGTGCTTCTAATGATGCTTTTGCCTCTTTCTCCTTTTCTCTATCTTTTTCACGTTTTCGTTCTCGTTTTGCTTCCGCTACGCTAATGGTTGGATTTTTTATCAAATCTTCCATCACAGCATCCTCATCTTTGGCATCCTTTTTACTTTTCTTTGCCTTTGCTTGTTTAATTTGTGCAGCTAATAGTTTTGCAATCGTTTGACATTGTACATTTATATCTGTTGTTGATGTCGGTTGATATTCTCTTTGAAAAATAGTTGTCATAGTATCTGGAACCCATGCCTATTAAAAATATTTAATATATTATAACATTTCAATTACTTTATATTGAATACATTATAATATATATTGTTACATAAAAATGTATATACCATACTGTCCATTACTAATTCTGTGGCTATTTCTACACTTAATCTTTCTGCTATAAAACTTTCAGAGAGTTCAATTAATTCGGGTAATTTGGGTACTGGAACTAGACTTGCCACTGCTTCAGTTTCTTCAAGTATTAATGGAGTATCAATTTTTGCACGCTTAGCAGCAATTGCAACTGCTGCTTCCTGTAAAAAAAAAATAACAATAAGAAAAATGTTTAAATATTATATTAAATATTGTATTAAGTTAAATATTATATTCAATTAAAATTTAATTTACTTGTTGACGTTTCTTAATACGTCTGACATCTTCTGGTTTAGGATAAGCTTTGATAATTTCCTGTTCTTTGGCACCAAGCTGAGCTAATAACTTAGCAATAGTTGAAGCAAATTCTATACCAGATGGATGTTTCATTAATCCAAGCAAAGTAAGTTTTAACTGCTTCTGTACACTTGTGACTTGAGAATCAGACAAGGTAGGAGGTAAATCATGTTGTAATTTCTGTAAAGCTGATAAAATATGCCTAATTTACTTCATGTTTCTTTTTCCTAGTCTTATTTTTATTACTTCATTAAATCAACATATTCAAGTACCTTGAATTACACTAGACATAAATTGTGGTCTAATTTTGGCAATTAAGGCCAAGGAACCCATACATGTCATTAAATTGACACTACTGACATGTGGGGATCCATGAAATTTAATAAGTAAATCCATTACATGATTCGCTTCTTCTTCTAATTTTCGTCTACGAGCTATTTTTAATGTTAATGGAATATCTTCAAGAGAGAAATCATCTGGTTTTTTTGGAGCATCTGCATCAGGATAAGTTTGAATCAAAACAACTCCCTCCAAAAATTTTACTGCTTGCGTCCTGATACTGTAATACAATATTTTTTTAATTACAACTTTATAAATTTATTTTTATCCCAACTTATATCTATTCTGAATGCTTACCCATCATTATCACTATCTATCATATTAATAATTTGAACTTTCAAAGAACTAAGTTGAGTCCATGCCATTTCCATTTCTGGTGTTACTACGGCTGCATAAGAAATCCATTTTAAAGCTGCTCTAAGAATTCTCCCACTAGCTCGAAGAGCTCTCTTAGCTACTAAAGGTGCTTTATCAGAAACAAGTCTTAATAATACTGGAACTATTCTTGGTATTGTTTCTGGTTGTTTTACCCTAAAATTTATGTTTAGTATTTGTCTTAGATATATAGATATATAATATAAAAGCTAATTATCAATTAATTTAATAAAGATATATCTAATAAAATATTATGAAAAAATATCAATAACAATTACCCTGCTTCCTCAATAAACCCTGTAACTGTCTTCCGAACTTCAGCAATTCTGTCTAAAGAAAATTGTATAGTTTCATCCAAATATAACGGAAGTAATTGAGGTTCCTTGTTAAATAAAATTTCTTGAACTTTACATAAATTAGAAACTTTTACATCTACAGCAAGGCACGTAGAAGCTTCATTTAACCATTCAACAATCTAAAAATTTATACATTTTTTTATAAGTTAGATTACCATTTCATCACATAATATTATAAATTCCATTAAAATATAATCAACAAAATTACTCAATAAAAAGTAATATAACAATATATATTATATGAATTTGGCAAAGATAAAAATAAATATATATTTTGTTCCGCAAAAAATTATTTTGGAACGTAATTATATATAACTACGATAAAATTTTATTTTCCTTGTAATGCAAAAGATGAATATTATAAAAAATATATAAATAGCCTAATTCAGAAAAATCTACATAGCATTGAGTGCAAGTATAATAATGTATACAATTAATTAATGTATATAATTGTGAACGTGTATATATATTCAAACTGAATTAAAATGTGAGGTTATACTACTGACCAAATCGCCCGGCCCTTTTTCCGACTCTAATCTCCTATGTATTCGTGGATCCATCGTATTTGTAAATAATTCAAAAATAAAAAACGTTTTTTCCTAAAATTTTGATGTAAAGATATTATTTTCTAAGACTGCAAAGAAAAATACACATAAGGCCACTAATGTTGCACAGACTATATTGTTTAAAAGTAAAACATTTTTGCATATATTTACAACAAAACAAATTTTTTTTCATATATTACAACGTTACTTATATATTGTATCTCATATATGATAAATAAACAACGTAGTTCTCAGTCTACTAAAAATTCGCTTTTTCTGCCATTTTGAGATCTATCTGAATTCTTACTATTAGCAGAGAACTAGAGACATGTTTGCGGTGATTGGATATTACCAATTAAGCGGCAAAAGATAACCAATTATCGTGTGATACTTTTTAATTTAAAATTTTTAGTAAATTTTTCAAAATTCCACGTTAAAAATTATAAAATTAATAATAAATGCAATAAATAATAACAATAAACTAAAATAAAAGATTATTATTCGCTTAGGAAGTAATTTGTATTTTTACACATAACTTGGTTTTTATTTAATTATTGGTTACGTTCATCTTAAACCATTATGGCATTAGGAGAATTAATTAAGATACTATTACATGATCACATGATTTAATTTTATTATATGTACATTTAGAAATATTTATAATATAACGTTACAATGATCGTAAACAATTTTTCTTTTTAGTATTGAATATAATTAAATATTGAAAAATAATCCAATAGCAGATGTTTTTCTTTTTTGTATATTCTATCGACAATCGCATTAAATAATAAATCGTATCTTCCCTATAACATTGTAATTAACATTTTGATAAATCAGTTTTAATAGTAAGTACTTTTGTATATATACTATACATTTATAATCTATAATGTAAAATTTGATTATTATAATTACTAATATTATAGTTGAATAGTTTCAATGTGCTTAAATAGTTTGAAATAACTAATAACAAATGATGTACAAATGTATTTATTTTTTTATAAGTTAAAATTATTTAAATTGTTGAGGTGGCGGCCCGAAGATACTACCACTTTGTTTGCTAGCTGTTCTTGAAGGAGCAAAGCCAAGCATTTTTTGAATATTCTAAAAATGAAATATAAATGTTAAATATATTTGACATTAGATATACCTGTATAATTGTTTGTACATACTTGTCTAATGCTCATAGTACAAAGTATATACAGAAATATAAAAGAACACTCTGTATAATCATCGCCTGATAGATTCCTATGAGATAAACCTTGTATCCAACTTATTGGTACAAATGGCAATTTTGCTACTACTCTGCCATCGAATATACTATTGAACATACTCAAAAGGGCAGTAAATGCAAATCCAATTGCAAACATAGATTTCATTTTTACAAGCGATAAATCTCTATTATTATTTTTTAGCCTTTCTTCTTCACGTTCTATTTTCTTTTTTTGTTGTTTATCTAATGAATCACCATGAGCTTCCTTTCTTTTTTCCACTAAAAAATAAGATAAAGATTATATGGTAACATTAAAAATCATATATTTTTATTATATTATACAATTTTACATCATACATTTTTTACTCTGTTTTTCTACTTCTGCTTTCAATTTCTGATATTTTTCAGTTCTATACACCATCAACCATGTTAATCCTGGAAATATAAGAGCAAAAATAATATTTATAATCATAACTAAACCAAGTAAACTAATACTACAACACATCATTTGATAAATTAAAATTTATTGTAAGTATGGTTTAAACTTACCTTCACCTAATAATGCTGTACATACACTAATGAAAACAATTAAAATAGTGTCTGCCCACATATTATTAAATACAATTAAGTTTTCTAATTCAAATAATTTATATAAATGAGGAAAAACAATCAAAAGAGAACTATTGTTTTATATGAAACAAATACTTAACAGTCGAATTATTATTTCACACATATGTACGTATCTATGGTATGCATGATTGTAGTAGTCATCAGCAATATGTCGGAAACTATTTTTGGTAGTCCTGATGGTCCCAAAATAAACTAGGTTATGCGATGTTATTAATTTTTCCCCTAATTGTATAGAAAGAAAAAAAAATTACATTTATTCATTCACTTAAAATGAAATCGTAATATAAAATTTAAATTCAAAATAAATTATAACTTATTATTTAATGAACAATTTAATCCTGTAAAATCGAGTAAATGTTTCTCTTTGCACAGTAGCAACCAATGAAATTGTCTCTGATATTAAAATCTTAGATATTTGAGATAATTAACAGCCAATACATAAAAGACTATTTCATTTAACTCTCCAATCGCATAATTGAGAATATATTTTTTAGCATTATAATAAATGTATATTTATCATAATAAATAACACATTATTATGACACATTATAACATATATTTATACCATAACATATTATATATATATATATATATATATATATATATATATATATATATATATATATATATACAATCATTTAAATAGAATATTAACGTGTATTTACTTATAATCGACGTAAATTTATATGTATGTATTATTAAACTACTTTATCAATATTGTAAAAATATTTTATCTCAGAAATATAATCTTCAGAACCTAAAATTCTGTATAAATACTTAATACCATTGTACATTAAATCACGTTTTTATCACTCATGTCGTAACTATATGATAAAGTAATTCTACTGATATTCGAATTGATTTATGCACACCGTATTTATATAACATATTCAGATAATAAAAAAAAATAGTAATGTAAAATTATTTTTATGAAATATGCTGTGCGATTTACAAAAATATATAAATTATACATCATTTGGAAAGATTAGAAAAATATAAATTTTTACTTGTTCATCACATTTAATGCAGATTACTTGATAGATTTTGTAGTTATAATTTTATCATTCAAAGTTTGAGTTATAGCGATATAATTCCACATTTCTACAGGAAGATTATTGGTATGTCTTCTTCAATGGAATTCAGTAATACAAAAATTTTAGCTGTTGGATTAAGCTGTATTGATATAATACAAACATGTAATTATTATCCTCTTGAGGATTGTGAACAAAAGTATGTACTAATTTGCAACGCAACAAAATATTCGTTAATCTTGTTATTACTTATCGAATGAAAGTTTTTTTAGGTCTGTTGAATATAAATGGCAAAGAGGTGGAAATAGTTCAAATACATGCACTGTTCTTTCTTTGTTAGGAAATTTGTGCGAATTCTTAGGAGTATTTAGTGCAGAAGAACATATTAATTTCTTACAAAATGACATGAAAAAATACAATATTGATTTTTCACATTGTCCCAAGATCAAAGGTATTGGGTGTCCTATATCAACAGTTATACTGAGCTTAAATACTGGAACTCGTACAATTTTACATCATAATCCAAATCTACCAGAATTGACATTAAAAGATTTTATGCAACTGAAATTGCAGAACTACAGTTGGATTCATTTTGAAGTAGGAACATAATTAACTTTGATCAACATTTTTAAGTGAATAGTTTTAATCACTATTTTTTATATTCAGGGTAGAAATATAACAGAAGTCTCATCTATGATCCAAAATGTAGAAAGCTATAACAAGTCTATAAGATTATTAGATAAGCAAAATATTGAAAAAAGTAATAAATGGAATAAGATTATTACCATTAGTTTGGAGATAGAGCAATGTGTGCCTGAATTATTGGATTTATTACCTTACGTCGATTTAGTATTTATATCAAAAGACTTTGCACGAAGCAGAGGATGTAACAATATGGATGAAATATTAAAAAATATCAGTGCGAAAGCTAAGCCAGGGTATAGGAAATAAAAAACTAAATGTATAACTACATGGAATGCAGTATGTATCTTTAAACATACTTTTTTAGGACAATTATTATTTGTGCTTGGAGTAATAGAGGTGCAATGGCATGTATTTCGGATGGAGTTACAGTACAATCACCAGCTTTCCCACCAGACAAAATAATAGATAGTCTCGGTGCTGGGGATACATTTAATGCAGGAGTTATACATTATTTGAACAAAGTGAAAATTTCTACTAAAAATAAAGACAAAGGTTCTTCAAACAATCCTGTTGAAAAAAGTCAATTAAAGAAGTATGATACTGAAAATTTAAAATTTAGTCAAACAGAATTTATTGATCAAAATATTCTACAGGCAGCAATAACCTTTGCTTGTCGTGTAGCTGGTACCAAAGTAGGAATGAAGGGTTATGATGGTCTTGATAAGATATTTACAAAATTCGAATAAATTTATATATATATATATATATATATATATATATATATATATATATATAAACATGCCAATTTTATATTAAATATAATACTATTTTTAGAGGAATATATTAATCATACAGATTCATTTTAATAATTAAACGTGTTAAATATTTTTATATGCAATATTCGATATTTGACACATAATGAAGGGTTCTGTAATATTAGATCTGGGGGAAAAAAGGGTAGCACTAGGGGATCCGAAGATGTTGTGCCTGTCTTTTAGGCGCCATCAGTTTAACCTTTATAAAATATTTTATCACAAGTGTTATAATAATAATTGATATTTTAGAAAAATAATATGATTTGATATGAGAGCATTATTTGTAAACAATTTTATAATAATATGGAAAAATTAATAAATTATTATAAATTTGTACATTATTCTATAGTAACATAAATATATAATTATATAGAGTATATAAAAATGATGTGTTGTTGAATTATATGACAATTCTTCAAATGGATAAAATCACTTGTACACAGTTATCTTTGAGTGGGATCTTTGTCAATTATGAACAGCAGTACAATTTGATACAATACAATATTAACATATAATCTTTATATATATTACATATAAAATGTGTTAATTTTCATCCTGAAAATAATAAATAATGGTAAATATACCCGATTACTTATAATGAAACTGTATATTTATCTTGAATGGTTAGAAACAAATATATATACGAATCATATAAATACTGATTCAATGCTTACATTTATCAGCAATCATTTGTCATATCTTGACATGTTCTTGCTTCGCTGTGCTTATCTGCCAATGCTTCTAATATATCCAACAATAATTCTCTGCTCAATTGTTTCAATCTTGGTAGTCTTGCAACCTTATGAATATAAATAATATATGTTGGATAATAAAATTTATTTATGTAATAATAAGATTCATTATTTAAAATAGATTATAAATTACCTTACTGAAATGATGTACTATAAGATTTAATGCATATTTTTTTATGTCACTAGCCTGCATTCTATCTGCAGCTTCTAAAATTTGTATAACATTTTCAAATGTAACATTCATTTCTAGATTTTGTTTACAAAATGCTTGTAACCGATTATTTGTAAAACCATAAAAAACTGGAGCTGTAAATAAATACAAAGAATCTTCAGGTGGCATTGAAACATCTGCATAATATATGTATCTCATTAGAGAAGCAAATGATTCTGCTGATGGAATCATCTCGCCAATTTGTATCTGCAACAAATTATTTATATTAGAAATAAATTATATTAGATGAATTTAATAATACATTTATTACCTACATTAACAATATTATTTTCAGGCATAAAAGAGCGAAACATGCCTTCAAAATAACTGCATCGCGCTGCGAGAACAGCTTTGTGTGCTGGTATAGGTACACCATCCAACATCAAAATAATATCACAGAATTCTTTACCAATACTTATTAAAAATGCCTCCATATCTTGTTCTAGAGTTGTTCCTAATAAAAATAAATTATTATTGAAAAATATTCAAAATTAATTTCAAATGAACATACCTGTACCAGATTCGTATTGTTTTGAAAAGTTTCTCGTTTGTGGCACTTGTCGTCTTCTAATAATTTCTACCATTAATGGTTGATCCAATGTCTCAAATTCTTGGCTCATAACGATTTGATTATAATTACTTTCCTTTACTATAAAACTAAGACAAAATTCTTTAATGAAGTATAATTTTAAATGTGCAGCATTGTGTAACGCCTCCAATACGTTAGCGTGACTTATAGTTGCTTCTAGATAATGCACACATAATTGCTCTAAACGTTTCATATTAAATTGAACTGCAAGACGATAAACATCCATCATAAGAAGGACGATGCCATTGCTTAAAGGATCATCAACTCGACTATTTGATGTATCCTCAAACCTTTTTGTAGGATCAATACGATCCGTGTAGATATAATTTAATACCTTTTCAAAAGCTTCTGGAACAGCATCTTTCAATTTTACCTACAAAAATAACATTTTATTGTTGTTTTAGAAAAAAATATCTATTTCTTTTTCTTTTCTTTTTTTTTTTTTGAATGGATACATATTTAAAAAATACCTCTAATAGAGGTAAGTCTTTAACTGGTACATCTGCAGAACCTAAAACTTCTTCCAAATGTTTTTCTCTTTTCTCATGTGCTTGCCTAATGCGAGCTCTTAAAAATTGAGAACGAGCTGCAACCATGGCTATGTGCGCTGGTATTTTCGTTTCGCCTTCACCTACTACAAATTCTACATCACAGAATAAACGAGCATTTAGTAGTCTTCCAAAATCATCATGAAGAGTGCACTTAGGGTACGAAGAAAATTGAAACCTGTACGTTTCTCCAGAACGTACATTGTTATCAACTGTACCACCAAAAATAAACATGGCTTCTCCAATCACTGCTGCAGCATGAAAAAGACGACCAGATGGTACCTGTAATAGTAATAATAATTATGATGTAACAGTTAATATAATGAAAAATAATTTTTAAGCAAACCTGACTGTCAGCAGATGGTAATACTATATTCCAAGTTTGTGTATCCAAATCATAACAGTGAAGATCATTTGGTAAAGTTGAATCAGCTGCTCCACCGAAAACATAGAGATGCCTGTCAAAGCTTACCATTGTGTGACCATATCTACGCGCAGGTGGTGGAGGTGCACCACGAAGTATGTGTTCTGTTGATATACGGGTCCAACTAATAAAAATCAGATAATTATGAATGTAAAGTATTATATTTTATGTTATGTAAATGTTAAAGAATAATAAATTTATTTACCGTCTTTCTCTGAAATGAAATTGAAAAAGACTGTTGGTTATTTTGGCTCCACTTTGTCCACTAAATACAAACATAGATTCACGAGCTACAGCAACAGGAAAGTTACAACAAGTTGGAGGGCAATCGCCAGACTGAGCTACTTTCTCCCAAATACGTGTATCACCAGGCTAAAAAAAAAAAAATACACATTCCTCAAGCTAGTGAAAATAATTAACACATTCCAAATATAAATCTTACCAACAAAGATATTGTCCACATGTCATTAAGTCTTGCATTTCCATCATAGCCAGCAAAAATCCATAATTTATTATCATATATAGCAGCACCATGTGCAGATCTTGCAACAGGTGTTCTACAATGGAATATTTTTTTATCAAATTTATAAAGATTGCTATTAAATACAATTATTGATTAACTTTATAATAACATACATTCCTATAAATTTCCATTCTGTCCACTGTCCAGTTAAAAAACGATATTCAAAAAGATCATTTTTATTGGTAAGATTTGAATTTGAGTGTATATCACCAGTATAACCACCAAATACAAACATTGAAGCATCATGTACTACTGCCGAGTGATGATAACGTGGTGCTGGTGGAGTTCCTGTTGCAAATGCACGACCCCATGATTTTTCTTTTACATCAAAGCGCAACAGATCATTTAACATTCTTGAACCATTATCACCGCCAAAGACATAAATAGCATCTTTATATGCCACAACTGTATGTTTACTACGTCTGTTAAATCAAATCTTGTTATATATTATTTCAAGTATAAATATATAAATAAATAAAAACTTAATGTAATTATTTATAATTGCATAGTTGACATAAATACGAGAATAATATTAATTTTTTATGAATATTTACAATTAAATATAAAAAAATTGATTCAAATAAATATTATTTTGTTAATTAAATTTTAATGAGAAGAATAAGTTATTAAAAATAAATTTACCTAGCACCAACAAATTCATCACATTCAGGCATACGTTGCCAACGATGTACGGTTTCAAAAGGTCCAAAATCAAGTGTCAAACATTCTGCAGTTGTCACATTATCCATTCTAATGTTTTCAAGATATTAATTTATGATATCAACACCATACTTAACCTATAATATTCTTTAAGAGAAATTATTTCTTATTATTTATTTGTATTAAATATTTAATTAATCTTATTATATATATAGTTTTCCTTTTATATTAAATTTATATTTAAAAAATATAATTGTTAAAACTATAATATAACTTTATATATATACATATTTTAACACATGTAGCGAATTGTCAAAACTCGCAAAGCGCCATGCGACGATCGCGTTGACATTACTGATATATTGAGAAATCAATAATTATAATCCATACACAGAATATTTATAAAACTAATAAAAATAATTAATTATTATATAAGTAAGAATAATTTTATCTCACTTTTTGAAAATGTTTTATCTAAATATATACATTTTTTTTTAAATATATATTCTTATATAAGACTAAATATATTTTTTTTTTATTTTTCAGTAAGTAAAATATTTTATATTTTATTATAATAAATAAAACTTTAGTGTAATAAATACTAATATTTGTTAAATGTATATATATGTATACAAATTCTCATTTAATAAGCATATATTTCATGTTAATGTGTATATCGGAAATATCATTGACATATCCTTTTTTTCTAAAATCCATTGTTTAAAAAGTTTTTCTACATCTTGTGATTGTATCTGTAAGTACACAAGCATCAAAAGTGTTGTTGATTATACATCAAAGTAAAATAAATAAAATTAATACTTAGGAAAATAATATAATAATCAATTAAGAGATTACCTTATCTATGATTAGGTCAGTGATATTTAAACCTTTCAAAATATGAGAAATATCTAGTAACCAAAGTTGTGCACTATTTTGAATGATCCATAAATTTATACTAATTGATCCTACTACATGATAAATATTATTATAATCACATCTAAAAGATAAAAATATTGTTATTTTTTCTGAATGATCAAATATTATTCAATTTAATAATTATAATTTCTCACGCTTATAAATTACCTATTTTGGAAACTTTTTGTAACCTTTTCTATATTCATATCCCAAGGTACTGTAGTTCTCATTGCTAGATTTTCTGATTTTTGTGTATTTGAGTTTTTCATATTTTCAAGCATACGTAAAAGTCTTCTTCTATTTTTCTTGACATCTTCGTCAAGTTTCTGCTTTAGTTTCTCTTTCTTTGCTTTTTCTTTATTCTCTCTCTCTTCACGAACAAGATCTTGATAATAGCCATGTTCTTGAGATGGCAAATGTTTCCAAATATCTGTTATTTTACGAGCAACTTCTACTGCTGATAATGTAGGATTTTCTTTTATTACTAAAAAAAAGTTATTATAATTATTATAATTACTTGTAGCATACAAAGAATACGATATTATAATATAAAATGAAAAATGATGCAATATACTTACTCTCTGATCTGGTGTCCTTTGCAAATTTTGCAAATGTTGTCTCCATGATGGAAGAATTATTACTTAATGATATATGGTTTGTACAATCAGTAAATGGTTTTATATCTGTACCTCCCTATCATCACATAAAAGTATATTTGATGTAAAATGATACACATTTATTTTTGTTGAATTAAAAAAAGTAAATGTACCTTTAAACCCTCTACATGTCCTTTACTCCATGTTTCCAATGAATGCTTTTCTTTTGTATTTAAGTTATTATCCTTTTCATTATTACGTGTATCATGTACCTTATCGATATGTGTATTTACATTACTTCTTTCATTTAATATAAGATCAATCTCAAAATCTTCACCTAGGTCTACTATAGGTAACTGACTAATACTTTCATTTGGAATATCAATTTGATTATCTAATGTATTTACAGTTTGCTGAATGTTAACTTTTTCATCAGTCGAATTCAAATCATGTAGTAATGAGTCATTGGTAAGTATTGGATCATTGCTAAAAATAAATGTAATATTTAAATTTTGTTTTTAAATACAAATCTTTTTAAAACCTATTTTTTTAATATAATATTTATACTAACGTATAATCATGTGTAAGTTTATTATGATCTGTACAATTGGTATCTATATTATGTATATTTGAGTTATGTGAAGCTGATGTTGTGTTTAAATAATTTGCAATAGCTTGTAATTCATCCTCAGAAACATTATTCTTTCCATCTTTACTTATTGTATCATTTAATGTGTTTTTATTATGGGATATGTTTTCAATACTTTGGAATTTCAATAACTCAGTTGTATTCTTATAAGGCTTTTGTGGAACTGATTCTCTGTTTGTAACTTTCTTAATTTCTTTTTCATCTATTCTAGGTGAAATTTTGCGTCTTTTACAGGCAGGCATTTCTGTTATTGAAGTATTTTCGTTAGATATCAATGAGTAATCTTGATCATAATTACTTATTTCATCAGAATTTTTTCTTTTCTGTTCCTCCTTTTGTACACCATAAAAATTTGTTAAAAGTCGATTTATAGTATCAAGAATTATTTGCTACAATAAATATATATGTGTATATATAGTTTTTAATATATATGTACCATAATTTTTGTAGTTTTCATGCAATCTGTAAATTATACCTGATTTTTTAAAAGTACTGCATCTTTATTAGGTTCTAAATTAACATCAACATCCATTGAATCCACCAAAATATGTACAAGAAATATTGGATTCTTTTTTACTGACAGTTTGTGATTAAAATATTCTGAGATTATGTTATTCACTGCCTAATAACAAAAAAAAAGTTTTTTCAAATGCTCTTCTTTGACTAAAATATATTATTTTTCAGGATTATTTAATTTTATAGAGACAACAATGTATAGCAATGAAAAAAATTGTAATATAAAATTCTAACAAAGCTTAATTAATCTTTATATAATTAAAATCGTACCTTTTCAATGTCTTTATATTTAATAGGACGATTATTGATAAAAATGTAATGATGATTAGTTTGACAAATTTCGTTTATATCCTGTATTTCTTTATTAGGAATCATTAATTGTATTGTAGCCTAAAATATCATAAAATATGTAGTAAAATATTAGGTTGGGGAAAAAGAAATCCATTACCTTTAAGTGAACATGAACAAAAAACTAATGGATTTCTTTTTCCCCAACTTAATATTACTTATTATATTTTAAGTGATTGACTATGCTATATATTTTCTTATTATTGTAGTATAAAATCATATTTTCAAATATACCTCAGTTTCTTCATGAGTAATCCATTTCATATTACACATAACTTTGCTCCCAAGCACATGTTCCACTGCTTCTTTAATACTATCTAAGTTTGGTTTTATAAATACGACATTATTGTTTACCTTATAACTAATTCTCACCATGAAATTACATATTCCAAAGCTTTTAAGCAATGTTTCTATTAATTTAATATCTTGATTTGCTTTTTTTTTGTCTGTAATTAATTTTCTTCTTACTGGTAAATGTTTAAACATTTGTTTGATTTGAACTGTCGTACCTAACACAAAAAATTATATAAAGTAAATGAAACTCATTATGTGATTATTAATACAAAATTTTAATACCTCTTGGCCTTGGATATAATTCTGATGTCATAATATTTCCATTGTTATCCATATTATACAATCTGCCTACCTCATCCTTACTTGTTCTTGTCATAATAACAACATCACTGATTCTACATAATGCATTTAATGCTTCACCTCGGAATCCATAAGTTTTTAGCGTACCTATATAAATAAGATGAAAAAAAGATAATGTTATTATTAATAAATTAAAATTAAATAAAATAGCAGTTAAGATTTCTTATAATAATAATAAGTATTACCTAAATCTGCAAAACTTGATATCTTGGAAGTACAGGATGGTAAAGCCATATACGAGGCATCTACATTTGAAATACCATCCCCATCATCTTTTACTTCTATTAGCGTAGTGCCATTATCAACCTAATAATAATTAAAAATATTATAATATATAATTAAAATAAATATATAAAATTGATAGATTTTTTATGACATAAGTTTTAATTAATTATATTTACATACGGGATACATACATAAGTAAATAAACAAAGTGTATATAAAAAAACAGTATAAATAAAGATCAAGTACGTACAAGATTAATTTCAATGTTTTTTGCATTTGCATCAAAAGCATTCTCCGATAATTCTTTAACAGCACTATATACGGATGTTATTATCTGTGTAGTGGTTATAAGTCTTACTGTATTTTCATCTAAGCTTGTTATCGACATTTTTGGACGACCTATTTTCCCGCTTTGTTAATTTAAAATTTTGACGTGAAATCAGTGTTGATCAAATAAGTACGAAAGATGTCATGCAAAAGATAATCGAGTATTCGATGCAATGATATAAATACGTAAATAAATATACCAATAATAGTCTCTAAGGTAATCAATTAAAATAATTTGGTAATATTATAGATATACAATATTTTAGAATGAAACATGAAAAGAATAATAAGACTTTTCATTCATCATGTAACTTATTTTTCACAAAAGTACACAACAGCGATTATGTCAAAATATTTTATGAGTATCTGGGAATTTTGGATCATTAAAGATGGCTACAATGATGTTTAAAACTATTTGGCGGGAGAGTAGATTTAGATATTATTCAATTTGAAATATTTCACACGATTTAGATTGGAAAAAAAACATACTTATGTGTTATAATATAATCTCTATAGAAGCATACGTACATTGTGAAAATTGTACGCTTATTCGAGGAAATTATAAAAAAAACGTTAAAAATTGAAATCGAACAAATGATTTACATGGATTGGTTTACATGAATAATTAATACGGAAGTTGTGTAGTTTTATTTCATTCTAGATACAAATTTTCATGAAATCATCGTTGAGAGAATCAGGTTTAGAAGATCGAAGCTTTTGTGGTTGCTATAGACAAGGGTTCGTGAACCCTACGTACGTACATATCGATTTTACTATTCATGGAAAATGTTGGAAATGGTCAATGGACTATTGCTTGTTATAGCAACCAAGCAGCTTATGTCTCTTCCTTTCTTTGCTTTCCGGTAATAAAAATTTATCTTAAACTTTATTCTCCAATAAAATGTCCCTTTGAGATATCTTTAAAAAATGTACGGATTATACAAAAAAAAAGAAAACAATAACGAATTAAAACAAAGGCATTTACATTGTAGAGTTAGGTTTCTTCTAATAGAGTTTAGATTTTCTTTTAACATATTTAAAATAATTTTATGTCATTGACAATAGAAGAAACTTTATGAAAGTATTAGAAAACAATATTGACCAGTAAGTATTAAATCCATGCAAGAGTAAAATCACGTATAAGTTGAACCAAAAATAGACGTACCTTTTGTTAGACCGTAGATCCGTAGTGACGATAAATCCATGGATTGCCACTCTGAATTTCAGAACGTGCATATCATCCACGTGCCTATCGAGTGTTATCGACCTTTTTTCTAAATAAATTACACTATACCGATGAACTAGTATGGTTCCGTACGATATACGGTATACGTAAAGAATTCTTATTTTTTTTATTTTTTATGCGTGTGCAATCGTTAAATTATGAAACATAAAAATAATTTGAAAATAAAATGAATTTGAAAATTTCTTTGAATAGGATTGTAATACCTATAACAAAAGAAAAGTAAAAAAAAATATATAAAGGAATTAATCCAATTATTATATTCGATCATTGTTTCGTATATGTAATTGAATTGCGCGCCTTTATTCGAAGTTCAACTATAATTATTTTCTAGGAAAAAAATATAAATATTATTGAACGAAGGGGTCAAGATTGATATTAAAAACAAAAAAGAAAAAACGTTTAAATAAATTATACTTAAACATGGATAAAATAAACTTTTTTTTCTTATATACCCCGTCACCATATAGATATACATAAATATACTGTATGATCATTTAAACTCGACACGCAGGCTGTGAGGCTTTTCGCGAAGTATATGTAGGCGTATATGTATTACAACTATAACCACATCCTGTATTGAATCAGTTTGACTGTCTCGTTCGCTGCTCCAACTCTTCGATATATTCAAAACAGACTCCGAGGTCATATGCCGGGTATGTTTTTTTCATTTATGGTTTCTTTTACTTTTCTATCCTAATTTGTGAGATATTCTTTAATTATGCCGATTGATCCTTGTTAATTCCAAGTATATTTGTATAAAGATAAAATCGTTTCAAACTTATAAAATATTTCTACTATACATTATTAAATATCTTATATATTTCCTCGTATTAGACGTTTTATTTTTATTAGTCCATTTATTTAATTAATTTCAAATTTCTGTGACACATACATATTATATATATATATATATATATATATATATATATATATATATATATATATATTATATATATATATATTTATATATATATATATATTTATATATATATATATATATATTTATATATATATATATATTTATATATATATATATATTTATATATATATATTTTCACAGTTTACAGGCCACTCATAGAAGCGCGAGTTCAGTTTTTAGTTACAGTTCTTAGTTTTTATTACATGAACGATTTCGTTAGATATTTATTATATATTAGATACTTTATTCTTTGAACTAATAGGGAGATATAATCGTTCTGATAAGATAATATTCGGATAATGGAATACAGACATTTTTAAAATATTATATTTCGGGCCATTCTGTGACATTAATATTATCGCACTCTCCTCATCTTGATTTGTTATGCAATATCGCAATATCGCTTTCTAATTTCTTAAGTATTTCTGTTTTCGTTTTAATCGTTAGTATTACATGTTTACGTATCGATGTCATTGTACTACGTACCGTTTCAATAATTTTGAATTAAATTTTATTTTCACTGCTGTGTCGAGGACAGGTCTGTTTAAATAGTTTCGATCAGAGATCGTGTACAGAAGCGAATAATAGAATGTTCGGTTAATAGAACGTTTGGACATTAGGATATTCAGATAATGTGTTTTTGCATAACGAAGGTTTTATTTATCGACTATATAACATAAAACCTTCATTCTTTTTTTTTTTAATAATCAAGAAGCGTTCAGATATTTCGCCGAAATAAATAAATCTTCATTTTTATGTAATGTTCCGAATATATGTTTAATCTGTTAACCGAAAAGATTTCTGATTAGCGAACATGGATTTTTGATATCAATTTTGATCAGAATTTATTGCAATTGAAAAGATAAACGATAGAAGAAAATGTATTCTAATTCGTAAGAAAGAAAGAAGAAGATAGTAAGAAGAACAACTTTCCTTCGATTAAACGAGCGATCGCGAGTCCACAACGATATCATGGTCGGGCGTGAGCTAGTTCCGAAACGAGGTTTCGTGAATGGAATAACGATCTAACGAAATGAGATGTACCCCGTATGCGACTCGTAGAAAAGAACATTTTGCAGCGGTAAGCTTGCATCTGATTGCACGCTTCAAACGAAAGTTATTGTACATTCACTATAAGATATATAAAGACATGTGTATGTCAGTGGTTAACGAAAGTATCCGAACGCACGCTATTGAAGCTTTATATAATAATAATAATGTACACGTTAGACTTAAGTTCTGACAGTAATGTTGCAATTACTACGAGAAAAAAACTGTCGAGATTGTGTGTATAAAATTTGAAGCGAATCAAATAATATTTGTAAAAGTTATGAAATATTCATTGTAATGATGTACTGAGACAGGATAACAAAAGTATTGAACACTTAGGGATCAAGCAATAAAACAATGTTTTTTTTTTTAGAGAAACTGAAAAACATTTGTAGATTCGGTTGATGCAGTGACGTCATATAGCAAGTTTCGTGTTTCATTGTGAATGACGTTAATTTATATAGTGATACTGAGTCCAAAAAAATCGGAAACCCAGATACGTGAGAAAATTAATATTAAAATTGCATAAAGGAGGGAAATCATATAAGTAGATTGCAGATTTGCCTTTTAGGGAAGAGATATGTATCTAATACAATACATTGCGTTATTAAAAAATCAAACACCGAAGAAACAATTACGAACAATCATCGTACAGATCACCCAAAGTAACTAACTAGCAGAGAAAAGAAAATTCTGATACGCGAAATAAAAACAAAATCCAATACTTAGGCTACAAATCTGGCTCAATTGGTTGCTAACAACTTTAAAAAAAAATGATTCAACCCAGACGCGACAGTGATTTTCATGATAGAATTCCAAGAAAGGAACCATTTATTTATAAGACAAATACAAGCCAAGCATTTGAAGTTTGAAAAAGAATATATAAGTAAAAATAATGCTTTCTGGGAAGTTAATTTTTCTAACGAAAAAAATTTTAATATATTTAAATCGGATGGACGTCGTTATTTTCAGAGAAAATCAAATTCAGAAATGAATGTTCAAAATTCTCGTCCGACTATAAAACACGATGATGCTGACGTGATGTTGTGAGAGTCTATGGCTGCAAACGGTATTGAACATTTTGTTTACATAGATGAAATTTTAGATAAATATAAATATTTAAATATTGTAACAAATCATTTACAAGGAAGTACTACAAAATTAGGTTTGTTGGAAAATTTTTATTTCCACCAAGACAATGATCCCTAAGCATACGGTCAAAATCGTAAAAGAATGGTTATTATATGACACACCGCATGTATTACATACACCCCCACAAAGTCCGGACATTAAACATTATGACATAACTTCGAAAGATGTATTAAACAGAAGATTGTAGAAATATGGAATTATATTCAATCTACAACTCAAAAGCTAGCGAACAGCATACGACATCGTTCCAATGCCATAATTGAAGCCAAGGATGGTTCAACTAAATATTAAATAAAATAAAGTACAAAAGTTATTCAATTCGTTTCAATTGTTGTATACACAATCTCGATAGTTGTGTCGTGTAGTAATTGGAACATTACTTTCATAACTTAAGATTAACATGTATATATCATTATTATATGACGTTTCAATAGCGTGCGTTCGAAATACTTTCATTAGCCACTGACATATATATATATATATATTATATATACATATATATATATATATTATATATACATATATATACATATATATATATACATATATATATGTATATATATACATATATATACATATATATATATACATATATATATGTATATATATACATATATATACATGTCTTCATATATCTTATAGCAACTGTACGATCACGTGCGACTCGTTTGATTTTTTTGTCACGCTTCTTATGAGAGAAGTACTTTACTCATTTTTATTGTGTATTACTTGTAAGCACGCATCATGCATGTACTCGTAATGCGTGCTTGCGTGCGCATAAATATGCACGAAACAAAAATACTATTATTACTTCTCGTGAAACATAGAATTTGTACTTCACAATTTCTTTAAATAATATACAAACGACATTGGCGTTGCCATGAAAATGAAAGTGATCGCTCTAACTCCATTTCTTCGTGCTATTTTCAATATCTCAAACATAGATCCAATCGTAGATATTATCATTCATTTTCATCGTTAATTCAATTCCATGTTCATTTGGTGACGACGTCACAGATACATCCTGCTTACTTTTATTTCTGTGGAATGTGAATTACTTGATTACTGGGAGTTGTTAACCTTCTTATAATAATTCTTTTTTTTCCTTGCTTATTAAAATATTTCTTTAATTTGAAGTGCGATATATGTACTTTCACGTTTTTTGTTTTTAAAATGTTCAATAAACAAAAAACAAATTCCAGTAAATTTTCAAAGAAAAGAAGAAGAAGAAGAAGAATTTCTTTTCTTCTTTCAAAGAAAAGAAACATAAAAAAAGCTCTTTCTTGTCTTTATAATATCGACGATTTTACGATCTTCTTTGTAAAAATTTTTACCCTAAAGATTATGCAGTATATTTGCTTCTGAAAGGAAGTTCGTTGAGGTGAAATGAAATATACAAAATCTCAATAATACCTGCCAACGTACAATTTTATCTAAGATCGACATACAAATTTAGATAAGAGTTTAAATAAGTTCGTGACACGACCCGACCGATGAATTTATGTTACTATTTTCCAGGGACTTAATACCGGTATTTTGCCCAGTAATTTTGATCAATCGTTATTTCCTAAGCTGAAATAATATCGAAACCGATGTATTATCGAAAATCGAAATAAATACCAATATTTCTTCGGGTTTTTTTACTGTAGACATGGTAGCTTAAAAATAAGATATGACTTTTTTTCTATAATATAATTAAAAATAATAAAAATATTTTTAACAATAATTAACTTATATATTTTTACATGTTTTGTTAATCCTAAGTATTAATGTATCGTTAAAGGTATCATCGGATAGATTATATCATTGTGTGACATTACAAATCGCGTTTTAATTATATCTTATTCTAAGTGATTATTTTAATGAGTATTTTAAAAATGAAAACAATCTTCCGACACTATAACTCGTGGTTGATGGTATTGCTAAAGCAAATTTAGCTAACAAATATAATTCTGGAAAATTTTTTCTTCCTTTATTCAAAAGTTCTAAAATGTTTCCTTTAAAACATTCTCATGGTATATTGGAAGGAAAGAATCACTCCCGATGACAAATGACAAGCAAGGGAGGGAAAAGATCTTGGTGGTTAAATGTTTTCAACTGTTAATAGTTATTTTTGGCCAGGTTCTTCGGCCAATTTTTCTTGATTCTTTTTTTAACTTCTCTCAGGTTTGTTAATTATTTAATAAATGAATTACCACGATATGTATTTCTATTTTTGTGTCTTACTTAAGGCATGATTACGAGGTTCAAGTATCTACTTAGTGAAGGGTATCTTAAGATTGTGAAGTGTCCGGTAAGAAATATTTCACGGAGCATTTTTATCATGATTAGCAGGATTTTCGACTGGTAGGATCAACCGCAAGTTTTAATTTCATAACTCCATTAAACTGAACATATTTATCTATGAGATATGAATTGAGTAATAGGTATAATCGATCGGAGAGATTCGTTTTAATTTTGTATAATAATAATCTGTTTACCACACATTATAAAAACAAAAAGAAATATATATCGCATTATAAAAATATATATATATATTGTAAAGTATTCCGCAAAGACATTGGGCTTTTTCTTGATCAGTCTTTGCCCGATTGCCATTATCTTTTCTTATTGGGGAAACTGTTATCGTTGATATCTTGAATTTCTTCGTAGCCCTCCAAATTGTGTGATCATCGGATTAGTCGCCGGATCAAGAGACTGGTGAAATAATGCCTAAAGAATTAATTTTGCGAAATTTGTATAGCTTTATGAAGTTTACGTCATAGTTTAATTTATTATCTTTGTTTCGGCCAAGATATAACTTTATTAACATAATGCCGCTAACAAAATAATAGTGATTTTAAATCTTTTTTTTTTCTTACAAATATCTTGAAAATTGTAAATAAAATAAAAAAGATAACGAAATTAAATATAAGTATTTCATGTTACGACAGAAATCTTTGCTATTTTTGATTTCTCGAATGATTTAAAACATCGCATTTGCATGCCACTATATGTCTCGTCTAATCCAAAGCCGCTTATTTTTCGTTACGACAAATGCATTATTACGTTGTACATACGGAAATCCGGTAAGATAATATACAATACATTTCTTCTTAATAATAATTCAATTAATCTCGAGGAACATAATTCACAATTTTTTTGGAAATAAACGAAGTTACTCAATTTCAAATTATCAGTTACAGCATTACGATCAAAAGCGTTATTTATTTTGTATAATAATGAAATTAAGTTTGAAGTATGGCTCAGGAAGTTATTCGTATCGATATTGGAACGAATTTATCTCAACTATTATCTCAACTGAAGTATTATCTTAACTATAAATCCTCGTTACTAATTTATAATTGAAATAATCATAATTAATTAAAATTAAAAATAATCATTATTAAATATCAAAATCGAAAGAAGACATTTTTCTTCCTTTTATCGATTTAGACGGGTACGTAGAAAACGTTGCTTTCAAGATACAAGTTGGTTCGAACATACACGCATCTTGTACACACACACACATTATTCGGTCTATAGCACATGGTAAAAAGGTTTATAACCCAACATCTATAGTAGACTTACCAATAGTATGTACATACATCTACGATTATTAATTTATTTATTAAAAAAAGTAAATATTTTTCAATGTAAGAATTTTCAAAGTGAATGAAAAAAGATCAAATTTCGTTAAAACACACACACACACACACACACACCAAGTATCTTCATTAATTGAAAATAACCGTAACGACAAAGAAACGATTTGTTGGTTATTATTAAATAGGCGTAATTAGATAATCGTATCTTTACTAGATACGAACATTAATGACACATTATTATTTTGTACCGTTGAATAAGATCGAAGAAATAACATAAAATACAGAAAAGGGGAATTCAACCATATGAAGGAAGAACCCCTCACCGTGATAAATTAATGTTTCACAAGTATTCATACTGTTCGTATATCTATTCGCTATATCGTAGGACTGCTATATTTCCGTGGTATAGAAAAGAGGGAGAGAGAGAGGGAGAGAGAGAGAGAGGGAGAGAAAGAGGGAGCAAGGGAGATAGCGAATGAAAGAGATGGACAAAGAAAGAGAGAAGTATTCTCGGCAAGAGCCTTAAAATACGAGATCGTTACATTTGTAGTAATCGAAGAAGCATTATAGCCAGACAGACAGTCAGTCTGTCAGTCAGTCTGTAGTCACTATCTGAACGTGAACGGTTGACGATTCTTCACGACTCCCTATATATATTGTTTCTCTTTTTGCGGCGATTACTGATAAACTGCGGCACACACTCAAAGATTCAAAAAACAGGAAAACGAGTTTAAAATAAGATTCGCTTGTTCGCGACCAAGTAAGTTTTCAATTTCAAATTTCACTTTTTTTCGTTTATTTTTCTTCCTTTCATTTAATAATCTTGTACGACTAGCAAAATTCATTTAAGTGAAAATCCAATAGACGCGCGATTTGATTGATTGATTGATGAAGTTTCATGGTACTCACTTACTACGCATAAAAAATAAAATGCCTATACAAAACTTCGAATTGTAATTTTTTTTCCCCTTGTATTGTACTTTTTCTTTTTCTAAAGAAAAATTGTATTACGTTTTTGTATTATCTTTTTTTTATTGTATTATCTTGTATTATTATTTTTTTTTTTTAACAATTCATATTATCTTTTTACTGGAATTGTATTGTCCTTTCTATTAATTCGGATTATTTAGTTATTTATATAACTTCCACCCAATATCATATTATATCTATAATGATCTAAACTCAGTATGCACGCGTCATAATTTTCTTTTTTTATTTTTACACAATTTTTTATTTCTGAATTTAAGCGATCTATGAGATTGTTCGTGCTATTATAAGATGTAAAATAATAATAGATTATTTACTGTCTTGATGTATGGTAACATCTGCTATTTTATATCATGTACATGTAATGTTTAAATCATTTTTGATTTGCCGTGTACTATTGAACCAAGGATGCTGTTAGAGGATACAATTAGCATACTCAATAGTATTTATATTCCTCTCTGTGCTTTATTGTTAACCTATGATCCTCTATTCATATCATTATTATGATTGCTGTCACTTACGTAAAAAAAAAAAAAAACAAATGTAAATAAGTATGTCACATACATGTTATATGCAATTAAGTTTATCTTGCGAAGACAAGAATCGTCACTATTTGTATAAATATTCCATTTGAAAGAATTGCTTTACTATAAGAGATAAGATTAAAGATTGTTTATTTTTAAAAGAAAGAAAAAAACGAAATAAAAGAAAAAAGAACCGAATATTCTTTGAAAATTAGCATTCAGTAAATGAAGACATATAGGAAAATATGAGAACTATAATATTCTTTCGGAGATACACAGAAAAAAGGAGTTTCAAATCCTTTTTAACTTTCTTCCGTACGACTTTTATGGTCGTTAATATTTTTATTGCGCATAAAAGAAGAAATAAATTTTCATAGAAGAAACGACGATTGTATATAATTATATGATTAAACTGGAACTTATTCGTTGCTATCTAAAAATTCGAATAATCAAAAACAAGTTAAAAGTAATTAGAACGTCAAACTGTGAAGAAGATCAACGTTGAGAAGCAAAAAAAAATATTCTTGCATTCTTTATTATTTTTTTTTATCGTTGATAATAAAAAGCGGAGAGCTCACATACTCATCAATTCTCGTTAGTTCTCGTATATGTATGTACGTTCATACGAGATAAGTGAGTTAACAATATATTTCAGTAATACTGACAGGATTTCGCAAACGGTGAAATTGAAAGCGTACTACACTGTGCGCAGTCTTAAACGAAATAATTTTATATAATGCCACCGCTTGCTCCACCGACGCGAATTTCATGCTTAAACGAATGCTGAAAAATTTATAGCAATTCTTGGACCGAATGGACAAGACTCGAACTTTCGTGTCCCCTAATCCCATGTTCCATATTCCTGAGCAAATATCCGTCCAAACATAATTAAAATTGGTTGTAGAATAGGACTTAAAAACGTTTATCTAACTATTTAATTTATACGTAAATCAGGGAAATTATTTATACATACTCAAAACTCACAATCCGAACATAATTTCGATCAATCGAAGGATCACTCCTTTCTTTTTTGTCTACTTTTAACATAAACTCTTCTTACACATTCTTAACTTTCTCTTTTCCTTTTTATCGAAAATAGTTTCCTTCGATTGAATAGTTTCTTCGATCTTGCAAATTAATAATTTTATTGCAAATAAAAAATAACAATTTAAAAGCTATTTAATTGAGAATTGCAGTTAATTTAGATTATTTATTGGTTTCATTAATAATATATTTTAGTATTAAAATTAGAACATTGGAATAATATATAGTATTATTTATTAATTTCATTAATTTTCTTTTCCTTTTTTACTTCCTTTATTGGATTGTGAATCGAAAGAAAAGTCTAACACAAACTATGAACTAATTAGCATTTAAGATTCATTAGGATCGATCGCCGGAAAACTAGTATCTAATCAAAATCATAGTAACACCTAAATCAACTTAAGAATCTAAATAGTGAGTTGAGAAAAAAATCTGACGCCAGTTAGGAACGAAATTCCATCTAGGATTCACCAAGGATCAATTGTAAAATCATCAATCAAGGATTGCAACAAATAGATTCGCCGAAATATAAGATTTATCAAAAATATAAATAATTAATTGTGTAAACTTGATTGTAAATATTCTTGTCGAAAAGTGGAATTTTAATATTTAGTACTATAAACTTTGTTTATTAAAGCCTCGACATTAAAATTTCGACCGAAAGACCGAAGCTTTACTACTAGTGTACATATTACAAAGAAAGCATAGTAACGCACTAACGCGTTGAAGTATATTCTTGGTGTACGCATTACATAACAATACAAACAATGTTCCTTATATTATCGAACTCGTATTTTTTTTAATAATTATTCTTTTTTTTTTTTTTTTAGTTTGATATTACAAGCAGATATGGCTCAAATGTATACAGGTGCATTGGTCGTGGTGGATGTGCTACTGACGCTCTTAAAAATTCTTTATTGTATTGGTGAAGCTATATATAAATTGTTCGTACCTACGAAAGAAAAAGACGTCACAGGTGAAATTGTTTTGGTAAGTATCACAAATTCGTGTATCGATTTATGATCGAAAGGATATTTATATATATAAAAAAGATATTTTTATAACAGATAACTGGGACTGGTCATGGAATCGGAAAGGAACTTGCTCTCAAGTATGCCTCTTTGGGAGCCACAGTTGTATGTTGGGACCTGAATCAAGAAATGAATCAAGAGACGGTAGCAGAAATTAAAAAAATAGGTGGAACATCTGCTTATGCTTACAAGTATGTGGATTGTTTTAAATTAAATAAAATTATTTTGAAAAATGATCGTCGTGCATTCTTATCGATATTACGATTACAAACAATTAAGTATGATTTTCTTTTTTTTTTGCAGATGCGACGTCACGAATAGAGAAGAGGTATTAAAAGTTGCCGAGAGGGTTACAGAGGAAGTAGGAAACGTTACGATACTAATTAACAATGCCGGTATAATGCCTTGCCACGCATTTTTGGATTACACGCCAGAAGAAATTAGGAAAATATTTGATGTCAATGTCTTGGCCCACTTTTGGGTAAATTCTAAATATTTCGATCGATCATAAATATCTATTAAGATCGTACATAAATTCAAACGTTTTGCAGGTATTGCAGGCCTTCCTACCGAGCATGATCACAAAAAATCACGGTCACATAGTGGCACTATCCTCAATGGCTGGAATAGTTGGACTGACTAACTTGGTACCGTATTGTGCATCGAAATTTGCGGTCCGAGGTAACGATGAAAGAAAAATCAGATATCTTGAATTATTGTGATAATAATTACATTAAATTTTATCTAATATTTGATAGGTTTCATGGAAGCTCTCAGCGAAGAACTTCGCGAATACTCCAAGGGAAAGAACTTGAACATAAATTTTACGACCATTTATCCGTACATGGTGGACACTGGTCTCTGTAAGAAGCCTAAGATAAAGTAAGTAATTTTAATAAATAATAATTGTAAAAAGATTGGTATAAGAAAAATAATATCACAATATTAATATTGTATTATAAAATCTATGTCTTTATTTTATTCGCATGCAGATTGGATTGTTGGACTCAGGGCGGTAGGTTGTATCAATTTATGGGACAGATTTTATTATTTAAATTAGTTGTCAACGATATATAATTGTTTTCGAGATTCTTATGTTTTGCCAATTATTCGATTTTTCAGGTTCACGAACATCTTGGCGATGCTTTCACCGAAAAAGACTGCTGATCTAATAGTAAAAGCACAAAGAAAGAACTACTCAAACATATCGATTCCTAGAGTCTTGCTCCCATTAAATATAATGTTTAGGTAAAAAATATCTTATATATCATGTGAAAATGTAAATTCGAACGATTATTTAAATCATATTTATTTTTTATTGCAGAAATTTTCCTGAAAAATCACAAAATCATTTATTAGACTTCATTGATGGCGGCGTAGAAGTATCGAATTAATGAAATGTTGATAATTATAATGAATTTTTCCTATGATAAAATCATTCATTATGTTAATAGGTTTTATATATATATATATATATATATATATATATATATATATTTATATTTATATGTATTATTGTATATACAGCTTTTATATCATACATGAATGTATCAATCAAATGATTGTTAACGTTGTAATCGATATGATTATGAGAAAAAAATCTATGTGTTATTAACTGTTAATCTAAAAACTTAATGAATGTGAGGGTCTTGTTATTACTACGTAAGTTAGAAATAGGTATATGAGTTTATAATGTGCCAGTATAAATTAATTTTACATTATGATTATCTTAATATATGTATTTTCGTGTATCTGTACCGTTTGCCATTGAATAGGTAAATATGCTGTGCTCTATTCTATTTGCTATAACTAATTATTATGAAACTGTGACAATTATGAAATGTATATTTTGTGTTTGAGAGTTTGTTAATTAAAAATAAGTCTACAACCTATTTGTGAATATGCATTACATATTATAATGATAGATATATTTCAAATAAAGTAATTAATATCTACATTTCATATAACAATGGAAATATCCACTAAACATTGCGTCTGAGAAATGCAACTTTCAAACTTTATCAATAATTGTAGTTGCAAATCCCATTGATAGGTATACGAAATTTTTTTTTGATTCTATAATAAGTATTTATATGTAAAAGATTATTATGCCAAATATATACATTGGAAGTCAAGAAGACACTATGGACAGAGCATTTGTATATACTACTGTATATATCTATATACTACTGCATGAGTATATACTACTGTATATACCCATATATGAGTACTGGTTGAAAAATGCCAGAAATATTATATCATTTGTTGGTTATAAGCATGAGCGACAACTTTCTAAATAAAGGAAAGTAAGGATGCTAACTTTTGTTCTAAAACTGGCTAAAATATTGATTAAACCAATAAGAAACTTATTAATTTAATATATTCTTAAAAATTTAAGATAATTTTTATATTATATTATTAAAATATATTATAGACTATTTTATGAAAATATCTAAATTATTCTATTTGTGTAATCAAAAAGGATCAAAAACAGAAATTATTTCATTCCATTGATAGGCACATAAGAAATATTTATATTATTTGATAAATTTCATTTAATGAATAATAGCAATATATAATCATTTTCATTTTTCCAAAACATTTAACAATACATCAAAAGTTGTTAAATACTTGCAAATTAAACTTAAATGATTATGTATCACATATAAAATAACTATTAACTATTATAGACTATTAGTAATTATTATTGACTATAATTATAAAATTTATTGTCATTCTTGTATCCATAAATTCTTTCATAACTGCGAATATGGAATTTATTTCGTCAGGAGATATTTCTGTTACACAAACCTTCTGCCTGCGGCGAACTGTTACGATATTTGAGAGCATCTGTCAATTTGTCTTCGTTTTGCGAACATCCATGCCCGTCATTTACTTCTAATTGTTCTTTATATTTTGCAAATAGACTCGATAAATACTCCATCTTCAAAATTGTTAGCACAGATCTTTCGTACAAGAACAAAGTAGCAACAACCACACTAACTTAGGGGGTTATAACAGGTTACTAACTTCCATACATTCTTTGGTACCAGTGTTCGCAGCGCCCTCGCTGAATAGCAGGTCCATGGATAAGAACTAATCTTTATGATTGGTAAATAGAATGAGACGGCAACTATACGAGTGAGTGAGATAGATGAACACACATTGAAGATTGGTAGAGTGAGACAGCGATTGTACGAGTGAGTGAGACAGATAAACAACACATCGAAAATTAGTTCTTGTCTATGAGCTTGCGACTCAGTGAGGGCGCTGCGAACACTGGTACCAAAAAGTCCATAAGGTTTATATCCCCTGAAGTTATTCTACATTTATGTCATTTTCGTCACAAGACATGAGTTATACCTTATGAAACGTCGTAACGTTTCTGCTTAACTTAAAACCTTTACACGCACTTTATGTAACGGTACAGTAATCGTGAAAGCCTTTCATTGATGTAAGACTTAAAGAAATCCACCAATCGGAATCGACTATTCCTCTCTATATTTTTTGACGTAAGATTAAAAACGAACGATGAAAAAATTCGTAAGGATGAAATTTTTACTGTTTACGTCTTATGTCCGTATGCACGTATTTAAAGTCGATATTTGAAATTTTATGAATGCGACTCAACGTCAAAGGCATTGTGTTTTGCGTTTTAATAAATGAGCGATCATAAAAGTTGATCATAAATGCTGAACAACAATAAAACACATTACGAATAGAGATTATAAGTAACATTCATTTCTTTGTTGATTTCGTAGTAAAAATATATAAATATACACAATTAGTTTACAATGTAAATTAGGAAATATTAAAATATATGATATTGTTAATATATATTATTATCATTGTATACTTATACTAAAACGTAAATTATATTTTCGCGCAATTTCTTCAATGACGATTGTGATTAGTCGAATTATGGCTTATGGCATTCATATGATTTCGACTTACGTTTTACATCCTTATGGATTTTTCTATATATGATTTTAAGCAACGAAGACATTTGGCGAATTAAAATCAATGACTTAAGTCTTATTATCCATGGTAGACTCGAAACTAATATGGAAAAATAAAGAAAATAAAAAGAATATATATATATATATATATATATATATATATATAATTTTCTTTCTTTTAATATATAGTACAAGTTAGAATACATAGAATTAATGTAACCGATACATTGGTCAATTAGTCGAAATCTAAATTAAACACAGAAAACAAACTAGTGATATATGAAGTCATAATTAAACCTATTCTTAGGACTCGTGGCATTCAATTATGGAATATGGCAGTAAAAAGTCATTAGTCCTAACAATAGTTAATGCACCATGGTAGAAGAAATGAAGAGATACGCTAAGATCTACATGTTAATTAACAAATGGATATATATACATATATATACACACATGCACATCGTAGATATTTATGTATATAATATGATTTTATGAAAGATATGAATAAAAAACATCAAGCCATCCAAATTCGTAGGCAAATAGTTTGTTCACTAAAAGTATTCCTAGATGGCTAACAAAAAAACATCCGCAACATAATTAGAAATATAAACATGTTCTATAAAGCATCTCCTTTGAAATAGCTATTCCAATGGGAATAGGAACCATATGCTATCCTAAATCAAAACGGAACAATTTATCGATTATTTCATTCGGACAAATTGCAAAGAATGTATGAGATAACGAAAAAAACAAAAAAGAGCACATATATATTTGTCGCAGCGTGTTGCTTATTTCCAATAATTTTTAATATTCGTATATGAGAGCAAACGAAAATTGACAAATAAACATAAATTATGTATAAAAAAATCTTAAACTAAGCAGTAAACAAAATTGATAATATTGAGCATTTTCGTCGTTCTCTTGAAATGATTGCGAACAACCAGTCACATTTAATACATTCTTCTGTTAAAGAAAATGATTGGATGGGATTGGATATTTTATGAAGCTAAGTATCTTTTATTGTAACATTTGTAGGGAATAAGGTATTTCACGAAATTTTTTTCCTTTAAGATGGCAACACTTATACCTGATAAATCTTGATTACTCTTATTCTATGGTTTTCCGTCAATTCTGCGGCACGGGATCTTTTTTTTTTGAAGGTGCGTTTTCCGGTTTTATTTTCTGTCACGCTACGAACTATTCAATATTAAAGTTCACAATGTGATACTCAACAATATCGAAGATGGCTTTATGAATATATTTTACATGGTTTTATCAAATTATGGTGCAATTAATACAAATTAATTTCTTCTGAGAAATGTAAGTTAATCGTACTTTTAGACATTCAAATTTATAATATATCTTCCCGTTTAGTGGTTCAATAAATCTTCCTTCTTTAATTATAAACTATCATTTTAAGATTTTAGTTCTAACAAATTTGTGTAACGGCATATATGTAAGAATAATCATAATTTTCAATATTTCTTATAAATATATCTGATTAAGGTATAAGTACATCACTATGATTTTATGGATTTATGCTTGTGTTACCTGATGTAACCAATAATGGACTCAGTTTTGACTGCAGTAATAATTCATTTCTATAGTCGATATATCAATAATGCAAGTATCATGGAAACGTCTAATATTCACAAGGGATATTTATATTTCTGGAGCACCGCGGAATACAGTGGTAGTAAAGAACATAATATATTTTATAGTTCTTCTCTCTTTTTAGTAAAATAAAATTATGAAAGTAAAAAAATAATATATCCTTTTTATCTACAGGGTCTGGAGACTATACCTGATGAATAAAAAGTACAAAACCGATAAGCTAATGCTTATTGAGATTTTAGGATTTTAGACTCAATATATAAAGTAAGATACAACAATATCACTAATAATATTTAAAAAATGTATTCACAACTGGCTCGCTTATCATCATTTCATACAGTTTCAATATGTACCAATGGACTTTTTGAAATGTTTCATTTATCAGTGATACAAAATATCTTCGAACGTTTTGTATCTTTTAGCAGACGTATGATGTGTACCCGGTATTGTTTCCAGAATTCAACTCATCTTATATCAACATATAATATTCATTAGATATTGTATACATATTCATATATTTATGATTATCGGTATGATAGCATGTATTACCATCCGCTTAACCTTTACTTCATATATATATATATATATATATATAATATCAACATTAAAGTATACAAAATATAACCTTTGAAACGTATTTATCGAATTTACAAAATGGCAAAATGATTGAACTTTCATGCCATATTAATTCCACATTATGAGCCTTTCTTGCTCATATACAAATAAAATACGATTTTAATCTTTAGAATGTCATCATTTATGAACAATATTAGTGGACTATATGGAAATATGTAGTAACTTAAAAATACTCATGTGCAATTTTTTTATTACGTTAGTTACTTTTGTAATATTAATATATTAATAATCTTTACAATATAAAATAATGCTTTTTACTTAAACCTGATGCACATACACACAGACACGCAAATCAAAATAATAAATGTAATTATTTTATTCCTGAAAAAACGGATCTCCTTAAAGAGAATCATCAGTACTTGTCACACTTTCGTATATTTTTATATTGGATCAAATATTGCTTAAAAAATTGTTTGTTCTCGCGGGTTCAAGTATACATATATACGATGTTATCGTGAGATTTTAATCGAACGAGGAGTAGATGATAGTAACCAGATATCGTAACGATAGAAGTTTATCAGCGGTACACGTGTAATACTATTTTTGAAATTGACGTCATTTGTTGTTATTAAAAACGAAAAAAGAATGAGCAAAGAAGGAGCGTGCGCTTTTGCACTCGATCATTTATCGAGTACTTAGAAATTTCACACTTTAAATCTCGCGTATTTATCGCTTAGAGAATCGAATATAAAGAATTATCGAGTGGGTCATATCTATAATAACTAAATAATGTGTTTCGAGTAAAATGGACTCGATATAACATTTCTTAAACGATCATTCATTACGATAATAATAATACGAGTCAGTTATATGTAATTAATATATACGCTAAAACCATATTCTTCGCTTATCAAAAGAAATATCTTTCGTATGATCTCTTCTATTATTCATTTGTCTTTAAACAGACCTACGTATTTACATTAGTGCGTCTTTCGACGTCTTTCAAGTGATTCATAGCCAATGTACCGGCACTGGGATTAACTGCTTTTATCTGTAAGTATCGTATATTTCTATTGATAGTTCGATATGATGGTACAATAATAGAAAGAAAAAAAAAAAAAAGAAAGGAAAGGAAGAACGTGAGATTTTTTAGATAGACAGACATTTATTATCCACGTTCACGATCGCTAATAGGTTATTTAAAATGTTCGTCGTTTCGATGGACACGCGTTTTTAATTCGAAACAAATTTTTGATTTATTAATGAATGACATTTATTAATTCATCTCTTGTTATATTCATTCGATTTTTTTTTTTATACGTGCACACAGATGGGTTTAACAAAGGGACTCCCTACAAATCGCATACGTCAAATTAAAGTTATTAGATTCAACGCTTTCATATACATACATATATACATACATAAGAGTTTGCACAAGTCTCTCAAGTTAATATAGTATCTCTCGGATAGAACCTCAAAACTTGATATAGGAGTTGAAGTTAATTCTACCTTTGGGAATCGGTTCAAACTGAGTTTCCGGGCCATCATTTTACTACTGCGCCATCGCGAACCCGACATAGCTAGTATCTCAAATTTGTCCGAGTACGTGACGTATGTGTGTGCCGCATCTCTCTCTCTCTCTCTCTCTGTATGTGTGTGTGTTTTTGTCTTATCAAGTTGCACCTATCTTTCCCTTATACGTCACAATCCTGAAAGGATTTATACGTTGATTTTGATAAGTAAGTAAGATAACAAAACCAACCTAACGGAATTAATTATTCTACCCTGTATTTTACAGAAAATAATTTGAAGTTTCTAGGATCCTTTTGTTCTTCCTTTTCTATCTGTCATTCATTTTTTTTTGCCCGTTCCGAGTTTTCTCTGTAATAATATACTTTTAATTACGCGTATCACGTTACATTGTTCGATGCAAAACGTTTCTACTCTTCTCGTTCATTTTTTTATCGAATAAAGTACGTACAATCGATATTATACAAACGTACGACACATATTTTTCTTTCCTTCGAGAATATGATGATCATCAGTGAATTTACGACTTGAAAATATATATTTTTTTTTTATTTCAACGTTCTTCCTTTCTTACAAATTAATTTCGTTTGCTGTTACCTTCTAAGCATCTCGAAAGATAGTTTTTTTTTTTTTTTTTTTTTGATAAAAAGAGAGAGAAAAATATATATAGAGGTGTTTCAAAGAGTTACCACGAATTTATAAAATGATCGAGGTAAAAATTCTCTTTTGCGTATGCGACAAAATTTTTTTGTTTTCAACGCCTCTTATATTTTTCGAAACCCTTATAACTCTCGGTGATGAATTTAGTCGCGTTCATGCAAATATGCGATGGAACATCTCACGGATGTATACAAAATGCGTACATACATACATTTATATATTTCCGAGCGCGTTCTTACACGCGCGCGCGGTTGAATACAATATTCGTTTACACACACCACACGCGCGCATACGTAGCAATATTTCTTTTTTTTTTTTTAATCCAAGTTCAATTAACTGCATGTAAATCTTTACGGAGTTTAAAAAAAATAGAAACTAAATAAAACATTCGCGCCGAGAATACGTGTATCTATTGTGTATGTTACGTGGACTATGTTTATAAAACAAACGAGATATAAACACGTCATATATATATATATATATATATATATCGGAATATAGTAAAATGATACTAATAAATAAACAGTAATTTTGTAACTATTTACACAATTACATTATTAAATCATATATGTATATGTACATACATACATACATACATACATACATACATACATACATACATACATACATACATACATACATACATACATATCGAGTACGTAGCGTCAAAGAGTACAACATTAACTCACTCTTCGCGTAGAATTTTATAACGCTTAAGTTGGAAGTAAATAGTTTTGATATGCCTTCCTACCGCCGTTCCAGTTTTCAAGACCTCCTCCTCCACCATCTCCTTCTTCCTCTTCCTCCTCTTCCTCCTCGTACCTTCGGCTTGCTTCTGTTTCTTTCAATTTCTTTCATCGAGCATGTACATCGAGCCGGATGTATCGCCGTTGCCGGACGAAAATTCAAATACAAAACGCAGGTACGGTGGACCAACGCTTAAAGAAAAAGGTTTCCAGGTGCCCTCTAGCCGAGGGAATCTTTTGTTTTCGCGCCATTATGACTCTCAACCCTCGGAAGTATACGATCTCTGCCCAAGCAGAGATGCAGATAGCATACAATGGTGCGCGAGGAACGGGGCGAAAGGCAAGCCTTTGAACTACGAGTATGAAAGGAGGAGCACCATGGACTATATTTTCTTATTTTCTTTTTTCTTTTTTTCTCTTACACTTTTTTTTAACTGAAAACGTTCATCGCCAGTAAAACGTTAATAACAATGGAAGGGGACATATAATCTCGGTAAATCTGGGATAACGAAAGGATTCCGTTTGTTCTCCGACAAATACTTTTACAAAATAATTCGATTTCAATTTTTCGACTGTACACATATACGCGCACACACACAGGGTGAGGGTGGGAGAAAGAGATGCATATATACATACGCGCGCGCGCACGTGTGTGTGTGGTATACTATTATCCTTTTTTATTTCTCTTTTTTTTTTTCATTTCGAACGGATAAATTCGACGTTTGCTTCGAGGCCGATGCGAGTGTAGAAATTGAAATTGATTCGATATTTTATAACGCTATAACGTTTAACACGAAGCCTATCTATTGTTTTTATTTTCTTCGTGCAAATACATCATCTCCGTTTCCTTTCGCATATTCGTTAAAATTGTACTCTTAAACGTCTTCCTTGGCATCGGCGGTCGATTCGAGCGGGATTTCTGCAAATGCGCGCGGCACCGAACGCGATGGCGATGTAATTAAATAATAATTATTAAGGCGGCGTGGCTCAGTGAGAATATTTAACCCAGTAGATAAAGAGAGAGATTTCATTTTTTTTTTTACGTCGCTTTAATGTACGATCTCTTAGGAAGAGAGAGAGAGAGAGAGAGAGAGAGAGAGAGAGAGAGAGAGAGAGAGAGAGAGAGAGAGAGAGAGAGAGAGAGAACTATCGATCCATAAGTTTGGCCCTCTGCACGTTGTATCTCTGCTCTTTTTCCCCATTTTTCCTTCCTGCGAATCCACAACGTTCTTTACTTTCAAAAATGTCTATCGACCGTGACTGTCATATATATATATATATTCCTTACATTATCTTCTAATTATTATTTTATTAATTTTGATGCGTCTCAATTTCTTTATTATTCTATGTAAATAATCGATACGATAAAATCGATACGGAAATATTGTGATTGTTGATTCAAAATTTATCGTGAATCGCGTTACACGGTTTGAGATATTCGATATATATGTTTATTAATTAATATAATCGCGAATTAATATGTTTCGGTTTTTTTTTTTGTAAAAATACCAATTTATTAATATTTTTTGAAACGAACGATAATGTGAAACATCGAGCGTGTTCTATTCGACGGTCGTTATATCGAAAAATTGTAGAATTATCGACAAATGAGAACATTTATCTCCCAAATGAGAAGACTAACTTGAGATGTCACTCGGAATTCGTAAGATAGTTTTAAGTTTCGTTGAGCACCACTGAAAGGAATCTAAGCACGAGAAAGAGCGTTATGCGCTACCCTCGTTCCCCCCTCCTTCTTCGTCTCTCATCCCTCTAGTTGTCTCTATCTTTCTTTCTTTCTTTCTTTCTTTTTTTCTTTCTTTCTTCCTTTACCTCAAACAGCCTCTTCTGTATAGCTGTAATCAGTGCAGCTGACTACGGTTAACGGCCGCCAGGTCAGTGAATTTGAATTCTATGTATTTTTAATCCCTCCACCTCGTGTGTTTTCGATATACAAATACATTCTGATTTTGGTGCTAAAACGGCCTCGAAAACAATTCTGTCGATCGACTCAGTTTCGTGAAATTCTGTTTATTCCGTTTATATCCTTTCGATTCGAAAATCCAGTGTCGGGAGTGTTCGAACTCGTTCGATAGAATTTATTAAGAATATTTAAATATAACAAAAAAATTAATTCATGTGTAAGTAGCTTCATAAACACGTTAGATTGTTTTCCAATAAAATATATAATATTTATAAACGATAAATACTACTGAACAATGAAAAAAAAAAAAAAAATAAATAAATACATGGTCGAAAAACTGAGCTCGCTTTGAACAAACGGGGACGATAATTTTGCGGTAAATTCGGAACGATCGATCTGCGAATTTGAAGCAGAGAAAAAACCCAAATTCGTCTTCTGCAGACTTCGGTGAACCAAGTTCTATACCGCTTTACTATATGTGTACCTGTATTTTCGGCGTTATCTATGTCCTAGTTTTCGCAAGGCATCTAACGCGCTCAACAATGGTACTCGCGCGGCGACGCTTTTAAAGCACGATCTCTTTTTTCCTTTTTTCTTTTTTCTTTTTCCTTCTTTTTTTTTCGAAACAACATCTGCCGCCGTTTGAGAAATGCTGCCTTTTTCGACAAAGCCCATCCTCGTGTAAAGCTTTAACACAGCGCGCGTGCACACAATTCAAATGCAAGAAAGTTGCATCGTTTTCACTGTAAATTTTATAATACGGTTAGGATAAAGTAATCTCTTCTTAATAAGAATAATATTAATTTATTTATAATAGAACGCCATATATGATTTATTTGATGCAGGAGGTATTGCACATACGTTATTAGTTATACGTTACCGTGTATACGTATACCATATGTGTACAATATATACGTTGGTAGTCTCAACACCGGTTGATTTACAAAATCGACCATAGAAGGAGAGTTTGATTACCAATTATTAATGAATTAATCGAAGCTACAATATCCAATTCACATTCGAATCGGCTATGAGCGTAACGTGAAGCAAAATTACCTGGTTATTTAGAACGATTATTCAATTTGAAAAATATGATCGTAGAATTTCACATGGCCTATGACCAATTCGGTAATCATTTTTATTAACTTCAAAATTAAAAATTCGAATTTTTCTCTCAAAAAGAAACAAAAAAAAAAACACACAAATCGCAGAGCAAAGAATTTTCTTCTAAATCATGCCATTTATTATTATCCTTTAACGTGGAAGCTTTTTGGCTTCTCAATCTTGGTCTCTCGGTAAGAATTTCTTTTTAAATCCTTGCCTATCAAAAGTATTGTATTATAACGGTAAATCGTTCGAAACTGATACATTCATAAGCGAGGAATAATTTTTTTCAAGTGATCCCGAGTGATCTTGAGTGATTCCCCCCCCCCCGCAGCCCTCCCGAAAGAATAAAAGAAGCAGTCCAAGTTGGCGCAGGATCTCTTCTGGGTGTAAGTAAGCAAGCAAGTAAGCAAGCAAGCAAGCAAGCAAGGAGAGACTTTAAAAAAGAGGAGAGAGTCTCGGCGTACGATGGAGCGCCGCGCGCGAGAGTAATCGACTCGTTTCTGCTTTTGCTTGCTCTGGGGCTCCTCTTCTGCTGCTGCTGCTCCTCCTCGTACTAGCTCGGCTAGGTGGTCTTCGGCATTCGGCCTCAGCCTCAGCGAGCCGACCGACCGCAGTCGAGTGCGCGACGTAGTCGAGTACGGTACAACACGTATTGCCGTAAGGCAGCTTTTGCTCTATTCCCTATTACCTACTGCACACATCGTGTATTTATTTGTGCGTGTGTATGTATGTATGTATGTATGTTGTATGTATGTATGTATGTATGTGCGTGTTCGTTCGTGATACCGTGTCGTTTTCTTCCCTCTCTTTTTACTACGTTACACCGTATATTATTTCTCTCTCTTTATCTCTATATCTTTCTTTTCACTCGCTCAAATGAAACCGTTCGTTTCCAACGAACTTTACCACCCCGTCGTTGGGATAGCGTGACCAGCTTGTTTCCTGTGCGCGGTCAGGACTTCAACGATTCTCGATCTCTTTCAAAGAGAACCGAGAGAAAGGAGGAGAGAAAGAGAGAAATAAAAAAATAAAAACAGACCTTCCAAGTTCCATCGAAAGTTGAGAAGCAGAAGAAATAAGAAGAAGAGGGGAGAGAAACGATCCGTGCGGGGAAGAAGGACATTCGAGCGGGAAAAAAAGAGAGTTCTTTTCTCTTCGTGGAAAAGTTACGAGAAAAAGAAATAAAGGGAGAGAGAGAGAGGGAGGGAGGGAGGGAGGAAGGGAGAGAGAGAGAGAGAGATGTGTAGATCAAAGGAAGTGTGAGGGAGAGAGAACGCTTGCGCACCTACGTATCTCGCAAAGTATATTACGTCTTCGTCGTCTCATTATCAACATCTCTTTATCGGCTTTGAGTGACGTGCATTCTTACGTCTCTTTCTCTCTCTCTCTCTCTCTCTCTCTCTCTCACACTTTGTTTTTGAAGCAGAGGGAGAATCTCTCCTCGAGTTGCTGCGATCGTTTCACAAGAAGGAACGATGAGCAACGGCGTCGCGACGCTCTCGTTGCGCCGCAGGAGAAACTGGACGACGACGCGTTCGACTTAACGGTTTTTCATCGTTCTCTCTTGCAATAACGCTTCTCTAGTGTCTCCTTTTCCTTCATTATCTTTCTCTTTCTTGCTCTCTTTCGAAACGTGTTCCGGTGTATTTCTTTCGTAACTAAGAACGCCTTCGAGGGATTTTTGACGATGAACGAGATAGGTAAGACAGCCACACATTCTTACTTTTCGAATCATTTCACGATACTATTGCAATCTGGAAATGGAGTGACGACTCGGAAAGTGACGTAATACTTCCGTGAAAGGATACGATTCGTAATTTACTTCGCGATTTAACATTCTCGATAGGCATCTTTGTAGCCACAACTTCGCAGAAAAGATTCATTTTTCAATGAAGAAAGAGAGAAAGAGAGGGGGAAAGAGAGAGAGAGAGAGAGAGGGGGGGGAATCTTTGAATCTCGTGCGATCGGGAGATAAGCCGATATAATGTGTTGTAAGAAAGCATAAACGATCTTTCGTTTATTTTGTTTTCTTTTTTCCTTTCGGAGTGAATTCTCGTTGTTTATGAAAGAACCTACTCGTACGTACACGCGCGCACGCGCGCGCGCGCGCACAGGGAACGACAGAGAACAATCGTGATTCGTAGAGAGAATAGTTACCGATCACGTTTCCTTTATCGTTTGTGATCCTTTGTCGCTTTCGTTCGTCGTTGCTGACGCCATGTGTCAGGATTCCTCGTGCTCCTCTTACGGAAACCGTCTCGTATCCTTCGTCACGTAGCTCGATCACGAGATTTTCGTGTTTCAGGTCGATAACGGTTTAAAAATAAATTTTTATACATATATCGTTTCATCGATATCCTTTATACTTGTTTCGTTCTCTGGACAAGATCCACCTCTGTTCGAATTTGGTTTGTCGCGCGCGTATGTCGTGTGTACAGAAAAAAAAAAACGAAAGAAAAAAAAATGCACGAACGAAGGAGAGAAACTGTGTACCTCGAAGAGTACTTGAAAACTTTTTAGCGTGTTTCTTGTGAACAAAATTATCTTTGGCTAGCGATTACATTGTCTTGTCAGTTCACAAAGGCTTTAAGGTTATCGCGTAAGAGTCGAGTAAAGGGAACACGTGCGTGTATGTACGATAGATTCGAAAATGGAAAATGAAGTTGTTGGCCGTCGAAATCTTTCCACGGTAGTAGAAGTAGTTGAATTTATCTCTCTCTCTCTCTCTCTCTCTCTCTCTCTCTCTCTCTCTCTCTCTCTCTCTCTCTTTCTCTTTTTCTCTCTCGTGGAAAGGTAAAACCGGTTTTTTCGAACGTCCGTCCATAGAAGGGACGGACTTTTCGAGTTCCCCGTCGAAGAAGTTTCTTGAAAGCGAAGTTTCGCACTACGGTAGTTGTCCCTTGCAGTTCGTAATTAACAACGGGGAGCTAACTGACTGCCGCTGCCGCCATGTCATCGTAGTCCGAGCACCTTCGTTTCCTAAGGATTTCACTTAAAAAAAAAGTCTGCCGGTTTCGCTCGAGGAAACTCGCATCGTCGTCGCCCGTAGAGATAAATTCTTTTTCTCCTTGTCGGACCGTTAATCCTTGAAAGTTGAATGACTTATCTCGACGCGTTTTATCGTTTCGCGAGAGTTCTCGGTTGTTCCTACCTTTATCAAATACGAATGAACGTGTATCATCCCCCTCCTGTATAAAACTAAATTTTTCCAGTCCTAGTTGTCTAGTGTGTATTCGTGTTCGTGTTTGTGCGCGCGCGCGCACACGCGTGTATTTACGTACGATGCGACAGGAAGACAAGTTTTGCGATAAATTGTTCCACCTTATTTCTTTCGCGAATTCACTGTGACGACTGTTCGTATTTTCTTTTTCCTCGAAGATAAAAAAAAACTCCATCGGGATTTAGTTTTTCAAATTCACGAAAACTCTTATTCTTTCACGAACGCGTCCTAACTACGTTTTCTATCTACGAAGGACTAAAAACACAATGGTTTCGTTTCAAAACATCGTGGTTCGTTCCAACGTCTCGTCTTTCTATCCTTGCCATTTAAGCGAAACTTAAGGTAAACGATTGTCAAACGTTTACAAAGGTGTGCTTAACGTTTTACTTGCTCGAAAGACAAAAATAAATAAATAAAAACTGCGAGTGAAAAGAATTATGAGAGAGAGAGAGAGAGAGAGAGAGAGAGAGAGAGAAGATAAAGAATCCGTTCGAAACGTATAAACATGTTTATCGTGTGAGAATCTCATTGTTGTGTGTGTAGGATCTTATTAATTATATTTATAGGACACTGAAAGAGAATGATATATACTTACGTTTCTTTATAATGTCCGTACTCTCGTAGACAATTCGTTGTGTCATAACGAACGACAGTTAAAGTACATCGCTCTTTAGTTTCTTAATCATTTTCGTTTATCTCGAAGCAAAGGAAAAAAGAAAAGAAAAAGAAAAAATATGACGGAAACATGGAAAGAATTATTACGAATCCTCCTTCGTACGTATTTCCCGTCTTCCGTTGTGAAACGTTAAGTGTCGATCAGACTCTCTCTCTCTCTCTCTCTCTCTCTCTCTCTCTCTCTCTCTCTCTCTTTCTTTCTTTCTCTCTCTTTCTCTCTCTCTCGAGTATCGAAAGTTTTCTTTAAATAAACGCCGGTTCGTGAGTGGCGAACCGGGCCTCCTTTTCCTCGTGCTTTTATTCACTGCTTTCGCGCATCGCGAGAGGAAAGAAGAGAGAGAGAGAGAGAGAGAGAGAGAGAGAGAGAGAGAGAGAAACAGCGGGCGAATTGATTATTATTCGTATAACACGAAAGATGACGAACGATCCGAGGATACTCGTAAAAACTTGATACACATATGTTGTGTTGCTTTTTATGCTCTTTCTATTTCTCTCTCTCTCTCTCTCTCTCTCTCACTCTTTCACTCTCTCACACTCACTCACTCATTCCCATTTCTCGCAAGTTTCGAGGTTTATACGTACGTCGATATACAGTTTACGATAATTCCTCTTCCGATGAAAGATGAAAACGAACGTCCCACGAATAAATGCGTATAACCCATCGTCGATAATCGACTCGAAGTAAGGAAGCGTCGAATTTTTAAGTTTTTCGTTTCTTCCTTAAATCGAAACTCCACGATAAGTTCGGAATTCGATCGGAAAACGTAAAAAGCCCGAGCATTATGGGGTTACCCAAACTTAGACAGCTGTTTCTTTCGTTGGCCTTCGTTGGCGAAGAAAAGGTAACGAACTCAGCTAACTACTACTATATGGATCCTCTCGTTCCTTTCAGAAACTGACGATGAAACTTCGATAAAAGTAGGATGATATAATTAATAATGGTGTTCGTTTGAGAAAAGCAAGGAAACCGTAATATCTTTTTCTAAAGTTCGATCTTTTGCACTAAGGGAAATATAAAAATCACGATGCTCGATTGGACTCTCGATACAGGTGATCGAGGTGAGGTGAGGTGATGTGATTGAGTTTAGTTTAATGTTCGATAGAGAAGCACGGATATAAATGTTTACCGGCCGATGCTTTTCCTCTTTGTATCCCCCGTGCAATAACCTGATACACCGATTGTCCGTACAAAGCGCAGATGTTGGTTGTTTCGTCGATACGTTACTTGGAAAGGTCGAACTCGCACCTGCTTTGTGTGTCCGATGTACGATAATCTATTGCCACTGGGGAAGAAGGGGGGGTGAGGTGGGGAGGGGCAACCGTGAAACGCGAAGCTCAGAAGGAGGACAAATAAAAGAGAAAATCGATCATTGTTACGTTTGAGGAACACACATTATTCGTTCGTGTTAAGATTTATGTTACCTAGGATACGTTAAATAATTTGTTTTTTTTTTTGATCGGTACGACGAACGACAAAAATAAAGAATCGATGTTTAAAAAAAATTGGAGAAAATCATTACTTGGTAATGAATAGAAATCACAATGACACGGACGTGTTCAATACGTATTTGTCATAGGATATCGATACGGGTTGCTTCTGTTATCGAAAGATACAGATAAATCGTAACGGGTAACGTTTTGTAACAGGTTTAACAGGTGATTCGTTCGATAGGAATTCAAAAAGATATTTTCTCACCTCTTAACGTTTAAATCGTTTAAATCGTCGGGTAGTTTCGAGGCTCGACGTTTTCCTAATTTCTTACATGATCTTTTGACCGAATCGCCAAAAAAAGATTGGCAATTAAGGATAAATACTTTGATTGCGCGTGTAACGTCGTAAATCGTTCGGCGTTACTCGTAATTACGTAATCACGTAAATCTTTTTACATACATACATTTATATTTGGGTTCAGAGAATACGGGCGACGATCGATACCCGAGAAAGAAAGAGAGAGCTTGTGCGGCGCGTCCCTTTTATTACTTACGATCTCCACACACGGAGAATGCAGTTTTGTTCGACGGCCCCTCTCGAAGGGCTGAACAAGAGCGAGCGAGCGAGCGAGAGAGAGAGAGAGAGAGAGAGAGAGAGAGAGAGAGGGAGAGAGTGTGTGTGTGAGAGTGAAAGAGAAAGAAGAATTATGCGGGATAGAAGGGTCGGAAACGTTTTCTGAAAATTCCGGTGGCACGAAACGAATTTTTTTTCTACGTCGCAACTTTGAATGTCGATAAAACAATTCATGTTTCAAAAGAAGACTATTACAGTTAAACGCAATAATAAAGTCTGATAATTTTGTCGAGATTTACTTTATATATATATGATTATGAAAATGATTTAAATAAGATCTTTCGTATTTAGGGATAATTGAGTAGATATGGAATAAAATTGCATTTCTCCATACTTTTAATTGCTATCTGCTTTTTATTCTATACGTGGTTAATGTGATCATCCAGATTATCGCTTTCGATTCGATATATACAGTTTGAAAGACTCACGATGAGTGTTATATAATGATACGAAGTAAAAGGAAATTCGAATAGGCGATATATCGGTACTTTCAGAGACTACTATTATTGTATGAGAAAATAAATGATTTGGGATATTGAAAAGTATCGAACATACGAAGTATGTATAATTTATGTATGTATAATTAAGCGTGGCAATGGTATGAGAGTATGTATAACTTTTGTTGGGGTGATATTTCGAACGACGACATCGCGTAAGGCAAACATTTATTCGTTGCTTCGATCTGAAAATCGGACGTTTTAATCGGAGGGCAAAATCGATAACCCATGCGACAGAGTAGAACAAAAGTATGGCACATTGCGTATTCTTGCCTCCCGATTGGCTACTAACTTTCACGCGCCCGCATGTTTATAAAGGGAACCGTTCCTGATTGCTTCCTTTGCATGCTTTTTCGCTTTTTCGCTTTTTCGCTTTTTCGCTTTTTCGCTTTTAATTTTTGGCCTTTTATAACATTTCAATTTGCCAATAATTCAAAACGCGATATATCGCGTAGAGAGAAAAGAAAAATTACATTTTTTTATTGTCTATTTCTCTCATTCTCTCTCTCTCTCTCTCTCTCTCTCTCTCTCTCTCTCTCTCTTTGTTCGTTTTTTATTTTAATCTTTCCCCTGTAATTAATTCCGAACGACCCAAATATCCTTGAAGGTAATATCTTCGAACGAAATATTTTTAAGCTAGATTCACGTAGATTCTTCTTTTCTTTTCTCTTTCTCTCTCTATTTTTCTCTCTCTTTCTTGCTAAAGGCGAATTCAGAGAGAAAAAAAATTCTTATAAGAGGAAGAACAAAAAAAAAGTGGAGTTTAACTTTCAATATTAAAGCTACGTCAAGGAGAAACAGTACGGTCTTTTATTCGCATCTCTTTACGAGATGGTCCGAAGACTCTGTCGGATTGCCTGATGAGAACCGCTTTTGCGCGTGCACCTTGTCTAAGGCTTCGTTCTCACTGTATTTAGCTGTGTAAAAAAAGCATCATCGCTAGATGGTAAAACATATTTGAGAAAAAAATAGTCTCCGAGTCGAAACGTCCTGTCGAATTAATTCGAAGGAATTGGATCCGTTTTTTTTTTTTTGCAAAAATTAAAGAGAAAAAGGATAGAACGAAAGGCATCGATTTGTAAGTAACGAAAGGATAACTTTAGTTTTAATAATTCGTTACGAGAGATATGTGAAAATGTACTTTAACGTGCTTGGGTACTGCGAAAGTAAAAGTTTACCGTAACACAGAAGATTGCAACACGACCATTTTAACTCAATTCTCTTCGGGTTCGTCGTAAAACGAAACGTTACGATCACAGTGCACGCGCGAATGTTAAATCTCACGAGCGTTGAAAAGTAATTAAATCGCGAATCGGTATTGTTCGTGTCGTCACGAGAGTCCTCCAACAAGTGCGTGACGCTTCAATGGCAATCGTGACCCTGATGACAAAGTTACTTGCCTCTCGTTGTACTTTCACTGCTAATCATCGAAACGCGAATCCTAACGGAATCATGAAACATTCGTGGCATTCAAAGGATTATTATTTCTCCATTTTCCATGAAAGAGAGATAGATCGACGTATATCGAACTATATACGTATGAATATTCATGGGAAATGAAAAAAAAAAAAAAAAAAGAAAAAAAAGAAAAAAATTTTTCTTTTCATATTTGTCGGCAAGAATCTATTGTAGTCGATATTTTATTCCGATCATGTATATTGCATATCGGACGACGAACTATTCGATACCGCACTGAACGAAAAAGGTCCTTTGATCTTGATTAGAGTTACAAAAAAAAAGAGAAGGGTAGAATTCGACCTCGATTTTCGGTTAGATAAAGGTTTGTATATTTTGAAACGACATGCGGTTTACAATACACACACACATATACACAAACAAACACATACCCATACATATTTACTATCGCGATATGGGTTAGGGTGTCGCTTTATCTTGCATGTATCTTTCGGAGATGAAAATTTGTTCTCACGTAGCGTTGGACTCATAGTATGCACGTGAAGCTCGGCCTCGACTTCGTTGCTGTAACAGCAAAATACGACGACGACGATTACGATGACGACCGTCTTCCACTCCATCGTACTCGGTTACTCATTTGCGCGTGTTTGCGTCGCGTCGCGTAGGTGCATTATTTTTAAAATGCAAAATACGCTTCGGGGACACGGACAAACATTAACGACATCACCGGCGGGAGGCGCCAACACCTGTTAACTCGACGTCAAAAAATGTGTTACTAATTAGCGTTTATTAATAAGCTCCGACGAGTGGAAAGAAAGGGCGGAACTTTCGGTTAGATACTTTTTTCTTCTGTCATCTTTTTTTCTTCCCCCCCCTCCCCAGAGAACCCGCAACCTGTTTTTTTCAACGAAGTTTTGAAAAGTCGACATTAATGGGGGGGTTGGCGAGTAAAGCAAATTTTTCTTTCTTCTTCTTTTTCTTTTTTTCGTCTTTTTTTTAATTTTTTTTTTTTTTTTTTTTTTAAAGAAAATATACCCAGGTAAATGGAATACATGTATTCGGTCGAGCAGTGATGCGTAAAACCACCACTAGGAGCAGCACTCTACCAACACTACTATCCATATTTTTATCTCTTGCATATACACAGAGAATAGAGAGAGAGAAAGAGAGAGAGAGAGAGAGAGAGAGAGAGAGAGAGAGAGAGAGAGAGAGAGAGAGAGAGAGAGAGTGCAGGGGGAGAATCGTTCGTGCGAATTCGTCGCTCGTCGTTCGGTTTGTATGTAGTTCCTCCTCTTTCTCTTTCTCCTCCTCCTCCTTCTCCTTCCTCCTTCTCCTCATTTATGATCCCGCCTACCAGAGTTTTGCTCCGCTTTTCGGTCATAAACTTTTTCTAGTTCGCTTTGGTGAATTTCGAATACTACTACTTTTCCATGTCCTTCTCGTCTCCTTTCGTGACTGTAATTTTTTTTTTTTTTTTCGTATAGTTCGCCTAAATTTATGCCGTGCTCGAGCGAGCTAATCTCGTCCTTCGAAGTTAATCCTTTCCTTCCTCTCGACCAGATATATTATTCTCTTGTTCGCGTCTTCGTAAGATTGGAACGATCGAATTTAGTTCAAGGATCGAGATCGTTCGGGAGATTGCAATTTAATAAGTCTTCCTATGTCTCGCTACACGCGTTGGTTTCGTTTTCGCGAAATGAATGATAAAAATACGAAGTTGTAATGAGAGGCGATTGTGATAATCGCATGGATTTAACATGCACGATCGTTAGGCACGTACCTATAAGCTGAGTCATGCCAAGATATCTCGGAGTCTCGAGCTACAGTCAAGAGAACGCTATGTAGAAGATTATTTGTATCATTTTCGAGCAACAACCATTACATCAATTTCATCGAATGCATTTCGTTCCTCCCTGATCATCCTGAGAAATATTTCTCGTCGTATACTTGGCGCGTCAGATCGATCAGACTCGCGAAAAATGACGAATTTGATCGTCGTTGCAATCGTTCATTTGCGAATCGATAACCTCGGACAATTACTCCGAAGATTTAATGCGTCATCGTTACTTTCGAGCGTTCGATTCGAATTTTTTCTTTCTTTTTCTTTTTTTTTCTCAAACCTATTTTCCTATCACCTACTTACGATTTGACGAAACCAATCTTTTCGAACTCTAATTCTCATTTTTCGCGTTAATTTCATCGATCCGAATAAGATCTACGTAAGAGTAAAAGCGTCAATTTCGGGACACGCAGACGACATTTTCGATCTTTCTCGAGATATTTTACGCCGAGACGTCGACGACGTGTGCGCGGCTTTTGTAAAAGCTATAATTGTAACCGAAAAATATGTTTTGGTGGTTGAAGGTGTTACGCAGCGGCGGCACGCGTTACCATAAACGTCACGTAGGCAAACTCGCTGGTTTTGCCGTGTCGGCACGTAAAAGTCGTTCCCGTCGCTCTCTCTCTCTCTCTCTCTCTCTCTCTTTAACATGAAAAATAGAGATAGACGGTATTAGAGATATCGAACGAGTTTCTGGTATCTATCTTGCGCACCTAATTTCGTTAGTTCGCTTTCCGATCCGACGATCGATAGCTTACGTTACAATTATTCGTGCGTTTTAGGCTTTCGATACATATATACACTCTTGTTTGCCCATTTGTAGAATCTTTTTCGCTCGAATATGTGTGTGTGTGTGTGTGTGTGTGTGTGTGTGTCTGGCGTTTAGTTTACTCCCAAGCCACGTCCTTTATTTCATGAATTCGCGCGTCTATCGGGATTACAAGATGAAGTACTATTTTTCTTCTTCGATGTCCCGAAATCTCGTGTTTTAAATAGCGTGTTCGCCATTTGAGTGAATACGAACGATCCGATATTTCGAGAGACACAACCAGTCCAATGGTAGAGATATTAAAACTCTCTAGGATCCATTAGCTTGTAGAAATTAGTCATTCTATTCTGGAACGTGGAAACTACGGAGAACCTCGTAGACTCCCCCCTCCCCCTCCCCTCCCCCGTTCATTTTAGATTCGAATGGCCACGATGAGCTATCTCCTACGACTTATTGGAATAACCATACGCGAAACCGAACGAATATTCCTTTGATATGAAATTCGATTGTGATATGCGATTTTTAAATGGAATATTCTGGAATGTTCGTTTGAAAATTTGTTAATTATAATGATCAAACGATTGAGAATTCATCTCATGCGCGCGCGTGTATATGTAATACGTATTATCATCGTAGATGTTGAGTCATTAGATATTCACGTTTGCGAAGTAGATAATCTACAAAGTTAATAAAACTATTCACTCGAGCTGAAGCTTTATAACGATATTATTCTACGAACTCTCTCTCTCTCTCTCTCTCTCTCTCTCTCTCTCTTTCTATCTCTCTTTCCTCTCTCTCTCTCTCTCTTTCTCTCTCTCACTCTGCTTCGTGTCAAGGAACGAATTGTTTACGCTACCGGAGCGAGTTTTCACAAGGAGAGGACGACGGCAACGGAAACGCGAATAGTTGGGCAACAATGTTTGGTTCTCGTTGAACTGACAGGCTTACTCTATAAATCGGCCGTTAAAATAATATTTAGTCGTTTCCACATTATTTTTGTCCGTCTTTTCTCTCTCTCTATCTATGTATGTATGCATGTATGTATGTATCTATCTATCTATGTATGTATCAATCTATCTATCTATCTATCTATCTATCTATCTATCTATCTATCTATCTATCTATCTATCTATCTATTGTCTGTGAGGGCATGAGAAAAACCAAGAGCCATGTCCGTTTCTTCTTCTCCGATCTTTTATCTTCGGTACGAGACCGACACTGTAATTGAAATTTCTCGAATTCTTTTATTCCGTTCACATTTTGTTTGGAATGTAACACACTTAAAAATATTCTCTTGTTTTTCCATTGAAAATTTTCTGATATCGAAGTTAATGAGTTTAGATTTTACTTTTAATATCGATTTTTATTTTGAGCTTTTAGGTTAATTATTATAAATTTGTTTTTAAATTCGAATTTTTAGAAAAAGATAGATCTAACTTTTTCAAGCTCTCTCTCTCTTTCTCTATTTACTTTCCTTTTACGTTCACCATAATATATATATATATATATATATATATATATATATATATATATATATATACACACACACGTGTGTACGTATATATATATCTATATATTTATATATTGCTTCGATCATTCGATCTTTGTGAACGTGATAGCTAATTATTATGCAACCTAAAGAAAAATCAATGTTACCGTAACGTTACACCCTATTGCTATCCGAGCACGAGCCGTAGATATGTCGATCGATGCATTACTTCCTATTCGTTGAAAGCAAAAGTGCATGTTCAAATGATTATTATTTCTACGTTAATAAAACTATAATATAACAAAATGCTCGCTTGGTTGCGCTCGAATGCGCATACCTTTTATCATTATTTTGTTTTTTTTTTTGTGCCCAACTACGTAAATCGTTCGCTTTGACCGTTTTACTTTTTGTTTTTTTTTTTTTTTTTTTAGAAATTGTTTGCCGGCGCTCATTTAAGAGAGCTCGTAAGATATAACAAAAATCTTTTTTTTTTTTTTTCTAATATCCTCCTTTTAAAATTGTTCTCCTCAAAGTGATTTTTCACACTTTTCCGTATTTAAGGAAAATATTTTTACTCGTTTCTCTTAATATTATGTATGGTTGTTTCTTGAGTTTTTGTTAAATCCTAAGTAACGAGAGTTTACGTTCGATCGTTCGAAAGTTCTAAAGATAAAACCTCGGAAGGATGAGTTGGACGTACGCGAGAAACTATGGTATTATATCGACGTTTATTATCCAATAAGTTATCGAAGCGCTTATAAGCGGTGGTCGTCAATAATCGATTACTTGGGATCATTCGTGGAATAGACATTTAAATCGAATAACAGCGTTGCATTAAGAACGTAAGCGACAAACGGAAGATACGATACGGAAGTTCTCGAGTTTTTTTTTGTAAAACTTAATTTCTTTTTTTTTTCTTTTTTTTATAAAATAAACCAACAAAAGTAAAAATCGAAGAACAAATATGAAGGAAGAGCGACGCGTCATCGAACGTTTTTTTATTTTTTTATTTTTTTTTATTTCGAGCTTTTACGATCTTATAACCTCTCGAGTTGTTCGCTTTTTATGATTTTGAATCTTTTTCATATTTCTTGTTCAACAAAACTGACCTTTCTCGTCCCTTGTCCTACTCTCTATTTATCTCTCACTCACTCACTCACTCACTCACTCACTACTCACTCCTTTTTTTTTTCTTTTTCTATCACACCCTTTCTCATCACTTACTCTACTACCGCTTCCACTTCTGTGAAATCGCTCGAAGACTCTACTACTCGTGACACTTTTCTATTTTTTCATCCGCGTCTTTCAGCCTTTCGACAGTAGTTTATCAGGTCGCTTGACAAACTCTTTTCCAACTTGTCACCGTGTTGGCAATACTTTCCCATCTCGGCGTGTCGCCCAGACGCTTTTTCCGTTATTCAATGTGGGTCGACTTTCGTCCAACCAATGGTCGTTTACTTTTCTCTCTCTCTCTCTCTCTCGAATTTTTGTCGATGAATAAAAGGTATTTGTCCAATTTCGTCTGCACCATCGTCGTCGTCGTCGTCGTCGTCGTCTTCGTTGTTGTTGTTGTTGTTGTCGTTGCTCGATGCTTACTCGATAAATGGTCCTTTTATACCCTCTTGCATTTGCTTCTTTTCTCGTTCGTACCAAAACTCGAAGTCAATTCATGCCTCCGTACATTTTACCATTTTTATTTCACTTTATTCAATACTTCATTTTATTACGTAGTAAGTACCTTTATAAATGTACCATTTCGATCGATCGATAGCATCGTGTCGCTCGGAGAACTAACAAAGGTCATTATTCTTCTTTTTTCTTTTTCTTTCGTTTTCTATTTTTCTCTCTTAAGAATTTGACAATGACGAATATTCTCGGTGAATTTTTTTTTTTTTTTTTAACTTTTCTATCGTCATTATACGATTCTAAGAAACTACGATTTGATTTTTGACGAGGTACTCGTATCGAACTACATACGAAGTCGGTGTTATTGAAAATGCTAGGAGAATCTAATGGAGAATATGACGAAACCATGTAGGAATCCATAAAAAGCCGCTTAACTCACTTTCGTTGAGAACCACCGAGGTGTCAACGTTGATATCGAATTTGTTTCCACTTTCATCGAAACGACGATCACCATTTCCCCCGTCGCTTTGTCGTGCACCATCAATACTTTTTGTAGGAATATCGTTTCTTCCGAAATGATACCTTTTCTTATCATAGTGCAACGTGATAACGAGGTGAACGGTGTTAGCTTTTTTTGTTTTTTCGATTTCGACGAGGAATAACGAGCTAGATAACCGTTCAATTTCTTTTTAGGACAACGAGTCCATGAAACTCAATTCGCTCGTGGTATTATTTTCTTAGTCGGATAGGATTGTGACAAAAAAAAAAAAAGAAAAAAAAATTAATAATGGTATTTCATCTTGAATACGGAACGAGTTTATGGATATTGGATCCATATTGTTCTCGTTTTACTCAGCGAAATTCGATCGAAACATGCTTGTTCTTTGCGTTTATATATATATATATATTATTGGGTTGGCAACTAAGTGATTGCGTATTTTTTTCGATAAATTCTTATTTTAAAATTTGCAATCACTTAGTCGCCAACTTAATATATATTACACTGAGTAGCCTGGAAACGTTTTCTTTTTTTTTCCAAGTTGCCAAACAACAGTCGTATCATTGATCTATGCCTTATTTATATATCCGTTTTGTAAAATACTTACAGTGACCCGTGAACATTTTTTTTATGGGATCGTCTCGGATTTTTAGAGACAAGGATACGAAACTTCAACGTCTTTTATCCGGAGGCTTTTCTCGAGTTCGCGAAGCTTTTTATCTTTGTTGTAATCTCTCATTCAGTCGGGGGTTTACTCTCGGATGTTGAAGTATCGAAGTGATTTCTGCTAGGGGTCTACGTTCGTTCTTTTTTTTTTCTTCTTCTTCTTCTTCTCCGACCCATTATTTTATATCCGACTCGAGGAGTATAGATACAGGGAAAAAAATTGAAAGTTAGACGACCGAGGTGGGATCCCTTGAAATCAATACTCGCTAGGAATCAACGGGTTGAAGTTTCTAATTGATTCGAATCGTTTTTCGATTGGTACTCTACTTAACTCTTCCTTCCTGTTTTTACTTCGTTTATCACAAGTTTTTCTCGTTTATCAGAGCTCGTATTTCATTTCATAAGACATTGGTAATTTTATATAAGTCGCGAATGACATTAACGGCCGAGACCGAGAAAAAGTTGCGGAAATAAATCCGCATAATCGATTCCAGAACGAGACTCTGTGTCCCTTGTGAAAAAGCTCTTTTTTTTCTTTTTTTTTTTTTTTTAACCAACCAAAGTTTCATATGTACGCTCGCGCGTTTATCTTTGGATCCGCGCTATCTTTGGATCCGCCCGAAAATCATCCTTTTTCTCCGTTTCTTTAAAACCATCTTTAAAAAGTTTTGCGGTTGCCTTTCTCATTTCTCTCGGTATGTAGCCACCGACAGGAGGAGAGCTTCTTCTCTGATCTCGAATGCCGGTAAAGCAAGACCAACACACAAAACCATCATCAACATCGCTATATCACAGCGTTGCTTTGCCTAGCTCTCTCTTTTCTCCTTCTTGTGTTCGCTAACATTTTCTTTAAGTACGACCGAACCTACCTCTACCCCTTTATAAAGTAGAGGAGAAAAGTCTTACACGCTTTAAACTTTCAATACGCGTTTCTACCTACACTCTGAGATTACCTAAGATTAGTCGGCTTGGAAAATAGCACGGCTTAAAATCCTCTACCCCCCTTCACCCTTCTTCGCGTGTTCTATCTCCCTTTCTTTTCGTTCTATCTATTCTTCTCCTTCTTTGTATGCCATATTTCCCCAATCGTTTCTTCGATCGTTAATTAGAGTGTGCGATACGACCACTCGTCGAAAGGAGAAATGACTAGCCAACTCTTTTGAATCTTTATCGTTGTCTATACTTCGAATAAATCATTTCCTTTCTCGCGAATCGATAAGAAGAATCATATAATAATCACGTAAACGCTCGCTCCTTCGTTCGTTTCATTCGAAAATTTCTTTCGATATTATTCACGACTCGTTGTCTTTCAAAATAAAAAAGGAAACGTGAAAAGTGCATTAAGAGACAAAAATCAATTTCTACTTTAAACCTTACGGGAAACTTTGTCACGAGTGAAATTCTTTCTATCTTACAGATATGACATTCTTCGTTCTCAGTGTTCTTGTGGTCGGCCTAACAACCATGACCACCGCGTCCGACGTATTGATTCTTGGATCCACGTCCATGGGATATGCAAACCACCAACAGGAATCTAAAGTTCATTGTCGATATAGCAAGGCCTATTCGATGCTGCAGGTTAAATGCTCCGATCCAAAGCTGGAGGAAATACCTCGTGATTTAAATTCGAATATACAGGTGAGAGATGATATCCTATTGTGGCGTAAAAATATTCTGTGATAACTCAACGCGATATTAAAATTTTCTTAAATCTTTTAAAATAGCGATATTATTTTAAAGAGATTCGATCGATGTTCTACGTTAAATAAGGTATCGTGATCTGGATTATAATCGTTAAAATCCTTGTATCTCTGCCATTAAGCGCAGATAAGAATCGTGAGGAATGTTTACGATAACTCGTAACCGCTTTATTTTCTTCACCTTTATGTCGATCCGTTGTAGTATGTATAGTACGTCCGATTCGTGGAAACAAATTGCTATTAATGATGACGAATCGATTAAGAGGAAATAATCTCTCTTTCTTTTTTCTTTCTCTTTTCATCGACAGGTACTCGACGCGTCCTTCAGCCGAATCCGTGATCTCCGCAACGACAGTTTCTCCTCTTACTCGAAGCTGCTCTATATTTATCTCGGGGACAATTTTATTCAAAACATCGAGGAGTCCGCGTTTGCCCAACAATATTATCTTGAAGTCCTTGACCTGACGAAGAACGGTTGCGACAATCTCCCGAGGAATCTGTTTCAGCTTCCCTACTTACGTAGGGTATATCTGGCCGTGAATAAATTTGGTGACTCGGTTTTTCAGACCGAAGTAACCTCGCCCCTTAATTTTCTCCAACTACATCGGAACAAACTGACGAAGCTGCCAGAGATGGGATATTTGCCGACCCTTCTTAATCTCAACGTTTCCGAAAACATGATAAGTAAAATTACAACGAGGGAACTAGCACGTTTCTGTTACTTGGAGGTACTCGACGCCTCGAGGAATCCGCTCAATCTCGAGGAGGACAACTGTGAGTGCGTCGTCATGCAAAGATGGTTGAAATTACGGAAGATCATCTTCAAACCCGAGTACAATTGCACTCCTGCGGCGTACGAGCGTTGCGGTAACGTCACCTTCGGCAACGAGACTTTAACGATCTACGACGAATGCACGAACATCCTCAGGATACAAATTCAAAATAAAAAGGCACGCAATATATGGATCATCGTGGTTTCCTGCGTTGCCTGTTTCATCTTTATCGTCTTTTTCGTACTACTTTGCTTCCACAGGGGTAACAAGAGGAAGAAGCAGAAGCTGAAGAAGGAACAGCAACGTATTGCTGCCAATAACGCGAATACGCAGCTGTTGAATAGTAATCTAAAGTAGGCTAGAGGCGGGGTAGAGGCTTTTTTATTTTTTTATTTTCTGTCTTTTTTTTTTTTTATTTCTTTTCTCTTTTTTATCGGAGATGAAAAACTGAAAAACGTCTTTTCGGTTACTGCGCGATCTTATCTTTTTTTTTTTGTTTCGTTTCGTTTGCTTTCTTTTCGTCCGATCGAAGGATTTCATAGTTATCGAGGATATTGAACTTTCGAGAAAAGAGCTGAAAAAGGAGGATAAAGGAGGGGGGGGGGCAGAGGAGATTTTGATACCTCGAGGAGTATTTGGCCCCCCATCCTGTTTGCTCCTCCAGGGGATATTCCGAAGAGGATTTACGTTTTGAACGTTCCAAGTATAAGTCTCTACAGTAGACTCGAACGTATCTTTCGGGACTGTGATCTCGTGTTTGTATGAAAGTTTATGTAGTTTTGTGTGTATGTACTTAAGCCTAAACCGCGGTATTTGTTGTTTCATTACTTTGCGCGTGACTGCCTCGACGTTGTATGGATCTTCGATTTTTTATGTGGTTTTTTGATATTGTCTCTTTTATATACATATATCGTATGTTATGAAAGTATATTGTTTTGTTATTTTATATATATATATATATATATATGTACGTATATATATATATATATATACACACATAAAAATACACACATATATATATACACAACACAGACGCACACACAAGCATATGCATATATGTATACATCGTTCGAAGAAACATTTTACGTCGTAAACGAATTGTACTTAAGAGAAGATTTGTCTACCGACTTATATATATATATATATATATATATATATATATATATATATATATATATATATATATATATAAATAACGAGTACTGTTAAATGTTTTATAGCAAGTAAAATTTGCTTTTTTTTCTTTTTTTTTGAAAATTCTCTCGATACTCGTAGCACGTAGCGTAGAATTCTTTTGCATTTTCTTCTCAGATCAATTTTTCTGCTTTTTTTTCCTCCCCACGAAGATTTACGTAAAACCGATAGACAATAGATTTCATTAATTTACGCGTGAATGTTTTTTTTTTATTTTTCTTTCTTTTTTTTGTTAAGTGTAAAGGTATACGAGAGTAACAGCGAAACGACTGTGGAAAAAATATTTCCTCTTTGCGAGTAAGTTTACACTATTTTTCTATAAAACGATCTTTCGTTTTATGAATATTCGATATTTAAATATAGATCACATCAATTCATATACATATATATATATATATATATATATATGTATATATATATATATATATATATATATATAATGTATCGTGCGATGTTCTACGGTATTCGATATAATAAATAGATAACTTTATCTTACCGATCATATTTGCCCTACTAATAATAATTCGAAATGAATTTCTACACTTTTCTCAAGATAATTATATCGTGATAATGTATATCAACAAAATTAATGGCGAAAAAAGTTGACATAATCAATAAAAAAAAATATATATATATATATATTTACGTGGAACGTCAATAATTATCGCTAAGGGACCTAATCGATTATCTTTTTCTTTGTTTTTTGTATCAAGTCGTCGGATATATTCTGGTGCATTTAGTAGGGCACGTGTATAGCCAGATATTTATATACGTATTCGTTGTATGTACAGCATAAGAACGTAAAGAACTGTGTGTGTGTGTGTGCGTGATACTAGCAGTTTGTACATATCATTTTAATTTCTAATTTAGTTATTAACGGAAAAAACGAATAATTTATAAACGCGCGTTCCAATTGATAATATAACTACGTCCGTATTGTATGTAAGTTTTGAGGAGAATCGAGAGTTTTGTGCGATTATTATCCAATTAATTGCGAGTAACCTTTGCCAATGTGTCCTCGGCTGTGCATTTTATGCAGGTTACCTGAACGAAAAAAAAGTACGATAATTAAAATTGGGTAGAAAAATATGGATACGCATTTTATATTTTTTGGTTTCTCCTTTCCTACATTTTCTTATCTAAAAAAATTTCCTATATTATCTTATCTCATTCCTTTTATATGTATATGTGTACGATATACGTGTATAGGTTTCAACACAACTTTTCAATCGAAAATATTTATATGATGAAGCGAACGTATTTCATGAAATACCGAGGGAATATAAATAAATCACGTGGTGCATTGTCGTTGGACTAATCAAACTGAAAAGTGATAAACGTCGAATAGAATTTTAAAGATAGTATATATTGAAACAAAATACAAAATCGATATATCGATGTTATTTATTACGAGTAGTCATCAAACCCCGGAAAAACATTTTATTATTTGAATCAGGCGTACGCTTCGAAATACGATTCATACTAATCGATTTGTACTATCGGGCAGAATATCGTACAAATTTGAGTAAATGAATTCTCGCAAAAATTGCTGACGTAAGTGTAATGCTGGAAATAATCGTGTTTTTTTTTTTTTTCTTTTCGCTGGATCGCTGAGAAGATTCGAGGAGTCGAGCAGTGATATAATTTATAGATCTTTTTAAAGGACATTTTCAAAGCCCGTTTCAGGATGATCACGGTCCCTTGACTTTTGAATTAGTAAACTCGATTTCTTCGATATTTCAAGCTCGATTGCTCGCAAAAGAGAATTTCAAGAGCCTCGAGTATGCAGTAGTTTCAAGCAGTTTTCTTCGTCCTTTCCTTCTTTTCTCTTTTTCTTTTCTTTTTTTTGTTTTATCGAAAAATTGTCAAAACCAATAGTAAATGTAGAGTTTTACGATTTTACGAACGTATTATTATTATGAATTAAAACGGATTTTTTTTTTTCGTATACGTAACGAAAATATATTGAAAATTTGATCGGAAAATTAGTACCGTCGTTAAATAAAACGTGTTCGTCGTACGAAACGAAATTTCGTTTTTCTTTCATTCCATACGTATATACTCCGTCAAATTCTCGAAAGGCAAACAACCCCATTCTCTCTCGCTCTCGTAATAAGAAGAGAATAAAGGGAATATAAATTACGTGCAGAGCGATTCGTTAATTTTGCGACGACGAAGACGTTACACAATGATACCGTGGCGTTATATAATATTCGAAATTTTCCCGCCCTAGCTGTCGCGTCGGTACGAGGAGAGACAACGGTGAGACGCTCGACGTCTCGAGTCCAAGCTACGTACGTAGTTTCAAGCAGGTAAGCGAAATCATTGTGCAAAGGTGCGATTATTTCTTGTGCGATTCTCGTCCATTGGACGATCGAAAGAAAGTGTGGTTTCGTCCTGATCGCAAAGTCGAATGAAGAAACATCGGATAGAAATGTTAATAACTAAATAAATGAGATCTTGTTGTACCGTAAGGAACGTTCGATTTGTCCTTCGATCGTATACGGGATGTGTCATTTCAAATCTATCCACTTGAAATCGAATCTTTTCTCTTCGAAGTTCCTTATACGATTATAAAAGGCCTTAAAAGAAAAATCGATGACTATTAGTTCTTGGAAAGAGTAATTAAGAACAAATGTTCGTGTGAGTCTGTATATATATATATATATATATATATATATATACATAACACACATATAACAGCTTCAATGAAATACGTGGTACGAATAAAATTGGACACCCTCTGTACGATCTTCAATGACTATGTAGGCTCATTTTTTTTTTTATAAATCAACACTTAATGATCCCCCATTGTTTCATCGCGGAATTATTCCTATGTCGTTTCTCAGGATTATTTCCTTTATCGCAATCCAATTTTCAATGATTATCTTTCACTTGGATTTTATCCACCACGAAGTTGTTTCTCTCTCTCTCTCTCTCTCTCTCTCTCTCCGTATTTATCAAGGAAGTGATTCTTGATGATAGATTCGGAAAAAAGAAAAGCTCATCGTATGCTTGAGGGATCCTCTACGTTCTCTATGCTTTCGACGAATAGCTGGCTAAGACGAAGGAGATGCGAAAAATAGATTACGTAGTTGAGGATTGAGTAAAGGCACTCTCTACGGTGTAACGGTGATTCGATCCGTGCTGAAAATCGAGCGTTTGAGAGAGGGAAAGAAGGAGTAAGAGTGAGTGAGTGAGGGAGAAAGAAGAACAGAGAGAGAGAGAGAGAGTGAGTGAGAGAGAAAGAAGGGGAGAGAGAGAGAGAGAGAGAGAGAACTCTCATTCTTTGTGGAGGCAAAAATACGTCGTTAATGGAGGCTTGCGTCCAGTCAGTCGATTTCACGCGAAAGATACAGAAAAATCTTTCAACGTTAACGTTCCTCACGTTACCTTTCAATGCTCCACTTCGGAACGTTGATGGTGGACACATTTGCCTCTGAAAATAGCAATTGCTAAACCTCGCCACCATCACTATCTACCATCGCTATCGTTGTTACACGAAATCGGATGAAAGACGAGAAGGATGTCGAAAAAAATTGATGAGGTTTTTCGAATAATCCGTTGCTCAATAATATTATTATACGTTAAACTTGTCCAGTAAAATCAGCTTCTTATTCTTGCGATTTAATTAAACGAAAAACATATCTACTTCGTAAGAAGAAAGGAGGATTATTCTTTGATACGTAAGATCCTTTATAAAAATGAATAATTAAACGTAAGGTCCTTAATTAAAATTATATTAATAATACTGTTACGTTCTTGTGTATTATGTGTTGTATTTACACTCAACGGTATTATAGTCAAATATTAAATTCCGTTGAACGTTTTTAAATTTGAAAATCTACGTACGAATATAATAATGGTATTTAAAAAGAAAGTATATTATAATAAAGGTTATTCGTACGTAACGTGTAATCGTAAAAGACTTATGATAGTGTAATTATACTATTTTATGTATAATCAGACTTACGAAACATTAAATTTCGGATATAGAACGAATAATTGCTTTTCCATTGAATGAAATGAAATAGAATTTTCAAAATACATATACACAAACGTGCGACCATAAAAGCTACATCGTTTTATGGAGTATTAAAAATAAATTTGGAATCATTTTTACGTATTTTCTTCGTATAGAAAAGTAATGGATAACGGTATTCGTCGACCGTAAAATATTGTTTGTCCTCTCTCAAAAGGGAGCTCGAAATGAATCTGCAAGAAAAAAAATATTATACGACGCGCGAGGGAATAAATTAAATTAAATTAATTAGTTGCGGCTGCGAAGGCACGTCGTTGTGTTCGAACGAAGAAAGTACGTACCTATACGTATTTCTTTTTAGATGAAAAGTGCGCTATTGTCCTACGGTATTTGCTTCGCGTAAACGCATCTTACCGAATAACCGAGTAGACATTTTCTTCTTCTAATGAAATGCTATCGCACGTGTGTTTTCGTAGATGAAAAGATGAGTACTACGTCGTTCGTGACCTCTCATGTAAAAGGAATAACGTCGTAACGGAGAGTGCCTCCCTTCTACTTTTTCGTAAAGTATTTGTTTAGAATAATTAACGAGTCCACGATAAATGACGATATTTTTTCTTTTGCTCTCTCGACAAAACGTATTTTTAATAAGATTGAGATTCATCGTTAAATAATGATTCAAATCATCTTCGAAACTTTACGATCTTAACGTATGAACGATCTCTTTCTCTCTCTCTCTCTCTCTCTCTCTTTCTCTCTTTCTCTCTCTATTCTTATCATCGTAAATCGTCCGACTTTCATTTATTCGATAACTTTTATTTTTACAAATAATTTTCACAAAAATAAAGAAGAAAATAATATTATAATTTCAGGAATGGAACTACTAATGTCGGCAGACCACGTACGTTAAACTGCCTTTAATATTACGATTTCGTAAATACGATGTCCATATCATCCTTTTGAAGATTCCATCGCGAGTCAAATTTCTCCCGGTAAATGCTTTATTTAACGTTTGCTCTCTACGCGAGGTGGTGGTGGTGGTAGAGTAGGAGAGAAATAAGAACCATTAACGGCCGACGGACTTACAGCGAGGCGATACAATCTGATTTAAATTTGATGCTCTTCTTACCTATGATTACCTAACGGCGGATAATTCATTTCGTAACGGAGCATAACGGTCACGCAATGCTCCTCTCTCTCTCTCTCTCTCTCTTTATTTTTTTTTCGTTCTTTCTTTCATTCGTAAGAGTGAGCCTCACAGCGGGTTGCTAGCCTGAATTCTTTCTCTTTCGGCACACAAACAC